>CM046875.1:452208243-452808243 GCA_025667525.1 Glebionis coronaria | reverse complement strand
TAATAGCAAACCATATGGAGCATGTTTTAAATCTTTTAAACTTCTGCTCGAACTTTATTTACAACCCCGTGTCATTATTGAATGACATTTCTAGGTTCGTAAATATTATCGATTCCAGAAGACATGCTCGTTTTGTCAAAACGTTTTTGAACACACAATTTTGAAAGATTTAGAAAAACCTTTTGAGAAATTCTCGAAAAATTGTGTTCAAAGTTTTGAAAACCAATTACTTGAGCTTAAGATGTTGAATATCTTAAAAAACGAGCTCAAGTCCGAGAAGTTGTAAACTTCCCGTTGTTAAGGATAAGTTTATCATCGGCGATAAACTTTCCTTTTATCTGAAGAACGAGTCCTAAGTTGACATTTGCTTAGAAGTCGTGTTCATGAGCTTGAAAACTTTGACTGTTTTAACGGAAAGCTCATGACCGAGAAAGGTGAATTTCTCGTTACGAGGAAAAGTTCTCTTATTTAAAAGATACACTTTCCTTTCTGAGCTTAAAACTTCGAATGTTTTAATACAAGCTCATGACCGAGAAAACTGAATTTCTCGTTATGAGGATAAGTTTATCATTAATGATAAACTTTCCTTTATTTGAAGTACGAGTTACAGTCTGACATTTAACTGTAAGTCATATACACGAGCTTAAAACCTTTGAATGGTTTTAATGTAAGCTCGTGTCCGAGAAAATTTAATTTCTCGTTGTAAGGATAAGTTTATCATCGGCGATAAACTTTCCTTTATTTGAAGCACGGGTTACCATCTGATATTTAATGATAAACCATAATGCATGAGCTTAAAAAACTTGGAATGTTTTTGATATAAGCTCATGCCCGAGAAAAATGAATTTCTCGTTTTTAGGATAAGTTTATCATCGGCGATAAACTTTCCTTTCTTTGATGAGCGAGTTACAGTCTGTTATGTGACTGTAAGTCCTTGTATAGCTTAACCATGAATCCCCTGAGACATTTGTTTCTCTGATATCTGCTTCTTCAGCAACCAAACTCTAAGAGTGTCCTTAGTTGAACGGTATACAACGATTGGACCGCTTCGTTCTTTTGGAACATCAACTTTGGTACCTGCATTCTCATTAGGAGTTTGTATACTTTTGCACGGGTTAGAGATATCTATTTTTGAAGCACGTGGGGGTTCACAGTTGGCTTTACTTGTGTCAGAGGTGGCCTGAGGGGATGATTCACTTGTTTTAGTTGGCAAACGTTTCCTTTTATAGAAGATCTTAAGTTTAGGCGTAAGTGAAGTATCATCTTTATCAGTTTCCTCCCTAGTAGACTTAGTAGAATCGGAGACTATCCTAGTTAAAGGGCACTCGTTTCCTACAAGAGTGAAAGTTCTACCAGTGGGGCGCCAATCTTTACCAACGGGTTTGATTTTAGCTATCCACTGGGACTTAATTCTAGCACGGGAGTTCACCTCATTAAGCAATTTTTTGATACAAGCATCATGATTTGCCGTAAAGACACATTTTCTACATGTTTTACAAGTAGCATATTTAATGTCCGAGTAAGATCTAGAATCCTTAGACGATTGATTGATGCTCCTAGGATTGGACATGCTACGGTTAGCAGTGTTGGGTAAACTAGAAGGCATCTGACTAGGTTTGGAATTCCTATCTCTTACATGTGTCTTTTGCTTAGCTTCCCTAAGATCAGATTCATGGCAAACGTCATTTGAACTAGTTCTAGACGTGGTCTTGGTATTTTTAGGGAAACTAGAGGCAATCATATGATTTGGTCTTGCTAAAGCTGGAGTGATCACATTGGGCCTAGTTGCTGGAGTGACAGTTCTAGAAATATGACTCAAATCAACTTGGGAGGCAAACCGCGGTCTCGAGGATTGTGATCGCTCGGATCCAAATGCAGTAGGTTGTCTGACAGTCGGTTGTCTGACGAACTGATTTGTAGGCGGTTTCCCCAAGATTGATGGTTTTTCAAGCTTAGTGTCCACACCAGGTCCTTTACTTTTCCTTAACTCGTTTTTCAACGCAGCTATAGCAAAAACCTTTTCCTGTACTTGAGCCTTTAATGTTTCATTTTCTTTGAGCACGTTATCTTGGGATGCCAACTTAGATTCAAGCAGTTGAATTTGTTTCAAAAGATTATCCTTTTCAGCTTTAGAATCTAGAACAGTTTGATCCAATTTTCTTTCAAGAACAACGTTTGACTTTTCAAGTTTTTCAAAATATGTTTCAAATTTGTCCGTTTTCTTAGAAAATTCAAGTTTGGCATCCTCAAGATCTTTTGATTGCCGAGCTACGATTGTTTCGAGCTCTTTAATCTTGGAATCAGAAGCAGTCAATGAATCAGTTATAGGATAATTATCATGATGTTTAGCATTCTGAACAATCTCTCCCCCATTATGACTTACATCGGATGAATCAGAAGTGGTATTGCTATCACTCGTTTCCATCCCATGTTTGTCATAATTAGGTTCAGAATCCTCAATATGCGGCATATCATCAGCATATACATCATAAACCACATTACATTGTACCATGTTTGCAGGCTCTGCGTCATAAATGGGTAAGGTGTCATCAAGAGAAATCTCGTGAACATTCCCTGACGTGCCACTAGCATCATGTTGTCCTCCTGATTCGGTGCTCTTGCCATCGTTAGGCTCCAAGTTGTCAACCGTATGACCATTCTCTTCTTGCATCTGTGTCATTGATTCTTGCACTCCATTATCATATGCTTGCTGAAGTTGTGATCTTTGATAAATCGAAGACGAGACCGATGTCATGAGTTTCAAAATTGTATCACGGAAAGCTCTAAACTCGGTATGTGTATCTCGAAGGAATGATTGGCAAAGCACTAAACTTTCAGGCATGATGATATTGAATTGGAGGAAAGGCGTGAGTTGTGTCACAAGAGTCTTGTATGCAAGTGCCGATGCAGAGTGATTAAAGTTGTCACGGTTGAGTTGCTCGGCGAGTTCGGTCAAAGTGGTGAAAAGTGAGTCGATGAATATATGACGATCTTGTCCAAAGATTGTCACAAATTCGCTCCTTCCTTGAATCCTCGAAAGAGTGACCAGATGATACTGAAGCATTTGAAATGAAGTGATGCCACTTTTTCTAGCGTTGGCTTGCACTTGATGTACGTTTCCCTTTTGACATGTTGAATCGAGTGAATCCATTGAATATTCTATAACAAATGATTGTGGATATAACAATACCAACAAAAGATCCGAAGTAAATCTAAAAAAATAATAATCCTCGATTGATGATGTAACTCTTTTCTCGGCTCAACAATTTATAATGGCTCAAATGTTGATAAAATAAACAGGGGACCAATTCAAACTCAGCTCACTCTAAAAAATTTTACCACTTTAGATCTTTCGGAATACCCGCCTCAATACGATGTACCGAAGATTAATAAACAAAATTTACTAAACAAAAATTCAAAAGTGACAAATGTTAATTGACAAAAATAACTTAACAAAAAACTTTTACTTAATAAAACGTGAAAACTCACAAACTTTTATTAACAAACGTTTAAAAAAAAAAGGAAATAAAAAAAAAATCTGATAATTTAAAACTATAAAAAAATCTGATATTTTTAAAACTATATAAAAAAAATCTGATATTTTAAAACTATATAAAAAAAATCTGATATTTTAAAAGTAGATTTAGATAGATACCCCCATAACACGTGGACCAAAACACTTCCTTTTCTTAAACTATAAAAAATCTGATATTTGTTTTCTCCAAAACACGTGGACCAATAAGAAAAAGCCCACCGCCCCACTTGTGTTTCTTAGTTAAATCCGCCAGTCAACCCTCCTAGTTTTATCCGCCCAAAAACTTTATTTCTCTTTCTCGGTTCCTCCGTCTAAATCTCAATAACTCTCTCTCTCTCCTCACAAGATACAAACGCAAAAACTCTCTTCTCTCTCAATCTAAACGCCTCTTATTCTGCTCAAAATAAACTCTCTAATCTCAAACCTGCTCTAATCCTCCTCTCAAACCAATCACTTGATTATCTTCTTCTCAGTTCCACGTCGTCAAGATCTCTTTGATTGAGGTCTCGGGTAGGTCACTTAATTTTATTGCATGTTTATTTAATTGAGTCCTCTCTTCATCTGTTGTGTCTTTTCTGTTTTGAGTCTTGGATCAATGATCCTTTTGAATAAAAGTGAGATCGAAAGTTTTTGTGGCTTATTGTAAAAAAAAAAAATCAGTCTTTTTGGGTTCGAGTGGTGAGGGTGTTATGTAGTCTGTGTCGAGAGGGAGACGGGGGGTGAGGGTGTTGAGAGTATGGTGTTGATGAAGAAGTCTTGATAAAAAAAAAATGGAGTCTGTTTTGGTTTGTGATTGTGAGGGGGGTCGAGGGTGAGGGTGAAGGTAAGGGTGGGAATGGTTTGTGACGAGGGTGTCGAGGTTGTTTTGTCGAGAGAGAGTGGTGTTGGGTACTTGGGTTTTGATGGGTGACGAAGGTGATGGGTAGGGTTGGGATGGGTTAGGGGTGGGAAAAATGAGTCGAGGGTTGGGGCTTGGTCGAGTCTGTGAGGGTGAGTGGGTTGTGGGTTGTGGGTTTTAGTGTCGAGTGTTTGAATGTAGGGTGATAAAAGTCTGAGTCTACAGTAAGGGTGAGAGATTCAAGAGGTGTGAGAGAGTCGAGGGGGGTTGTGAGGGGGGTTGTGTGTTGTGGGTTTTAGTGTCGAGTGTTTGAATGTAGGTGTGGGTTTGTTTTGTTTTTGGTTCGAGAGTATTAAGTGTGTCGAGGGAGGTGAGTCAGTCTTGAGGGTGTTTGTTGTTCGAGGGAGGGTGTTGTGAGTGGTGTCCGAGAGTTTGAGGTCGAGGCTCGAGTCTTGGGTCGGCGAACACACAAATCAAATCATTTGTTGAGGGAGTGTATTCGGAAAATTTTCCTATTCGGAAGTTTTGGTCTATTCGGAAGTTTTGGTCTATTCGGAAGTTTTTGTCTATTCGGAAGTTTTTATCTATTCGGAAGTTTTGTCTATTCGGAAGTTTTGGTCTATTCGGAAGTTTTTGTCTATTCGGAAGTTTTGTCTATTCGGAAGTTTTGTCTATTCGGAAGTTTTGTCTATTCGGAAGTTTTGGTCTATTCGGAAAAAATGTGTCTATTCGGAAAATATGAGTCAATTCGGAAAGTTTCGTTTATTCGGAAAGTATGTCTATTCGGAAAGAACGACCATTCGGAAAAACTGAAATCAGACCACGGGATGGATCAAACCGGACTGATGACACTTGACAGATTTGTACTAAAAATTTTGGATCAAAAACTGATAACTATGGACTGATGACATTTGACAATTTTTGGACTGAGTGGACAATTTTTGGACAATAGACAGATTTGACAGATTTGGACAATAGACAATAGACAGATTTGATAGACTTGATTATTAAAATTTTTTTTAATAAAACTAGATGATTTAAAAATCGATAAAACTGATAATAAGAAACTGATAGTAAAAAAAAAAACTGATTGTAAAAACCACACGAGAGAAAAAAAAATAAAACTGATTAAAAAATAAAAATTGATAAAATTTATAAAAAAAAAAATTGATAAAAAATAGATCGAATGATGAAAAGATGGATAGAAAATTAGAAAAGAAAGGATTTTTACCACCAAATCAAAAGATAAACAATAAGCAAATCCTAAGATTCAACCATGGCTCTTGATACCAATTGAAGGCCTATTATTTCTAAGGATTTGGTAAATGAAGGATTAGATCTATTGATTAATGGTGGATGAAGGTGATTAGGTGTAGAGAGAGAAAGGAGAGGGAAGAATAAGTAGAGAGAGAAAGGGATTAGATTAATGATTAAGTGTTAATGAATGAATAACCAACCCCCTCCTAACATGCTAGGAGGGGTATATATATAGCCCACCCTACATGTGGGCTATATGGACTATACATTACTAAGTAGACCACGAGCCCATTACATAATTATCGTTGGAGCGACCGATCCTTCATAAATACGTAAAACGTATTTCCAACAATCTCCCCCTAAGGGAGGTCGCTCCAAGTTACAAAGTTCTAAATAGTCTATATCTCGTGATCTATGCTAACTAAGATGTGACCGAGACTTTATTGGGAAAAACGTATTTCCAACAAGACCTCTTCCTTGATTTCACCATTAAGAAATGCCGTCTTCACATCCATCTGATAGACGATCATATTCATATGGGCTGCGTAAGCGAGGAATAGTCTAATAGCTTCCAAACGGGCAACAGGTGCAAAGGATTCCATAAAGTCGATGCCCAATAATTGCTTGTATCCACGAGCTACTAGACGAGCTTTGTTCTTTAATATTCCGCCTAACTCATCGAGTTTCACCTTGTAAACCCATTTCAAAGTGAGTAACTGCACTTGATCCGGGCATGGGACAAGTTCCCATACTTCAAGACGTATAAATTCATTAAGTTCTTCTTGCATAGCTTCTATCCAACTTGATTGAGTAAAAGCTTGTTGCCATGTCTTAGGTTCAACTTCAGTGAGAAAAGCATCAAAGTGACAAAACATTGCACTTTCTTGTAACTGACTTCTTGTGGATACCAGACGATTAGGGTCACCAATAATAGAATCTATAGGATGATCCTTTGTCCACTTGCTGTCATGTTCACGAATCCGTGGATTGGAGTAAACCGTACTAGGAGCTTCCTCTGAGGTGGATGACCCGGCTTGATTAGGGTCGGGAATTGGTACACCAAAGAATGGAAGTTCACGCATTTGAGCGAATTCCAAATCGTGATCATCATCATCCTCTTCATCATCAATAGGCAAGACATGGGTAGTTGATTCGGGTGTTAATTGAAAATTACTTGTTGATGGTATATCTTGACCAATTGTAGGTGCAGATGTGTCTGATTGTGCAACGGTTGCTGGAGCGACAACTTCGGGTACCGGAGCTATTACCTCAGGTTCTGGAGCAACAATACTTGGAGGAGTAATGAATTCATCAAACAACGGTTGAAACAACGTATCCCATTCAGTCCTAGAAGGTGGTGTAAATGATGATGAAGTAGGGTTGTTTGGGACAAGACCAGAGCTAATGTTACTGGGTCCCATTTCATAAAGTACGGGTTCAGAGCTGCTTTGCTCAGAAGCCATTGCTGTCAGCTCATCAAAATCAACATTCATAGTTTCAAGGATCTTGCGAGAGTTACGGTTGTAGATTCGGTATGCCTTCTTTGCGGGGGCGTAACCAATGAAAATACCAATATCAGCCTTTGGTTGAAGTTTTCCCAAATTGTCACCATCATTATTTGGATAGCAAAGAGAACCAAATACATGAAGATATGATAAATCTGGTACTTTTCCATGGGGAAGCTCATAAGGTGTTTTACCATGGCGTTTACGAATTAGTGACCGATTTTGGGTGTACACTACGGTAGATACTGCTTCTGCCCATAAAAACAATGGAGCCTTTGCATAAATTAACATCGTTCGAGCAGCTTCCATAAGTGTGCGATTTCGCCTTTCAACGACATCGTTTTGTTGTGGAGTGCGAGCAACGGATGTTTCATGAGAAATGCCAACTTCTTCATAATAATCACGCAAAATTTGATTCACAAATTCGGTTCCATTATCTTTACGAATGCGTCGGACAGTAGTGTTGAGACGCACTTGAATCATCTTGAGAAATCCGATGATGAATTTAGGTGCCTCATTTTTTGCTTTAAGAAATTTCACCCATGTAAACCGAGAGTAATCATCGACAATGACGAGGATGTACTTTTTGTCACTAAGACTTTCAACACGCATTGGCCCACAAAGATCCATATGCAAAAGATAAAGTTTCTCTTGGTTGGTGTCTTCCGTCTTGGGTTTGTATGATTTCTTAGTGCTTTTCCCCATTGTACACGTGGAACACAAATGATCCTTGTGAAATGAAAGTTTAGGAAGACCACGAACAAGTTCGTTTTTCGCCAAATGATTAATAGCGTCAAAGTTAAGATGAGATAACCGTCGATGCCATAACCATGACTTAGTCTTTGATGCTTTGGAGATAAGACATACGGGAGAAGCGGCCATCATATATTGTAGAGACAAAGTGTACAAATTATTCCCTCGAGTACCTTTCAATAAATCAATCCCTTCTTAATTTCGAATGAAGCAGGTATGCTCTCGAAAAGCAACTTCTAGGTTTGCATCACAAAATTGTCCTACAGAAAATAAGTTGTGACCGAGACCTTCCACATAATACACTCTCGAAATAATAACATTCCCAATATGATATTCACCATAACCCATTATCTTTGCAATATGATCATTTCCAAATCGAACCATACCAAGAAACTTGCTGACGAAATTTCTGAGTTGAGAGCGATCTCCGGTCATATGCTTGGAGCAACCAGAGTCCAAATACCAGAGAACAATTTGGACCACCTGTTTTCAACAACAACAGTAGACAATGCATTGGAAACTATTGGTTCCGGAGTGTTAGCAGATACAGATAAAATATTATCAGAATTGCTAACATTTTTGCGACCCTTAGATTTCCTGCGTTTTCTAATGTGAGTCTTAGCACTAACAGGTTTTACTGTTCTAACTTTCTTAGGTTTTGGATTATTCGCGGGCACTACAGTGGGAGTAGACCTATTTAAAGGGCACTTGGTTCCTACAGTAGTGTCGGTGTTCCTAGTTAAAGGACACGCTTGTGTTTTGGTAGCCTTGGTACTCCTAGTTAAAGGGCACACTTTCTTCGCTTTAGTGGGAGTAATCCTAGTCAAAGGGCACATATTTCCTACTATAGTGAAAGTTCTACCAGTGGGGCGCCACATCCAACCAACTTGGGTTAACACTTTCCCAGTCGGTTTCCATTCTAATCCATTTTTCCGGGCATGCATCTCATTCACATGGTCAATAAGGCAAGAATCATGACGACTAGAAAACATACATTCATTGCAATTCCAACATTTCAAATTAGAATTCACAGTAGGCTTAGAACGCTGCACAACCGCAGAGCCTTTAGGTTTAGCTACATGATTCTTTTTATTCAAAACAGAAATAACATTCCTAGGATGGGCTTCTACTTTCTTCTCCACTTGACTACTAGATGGGGGCAAGATCCTATCATTCTTCTTGTTTCTTTTAAGCTTAGATCTTTGAGCCTTAGTAGTGGTGATTACTCTTATAGAAGGCAACACGGGAATATTAGAAGCTGGTTTTGATTCCGCCTTATCTTTAGTGACCAAAGTTTGAGATGGTTTAGTCCTAGGGCCCTTGTTAAGTGGTGTGACGGCTATTAGGTTCCTTTTGATTGCACTAGAGGACGATGCTGAGACAGTGGCTGTGGAATATTGATAACCTATGAATCTATGAAGTGGGTTGATGTTTTCTAGTGAGAGAAACTAGAGAGAGAAAGTGAGAGAATATGTAAATGATTTTATTACTATGAGTGTGCAAATGGAACAACAACCAACCCCTTTCCTTAGTGGAAAGGGGTATTTATATTCCAAGCCTAACATTGGGCTTGGGCCGGTCCATGACAAGCCCATGGACCGGTTCTTACTTAAGTTAATAAGCAACTAATAACTAATTACTAACTACGAGCTATTACAACATAAATCATATTGTGGAGTGACCGATACTTCTAATATACGTTAAAACGTATTTCTAACAATCTCCCCCTAAGGGAGGTCACTCCACGTTACAAAGTTCTAAACCTAGCATACTATACTAAGTCTTCGTTCTTTAGCTCGTAGTCTTTTCTTCTTTTCTTTCTTTTGTTGTGAATATGTTGATTTGATCTTTTTGGCTTTGACTTGAGAGCATTTTTCTTTGGCCTTTCACGTGCGATCTTTGCCTTTCTTGTGAACTTTGCCTCCTCGTGACTTCATGTTCCACACACTTACGTCTTTTTGTTGAATTCTCGAAAGCTTCAGAGTTTGGTACAGCGGAAGACTTCATCTTGTACTTTCTTGAATTTTTTGCTGAACTTTGTTGCAAAAGACATAAGCATGTGGGAACGACTTTTACAGGTACACCGCAACACCACCGTCTTCACTGGTACACAGCAACGCCACCGTCTTCAACAGGTACACAGCAACGCCACCGTCTTTAACAGGTACACAGCAACGACACGAATAAAATGGCTTTGAACATTTTATTCTAATTCGGTAGCATTTTACCTCCGGTCGATGAAGACCGTTGGACGATATTAGATATCGTACCCGTGACGGATAGTTTCAATCAAGTAACTTCCTGACAGGATTTCGCGGGTAAACCCGTTCTCTTTATTCGACCGTCCAAAGCTGACTGCGAACATAAAGAGTGAATCACTTGGATAAATTATCCTTGTGATTTGAAGCCGTCAATTCATGAAACCTGGAACAAGTGAATTTCAATTAAGATTTTCACCATCGTTGCTTTCCAGTTGTCACGAGCTCAACTCATAAAGAATCTTGCACGTTACCTACCAAGTGCTGTTTGATGTTGACACTAGAAGGATTTCCACTCGTCACTGTGGTCAATAAAGAGTCACTCTGAGTGTTCTGGCAAGATCATATGATAATGCGAAGAGGCCTGGAACGAGTTTAAGTTCAATTAAGAATTAAACCACTGTTACCTTCCAGTTTTTCACAAGATTGGTTCTAAAAGAACCGCACGTGTAACCTACCATGAGCTTGTTTGATGTTGGCTCAAGCAGGATTTCCATCTTCATTGTAATACTTGCGTATTACTCGGATGTTCTGGCAATATTACAGGAATACTGCGTAGGACTCATGAAAATCTCTTACTTTTCACAGTGTGTGAGAAATCAAGGAATAAATGAAAAGTGTCCTAATGAGACTTTTGATGATCTCTTGGCTCTAGACTCGATTGTGCGTTTTGATTTAGTGAGCGATGGCTGGAGAGGAGTGCCACCTTTTCAATACCAGTCTATTTGGAGTGAATAAACCAATAGATAACGTGTTGATCTCCGTGTGATTAAAACAAATACCTTTTGAGAGATATTTGAGTTAGCTGGGGAAGGGTTGTGCATTGCATCACTGGGTCCATGATGTCTTTCTTCAATACCGAGAATCATTAGCAAAAATGACCTCAATAGCATATGTATTGACCCGGTTTCTGCCTAAAGTTGTAAGGAGGGCTTCTTTCTTTACACCCTTGATCTTTACATTTCTTTTTCATTCTTCAACCCCTTCAATGCTTACCAATACGTCATCACTAGCACCTTGTTGTGATTGTTCTAGTGCTAGCTTAAGTACTTGGTCGGCATTCAGCTACGTTCACATTCTTTCTCCATCTTTCCTAGGACTTCTAATTCTATCTAGGGAATTGTCCTTGGGAAGATTCCATCGGCTCAGATGAATCATTGGACTAAACCTATTCCTACCACCCTTTTGTCACCACATCCGTCGTGAATTAAGCGTGTTTTGGGAAGGAATTGCCACCATGAAAAATCATTGAAAATCACCTAAAGTACTTGTGATATTGAAATCAAAAGTTTTGTACCTTAGGTGTTTTGTTCATCAAAAAACGCTCCCCCTTAACACGTGCTTAGCACATATTAAGTTGGAATATCGTTAAGTCTTTTTTCATCTTTTAGCCAAGTATCACTTAGGTCTCCTTAATCCCATTTTCTCCCCTTATCCAAAATGTTAACCATTAATATTTGGGATATTGAATGGACTAACCGGTCTTTGGGTAAAAATGAAATCGATGTTGGCCATAGAACAAGTTATTGCTCCCCCTTAAATTAATAAGGGATAGTTGTAGTGCTTTAGTATGATATATTTTGAAAGATTTAGAATCTCGTGAGAAATTCTTGAAAAATTATCATACCTTAACACTACAACAAGCCATTAAAGCACATTATTCACAAATATACATATTCACAAATAATACCAATATAGAGTGACCTGAAAAGTACAACCCATTAGATGGATCGTTGCAGTGTCCTGTAGTGCACTCCATATGGTCTACCACCCATGAATCTTTCCAAGCTCCTCATCAATCTACGTTCACGGAGCTTCTGATCGATCTTCTTGATGACATACTTCGCCATTTGCCGGTAACCTGGATGCCAATCCTCCGTCATTTCTGGCAACGTCCCACCCGAGTTCAGATGCTCCAACTTTCCTCTGACTTGTAGAAGAGTCCCATCACTGTACTTGTGGAGCTCACCCACCCTCATGAACTTCATTAAACCTCGACTGTTCAAGTAGAAGATGCCGTAATTCGGGACAGAAATGCCGGTATAGGGACATCTTTCTACATGTTGAGGTAGCACTTTATTCACTGGACGAGTTAGGTTGAGCTTCCTCTGATAGCTTTCGACTCCCAACTGATGATCTTCAACTCGTGTCTTGATCACAACGCTTCGTGTGAACATACGAAGTGCTGTATTCAACGCAATGAGGTCTTCACGAGGAATATGTGTGAGTTGATCTCTGGTCATCAGAAGCAGCATATCTTCGATATCCTCAAGGCGAATGATGGAAAAATCTCCCTGCTGGATTTTGTATTCCCTGTCATCCTCCCTTTTCAAACGAATCTCCGTCACATGATAATAGCCATTCTTGGCTTCAGTTTTCATCCCTAAAATGCTGGAGATGCGGATGTCGGATCTAACATTGCTTCCAGAATTGACCAAGCAGCAACCCCTGTACGCCCTTCGGACTCGTTCGTCCCAATGAGATGCACCTATGACAGCATACATATCATAATTACGATTTATCTTAGGGACCCAGAGTCGGTTTACCTTTTCCTCGATAAAGGGTATTGTCCCCCAGTTGGCAGCTTTCAGCAAGGTCAGGGAGGTTGCGTACTTTGATGACCCCTTCAGTAGATACACCAGATCATTGGTGACGAAGAAGTCAAGAGCAATTTGATTATCTTGAGTAGGATCCATTGGAGGTGGAGCTCTTTCTGATTCATGAAGACCTAGCCGTTGAACGGTATTCAGAGCCTTCAGGATCTCTTCGGCATAATATTCGAACTCCATTTGGGTCAACCGGGTTTTGGCGCGAAGTCTTTTATCCTTCAGTACTTTCTTCACCAAAGATGGAGTAACCGAAGTCTTATACTCATGAGCAAGAAATGCACATAAGTCAATCGGACTTCGGATACGAAGATACAAGACATCTTTGTCGGCGTCGGTGATCGGATCATACTGCGTCGCTGCCGTGATCCAAGCCTGTGGTGGAGCAGTCTCGTCGATCTCCAACGTGTCCTCCCAGTTCCTTGTGCTTGGTTCAGGAATAGTAGATTGTGGGTTTTGTTGCTGAGGAGTGGAGACGTGAACATCTGCTTGTTCTGATTCAGGCATTTCAGCAGTGTCACGGACGGGTGAATGTTGTGCAGCTTCAGGTTCGGTTACCGATTCTGCAATCACAGGGGCAACAACAATAGAACTAACGGGGTTAGTGGTAACAGGTATTGATGCATGGATAAATGTACCAGGAATAGATGACCCTGTAGTGGCATTCACATCATGGCGCCACTTCGATCGTCTGGATTCCGTGGATGTAGACTTTTCCTTTGGTGTTGCATCTTTCTTGGATTTGGTGCCCGACTTAACAGGTTTCTTTGAGCTGGCACCCTTATCCCCTTTCTCAGGCTGTTCACCTTTATCCGCATTGCTCCCCTTAACACTCTCCTGGTGACCATCACCACCATCATTACCATCATTATCATCATCATCCTCATCCTCATCATCATTATCCTCATCCTCATCATGATCATCATCTTCATCATCATTATCATCATCCTTATCGTTATCATCCTCATCATCATCATTATTCTCATCCTCATCATCCTCATCATCATCCTCATTCTTAGCTTCTTCTTCTTCTTCTTCCTCTTCTCCACCAGTACCCTCTTCTTCGTCGCTCTCTTCCCTTTCTTCTTCAGGGAGAATGTGGTAGGGTACCACACTTCCAAACGTCTTGAACAACCTATCATCCTCCATGATAGCATCATTCAGGGATTTGAAGAGAGCCCGTTGATTCCTTGATTTATCAAACGATCCAAGTTCCTTCATTCGAGCTTTGAGGATCTTCTTAAGTTCAAAATCCGTCAAGTCATAAGCGATCTTGTAGGCGTCTTCTGAAGGATTGGATGATTTGATCATTAAGTTGTCAGCAGCAAGCGTCTTCAAATCATCACGCAGTTTAGGCATTAAGGATTCAATGGAGTCTTTCACTCTCTGCTCAATTGAAGCTTCAAGAGCTTCTTTTTGCTCTTTAAAGTCATCCTTAATAGCTTTAAGTCTTGTAATTCGTGCTTGATGCCTATCAGCTTCAGCCTTTTTAACCCGAGCAAGTTCTTCTGCATGAGCTTTACGTGTAAATTCCATATCAGCAGCGAACTTAGCAATCAAATCTTCTTGAGCTTTCCTTGATGCTTCTTCACTTTGAGTTCTTCTATTTAGCTCTTGGCGAAGTTCATCCATTTCTCTCTTGTGATTATCCACATGTTTATCCAACATCTCGGCCATCACTATTGCTGCCATTGCAGATGTTGCAGAGCTGCTCTGGGTTGAGGGAATAGGCTCGGTTGTAACTGCGGTACTAAGGATGGGCTTTATTGGTGGTGGAGGAAATGGTGTTGAAACCGGTCTGGTTGGTATGGGTTGTGTTGGTGGAGGTTGAGTTGGTTGAGGTTGAGTTACCAAGGGTGGAGTAGACTCTTTTTCAATACCAGCTGAAACAGGGATTGATGGCTCCTTCGAAGTGGAGTAATGTTCAGGGGACCCAAACTCATCAACGTCATCTGGTTCCACGTACTCATCCTCGATATCTACCCTTGCACCTGAACCACTACCGCCAGTATCTTTCCTACTCCTTTTAATGGCTATCTTCATCATTTGTTTCTCAGCTTTATCAAGAGTAGGATCAACAATGCCTTCTTCGTCACGTAGACGCATCTCATCAGCCTTACCCTTTCCCTTCTTACCCTCTGTCTTCTTCTTCTTGGTTTTGGGTTCAGGTAAATCTGTTTGCTTCCTTTTACCTTTGCTCTTAACCGTGGTGGAAGAGTCTTCACCTGCTAGAAGACTTGCTCGTTGATTCTCAATTTCTTTTAGCAAGTTCTTGTAATCATCGGATGCAATAAGCTCATCGGTCAGAAGGTGATTGGGAATGGGACCAGGAATAACCATATTTGAATGAGTCTCCTGCTTTAAGTCTACCAAATCATCATCATCGATCGTGTGTTGACGTCTGCCTGCACGCTTATCAATGGATGCATCGTTTTCCACAAAGTAATGGATGATTAGCTTAATAAACCTAGGATACTGGTAACATTTAACCTTACCCTTCGTGTTTGTGAAGAGTTGAAAAGTAAACTCCTCCCATAGCAGTGATGCATAATCAATACCCATACCTTTAAACATACCATAAAACATCTTAATGATTGGTGGACGAACAGCATCAAACCCAGTTGTTTTGGGTGTTAAACATCGGCTTAGAATCCCAAAAATAGCTTTCCATGGTTGACCAACTTTGGCAGTAGTAAACTCAGACGGGGTTCGTATGTCAAGACATCCAATGGCGGTGAACATCTCCATGATCTGGTCCTTGGTTGGGTTGGGTGAGTATGATGGTAGACCTTTGAGTATCGGTCGAAAGCCAAAGATCTTCCTGAAGTCTGACACAGTAAGCGTCTGCTGCTTGTTGTCCAAGGAAAAAGTGATCTTGTTCGACGTCCTCTCTTTGGTAGCCCAGAACTCGTAAAGATATTCATAGGGCACCGAAGCACTTCTCCTTAGCGCATGCTTGAAATGAGATTTATCAAGCATGGCTGTACCTACCTTAAAGCCATTATGGGTAGAGTGAGATACCTCCTTCAAGCGGAAGTTGTTTGGAATAAACTTTAGAGTCTTGGCTTCAGCAATGGCGGCGGCTCTGTTGTCTTGTAGTTGTTGTACGGTAGGGTTAGTCATCGTCTCTGCTTAAGATAAAACACAAAGGTTGATACATACCAGTATGAATATTATTATGACTTTAAACCTAAGCATTGTACATATGACATAATCCCTTAAGCTTTGAAACCATTCAAACATCTTCTATTCGGAATAATCACACAATTCGGAACATTGAGCCTATGCGGAATAAATTCTCTATTCGGAACATTTTGGCCTATGCGGAATAAATTTCCTATTCGGAACATTTGGGCTATGCGGAATAAATTTCCTATTCGGAACTTTTGGCCTATGCGGAATAAATTCCCCATTCGGAACTTTTGGCCTATGCGGAATAAAGTCCTTATTCGGAACATTTTGACCTATGCGGAATAAAGTCCTTATTCGGAACATTTTGACCTATGCGGAACATTTGCCCTATTCGGAACATTTGCCCTATTCGGAACATTTGCCCTATTCGGAACATTTTCCCTATTCGGAACATTTGCCCTATTCGGAACATTTGCCTTATTCGGAACATTTGCCCTATTCGGAACATTTGCCCTATTCGGAACATTTGCCCTATTCGGAACATTTGCCCTATTCGGAACATTTGCCCTATTCGGAACATTTGCCCTATTCGGAACATTTGCCCTATTCGGAATGATATCCTATTCGGAACATTCTTCTATGCGGAACAAAAAACTCCTATTCGGAACATTTTTCAACACTTATATTTTCTAATTAAGCATGCAATCGTGTGATTCAAGTGTTCTAGAGGACAAATCTGGGCAAATAGGTCAATTCCGAATATAACCCAAGCAAAACCCCCAAATTAATTAACCCTATTTAAGCAGTAATTTGATTTTGATTGTTTCCAATTTAAACAGTTAATTAACTTGTTGTGCAGGAATGATTAAACCGATTGATTACCTTTTTGAAGAAGATCTGATCTAGAAGATGTTGATTGTTTCGTGTTTGTTTGATTTCCGTGAATGTGTGTTTGATTATCAATGGCGGCTAAGATAGATAGGGAACAGTGAAAGAATAGAAACGGGGGGGAAGGTTTTGACTAGGTCAACTTTTCCACAAGTTAGACATATTGTCAACTTTGCCCCCTCAAATTTTCTTTTTGCTTCATTCAACATTCTTTTGTGTACCAAGTTTTAATACTTGTCACTTTGACCCTATCTTATGTTAACTATCCGAGCCTTAGTGATTAACTAAACTTAACACAAGCACAAAACTATCCACGACAAACTTATAAGCAACAACAATACAAATGCCAAAGCAATCCAACAATTAACTATTAAGCTTTGTGAGTTTCCTTGAAAACTTTTGAAGATCTTTTTGATGTGAAAGATGATGAAACATTTTCTCCCCCTTAAACGATGACCCGTTTTCTATTTAAAGAGCTGTAGTCATTGTTTAACGAGGCACATGATGATGAAAAACATTTCCCAATTGATATCTTGAAAAAGTTTGATTCGTGGTGTCAATAAGATTTCTCTTATTTTAACAAATTAATGCACTGAGACGTACACAAATTCGTGTTAGACCAAGTTGTAAAGTAAACTTGATCCCTTTGCATGATTTGGCTTGTAAATCACGCCCGAGAAAATTAATTCCCGTTCTGAGCCAACGTTTTCCAAAGAGATACGTGACTTTAATATGAAAACCGGGTTGCAGTCAGAAATAACTACAAGCCATAATGGGCATGTTTTAAAACATTACAACTTTTATACGGACTCTATTTATGGCACCGTGTCAATATTAATCGACATTTCTAAGGCCGTAAATATTACCGTACTAAAAGACATGCCCGTTTTAAACGAAAAATATTTTTGGTTTTTCTTGATTTTATAATTTTTATGGTTTTTCTATGTTTTATATTTTTTATGGTTTTCTTGGTTTTATATTTTTGTATTCTCTTTTTGTGTTTAATATATTTACGATAATATACATGATCACGAACAAAGGATACTCTAAATAGTTTACCACGACTATTCAGCTGATTCTTCTGCCAACTCTTTGAGAGTCGCTGGGGTGAATGATTTCATGCCAAGCTTGTCGATCAAAAACTCGATTCGTCCTCGATCTAAGGCTTTGGTGAACATATCCGCCAGCTGGTACTCAGTA
The DNA here is from genome assembly GCA_025667525.1 of Glebionis coronaria. NCBI lineage: Eukaryota > Viridiplantae > Streptophyta > Magnoliopsida > Asterales > Asteraceae > Glebionis > Glebionis coronaria. The sequence goes on along the minus strand of CM046875.1, from coordinate 452,790,271 downwards.
GTGACAAAATACAGCTCGATCACTCCGTTCTCCACCTGCTCCTTAATGAAATGGTAGCGAATGTCTATGTGCTTGGCCCGGGAGTGTTGAACATAGTTGCAGCAAAGGGCAATGGCGCTCTTGTTGTCACAATACATCGGGATTTTGTTGAATCCCAAACCGTAGTCAGTTAATTGTGATCTCATCCAAAGGACTTGAGCACAACAACCAGACATGGCGATGTATTCAGCCTCCGTGCTTGATATTGCAGCGCTTTTCTGCCTTTTTGAAGACCAACTGATCAATCTATCTCCAAGGAGTTGCACAGATCCAGAAGTGCTACGCCTCGTGTCTTGACATCCAGCATGATCGGCATCTGCGTATGATATTAAAGCAATCGAGGAATCTTTCGGATACCATAGACCACGATGAAGTGTTCCTTTTAGATACCGAAAGATCCTTTTCACAACATGTAGGTGCTTTTCGGTAGGCCGAGCCTGATACCGGGCACACATGCATACAGCAAATTGCAAATCAGGCCTGCTAGCAGTCAGATAGAGAAGGGTGTCGATCATTCCACGGTAAAGTTTCGGATCGACAATAATCCCATCCCTATCTTCATCTAACTTGGATTTCTCCACCATTGGAGTGTCTACGGGGTCACAATTCTCAAAGTTATATTTCTTAAGAGATTCTAGAGCATATTTGGATTGATTAATAAAGATGCCTCTGGGATTCTGAGAAATCTGTAATCCTAAGAAAAATGAAATTTTTCCCATCATCGACATCTGAAAGCGTGTGGACATTATCTTCTCAAATTGTTTAGACAATTCTATGTTAGTGGCAGCAAATATTATATCATCAACATAAATTTGTACCAGAAGCATGTCGTTGCCGTCCTTGAGAGTGAATAGAGTGGGGTCCACTTTGCCTTTGGAGAAGCCTTCCGACATGAGATATGTTGACAGGAGATCATACCACGCGCGTGGAGCTTGTTTCAACCCATAAAGAGCCTTCTTAAGCTTGTACACATGATTAGGAGACTCCGTACTCACGAACCCATCCGGTTGACTAACATAAACTTCTTCCCTTAATTCACCGTTCAAAAATGCCGTCTTCACATCCATTTGATAGACGATCATGTTCATATGAGCAGCAAACGCAAGGAATAGTCTAATCGCCTCCAATCTAGCCACAGGAGCAAAAGATTCCTCAAAGTCTATACCCAAGGCTTGTTTATATCCTCTAGCGACCAATCTAGCTTTATTCTTCAATACCGCACCCATCTCATCAAGTTTAACCTTATAAACCCATAACAAAGTAAGGATTTTAACCTTGTCAGGGCGAGGAACCAATTCCCATACTTCTAGTCGTTTGAATTCATTGAGTTCCTCCTGCATAGCTTCAATCCAAGATGATTGGGTCATAGCCTGCTGCCAATTTTTGGGTTCAACTTCAGAGAGAAATGCATCAAAGTAACAATAAAGTGCACTCTCTTGTAATTGATGGCGTGTAGAGACTGGTCGATCTAGATCTCCAATAACATTCCTAATTGGGTGATCTTTTGTCCATTTAGTGCTATGGTTTTCAATCCTAGGTGGTCTGGAGTGAACAATAGAAGGAGCTTCTTCTGAGGTAGACGCGGCTGAAGGGTTTTCAGGGATCGCTACACCAAAGAAAGGAAGCTCTTGCAAGTGAGCATATTCCAAGTCGTGATCAGTAGAATCCTCTTCCACATCATTAGGCACAAGTAGGGGTGATGATTCAGGTGTAGTTTGAAAATCACTTGGTGAAGGTGCATCCGGTTCAATGTGAATTGTAGATGCATTAGATAAAGGTTCATTAACTTGAGCAACCACTTCAGGTATTGGAGCAATTACTACAGGTGCTGGAACTTCATCAGTCGGGGGATCGAAGAATTCATCAAACAACGGTTGAAACAGTTTATCCCACTCGGGCCTTGATGGTGGTAAAAATGATGTAGAAGTAGGATTGTTGGGAATTAATCCGGAACTGATAGCACCGGTTCCCATCTCATGAAGCGCGGGTTCAGAGCTGTGTTGCTCAGAAGCCATCGTTGTCAGCTCGTCGAAATCTGCGTCCATAGTTTCTACAATCTTGCCAAGACGACGGTTATAGATTCGGTATGCTCTTTTGGACGGTGAGTAACTAATGAAAATACCTATATCGGCTTTCGGTTGAAGCTTACCCAAGTTCTCACTATTGATGTTTGGATAACACAGAGCACCAAACACATGGAAAAATGAAACATCGGGTTTACGGTCATGTAAAAGCTCATAAGGTGTTTTTCCATGGCGTTTCCGAAGGATAGAACGGTTTTGGGTGAAACATGCAGTAGAAATAGCCTCTGCCCACAAGAACAATGGAGCGTTCGCATAAATAAGCATGGTCCTAGCAGCTTCCATAAGTGTACGATTCCGTCTTTCAACGACACCGTTTTGTTGTGGAGTGCGTGCAGCGGATGTTTCATGTGATATACCAACTCCTTCATAATAATCACGAAGAGTCTGGTTGACGAACTCTGTACCATTGTCTGTACGAATACGGCGGACAGTGGTGTTCAAACGTACCTGAATGAATTTCAGAAAAGTGATGATAGCCTTCGGTGCTTCATCCTTTGTACGTAGAAATCTAACCCATGTAAACCTGGAAAAATCATCCACAATGACGAGAATGAATTTCTTACCGCTCACACTTTCAGTTCTCATCGGCCCACAAAGATCCATATGCAAAAGATGAAGTTTTTCTTGATTAGTGTCTTCAGCTTTGGGTTTGTAAGATTTCTTTGTGCTTTTCCCCCTTGAACACGCGGAACATAAATGGTCCTTGTGAAATTTAAGCTTTGGAAGACCACGAACTAACTCGTTTTTAGCCAGATGATTAATAGCATCAAAATTAAGATGAGATAATCTGCGATGCCATAACCATGACTTGGTCTTAGATGCTTTAGAGAGAAGACATACTGGAGAGGCGGCCATCATATCTTGTAGAGACAACGTATAAAGATTTGCACCACGAGATCCCTTCAACAAATCTTTGCCTTCCAAGTTGCGGATGAAACAAGTGTGTTGTCGAAAAGCAACCTCAAGGTTGGAATCACAAAACTGTCCTACTGAGAATAAGTTATGACCAAGGCCTTCTATATAGTATACCCTAGAAATCGTCACGTTTCCAATCTGATATTCACCATACCCCATAATCTTTGCTATATGATCATTCCCAAATTTAACCGTACCAAGAAACTTGCTGACGAAATTTCGGAGCATCGAGCGATTTCCGGTCATATGTTTTGAACAACCGGAGTCCAAATACCACAGGATGATTTGGACCACCTGAAAATATCACCACACAAAGACAATGTAGAGGTATCGGAATCTGAGTGTTCCTTGTTATTAGCAGGTACAGATTTAATAATCTTAGATTTGCTAACTCTAGGTTTCTTAGATTTCCTAGCCTTCTTCTTCTTAATTGGTGGTGTAGATTCTAGTTGGTTCAAATCCTGAGGTATTTCTACACTGATAGGCACTATAGTGGGGGCTGACCTAATTAAAGGGCGTTGTTTCCATACTTGAGTGTGAGTGTTCCTAACTAAAGGACGCTCAGACCTAACCTCAATGGATGCATTCCTAGTTAAAGGGCACATTTTACCATCTAGTGTAAAGGTCCTACCAGTGGGACGCCATTGCCAGCCAACTTGGGCACGAGTTCTACCCGTTGGCTTCCATTCAAGACCATTCTTAATAGCATTCATTTCATTAACGTGATCAATCAGACACAAATCATGATGCTGGGAAAACATACATTCATTACAATTCCAACAATTTAAATCAGAATTCACGAATGGTTTAGGCTGCTGCACAGGCGCAGAGCTTTTAGTCTTAACATGATTCGTTTTATTTAAAACTGAACTAGCATTCCTATTGTGGACTTCTACTTTCTTCTTTGTGGCACTACTAGTGGAGGGCTTGATCTTAGCTTTCTTGAGTGGCGATCCTTTAGCCTTAGTAGTCGCTTTTAATCCTGTAGAAGGCAAAGTGGGAACATTAGCAACAGATTTTAAAGGTGTCTTACTTGATTGTGCCAATGACGGTTTCGCTCCTGGAGTCTTATTAAATGGAGTGACAGCAATGGGCCTATTATTAAGTAGTGCAGAACCTGGTGTACCTATGTATTGCAAATAAGCCAAGCAATATTGAACTCGCTTAACATATTCATGAGCCGAATAATAGTCACTACTTGAGGGATCTAAGGCATAAAGATCGTCTAAAATATCCCTAAGAAGATCGACATGCTTAATGGCATTCCTCATATAATCATCATAGGTAACCTGGTTTTTCTTATGAAGCGGATTCTTATAAAGCACTACTGACTTGGTTGTTGGAGCACTAGTGGACGGTGCAGAGTCGGTAGCTAAGTTATCAACAACTTCTTGTCGGGTGAGAAGAAGTGTCTCCTTTAACTCAGCCAAAACCATATTTTTGTCTATGAGCAGGATGTTCAGGTCAGAGATTTCCTCGCACCTTTGGTTCAGTTGTTCAACATAATATTGTTGCTGTGCCGCATTAAAAGCGAAGCGTTCTTCTAGTGAACCATAAAGAGCGGATAGTCCCTGCCTTGTCCGATCCATCTCCCCTAGAACAGTTGATAGTCTAATTTCTAAGACCTGGTTTTTAGACTCTGCAGCCTCTAGTTCCATTTTTAATGTTTCCTTTGATGATACCTCTCTCTTCAATCTCATGATTTCTTCCTCTAATGTCTTAACAATTGCAATCATCTTGTCACTAGTCTCAACACCGTTTTCACAAACATTTGATATCAAAAGATTCTCATTTTGAGTTTGTTGTTTTAATTCTAAAGATATACAATGTTGTTCTAGTTGATTAAAGCGTTGTGAAAGTAAATTGTAGGAATCTTGTAGCTTTAAAAACTCAGCGTTAGATTCGTGACAAGAATGATTATCTACCTCATTTACAGTATCAGCAACATTTACAGAAAGATTACAAACATCATCACAAATATCCTCACAAATATTCACAGCATCACAATTAATCACAGCAGATGTAAGCTCATTCGAATAATTAACATTTACAGTAGTAAGCACATCACACGAGATTACTTCGGACAAGAATCGGTCATATTCGGTTAAAATCTTTTCTTTTTCAATTAGTTGCAGTTCGTAAGCGGTGTCCATTTCATAAAACACTTTTTGAACTTCACCAATTTCAAACTGAAGATTTTCCTTAAGAGATGCAAAACTTCTTTTTAGACTTTCGACAAACGGATTGATCTCAGTTTTAAACACCTCGTTCATGTGTTCGAAAGCCCATTCTCCGGCGTTTAAGCCATTTGAAGTCGTACATTCCAAAATGACCTTGTCAAAGTTAGTAAAGTATCGGTTAATCTCTTTCAAGTTTAACCATACAGTGCTAACAGGTGGAAGATTCTTTGGAATTTCCTTAGGACCTTCCATGTTGACAAGTGTAGGAAATGTACTAGGGCTTTCTTCCTCTATCATGTAGGTTGGTGCTGTGATGAGATCTTTATCCATATGGAAGCGAACTCTAAAATCAGTTTTTGCAAGCTCCTTATTCATTTTAAAATAATCACAATCGGGATATTTTGCAGAATTGTATGACCGATCCTCATCAACTAGATCCTTACTTGTTCGATCATCGGGAAAAACAATCGGGTCTAAAGCCAATCCTAATTGAGTTGCATTATAAAGTCTAGGACTATGTCTTAAAGCTTGTTTTGCATACTGTGGATTAGGGGGAAGGCCTTTTAGACGTGATAAGTTAAATTCTCTAAATGAAGCATCAAATAAGTGAACTAGTTGCGAAGCAGCGTATTGTCTTAAAAGCAAGTAATCTAGACTTCTAATCTTATTAGTGGCATTAATCTCCATTTCATTCTTCTTAGATTCGAGTAATTCAAAATCAGTTTGAAGTTTTTGAAAATTAGTGACCACTAACTCCTTTTCTTTAAGTTCATTAGACAGATTTGCTCTTAAGTTTTCGATCTCTTGCAAGTGACCCATTTGTTTGTTTCTAAAATGATCATATTCGAGATTTGTGAGAACACTAGACGAGGGCACTAATTCCAAAGTTTGTACTTTCTCATTGCTTAAGGCAAGCTCATCAGACAAATTCTTATTCTTAGCTAAGGTTTCTAAGAGTGCAGCATTCATTTGGCTAAGTAATGTAGCAAGAACCATGACCAAATCTTGTTGAGCAGGAGTAGGCGTATGCGAAATGGATCCCGGTTGTGATTCACTCAAAGTCTGGGGACTCACATTGATATTGCTATCATTGTTTGTCTCCTCATTTGAAAGACTCACCACCGAAGATTCATTCGAATCAGCACTCTCTTGCACAACTTTATGTGGTTGAATACTAGCATCAGTGGCATTATCGGTGTTATTAATAAGTACCTCAGATTTCTTATCTGGCCCTAAGCTGGAGATAGTTGCCATGAGAGCAGCCTTTGCATTTTGAAAGTCATCACAGTCGGAGTCATACGCATCAAGATCATCGGCTTGGTAAGCTGCATTCTGCGTAGTGACAACGTCTTGTTCAGCAATCCCTGGGTCAGCAAGAAATGCAAGCTCCTCTTCATCAAGTTCCCTTCCCTGCGCCTGAGCATTTACCAGATAGATCTTTTCTGCAAACCACTGTCCATCCCTTCTCCTCTTGGGTTTCTTACAATCCCTGGACATATGACCCTCTTCCTTGCAGTTGTAGCATGTAATCATTCTCAACTTGCCTGTATTAGCCCGTGGAGGGTTGTTGACCATTGGAGCAGGAGCAGGATTGACGGTGCGAACATTGGTTGATGTGGAAGTTCTCCCCTGATATGGTTGAATTGGCTGAACCATTACCCTGCCATTCTCAATTGTAGCTTGTTGGCGAGAATTGGATGAATTCCTCAACTGATTGTTGGTAGGAGCTGATCCTCTGAATCCTCGTTTGCTTAAAGTTCTTGTGAGATAAGCAGACATAGTAGTTAGCACTTCAACTGGGTCAGCTCCTTGTTGGAATACAGGAACGGGGACTTCCTCATCATCACAATACAGTGCTTGATCTGGATGAGCTGCATAATCAGTAGAAGGAATACTCATTTGAGCAGGGTAGCTTGTTAGATATGCTGCATTCTCTTGATAAGAAGAATATGAAGGCTGAGCATAAGGTGCAACATTTGCTGGATGAGGTTGTGAAGCATATTGTGGTGAAGGTGCATTGAACCGATATTGTTGCTGATGTGAGGTGGGTGGTTGCGGTAGAATCGAGTATTGTGGGAAGGTTGGTGTCATATAAGGTGATGGATGATAGGCTTGATGACCCAAGATATAAGGTGTGTTGTTGTGTGACAAGCTTGGTTGATTCGCCATCAAAGCTAAGGAATCTGGGTACATACCGCGAGGAGAACGGTGCATAATCACATGCTTCTCATGTTGCTGAAGAAAAGCATAGATTTGATCTAATTTGCACTTATGCAAATCCCGGGTTAACTTCACATCGGTAATATACTCACCCCATTCAGCTTGAGATAAAGTATTCAAGAACTTGGTGTTAACCTGGAATGGAGCAATCACCAGATTGTATACATTCAGATCATTCATTAGAGTAGTGAATCTGAAGTAATAATCGTGTAGTGTTTCCCCTGGGCTGTACGTGAATCTATCAAACAGATCATACAGCTGACACTCCCTTTCCTGTTTGGTGAGAGACGTTCCTTGTAACAACACCTTTAGACGTTCCCACAAATCTTTGGCAACCGTATATTGACTAACCATACGATAAATATCATGCGGAAGAGCTTGGAGAATTGTTTGAAGAGCTTTTTCATCTGCATCTGCAACAAGTTGTTGAGCTGGAGTGAGTTCTTCAAATTCTCGTGGTCGAGTCACGTCATCAACCACAATGGTACCATAGTCGAGTGGACCATTCAAAATCGATTTGACCATAAGCCTTCCATATGTTGGTTTGCCCTTCAAGTATTGCATCATACGGCCCTGCCATGCTTCAAACACCTCTTTAATAAGCATCGGTGGATGACTATCAGTCCCCGTTATGATCGAGATATCCGTAAGAGATGTCATCTGAGGCATTAATGAACTTGGATTCATTGTGATCACTTAACAGACTCAAAGATTATCGGTTGATCGAGCAGTGAAGAAAGGTTGAGAATTTGTGTTGTGTTGGTTGAACTCAAGATTAAATCCACTAAAGATCGTCGAAAAAACTCAAATACCCCTTGAACTTGCTTATACGGAATAACCCAAAATTAAAATAAGCCCTATTCGGAATAACACCAATTAGGAATAATCCTATGCTAAAAATACCCTATTCGGAATAAACTCTATGCTGAATAACCCTTATGCGGAAAAACCTCCTATTCGGAATATTTCTTCAATTCGGAATATCTGGCAATTTGGCTTATTCGGAAAAATATCCTATTCGGAATGATGGGCAATTCGGAAAGATATTCGGAATATTTCTCCTATGCGGAAAAATCTTGGCTATTCGGAAAAATCTGGCTATTCGGAAAGATATAGGCTATTCGGAAAGTTTTTGGCTATGCGGAAAGATTTCTGCTATTCGGAAAAAAACTCCTGTTCGGAAAGATTTCTTCTATTCGGAAAGTCTATGCGGAAACTTTTTCTATTCTGAATATTCTCCTATTCGGAATCCCTATTCGGAATAAACCTTCTATACTGAAAAATTTCCCTATTCGGAATCCCTATTCGGAAAGATCTGGAAAAAATTGTTTCCGAGACTTAAAAAGAAGCTTTTAACCCCGATTTTTGATCCAAAACCACAAAAAGTTTTATGATTTTTACCAAAATAAGCTAAACCCAATCCTTATCAATCAATCCCAATAACAAAAACACCAAAAACAACAAGATTCAAGATTGATTTTTTCTAAAGATCACTAATTGATTCAAAAAACTAAAAAAGCAACACAATCCTTACCTTAAATCACCCCATAGCTCTTGATATCAAATGTAGAATATTGATAACCTATGAATCTATGAAGTGGGTTGATGTTTTCTAGTGAGAGAAACTAGAGAGAGAAAGTGAGAGAATATGTGAATGATTTTATTACTATGAGTGTGCAAATGGAACAACAACCAACCCCTTTCCTTAGTGGAAAGGGGTATTTATATTCCAAGCCTAACATTGGGCTTGGGCCGGTCCATGACAAGCCCATGGACCGGTTCTTACTTAAGTTAATAAGCAACTAATAACTAATTACTAACTACGAGCTATTACAACATAAATCATATTGTGGAGTGACCGATACTTCTAATATACGTTAAAACGTATTTCTAACAGTGGCTGCGTTATCCACGACATTCTTACCTTTTAGAGTACGAAGTGTTTCCTTTAACTCAGCCAAGACCAGATTCTTATCACAAATTTGTTCCCTCAAATCAGATATTTCCATCGACTTTTGATTCAATTGTTCAATCAACGATTGATTCTGTGCAGTGGTATCAACACATGGGGGCTTTACTGAATCGAAGAGTCGTGTATTTTTCTATTTTAAGTTATCAACTTTGGACAAAATCTTGGAAACTCGATTATCTAGATCAAGTTTAAAATTCTCAGCCGCCTCAAGTACGTTCACACAGTTAAGCTCCTTAGATTTCTCTATGTCTATCGGCAAAGATTGAGCAACCTTGTCACTTGGCTGACGCTGTTTTGATTGTAAATTCAATCGAAAATTCTTTTCAAAGTTTGCATCATCGATATTAACACCTTCGAATGAGGTTTCAAAGATTTCTTGAATAAATTGTTGCTTGCATTCAAGTGAAATACAATGTGTTTGAATCTCATCAAAACATTTTGAAAGCGAAGAATATGAATCTTGAAGCTTTAAAAATGCAGCGTCAGATTCGTGACAAGTACTATCTACCACATTATCCACAGATTTCAACATTATGCACAATAGAATCATTATCAACACTTTTATTCACACAGACAGAAACTATATCATGAGACATCACTTGCTTCAGAAGCAGATCATTTTGGCGTGAAACCCGTTCTATTTCAAGTAAACTGTTTTCATAAGCATCTTCCATTTCATTGAAAACACGTCTAACTTCTTCTATTTCCAAAAACAAATCTTGATCAAGATTACTAAGACAAGCCTTAACATTGTCTACAAACGGAACAATTTCATTTCGGAACGCAGCTCTAGTGTGCTCAAAGTTCCATTCACCTTCCGTTATGGCAGAAGCCGTCGTACGTTCCAAAATGACCTTGTCAAATCGGCTAAGTGTTGGTGAACCACATTTAATTTAACGGACGCCTTGCTTACCGGTGGAATTAACTTTGTTAAATCCGTTTTGACAAGTGTAGGAGACGTACTAGGAAGGTTTTCATTTGACAAACTTTGGGGCACAAGAACTGTCAATTCTTCTAATTCCTTGTCTTTTTCGAAAATTGATCTTTGTTATGTTTATCATAATCAATTGTATGGAATTTTGAAATCATTTTAGAATGGGTTTCATCCGCAAGTGATTGTGTCTCCTCAGTACTACGAACAAAAGGTGCTTCTTTCGATTTGCCAATTATGATCATATCATAAAGACCAGGAATATATTCCTGAGCTTATTTTGCATAACCGGGATTAGGTGGTAAATCTTGAAGACGCTTAAGTTCGAGTTCTTTAAATGATTTAGTTAAAAGATGAACCTTTTCTGTGGAAGCGTATTGTTTTAAAAGCTGTTGTTCTTTGAATTTAAGAAGTTTGGTAGCATTAATTTCCGATTCAAACTTTTTAGACTCGAGAGTTTCGAAATCCATTTTAAGTTTCTGAAAATCATTGACAACCGACTCTTTTGCTTTTAATTCATTAGAAAGATTAGCTTTTAATGATTCTATTTCTTTCAAGTGTTCAATCTTTTCAAAATGAAATTGGTCAAATTCAGAACATGTTATTTTCTCTGCTTGAGGGACCATTTCAAAAGCTTTGACCTTCTCTTTATGCAACGCAAGCTCAGCAGTTAGGGTGGAATTCGTATCTACGGATTATCTGAGGGCCATATGCATTTGATCAATAATATGTTTAGGTACCATGACCAAATCATGTTGAGCATAAGATTCCATACCCGTCGTAGCATTTGGTTGAGGTTCACTCAAATGTGTAGAGTTGGGTACCACATCATTTGAGTTACTAGTTCCCGAATGCTGTTCGAGGTTGTCATTTTCATGCCCAACTTGATGTTGGTTATCATCAATATTATTAGATGTGGTTGGTACCTTACTGACGACATCAGAACCGTAGTGAGAGAGGTTAGCAACGAGAGCAGCTTGGGCAGAGTGAATGTCATCACAATCTGAATCATATGCGTCAAGATCATCCGCTTGATAAGCTGCATTAGAAGTAGAAACGACTACAATGCCTTCAGTATCTGCTGCCCCTGGGTCTGCAAGGAATGCTAACTCCTCTGAATCCAAAATCTTCCCCTTAGACTGAGCATCAACCAAATACATCTTCTCACGAAACCATGCATCATCCCTTCTCCTTTTCGGCTAAGTGCATTACCTAGCCATATGACCTTGTCCTCGGAAATTGTAGCAAGTCACAAACTTTTTAGGACCAACAGGACTTCCATTTCCACTAGCTTGAGAATTCACAGCTTGATTGTTCCCAGTCCTTGTAGGAGGTCCATATGAATTTTGCCTTGCCTGAATAGGTTGCACTGTTACTTGACCATCTTGAACAGTATCTTGTTGTCGAGGATTTGAAGAGGTACGGAGCTGATTGTTTGTTGGTGGAAATCCTCTAGTTGCAACAAGTTTTGACAAGTAGGCGGTGAGATGGTTTAGTACATCAGTTGGCGTATCATTTGGAGTAAAGACCGGTGCTTGGATTGGTGGAAGTTCATTAGAGTAGAAAGCTTGTGCTGGTTGTGCTTCTATTGGAAAATATCCTTGCTGAGGAGTATAGCCCATTGGAGAAGTGTTGGCTTGTGATGGTGATGTCTGATATGGTGGTTGATGTGGAAAAGATTGTTGATGAACACTTTGTTGATATGCTTGTTGTGGCATCATTAGTGGTTGATAAGATGGTTGTTGTGGTTGCTGATAGTTGTGTGGTAGTGTCTGCTGCAAGTATGATGGTTGTTGATAAGTATAAACCATGTTTTGTTGAGAAGCATACATTGCAAGTGGATCATTAACTTGAGGTGTAGACAACCGAGCCTCGATCACATGGCATTCGTGTTGTTGAAGAAAAACTTGAAGTTGATCCACATTGGTGGTATGCAAGTCCTTAGCCAATTTAACATCCGTCACGTATTTTTTCCATTCTGGAGGAAGAGTGTTCAAATACTTGGTGTTCAATTGAAATGTAGGAATTGCCATGCCATAGATATTAAGCTCATTCAACAATAGGGTAAATCTCAGATAGTAATCATTGAGAGTCTCCCCTGGCACATAGGCAAACTTATCAAAAGTATCATAGAGCTTACACTCTCATTCTTGTATAGTTAACGAGGTGCCTTGCATTAGAACCCGAATTCTATCCCATAACTCTTTGGCAACTTTATGTTTGTTGACGAGTTTGTAGACATATGGAGGAAGGGCTTGGAGAATGATGTTTGTAGCATACTTATCACATTTGTCTTGAATCTTCATATCTCCAGTCAACTCACCCGTTGTGCGAGGACGAGTAGTCGTACCTTCCGTCACTGTACCATAATCTAATGGTCCATTGAGCACCGATGCCCAAATGAGATGTCCATTCTCTTTGTTGAACATGTAAAGTTCCATTCGGGAAGTCCAATCCTCGTACATAGACTTTTCCAACATTGGTGGACGATTATCCGTACCCGAGAGGATAGACTTATCCGTAAGAGATGTGTACTCCATTTCAATAAGGTAAGATTTACAAAGTTGATCGAACAATGAAATAAGGTTAAGTGTTTTTGTGTTAAAGTCGAGAAACAATGTTAAAATCCCCTAAAATATGTTCTCGATAAACCAAACATTCCAAGTCAAACTTACACACGAAATTTTTTTAAGGAATAATTTTTGGATTGTCGGAATGTTGCTGGTATCGGAATGTCTATCGAAAAGTCCAGATCGGAATGTCACACTATCTGAATGTCCAGATCGGAATGTCGCTATCGGAATGTCCAGATCGCAATGCAAGTTGTCGGAATGTTCAGATCGCAAAGCTCTGTCGGAATGCCCATATCGCAAAGTTCTGTCGAAATGCTCAGATCGCAAAGTTCTGTCGGAATATTCAGATCGGAATATGGCTGACACAATTTAGGCAGAGTAACGACTTAAAACTTCCTTATAGCCGTCGGAATCCCAGATCGCAAAGAACGATCGGAATATCCAGATCGGAATAAGTGTCGAAATCCAAGTATCGTAAAGTAGAACCAGTCACTTTCCGATGGTGATGGTTATTGCGATGGAAACCCTTTTCACTTGTACTTTCCGATGGTGATGTTGCTTGAAATTCGGAATGAAGAAAACAAGAACTTTTTGAACTTTTGATACAAGAAATATTGTGTTTTAACCAAAATCAAGACACCAAAAACACTACAACACTACTGAATACGTTATGCTTCTTGAAATCACGATCAAACACAAAATTTTTTTTGATGATTCGGCAATATGAACTCAAAAAGCCACTAAATGCTTATAAGAACATACGTAACACTAAAACAAACCTATATTTCATCCCATGCTCTTGATACCATTTGTAGAAATGTAAATCTTGCTTATGTTTTTAGAGAGAGAAAGAGATAGAGAGATGGTGGATTATACACACTTCTAGAGAGAGAAACTTAAAAGAACTATGTGTAAAAATGATTAACCCCACACCCTCACCATCAAAGGAGAGGGTTTATATACCCAAGCCTTGTAATGGGCTTGGGCTTACACGTTTGGGCCGGCCTACACATGTTGTAGGCTAGGCTTGGACTTGTTAGTTAAATAACGATGTCTAGACTACGAGCTACTACTTAGTATATTGTCAGAGTGACTGAATCTTCCTAAATACGTAAAAACGTTTTTCCAACATGCTACAACTAATTTTTTGACTGTTTGTTGTTGACCATGAAACTTAGTCTCCGTTGGTTCTTGGTTAAAAGGTAATAATGATAATGCTTAATCTACACATTCAAACTTTTGAGACTGAATCTCATATGTAAACAAAGAGTAAAAGCCATAAATACTCTATGTACTTACAAAAATAATAACCCATTATACTTCATGAACGCAACTGGGAATCACGATTAGCCAAACAATGAACATGATCCTTCATAACTTTCACTCTTGTGTAGCCGTTTTGCTATGCTTCCTTTTCTCATTGTCGTCTATGAATGTGATTACATGTGAGACAGTCATATTGCTTTTAGACCTTATTTTATGTTTTACCTACACTTTTCAAGTAACTGAGAGTTCACATGTTGCTGTTTATAAGCTTCATTACCCATTTTATAAACCAAGTTACTGTCTATGAATAACAGTATCTCATAAAAATGCAGTGGAGACAATCTCTCTGGCAAAAACTGTCGTGGCTTTCAGGGAGCTCGGGCTTAGGAACTTGTGCGTGGTGCCAAAGACTCCTGGCGTAAGTTCATTTTTTTTGCTACAGTGTTATGTTATTTAAATCACTAAAGGAGTAAAAAGGGGCTGGTGGGTTGGGTTACGGCCTTACGGGCTAGAATGGGTTCAGGGCAAAACGTTGAGTTCTTTTATCACATGTTAAAATGGGTTTTAATAAATAATTAGAGGTTTTCTGGGATTGCTCATTAATGTGCTTATCTACCGCTTACATGCTTAATCACTCCAACTTAAGCACTTAAAAATAAGCAGAAATTATACTTGAGTGATAAGGAACAACAATGTATTAATTACAAAGGTTATATCATGATAATAATCACGTTACTTGTGATTAAAAATGACGACTACGCCTTAAATACACTTTCAACGACTTTTGACTTGATCAGGACATTGTTATTTGAACTACTTCCCTTTATTATTCGACATATTTGAGAAAAAAAATATAACCGGAAGGACACATTCATCGTAAGAGAAACTCACTCAAATGGAATATATTTGAATTTTGACAGACATTTTCTGATCTATTTTGCAGAGGCCACCAATTGTTGGTAATTTTACGCGTCACGACTTCATGTCCGAGCACATTTTTGGATTTTAACCGAACATAAATAGATGGAGAAGGCGAAAACATACCATGACTATAGTCCTACACAGATGCTTTAGGTATTAGCAGTATTTATATGTGATCTCACTGACCTGATGTTACTATGATTGTGAAATGCAATCAACAAACTCATGTTTAGTTTCGAGTATTTAATGATGTCCTTATGGCCGACCATTGGTTAACTTCCATGTCATTTAAGTGATTTGTCAGATCCTGGTGATACATATCAAAGTTCACTCGTCGTCTAAAGCTTGAACTTTGCTGCAAATACCAAAGAAACCATTAAGCGAACTAATAACTTGAACATAGCAAAAATTACTCAAAACATGTAATCATGTGTTTTAAATGTTGATTTATTTAATATCAAATAAATCAGGTGCATAACCATAATTAAGCCTTCAGCCATACTCCCACATTAGCTGAACAAAGGAAGATCCAATCAACCATCCCGCTAAGATAGATATTCAAACTCAGACAAACATAAAATATAGGAAAGACATCACCATTCAAACTTTATTCAGTTCCTCTACCAAACATCACTGGTAATAGCATTGTCGTGTAGAACTTAGCACAACGAATGGATACAAACTAGAACCGAAGGCTGACTAATTAATGTGATATATAATGTTAGCTAGCTTGTTTATTCTATTATTGAAGCAAAGGAGGATGTAAATATGAATACTAATGTTCTTTTTTCTCCGTAACTTATTTATCCTTACATCTTTAAGATATTTTTACGAAAAGATACTATTAAACAATACTTGTGTTTAAGATATCGGCTTATATCAGATTGACCCGATAACACAATAAGAAAAATAATATAACCCTAAGCCGACAGCCATAACAGTATCGAGTTATCAGGTTCGGGTAAAATTAACTCGATAAGTGTTCTTTAACCCGATTAAACCCGACCCGACAAGCCTAATCGAATTAAGGTTCGGGTTCGTGTTGGCTCAACCAGACCAAAGGACAGTTTCCAATTAAAATGTGTTCTTCGTGTGATATAACGTACCGTTAATTATCTGCCGTCCCAAGTAATCCCGCCGCTTTGCGCGGGTAATCGCCTAGTAATAATATAAGATGGTAATGGACGAAATTGGATACATTAAAACATTAAACAACCTATTTTATGTCTTAGTTTTTATCATTGCGGGAAAAAAAATTTGCCTACAATCGAGGGAAAAAAATATTTGTGCTCTTTCTCAAATATTTTTCTAGCTCCGCCCCTAAGCACAGGGCCACCAAAATCTATATATTAATCCTGGTTATTAAGAAACTCGACTCTTAATTATTACTCTAGACATTGACATAAACGAATATAGACTAAATAGTACTATCACAAGAACATTTAGAAATTTTTCTCATAATTTAGATAAAAAAGGACAAAATTAAATCTTACGATTAGAAAAGAAAAATACGTAACGTATTGTATTTTTCAAGGTGATCAGCCTTTCATTTTGCTAGCAAGTTGTCATGCATGTAATCCGGTTTAACTGGTTGGTCTACTGTCAACCTAGCTTAAAAACATACCTATTACAAAATAAAATAAAAAATCCAAGACAGTTAATTTGTAACGTGTTAAGATAATATAATTCCATGCAAAAGGGTCCATTCTATATAGTGGACAACTTGATCTTTTAAAGCAATTGTCTTCTTCATATCCAACATTGCTGGCCCTTCATCACATCGTACTTACTCTCTCTTTCTTGTTGTTTGCTAATATGTGTTTATTTTAATTGCATTACAGTGTTAAGTTTGATGTGTTGAATACGACTGCTATCTAGTTAAGAGTGTTGTCTTAAGGCTAAAACATCCTTATTTATACACCATTATAATCACATCTATCCATGTCCTAAAACACTCGATTCATTTACATATTTTTGTCACACCCAACCAACACACACTATCTTTCACATAGAAAAAACCATAATGTCCAGCCCAAGGTCTAGGCAATCGTCAAATGGAGCTTCAAGGATCACTGATGACCAAATCATTGAACTCCTTTCAAAGTTGCAACAACTTGTACCTGAGATTCGTAATCGTCGCTCAAACAAGGTAAAGAAATTAAAACCATGTTTCTGGATTTGACACACATTTGTAAATGAGTTGAACTGTGTTTTCACACTAAAATATGAAGAAAAAAGGACTTCATTGATCCTTTCATTAACTTTATTTTTCATCAAATAATGTTAATGACAATAAATTTCAACATGTGAAAAGCCAAATCATTTGAGGATTTGACATACTAAATGATTTGACCAGTTCATCTCATATTACACCATCCACGAGCTTGTTACAAGAGCATTGAGTTCCTTTGTTTAATTTATTTGAGCTGGTATTACATGAAGCTCAACCGAAAATTTAAAAACCCTAACAAAGTCAATTTGAATAATGTAGAATTTGACAATTAGTTTTATTTAATCCATAGTTTCATACTACTATATGTACATGTGATAGTTGATTCTATGTTTCTAGCTAAGCTAACCACTACATTACACGTTACAAGTCTATTTTTGAGTCACAAGAGTTGCAAAAGAAGACTAAAGCACACTATATTCATGGCCCCTCATTGCTGAAAAACAACTTGAATTGCATATATGTAAATTATAATATATACATGATACATCAAACATGTAAACATGTGTGTCACCCGTGTTTCCAAAACTTGTTTGTGGACCTAAGTAAATAATTAAATAAGTGCATTAAATATTTTTTGGTACAGGCATCTGCATCGAAGGTGCTACAAGAGACTTGCAACTACGTCAGAAGTTTGCATAGGGAGATTGACGATCTTAGTGACCGATTGTCACATTTACTGTCCACCATTGACGTTGAAAGCCCCGAAGCTTCAATTATTCAAAGTTTGATCATGTAACTTGTATCAACTTTAGTAACTTAATTTATATCAACCAATATTATATTGTATGTAAGTTGATCATTTACCAGACTTACAATCTAGGGTTTATATATCTAAGGTGATATAAGCTATAATCTTTGTACCTAAAAAATGGAACTATATATAGATTATGTATTGCACCATTTTGATGTTAGTCATCTTTTGTGTAGATTGCCCTCGAACTTTAAAACAACCTAGAAACTTAACAGCATAAATCATCATCATGTCAAGAAATGGAAGTTTTAGCATTCATTGGTTTCAAATACCTTTTGTAGACCGTAGTGATTGCTAATAAAATGGCATAGTTTATCTTGTTTGCACTGATTGAATTCGTTATATTGATGGATCAAATTTAAAGTATAATAGGTAGAGGTACCATTCTTCCATAACTGATGTTTCTGATAGAAGTGATATGTCTCCATGTATATATACTTTCTTTCTAATTGGGCCGACTCGGTACCAAAAAGAATGAAAGCTTTGTTTTAGATTGTTAATCCAAAGAATCATATGGAGGTATAAGTTCTATCAGTGTACGTGTCGATGTCAACAACCTCCTGGCAAGGATACTTTGGTTAGGTGATTATATATTTATTGCTCTCGGATATGGCATAGAAATTTGAAAAATTAACCCGTCAGGCATCAAAAGATCAATGATTCACAGTTCTCTCTTCTGTTGTGTAATGGTTGCTACTACCCTACTAGAAGCAACAAGCTACAGGGCAAGAATGAGCTATGTGTGTCAATATATTTTATATGGTGGTATAGTATTACTTTTGAAGACGCTTTTCTAACTCAACCATTGATTAGCATCGACAATAAGGAGATTAATTTCATGTATGGATTATGTGGTCCCGTACGACCCACGCATAAACTTTCATTTACTACGCTAGACCCGCCTCCTGATGTGCATGCCAAATGATCAAATACTAATTTGGTTGTTGATCCACTCTAGTGTGATGTTAAAAGTTATAGAAGTCAACCTTTTCTAATATGTAATTGGATCTATTAAGGGGACATAAGGAACACTTTTCCTTACCTTTTTCGATAATTACTACTCCCAATTACTTAAATCTCTCTTCCATTTTTGGTGCCCACAATTTAGGGTTGCTTTTTTGCTTCCAAGATCTTGGCTATTGTTCTTTTGACTACACAATCATGACACCACAAAACTAAATGTTCCTTTTGTGATCAAAACTTTTAATAGTATAAATTTATGAGATTACCCCAGAAAACATTGAATTCACGATTGAGATGCATAATAATATTCTTAGTAGTATTTCCGGACAGACAGTATAACCATCTCTGATATATTCTTTATGGCGGACCGAATAGTCGAATACATGTGAAGCTGAAGCCAGAGTAACACCATCGGTATCTATGGAACAGCGGGAACAAAGTCCTCTTCAACAATCGCTAGGCGCCTCCCAAAAGAGCTTATTTAGTTATTTTCAGTGATGTTACTTGTTGTTTAAAGTGAGCTATTGAAGTTTTGTTTTCTTGATAGAATATCTCATTTTCTTCGTAAATTTGGGCCACGTTTCCCATAGATCAATATGTAAGCTCGTCGAATAAAGAAACTACTACGGATCGAGTATATGTAATTTATCTTTAAACTTGAGCACTTCTCTCCTCTATTTTTTGTTGCTAATGTGTATATATGCAACAAGAAACTTTTTTGTTTATATTTGTATTTTTTTAAGACGTAAACAGTTATTTGTAATTGGCAGAAACTAAACTTAAAACCTTACACATTTTATAACAGAAATTGAAATTAAAACCTCACACTATAAATTTTATAGTGATAGTCGCAAGCTTTTTTATCTCTGAACAACACCCGAGTGGTTAAGAAACTTATTTTTTATTTGAATTTAAAATGCTTTTCACAAAAGAGCGAGTAGACTTGTTTCTCGCAACCCTTTGAGTTAAAACTAGTTAACTTCTATTCTAGTAATCGTGATAAGTAAATAGTTATACAAAGAAAAAACTCGGGCTTCTATTGGAAGTAGTGTGCTTCAAAAATTGTCCAAAACAGGTCACACGACTTGGGTCAAAATATAACTATAATATACATTACAAACATGGGCTTCCTCGTTTGGGCATATATCATCCAGCCTCTTTATAGTTAAATGGGTGATATCGGATTATAGGGATATTTTCATGTTCAGTCAGCTTACTAGCTAAGGGGCTTTTTACTAAATTAAGTGCCTTTATTAATAAGTCTTGATTAGTCATTTGTTGAGAAGACTTTAGTTTTAATGAATCTTTCTATTAAGATGAATTAAAAGTTGAATTCACTCAATAAGTAATAACAAGAGAAAAAGAAACACCCCGATATGAAACTTCTTAGGAGCTAAAAAGCCTGAGTATCTAAAATTGTATGGTGCATTTGACTGTGATTGAACTTGATTACAAGAAAAAAAAAACAAATCTATTTTACACGTGATTGAGATGCTTATGCCTGAAATTGATAAAATTCTTGCGTCATTGTGTTTCGTTACGTTAAGGGCGGCTATTAATATTTGCAAGAGTTTGTTATTAGTCAAATGACTCGTTGTGTTTGGTTTATTTGGATATCAATTTTATTTTAACATTTGAAACTTATTTTTACCTTTCATTATTAGCTCATTTAATAAATAAAATATTACATTCTTAATTTACATTCCAAAAGTATTTCGGTCTTTTCACACGTGTTTTTTCTTATTTAACAAGCATTGTACACATTCAATAAACACACATAGAAGGTTGTTTCTCTCACCACACCGGTAGATGTGGATCTTACTTTTCTCTCTTTACAATCGATCATCAATTTTCATCTTCTACCATCGATAATCAATCTTCATCTTCTTCAATCGTTCAACTTCTTTAATCGTTCATTAACGTTTGGTTAGATTTATTAACATCAACTTTTATTCATCTCGTTTTCTTAATTTGGTCTAGCTTTATCATCTCTTTTAACTTATTTGATGTAAAACCTGCTTTAAAAACCCTAACATCATTAAATGCACGAAATTACGGTTAAATTTAAACTTTATAATTAATTAATATACACAATGAATCATGAATATTGAATACGAACATTATGTATATTAATTAATTATCGTAAGTATTACGTATGTAAACACGAATATAAATGCATGATAAGTAATCACGTATAATACTTAATATATACAAGATATAAAACACGAACATTTAACGAACACACACGATAATATTTAAACACGAAAGACAATCATGAAAACTAAAGGGGTGTTTGTGGGTTTCGGCTAGAAAAGAAAAAGGAAGAAGGGTGGGCTGGGCCCATACCCACTTTACTAATAACAAAAACACCAGGAGGATTTTCATAATACACTTTTACATGAAAAATATCAAAATCCTAGTCTCCCTTTTTCTTTGCTCTTAGCCGTAACACATGCACACCCACAAGGACGATTTATTGCTTTTGGATCATTAACTTTTATAGTATTGTGTTCGTGTCTTAAACCTTTTCACGCGTACGGTATTCCTTGATCTTTAATATTTTTATTTATTTTTCTATATTGATAGATCATTAAAACACGTATGAAAACATGTTAAATAAATGATTAAACACGGGATCAGGGTAATTTTGGTTTGTTTGTTTGGGTCGCGAACCGAGAGTCACACGATTCTCGGTGGTGTTCGGTTACTAACAGCCGCAACCCCTTAAGGGTCGGCGTTGGTTGGTTGTGGTCAGTGATGTAGTGTTTTTGCAACCCTTTAGGAAAAGAGAGGCAAAGTAGTGGTAAGCGTTAAGTGTCGGTTTAGGAAAACCGAGCACTAATGACCCAAATGAAGTCCAAGTTCGTTTCCCAAGGAGGCAAGTGCGTTGTGTATTGAATTGATATTGATTTTTGATTATATGATTGAGAAAGAAATGGGATTAGAAGAGAAAGACGGTTACAAAGACGAATTAAACTACGACGAAAAAGGCGAACACGTAAAATCGTAAATAGTGCCAAAATTAAAATTTTAACCTAAAAATTCCTAAAAATTACTAAAATCCCCAATAATATTCTAAGAGTATACAAAAAATCCAAACTTGCTAAAACCTTTTAATTAATTAGATAATGACTTTTTAATGCTAATTAAAGCCCTAAAAATCACTTTTAATTATTAAAAAGCCTTAAACAAGATCTAATAGTTTGTAAACCTCAAAAATATCCTAATTAAGCTAAAAACTATTTTTAAAAATTTTAAAACCAAATTAAACTATTTTTAAACACTTAAAAACTATTAAAATCTATTAAATCTTAAATTAATTCTAGAAATTAATTGAAAAGTCTTAAAAATATTTGGAAAGTGACAAAACTCCTAATTAAGTGTCCTTAACCTAGGAAAAATGTAAAAACTAAAAAAAATAAAACTTCAATTTTTAATAATAAAATAATATTAAAATATTCAAAAAAAATAAAAAGTTTATAAATAAATTATAAAAAATTACCAAAAATCCTAAATAATGTAAATAAAACAAAAATGCAATCCAAATTTTATGAAACCTATTTAATAATTTTATATTGAATTTTAAAGTTAGCTAAAAATCCTAAAATCCTATAAAAGCAAAAATAAGCTAAATTGAAAACCTAAATAGCTGTAAACCTCAAAAATATGATTAAAAACCTAAAAACTATTTTTACAGATTTTTAATATACCTTTTACTATTTTTTAATGACTTTCTAAAATAAAAACTTAAAATAATCCTAATAAATTAATTAATAAAGGGAAAAATATACTTTTTAGACTGAAAAGTCAAAAACCCTTATAAAATCCTAGGAAAAATGCTAAACAGTGAAAATAAAAAAGAAATAAGCTAGAAAAAGCTTATTTAAAAGCTGATGGTCAAATAAGCTATAAAACAAATAACCCTTAAGTAAGTAATGAAATGAAGCTTAAACGTAAAAAACCATCTGGATCACTAGTAAACACGTTACTCCTCCAAACGGGAGGTCGCGTGTTCGAGCCCAGGCCAGGTGAGTTTTTGGTTTTTATATATATTTTTTTTACTTTTAAAAACTCAAATCCAGTAACCTTTTAATCACCAAAACACAAACACCAAATTAAAATAACAAAGATTAAGACAAATGGATCAAAAAAAACGTGCTCAGGTCTGGATAAGTTTCTGATGAACACCAGTAAATCTTCACAAGTGCAGTTTTGAAACAAGAGGGCTTGTTTCTTAATTTTGGTGATGTATTGATGGACAATCAGGCACCCTTATACTCTTTGGAGTATAAGGAGTCAAAATAAACTCAAAAACAGGCAGGTTACAACACAAAATCAAGCACACAATGCCAAAATCAAGTTGCTGTTGTAGCTTATGTTTCTGATGAGTATTATGCTGATGCACTTAGCATAATAATGAAATTCAAACCTCAAAATCTTTCATACAAGTGTACCAGATCACACAAAAACCATACACAGTCCTTAACAAACCTATAATCTAGCAATGATTCAGATATGATGCACAAATTCCATCAAAATCATATACAATAATGATTTTCTGATTTTTACCACTTAAACCAATTTTCAAGCATGCATATGGTTTAAAACCTACTCAAATTGAAAACCAAGCTAGCCTAAAACCTATTGACAACCCAAAGAGTGTGTATAACAAGTCTACAAGCAGATTCTAAACAATCTAAACCATTTAAAACACTGATCCAAACACCCCTTTATATTACTGAAATCAAATTTAACAAAGCAGTCCTACTCAAATCTAATTCAAACTGAATCTAGATACTTCTAACATGCATACAATCATAACTTGAGCACAACCAAACACTTAAACCAACACTTAAACAAATATCATACAGATTCACCAAATTTCATATAAGTCATACAACTTAAAATTTTTGGGAACTGAAAAAGGAACTAGGAAGCTACCTTGTTGGGCCTACATCCAGGCCCAACAGTGACTGAATAGTCACCTCCAAACAAGCCCGGGCTTGTGCTGAACTTGGTTGAGATTCTGATGAAGTTTTGCTTAACAAAAATGAATAAGATTGGTTCCTCTTTGAATCTGCTAAGAGAAAAGGGAACAAAGCTTGTGTAAAAGCTTAAGAGCTTGCCCCTATATAGATTAAGCTAGAAGGAAACCTTAGCTTATGGGTAAGATTATGATAAACTAAAAAAAAGAAATGACCAAACCAATGGCTTATTTAAACTTGGGTACCCACTACACCAGAACAAGCCATGGTGTCTTGGACATACACAAGCTCAGACACCATCACACCAACACACTTAATCACCATTTTATCAGGTCTTTAATGAAATTTAAGATTTGAGAAAAAAACTTGAAAAGCAAACAGAAACTTGGAAACTTGAAAACCTTTGCTGAAAATTAAACCAAACTCAAACAATTATAACTTAAATCAACTAAAATGTAAAAGGAATTCAATCTTTCTCATCACCAAACTCAATACCATTTATATTCCTTCATAAACTGGATTTACAAGGCTTGTGAAAAAGGAGAAAAAATCAAGAACACAAACAAGCTAAGTCCTATCATGCCTTTATATAGAGGCTTACAAGAGATTCTAGAACTGATAAGAAACTAAAACCCTAATGACTTGAACTTCCAGTAATGCCCTTGGACGAATATTTGAAGATGCCATTTTTTGAACTTGTCAAGAGCCCATGTGATGATCTTGGCTGTTTGTGAAGATGCCAGTGATGAAAAGAGGATCTTGATCGTCCATTTAGCCTTTGGGAACACGAAATTGTTGTGGGTTGTTGATCCTGCTGTCAATTTTTTGTTTGGGAGTGAATAGTGGGGCAGGGGAGGGTGGCATAAGCATGTGGGGTGATGGTGATGGGGGTTTAAGGATGGTTTTAGGTTTAAGTGATGTTTAATCAAGGATCTGGAAAGAATTACCCAAAAACCCTTTGTTTTAATCATAGTTCATCCTGGAAATATTTAGGGTTTAAGGGTGGATTAGGGGGTGATTTAATCTGGTTTGGGATTAATAATTTTTTAAATAAATGTTTGGAGGGAGTTTTAAACTGAATTAATTAATCAGTCCATGGGTGAGTGGAGAGGTGATGTGGAGAAAAGGGGCGTTTTGATTGGGTAATGGGTGTGAGTGGGTGAGGTGTCAAGCAGGGAGTGGAGGGTGAGAGTTTGTTTGTCTGGCAGGAATGCCCCCTTATGTTTCATTCTTTGTTCAAGTTGTATTAAATGCCCTCAACGCCACTTTTACACATAACAACTTTGGGAAATTGGCAGTTTTGGCACAACAAGTTTTAAAACTTGTTTTAAGGACTACAAGTGCAATTTTGGCAATCTTCAAGGGCTGTTTTTGACATGTCTTCATATTTCAAGGCTTTGACTTGTTTGTTGACTTCTTGGAGGACCAATATTGACAATTTAGTTTTGTAGAGGGACTAAATTTGCCAATTCTTCAAAGTTAAGGGTCCTTTTTGTAATTTTGACAAACTTTAGGGACCAAACTTGTAATTATGAAGATACAAGGGTATAAAGTGTCAATTCTTCATAATTGGAGGACCCTTCTTCATAATTCTTCAAATCTTCAAGGGTTTTCTTTGGAAAATTCTTCATTAGGGCTTGGTTCATCGTGCGGCTTCGTTTCCCGTGTTCGTTTTTGACTGATTCTTGTGATCTTTTATCATTTTCTCAATATCCGTACCTAAAATACACAAGCAACAAACACAAGCATATATTTGGGTATTTTGATGATATTTAATGCATTTTAAGCCCAATTTGGACGATGAGACTATGTATAAAAGCAGTCTCATCACTCCCCCATACTAAACCATTGCCGTGCCCTCACGCAATGCTAGAATAAAGTATCTTAGCATCTCCAAAATTCATTTTACTTACTTTATTGGAATGATAAACTAGCTATACTACTACTATTGCTATTACTACTTGCGTTTTAGACATAATGTATGATTTTCATCGCAAAATGGGACGTTTAGGTTCATAGAATAAGAACACGTGAATGCTTCGTTAGAAATAATTTCATCGTCCTTGATTTTCACCCCAATTCCATGCCAAGCGTGCAACGAGATCATTGTCATTATAAGTTAGTAATGCTAACACTACTCATATGCCCTAATCACGTACTTATCCTCCCATTATTCCTAAGTTGTATCTCTTATATTTTATGATGTCTTGAATGTTTCACGAGGATACATTGTTGACTTATGCGATAATAGAGATTTAGGTCTAAAAATAGAGTCCTAACGGTGTAACTAAGACCATCAAATCAATAACCCCTCCTAATAGACAACGATGTCAAAAAATTAAGTTGACAAGAAGGATCGATAAACACGGTTTTATAACGGTTTTGAACATGAGACTTATTACCAAGACTTTTATACGCCCCCTAACGGAAGGGCCTTATTATCTTTGGTTTACCTCCATCTTTTATTCAACTTCGCCATGAATCTTTTATTATGACTTCGGTCTTGCCTTGCTTTTTATTATCCGCCTCATCGGTGGTTTTATTAGCCAAAGACGTATATCCTCACGCTAAAGAGAATTTTGGATCTTTTAAGCTTCGAAGATTAAGGCTTGATTCACTTTCAATTTTTGCATAGATTTTAGGCCTTGAGGGGCTTCAAATTGTTTGCTAGATTTAGGTGAGCACTTGAAATCTTATTATTAGGTGAAGCTTTCGATTATTCGGGTGCCAATACTTCAAAACCGTGACGCTGGCGATACCTTAATGTCTTCCCAGTTTAATTACACGGAAGCTACTAGAAAAGACTAGAAACCCAACAATCCTGACTAAACCGCTAAGTCAATATTTATTAAACAAAAAATATTTACAAGCGGAGGGAGAATAAGCAAACAACGAGAACACATGAGTTTTTGAAAGAATGCGAGTACTCTACGTTTAGCATAGTAACTTATAATTAACTCTATCATTTCTCGTCCTCATTTAAGAGACTTATCCTAATGTGTAGTTAAGGAATCAAAGCTAAGTGCTCAACACGCACGGTCGAGTCAAAAATTACTCTTATTCTCGCCATCGGAAAACCTACATTCGTGTCTTCAAACACTTATAAAACATGAGAAAAATTTTAAAATTTGGCCATTTTTGCCATTTTTGCCATTTTTAGCCTTATTTTGCAACAAAACGATAAACAAAACGGTAAACTTTGGAAAGCGTGAAGGTTTAGCAAGGCAAGTATCTATTCACCCCCCATACTAAAGTTAAACATTGTCCTCAGTGTTTCGAGTCTAGGGGTGCAGACACCCCCATACTAGAGACGAAGTCAAATGCCTAATCTAGCATGGAAAGGGTGTAACCGTTAAATTAATAGCCGTTTATGAAGTGTGCTAAAAACCTAAGGTTAGAACATCAAAAGGATATATCATGGATATTGAGAAATGTCTCCAAAGCAAACGATCGAGTGCTCCCATAAAACGAACACGAGAGGCTCCAATCGTGAAGATCATGATCATCTAAAGTTCACAATTCACAAGCAACCACGAAACAAAGGTTGGAAGGGCACAAATCCCCACACGTAAGCTACATTAGAAAGCGATAATATGTACATAGGATAAGCATGGGACTCCCCCACGAGGCACCTCGTTTTTGATTACCGAGTCATGAGCTCGACTCGATCCCCTCAATACTGATTATCATTGGGGAAGGTGACTTGGTCGAGGTAGTTCAAGGATGGAACTTCCCCGCCAAAGTAGTGCTTCAACCTATGTCCATTCACCTTGAAGTTAGGACCATCATCTTGAGCTAGCTCGATGGTCCCATACGGAAACACTTGAGTCACGGTGAATGGACCGGACCAACGGGATTTCAACTTACCGGAAAAGATTTTTAATCTAGAGTTAAAAAGCAAAACTTGATCCCCAATGTTAAAAACCCGGTTTTTAATTTTAGAATCATGCAACTTTTTAGTTTTCTCCTTATAAATCAATGAATTTTCATAAGCAATATCCCTCAATTCATCTAATTCATTTAATTGCATTTTCCGGTGTTTTCCTGCGGTCTCCATATCATCATTACAATTCTTTAGGGCCCAATAAGCCTTGTGTTCTAACTTGATAGGAAAATTACAATTCTTTCCATACACAAGCTTATAGGGAGTGCACCCAATGGGCGTCTTATGAGCGGTCCTAAAGGCCCATAAAGCATCGTCTAACTTATCCGACCAAGATTGTCGGTTTTCTCCTATGGACCTCTCCAAGATCCTCTTCAAAGCTCGGTTTGAAACCTCGACTTGCCCACTCGTTTGAGGGTGATAAGCCGTAGAAAGCCGATGTGTAACCCCATATTTCCTTAGAACCCTTTCAAATTGGTCGTTACAAAAATGGGTTCCACGATCGCTTATGATAGCACGAGGGGTTCCAAACCGAGAAAACAATTGCTTCAAAAACTTGACTACCACACGAGCATCATTGGTGGGCAAGGCCTTGGCCTCCACCCACTTAGAAAGGTAGTCAACCGCAACAAGGATGTACTTATTACCACGAGATGATGGGAACGGCCCCATAAAGTCTATGCCCCAAACGTCAAAGATCTCACATACTTGAATGATATTTTGTGGCATTTCATCTTTTTGTGAGGCTTTTCCTTGTCGTTGGCATGCATCACACGACTTCACAAGATCTTGTGCATCTCGGTAAATAGTAGGCCAAAAGAAGCCGGCATCAAACACCTTCTTAGCCGTGAGATTAGCACCGTGGTGACCACCCGTGGGTCCCTCATGGCAAGCTCTAAGGATGTTAGAAGCTTCGGTGCCAAATACACAACGTCGGATGATTTGATCCGCACAAGTTCGAAACAAGTAAGGGTCGTTCAAAAAGTAGAACTTGACGTCACGAAAGAATTTTCGTTTTTCTTGAGTCGTCATACCCTTAATGATGAAGTTTCCCGCATGGTAATTTGCAAAATCCGCAAACCATGGGGGTGGAAGAATAAAGCTTAGAATTCACTACACCAAGTGTCTCGAGCGGAAATGTTTCGATGATTTCCTTGGGCTCGTAAACACTTTGGTGAGGATCTTCCAAACGAGAGAGATGATCGGCCGCTAGATTCTCGGCTCCTTTTTTGTCAACGATTTTGTGATCAAATTCTTGAAGGAGGAGAATCCAACGAAGTAATCTCGGCTTTGCATCTTGCTTTGCCATGAGATACTTAATAGCCGAATGGTCCGTATACACTATGCATTTCGTCAAGACGAGATAAGGTCGGAATTTCTCAAATGCATATACCACGGCAAGGAACTCCTTTTCCGTTGTAGTGTATTTAAGTTGAGCCTCGGTCATCGTCTTGCTAGCATAGTGAATAGGCAAGAAGTGCTTATCATGACGTTGCCCCAAAACGGCCCCAATAGCGTAATCACTAGCATCACACATTATTTCAAAGGGGAGGTTCCAATTGGGAGCAACAAGAATGGGAGCTTCAGTTAGTTTCCTCTTAAGGATTTCAAAGGCTCGTACACAATCTTCGTCAAAGACAAAACGTGCCTCTTTTTCAAGAAGATGTGTAATGGGTCGAGAAATCTTTGAAAAGTCCTTGATGAATCGACGATAAAAGCCCGCGTGGCCTAGGAAACTCCTAACTCCCTTGACGGTTTTAGGATGAGGTAATTTGGCGATGACGTCCACCTTAGCTTGATCTACCTCAATCCCCGCTTTCGAGACCTTGTGCCCTAAGACGATTCCACTCTTAACCATAAAATGACACTTTTCCCAATTGAGCACAAGGTTGGTTTCCTCACAACGTTTTAACATTCTCTCTAGATTCGACAAACACGAAGTGAAAGAATCACCAAACACGGAAAAGTCATCCATGAAGACTTCCATCGTCTTCTCGATCATATCATGAAAAATAGCCATCATGCATCGTTGAAAAGTTCCCGGTGCATTACAAAGTCCGAATGGCATTCTACGATAGGCAAACGTTCCATATGGACACTTAAACGTAGTTTTTTCTTGATCACGAGGATCGATGGGAATTTGGAAGTAACCGGAAAAACCATCTAAAAAGCAATAGAAATCGTTTCCCGCAAGTCGCTCCAACATTTGGTCCATGAAGGGCAAGGGAAAATGGTCTTTTCGAGTGGCTTCATTCAACTTTCGATAGTCAATGCACACTCTCCATCCGGTCACGAGTCTAGTGGGAATCAACTCGTTGGCATCGTTTGGCACAACGGTCATCCCTCCCTTTTTAGGGACACAATGAATAGGACTCACCCAAGGGCTATCGGAAATAGGGTAAATCATTCCCGCGTCAAGGAGTTTAAGGACCTCCTTTTTGATGACATCATGAATTTTAGGGTTCACCCTCCTTTGACTTTGGATTGTGGGCTTGAAATCCTCCTTCATTAAGATTTTGTGGGTACAAAACTTGGGATCGATTCCCTTAATGTCGGATAACTTCCACGCAATCGCCCCTTTGTGGTCCTTAAGAACATCGACAAGTGTAGTTTTTTCATCATTCGAAAGATCCTTCGCAATAATAACCGGCAACTTGTCGTCCTCCTCCAAATAGACATATTCGAGGTGAGGAGGTAAATCTTTCAACTCGAGGATAGGTGGTTCCTCAAGTGAAGATTTAGGCTCGATACTCATAACCTCCTCGGGTGGAGGAAATGGGAAATCGTTGAGAAAATCCTTGATAATCGAGAAGTCCTCATCGTTGTCGAGGTCTTCGTCACAAGTACGTGGAACATTACATTCTTCCAACGTAAAACCACCACCTTCGAAAGGAGTGAAGGTTGGTGTCGAATTATCAAGAATTGGATCTAACATAGTGGGATTGCCACTAGTTTCTACATCACCAAACCCTAAAACTTCTTGTGAAAATTCCTCGCAAACCACGTCGATCATATCAACGAGGTTTATGGTAGCAACGGAATAAACATGAGAAAGTTGAGAATTTTGAGTTGCGTTTATAACAAGTTCCTCGTCGTTGAAACGTAAGGTGATCTTTCTAGCATGCACATCAATTAAAGCCATAGACGTATCTAAAAACGAACGACCTAAAATAAGAGGAACTTGAGGATCCGTGGGGATATCAACGACGATAAAGTCTACGGGATAGTAGAACTTCCCCACTTTCACAAAAACGTCTTCCGCCAAACCACATGCAAGAATCGTGGAATGGTCGGCCAACTCAATAGACATTCGTGAAGGAGTAAGATTAGGAAGATTGAGAGACTTGAAGATTGCAAGTGGCATCAAGTTAATGCTAGCACCAAGATCGGCCAAGGCATAGCATTCTTCCATATCTTGAATTGCACAAGGGATCAAAAATTTACCGGGATCACCGACTTTTTGAGGTATGCGATTAAGATAAACCGACGAACAACTAGACATTTGGTGCAATTTCTCCTTGTTGTTCAACATACTCTTAAAGTTAGCGGCAAATCGAGGCATCATGACCAAAGCATTGGCGAAACTCACATTAAGGTGCAACTCACGAAACATTTTCATAAAAAGCTCAAATTGGTAGTTGTCGCGCTCTTATCGTTTCTCCTTCCTAAGTCTCGATGGGTAAGGCAAGGGTGGTGTGGGTTGGGGCATAGGCATAGCCTTTGGAATCTCGGGTTCCAATATGGGTGATGGGTCAACCGTAGGTGTGGCATGAGCGGTACTTTGTGGGCTTGAAATATGCTCCTTTTCGACCACCACCTCGGGTTCTTCCTCAATTTCCTCCACCGTTGGATTAATTGGTTGAGGAGTCGGTTCTTTAAGTGTCTTACCACTTCGTGTGGTAATCACTTTCATCTCTCCCTTCGGGTTTGAAACGGTGTTACTAGGTAGACCACTCGAAGTAGAGGCTTTGTTTCCCATGACGGCTTCTAAAATGGCATTAAGCTTAGCATCTTGACTATTAAACTTCAAATCTTGACTAGCGGCTTTTTGGTCAATTCTTTGTTCAAGCCTAGCATGACTTTGCTCTATCTTGTTGTTTTAACCTCTAATTTGATTAGCAAAATCATTTTTCAACTCATTTCTCATGTTAAGATTTTCTTTCACAAAGTTAGCCAACTCCTTAGTGTTTTTAGCCGTGTCCCTAGCTTGACTAGCCAATTGCTCTTGAATGTTTTCCAAAATCTTATCATTTGCCGTGGCGTAATTCAAAAAGTCCATTGGAAGTTCTTTAGTGTAAACATTTTGAAGACCTTGACTTGTGTTTTGAAAATTACGGTTTTGATTTTGATTTTGCAATTGGCTACTAGTTCCTTGATTTCCATAGTTGTTATTACCCTTAAAATTGTTCTTTTGATTGCTTTGGTAACCAACTTGATTGTTTCGATAATTGTTAGCATTTTGATTTGGTGGAAAACCCGGTGGAGTCAATTGATTAGCGCGAGGAACTTGACCGTTTTGGTTATAAGTTCCCGCGGCCGCGAAGGCACTCGAAGTGTTACCACCGTTGGTAATGCACTCGGAATAATCGTGAGCTCCACCACAATACATACAAGAAACCTCAACCGCTTTAATCGTAGCGGGAGCGGGTTGTTCACCAACTTTAAACTCAATTAACAATCCTTTCAACTTATCAAAAATTTTGTTCTCCAAATTAGCCTCGATTTGTCAAGCATCAACGGTGTGTGACAATGAAGGCGAAGACGAAGTCTTACGAACACCTGACGTGCTACGAGGACTATAGACCTTAGACCTATTCTCAATGATTTCCTCGACCGTCTTGCACAAAAAATTACCACCCGCGGCGGCATTAAGATAATCACGCTCATGATCGTTCAAGCCATTGTAAAACGTGTCAATTTGATGCAAGTCGGAAAAACCTTGATGAGGACATTCGTGCAACATTTCCTTAAACCTATTCCAA
Source organism: Glebionis coronaria (assembly GCA_025667525.1). Classification (NCBI taxonomy): domain Eukaryota; kingdom Viridiplantae; phylum Streptophyta; class Magnoliopsida; order Asterales; family Asteraceae; genus Glebionis; species Glebionis coronaria. The sequence goes on along the minus strand of CM046875.1, from coordinate 452,757,373 downwards.
GCCGTTGAAAAACTCTCATTATATTCTTGTGAAAACTTTGAAATCTCGTTTTTCAAGTGCGTAGTCTTAGAGGGCGGAAAAAATTGGTTCACGAATTTTGAAACGAGATCCTTCCACGTCAATATAGAATTGGGTGGCTCTTTCTCTAACTAAATTTTTGCGGGCCCCGCTAAGGAATACGGAAAAAGCATCATCTTAATCGAGTCGTTTGAGACGTCCTTAAACTTGCATGTGGCGGTGAGACGATTAAATTGGCGAATGTGGTTATGAGGGTTGTCCTTTTCGTCACCTCTAAACTTGTTGTTTTGAATCATGGACAACAAACCCGTCTTAACCTCAAAATTCTCCGCAAGGATAGCGGGAATCACAATCGCTTCTCCATAACCCTCGGTGGGTGCTTGAAGCAACTCCATCATAGTTCGATTAGCCATGGGTGCTTCTTTCACTATAATGGGTTCGTCAATAGGAGACTCCTCACTAGTAGGAGTGATGGATTTGTTTCTTAGTTTACGAGCACGTCTTGCTTTGGAGCGAGTTTGCATAAACGTCACGTACAACGAGAAGGCGAGCAAAGAAGATTCTTTTTGGTGTTTTTACTTTTTCAATTTTTTTGTGGTTTTTGATTGTTTTTATTTTTTTTGGATTTTTGGAATGTATTAAGTAGACACAAATCTACAAATCTCCTCCTTAATCAAATCTCTCGATTAAAGAAGCCTCAAGGAATGAAAACGATCACGTGAAGTGAACGCCTTCGATGACTTTAGAACGATGGTGGAACACCAAATCGTTCAAGAGGGTTTAATCAATAGAAACCAAGAAAATATATATGATACTTAAGTAATACTTTGGGCGGCAAAACCCTCGATTAGCTTTCAAAATCAAAATACGCACAAGCAAGCGGAGGAAACGAGGCGGCGCGAAGAACTTAAGAGCCTTTTTCCTTTAGGTCGTGAAATACAACCGCCTTATACCCACCTTATAGTTTGTATTTCTCAAAATCAAGCTTCTCGAAAGTATTTATCTATTTTTGCCTTTTTCTTTGGTTTGAGATTCGAATACAATGATTGGGTAATGACCTCCCAAGTCAAGGTTGTGATTTCTCACGTATTTGGAGTACTTGTAAATTTATTGTTCTACGTATACAATATAGTAATAGTATTCACAAAAACGAAAACGATAATACGTATTAGTAGAGTGCTACTAATACAATTAGCTATTTATGGCTATATAAAAACAACAATTGTTCAACAAAAACACGACACGCCTCCCCGGCAGCGGCGCCAAAAATTGATGTAGTGTTTTTGCAACCCTTTAGGAAAAGAGAGGCAAAGTAGTGGTAAGCGTTAAGTGTCGGTTTAGGAAAACCGAGCACTAATGACCCAAATGAAGTCCAAGTTCGTTTCCCAAGGAGGCAAGTGCGCTGTGTATTGAATTGATATTGATTTGTGATTATATGATTGAGAAAGAAATGGGATTAGAAGAGAAAGACGGTTACAAAGACGAATTAAACTACGACGAAAAAGGCGAACACGTAAAATCGTAAATAGTGCCAAAATTAAAATTTTAACCTAAAAATTCCTAAAAATTACTAAAAATCCCCAATAATATTCTAAGAGTTTACAAAAAATCTAAACTTGCTAAAACCTTTTAATTAATTAGATAATGACTTTTTAATGCTAATTAAAGCCCTAAAAATCACTTTTAATTATTAAAAAGCCTTAAACAAGATCTAATAGTTTGTAAACCTCAAAAATATCCTAATTAAGCTAAAAACTACTTTTTAAAATTTTAGAACCAAATTAAACTATTTTTAAACACTTAAAAACTATTAAAATCTATTAAATCTTAAATTAATTCTAGAAATTAATTGAAAAGTCTTAAAAATATTTGGAAAGTGACAAAACTCCTAATTAAGTGTCCTTAACCTAGGAAAAATGTAAAAACTAAAAAAATAAAACTTCAATTTTTAATAATAAAATAATATTAAAATATTCAAAAAAAAATAAAAAGTTTATAAATAAATTCTAAAAAATTACCAAATATCCTAAATAATGTAACTAAAACAAAAATGCAATCCAAATTTTCTAAAACCTATTTAATAATTTTATATTGAATTTTAAAGTTAGCTAAAAACCCTAAAATCCTATAAAATAAAAAATAAGCTAAATTGAAAACCTAAATAGCTGTAAACCTCAAAAATATGATTAAAAACCTAAAAACTATTTTTCCAGATTTTTAATATACCTTTTACTATTTTTTAATGACTTTCTAAAATAAAAACTTAAAATAATCCTAATAAATTAATTAATAAAGGGAAAAATATACTTTTTGGACTGAAAAGTCAAAAACCCTTATACAATCCTAGGAAAAATGCTAAACAGTGAAAATAAAAAAGAAATAAGCTAGAAAAAGCTTATTTAAAAGCTGATGGTCAAATAAGCTATAAAACAAATAACCCTTAAGTAAGTAATGAAATGAAGCTTAAACGTAAAAAACCATCCGGATCACTGGTAAACACGTTACTCCTCCAAACGGGAGGTCGCGTGTTCTAGCCCAGGCCAGGTGAGTTTTTGGTTTTTATATTTTTTTTTTACTTTTAAAAACTCAAATCCAGTAACCTTTTAATCACCAAGACACAAACACCAAATTAAAATAACAAAGATTAAGACAAATGGATCAAAAAAAACGTGCTCAGGTCTGGATAAGTTTCTGATGAACACCAGTAAATCTTCACAAGTGCAGTTTTGAAACAAGAGGGCTTGTTTCTTGATTTTGGTGATGTATTGATGGACAATCAGGCACCCTTATACTCTTTGGAGTATAAGGAGTCAAAATAAACTCAAAAACAGGCAGGTTACAACACAAAATCAAGCACACAATGCCAAAATCAAGTTGCTGTTGTAGCTTATGTTTCTGATGAGTATTATGCTGATGCACTTAGCATAATAATGAAATTCAAACCTCAAAATCTTTCATACAAGTGTACCAGATCACACAAAAACCATACACAGTCCTTAACAAACCTATAATCTAGCAATGATTCAGATATGATGCACAAATTCCAACAAAATCATATACAATAATGATTTTCTGATTTTTACCACTTAAACCAATTTTCAAGCATGCATATGGTTTAAAACCTACTCAAATTGAAAACCAAGCTAGCCTAAAACCTATTGACAACCCAAAGAGTGTGTATAACAAGTCTACAAGCAGATTCTAAACAATCTAAACCATTTAAAACACTGATCCAAACACCCCTTTATATTACTGAAATCAAATTTAACAAAGCAGTCCTACTCAAATCTAATTCAAACTGAATCTAGATACTTCTAACATGCATACAATCATAAATTGAGCACAGCCAAACACTTAAACCAACACTTAAACAAATATCATACAGATTCACCAAATTTCATATAAGTCATACAACTTAAAATTTTTGGGAACTGAAAACGGAACTAGGAAGCTACCTTGTTGGGCCTACATCCAGGCCCAACAGTGACTGAATAGTCACCTCCAAACAAGCCCGGGCTTGTGCTGAACTTGGTTGAGATTCTGATGAAGTTTTGCTTAACAAAAATGAATAAGATTGGTTCCTCCTTGAATCTGCTAAGAGAAAAGGGAACAAAGCTTGTGTAAAAGCTTAAGAGCTTGCCCCTAGCTTATAGATTAAGCTAGAAGGAAACCTTAGCTTATGGGTAAGATTACGATAAACTAAAAAAAAAGAAATGACCAAACCAATGGCTTATTTAAACTTGGGTACCCACTACACCAGAACAAGCCATGGTGTCTTGGACATACACAAGCTCAGACACCATCACACCAACACACTTAATCACCATTTTATCAGGTCTTTAATGAAATTTAAGATTTGAGAAAAAAACTTGAAAAGCAAACAGAAACTTGGAAACTTGAAAACCTTTGCTGAAAATTAAACCAAACTCAAACAATTATAACTTAAATCAACTGAAATGTAAAATGAACTCAATCTTTCTCATCACCAAACTCAATACCATTTATATTCCTTCATAAACTGGATTTACAAGGCTTGTGAAAAAGGAGAAAAAATCAAGAACACAAACAAGCTAAGTCCTATCATGCCTTTATATAGAGGCTTACAAGAGATTCTAGAACTGATAAGAAACTAAAACCCTAATGACTTGAACTTCCAGTAATGCCCTTGGACGAATATTTGAAGATGCCATTTTTTGAACTTGTCAAGAGCCGATGTGATGATCTTGGCTGTTTGTGAAGATGCCAGTGATGAAAAGAGGATCTTGATCGTCCCTTTAGCCTTTGGGAACACGAAATTGTTGTGGGTTGTTGATCCTGCTGTCAATTTTTTGTTTGGGAGTGAATAGTGGGGCAGGGGAGGGTGGCACAAGCATGTGGGGTGATGGTGATGGGGGTTTAAGGATGGTTTTAGGTTTAAGTGATGTTTAATCAAGGATCTGGAAAGAATTACCCAAAAACCCTTTGTTTTAATCATAGTTCATCCTGGAAATATTTAGGGTTTAAGGATGGATTAGGGGGTGATTTAATCTGGTTTGGGATTAATAAGTTTTTAAATAAATGTTTGGAGGGAGTTTTAAACTGAATTAATTAATCAGTCCATGGGTGAGTGGAGAGGTGATGTGGAGAAAAGGGGCGTTTTGATTGGGTAATGGGTGTGAGTGGGTGAGGTGTCAAGCAGGGAGTGGAGGGTGAGAGTTTGTTTGTCTGGCAGGAATGCCCCCTTATGTTTCATTCTTTGTTCAAGTTGTATTAAATGCCCTCAACGCCACTTTTACACATAACAACTTTGGGAAATTGGCAGTTTTGGCACAACAAGTTTTAAAACTTGTTTTAAGGACTACAAGTGCAATTTTGGCAATCTTCAAGGGCTGTTTTTGACATGTCTTCATACTTCAAGGCTTTGACTTGTTTGTTGACTTCTTGGAGGACCAATATTGATAATTTAGTTTTGTAGAGGGACTAAATTTTCCAATTCTTCAAAGTTAAGGGTCCTTTTTGTAATTTTGACAAACTTTAGGGACCAAACTTGTAATTATGAAGATACAAGGGTATAAAGTATCAATTCTTCATAATTAGAGGACCCTTCTTCATAATTCTTCAAATCTTCAAGGGTTTTCTTTGGAAAATTCTTCATTAGGGCTTGGTTCATCGTGCGGCTTCGTTTCTCGTGTTCGGTTTTGACTGATTCTTGTGATCTTTTGTCATTTTCTCAATATCCGTACCTAAAATACACAAGCAACAAACACAAGCATATATTTGGGTATTTTGATGATATTTAATGCATTTTAAGCCCAATTTAGACGATGAGACTATGTATAAAAGCAGTCTCATCAGTCAGACCGCAACACCACACCCTCAAACGGGGGTTATGGCTTTCAGAAAACAGCAAACCGAGACCCTTACTGGGCTCGGTGTGTTCTCGGCGCATCAAGGGAACCCTAGCGCAAGCTGGGGTGCGTCTGGTTTCGGGCGCAACAGCGAATCGAGAGCCCTTGGTTGTCGGTGGTGGGCTGTTGGTTCGGACGAGGCACGACAGCGGGGACCACAGCCGTCGAGCTGTGGTACTCGGTTGCTCGGTCTCGGGTTTTGGGCTCGTTTTACAAGAACACGTAATTAAACCATTTATGTAAAAATACTTTATGTTATGTTTTTATTAATTAATTTTATTAATTAATTTATGGTTTAATTAAAATATGACTTACATTATAATGTTTATTTAAATCAAATACCATTTATGTAAAAATACTTTATGTTATGTTTTTATTAATTAATTTTATTAATTAATTTATGGTTTAATTAAAATATGACTTAGGTTATAATGTTTATTTAAATAAAATCATGTTATATTTGTATGTACATTTTATTTAAATAAATTTATGTTAAAATAATTAATAATTTAATTATTCATGTACACTAACTTAATTAATTAAAACTTAGGTTAATTAATTGATGTCATTTTAAGGTAAAGTTTAATTACATGAAACATTTAATATTATTAATTAATAATAACTTATGATAAACATGGAATTACATTATTAATTATTAATAATATGTTAAGCCTAAGTATTTATTATTATTAAACTTTACAATACAATTATACATGACATAAAATAAGCTTATTAAACTATATGTTATATCATTTAAATATTTAATAAGCATACGGTTAATTATGGAAATATATTAATTATGGAAACATGTTAATTATGGAATTATATTAATTATGTCAACATGGTAAATATGGAAACACACTAAATATGGTAACATGCTATTAATGGAAACACACTAAATATGGTAACTTGTTATTTATAGAAACTTACTATTGTTAGAAAGTTACTATATATGGAAACATGCTATTATTGAAAAGTTACTATATATAGAATCCTACTATTTTTAGAAAGTTACTCATTATGTTATAACAAGTACTGTAACACATAAAACATGAAATACATGAATCTAAAACACATGAAACTATAAGAAACACATGATTTAAACATGAAATGATAAGACAAGACAAGAACAAGTATAATAAGTATGAACACGTCAAGTAAACTAAATAACAAGTATGCATAAGTAAAACCGACTCTTATTCATGTCCCTTCATTATGTAGCTATCGTGAAGCCGGAGTGATCTTCTACGTTCGTTTTCGTCTTCATTTACTGGACATAAGGTACAGATATTCCGTCCTTCAGTAAGGACAATCTTTCCTATATTAGGATTCCCCGTATGCAGCCATCTGTTTTCCCTAGTAGTTTACGTATCTTAAACACACCAGTATATGTTATGACTATTTTAGATTGCCTGAGCTATATACATGCTGCCAGTTTCAACTAGTTATGGTGGTACCATAACCATAGCATTGGAGGCAGCGGTGTTATGACTCTTCTGCGGTGAGAGTGATTGCTCGCAACGTCCCTTTATGTTATTTGGACTTGTTACTATTATCATGTGGGGCGAATGGGTGCATCCTAGGACAAGTTAGTAAGAGTTCATGGTAACTGCGGTGTGTGCCTTGCATCCGTTACAAGAGCTGATCCCTCCACTCATATTATATATTAGTTAGAGGCATCCCCTCTAATTGCATGACGAGGTCACCCTCTAAGTATTCATGCACGTTAATATAACATGACCTATATGGGTTCCAAGCATATTTAAAATACAGATTTTCAAGATAAACTAAACATAAGTCTTTTCCGAAATATAAACCAGTCTTATGAACTTAAACTAGATTTTCCAGGACTTACACTTATTCCGCTGCTATTCATTTCATTCATTACTTGCTTATGTTTATGTTTTTCATTTCATTGTTATATATCCGCACATTGAGCGTATTTCTCAGCCGTATTTTCTTTACATGTCCCAATACGGTAGGTACAAAATGGTAAAGCTTGGAATCAAGAGTACGTGCATGGAATGATGCGTTAGTCTTCTTTCCTTAATTAATGCATTAACATACTTTTACTTTGATAGACATCGTGTATTCCTTTCCTTTACATTCTATACTTATGCATTTCGTGTGTGGAGCTTATGTTGGAACCGGTGTTTGTTTTCGGTTTCCTTTATGGTCATTTAATGTTTTAGACATTTACCTTGCATGCTTTGATGACACGCCATAATTACTATATAACGGTTCATTTATCCAAATGGGGTGTTACAATTATGGTATCAGAGCTTAGGTTTCGACCTGTAGGCTCTTAAAATTGACCTGTGACTAGTGGGTAGTCATCAGTGTCTTCCTAAAATGACAGTACATTTTACTCATTTCATTTCATGCATTATCATTGTTTTATGTTAAGTTTTGACTAAGTAATGGTTGGTACAAGACTGGCCATATTTAGTCGCATGTGCTTTTCATTCGATTTATTTTCTAAACCGACCCATAGGCGTTCACCTTTGCTCATGTCAATTTTGTTATGTGGACCGACCCATGGGCGTCCACTATTGCCAATGGCTGTTTTCGTTGGCTATGCCTTCATAAACTCTTCATGCATTCTTTATGTTTATCCTATGTTCTAATCAGCTTAATCATTTCATTTTTCCTCTTTTAAATTGTCAGATGGTCATGACACGCGAATAGGAACTAGCAGCAGCTGTCTAAGTGTAACACCCCCAAATCAGGTTTGCAGCGGAATAGTAATTGGGTGTCACGTTGCGGATCACAGAACAAATGGCATACAAAGCATTGATCATAATTACATGACTTGAAATACAGTTGATACAAATATTGTTTTAATACAATCAGTTGAAATATTGAATATCAGTTGTTACAAGTATCTCCATGAAAACAGATCCCCCAATTATTATGATGCTCCTAAATGATGCTCAGTCCATGCTCAGATAATCCAGCTTAATTTCCTGAGAAAAACATGCTTAAAACAGTCAACATAAAGTTGGTGAATTCATACAGTTTTGTAAAGTCATAGGTCATTTGATATAAAAATCAAGTTTAGTATCTCAAAATATCCCGTATAGTGTTTCTTAAGGTTTGATAAAAATCAAGTTCAGAATTATCAGTATGTTCCATGTAGTAATGCATTAAGTAATATAAAGTCAAGTTTAGGACCGCAAACATCACAAACGTAGTATCGCACAAAGCCAAATACTATAAGGTAATTACATTTCCTATTGTCAGTAACTGAAGCTCGACAGTAGCAGGCTTTGTTAGGGCCTCCTAGAAAGAACCGTGCCCATAATAAGAATACAAGTCCGACATGGTAAACATCTGTTGTCCTGGCCTAGGCACAGTGAGTGCTACTCACCCAGATGGGGATCGTCAATCCCAAATAGATCTATTTATAACATTCGCGCTATCACACAATTAACAGTTACACCACGGGCCGTGGGCTCTACAATAGGCAAAAGTAATCAAGGGTGACAGTTCAGTTTACGTCCTGTAAAATATATTACCAGTTTTCTCCGTAGTATTAATCAATAGCTTATTAAATATAAGTATAGGGCCACGATCTCATGATATCAAAATCATATAGTCAAAACAAGTTATAGAATGTCTCCCCCTCGCGGGTTAGTAAAAACATAAATAATAGTGAAAGGTGAGGCTATGAACTCACCTCAGTAGCATTGATGTAGTGATGATGTCACTAAATAAATTGGCACAGTATGATCACGAAGCAGTAGAATTACCTAAGTAATTAACTGGGTCTCAGTATATCTACAAATATAATGCACATATAAATGAAGTTGATGAAATGCATGATCACAGATTTGTTATGTTGTTACCATTTTTAAGTGTTGAACTTATATAAAGTTATTGAAACATGTACACTCTTAATTTTATAAAGTGTATTTACCTCGTTTGAATTGTAACAGTATAAACGAATTAAATAAAATGATTTTTATTAAGACTTGTATAAATCTAATGTTTCATTAGGGTCCTTCAAGTTTTGATTGTACGTAATTAGTCCTCCATGTTTCACGAATTACAGTATAGCCCTGGGTATATCAAGTGGCCTAGTGGTAAGGTCCTTGACTCTCAAAGGAAAGGTTAAGGGTTCAAAGCTCACTAGGTGTGTACACTTGGGGGTGGCCACGGAGGTTCACCTGTGACGACTCCGGACTATCCAAAAAGGGTAGTCGCCCTGGGATTAGTCGGCTCGCAATGTCGAGTCGGAAACCTAGGTATACCCAAAGAATTACAATATAGCCCTTATAGTTTATTAAATATATAATATTAATAAAACTTAAGTTAAATTGCTCATGAGTCCTTGGTTTTAATATAATTACCAAAACAGCCCCTAGGGCTTGCTAAACTTTCACTACTTGGCAAGTTTAGTCCTCTAAAATCCAAAACCTTAAGTACATATATAGTGTAAATGCTAATTTTTGAAAGTCATTTACGGGTTCGTTATCTAACCATAAAACGAACAGAAAACATATTTGTATTCTCGGGTATCCCGTCTACAAGTTTCGTTCTTTAAGTTTTGCTTGAAAACGGCTCTAAAATGGGTAAAAACGGGTTCAAAGTCAATGGGTCAGAATTCAATGTGTTCATCAGCTTTTGTCGAGTTTTGGAAGTGTCTCGGACCGATTTTAAAAAGGCTGTCACTTATTCGTTACTTGTCCGTTTTTAGTGTTCTTGGTGTCTACGGAAAGCTAGCCAGGCGATCTACAACTTCTTAGTTGGTGTCGAGGTCCAGATCAGACTCTAACATGCTCAAAAACGCAGCCAAAGTCGGCTGGTCAGCCTATGCAGTGAATGCTTTCAGTTGCCGATAGCTTTGGTGTGTTAACCACAGATTTTTAAAGTCAGTTTCCCGCTTCGTTATAGCTCCGTTTTGGGTGATTCAAAAGGCTGTGGAAAGCTGGCTAACTGATCTACGAGATGCCCCCATATCCAGATCTTTAATCGGGGTCCTATTGGGACTAAATGGGCTCTAAAGTAGGCTGTTCGGGCTACTTTCCTACATAAAATAACGCTAATGTTTAATTCGTTTAACCTAGCAAACATACTCCGTTCGCATTCAAATTTGGCATGGTTACTTACTAAGGGATAACTGAGACCTAGTACTTTAATTTTTGCCCAGATCGTGTTTTATATACACGTTTCCCAAGGGTGTTGTTACTACATCAGGAGGTTGTACTACTAGTTCATGTTTTATGCCTATGTGTTCATATGAAAAAATTGTCGTGGCATTTTATGGCTTATTTTTATGTGTTCCAACTTTATACAAGTTCATATGTTTAGATCTATAAATGTTCATGATTATATAAAAGTGTATGTTTTAAGATAATCCAAAGAAAATAATGAAAACGAGATTATAAATCTTACTTTGGTTGTAGGAAGGATGATGATAAACAAGTGAACCCGAGATCTACTAGAAATGTCGTGTATGAACCCTATTTCACCAAGCAAACCGTGACCCATAAAGCTCGTGTAGCTTCTTTTTGTTTCTTTGGAGATCAAGTTGGTGTAGGAGTAAACCAACGATTAATATTTATGATGTGGGAGGCATAGATTTAGGGTAGTAAATGTGTATTGTTGGATCTTGGTACTAGGAAATGTGAGCCGAGAGTTTTGATGAGAGAGTGAAGGATTTGAGTATGTTTGTGAGAGGTGTGTTTGTGAGATTCGGCTTATAACAAGATATATGGAGATTTGGTGTATCAAAATATAGTACAAATGTATCTCATCCTAGATTACATAGGATTTGCAAGATTTAGGAAAGATATTGTGATGTTGTGTTTGTGGTTTATATGTGTGTGGTATACACGGCCAAGGCACCACATATATGGAGATTGGAGTATCTAGTAAAGATTTGGCAAGATCTTAGGCTAGATATGCAAAATAGTGGAGATATTATGAAGATTTCCAAGAACTACTAGGATATTTTGTTAAATTGTATAAGATCTAGTTTAGGTTTTGTAAGCAGAAATTGGTGTATCTTTAATAGTATATGTTGCATTTTAAATGTGGTGACAATTCTTTATAGTGTTGTTGAGGTAAAAGTGTCTATATAATAGTAAGTTAAAATACTCTACTATTTTTATATGCTAAAATCATGATTTTTGTACGTAATAAGTCTTGTGTTGATATATTGTAAAAGTGATCCATAAAAATATTATATGATGAACGATAATAATAATGAAGCTGGTGACGTGTCAAAAGCCCAAATTTTGGGGTTTTACACTAAGCAGCTTTGTAGGCAATGCTTCCTCAAATCAGGAACCAGAGTCGAAATGAATACCAGAACATTCCAAATCAGAACAATCCTCCTCCTCCTCCACCGGTTACTCTACACACTTGGCTTGAGAGATTTAACAAGCAGAAACCTAGATCTTTTGAGAAAGCTGAGATATCATCTGATGCGGAAAACTGGATTTCGCATAAAATAAATTTTTTGATGCTATGGGATGTGATGGTGTCTACAAGGCAAGGTTGGCTTGCTATTAGTTTGAAGGAGATGCCCTGCATTGGTGGAGGGCATACAAGTTAGCAAATGGAGGTGATGTTTGTTAGCTGCGTTGACTTGGGATCAGTTCAAGACTCTATTTTATGGACAGTTATATCCGACAGCTGAGTAGGAGGGACTCAAGAGGGACTATCATTCCATTCGCCAGAGAACTGGAGAGACTAGCACTGAGTTTATGCAGAGGTTTCTTAGGTTGACTGGATTTCTAGGCGCTGCTGCGGGTAGAGGTGTAAACGAGCCAAGACAGCTCGTGAGTTACTCGAGATCGACTCGCAAACTACTCGAAATCGACTGGATCTAAACGAGTCGAGCTCGAGTTCGAGCTACTCGAGTATACAGTCGAGTCGAGTTTGAGCTCCACTATACTCGGCTCGAGAAGCTCGTGAGCCTTATCGAGCTTATTTTGTTACCCTTTTATATAGATAAATCAAGTCGAGTCGAGCTTGATATGCCGAGTATTTATCGAGTTCGAGCATGACATGTGAAAATAATCGAGCTCGAGTCAAGTTTCGAGCTCGAGTTTTATATGACGAGCCGAGCTCGAGCTTGAAATATAAAGTTCGTTCGAGCCCGAGCCGAGTTTCGAGCTCGAGTTTTTGTATTCAAGTCGAGCTCGAGCTTGACAGTACTCGGCTCGACTCGGCTCGTTTACACCCCTAGCTGCGAGTACTGCGGAAGAACAAGCGAAGCACTTTCACTGGGCTCTGCACGCCTCGACATCAGATCGTTTACTTAGTGCTACTTACACCAATGTGGGACAAGTTAACGATGCAACACGTAGCTTGGAAATGCTACATGAGTGAGATGACTACGAGGAACAAGCTCATCCAGGAAGAGGTATAAAATTATGTCATCAAGCATTACCATTTCATTTCAATCTTTATGTTCATTTATACCATTTTCCTATCCAATTACATCTTGCAGGCAAAAGGATGGAGATCGGTCCCAACTGGCCACTCATCAGAATGTCAACAAAGGGCACGGTCGATCTAATGACCGCTATGGATCTGACAGGAGGAACAGTAATGACAATTACCGTAACAATAACAACCAATCCAACAATAACAGGTCCCTAAATTCTTAAACTTTTCTATGTTAAGTTGTTGTATGTTTTACATACTAAAATTTTGGCATCATAAACAGGAACTCTGTGAGTGGACGTGACCAAAATGCTAAGGGTCAGCAGTCAAACAACTCGTCTTCATCTGGTAAACTATCATTTAAACTTCTGTGTAGTCATGTTTATGCCAAATAATCATGTCTCACACATATTTCTTAAACAGGCTCTCAGGTAGCAAGGGTACCTCCAGGAGTCTACACCTACCTCATCTGCACGACTTGTAGTCGTAGATATTCGGACCATGCTGTAAGTAGGGGTGTCAAAAAAGTTGACCCGACCCGAACCCGACCCGAACCCGAACCCGAATAATCATATTCGGGTCGGGTCACTCGGGTCCAAAAGCGTATTCGGGTCAATTCGGGTTGACCCGAATTGACCCGAGTTTTAATTAGGCTCGGGTTCGGGTTATATATTTTTACCCTTGACCCGACTTGACCCGACCCGAGTTGACCCGAACCCGACCAACCCGACTTGACCCGACTAAAATTAGACTTTTTACATTGTTTTAGTACAAAATTAGGCCACTTTTTACACTTTTTCCTCAAACTCGGGTTGACCCGAACCCGAGTTGACCCGACCCGAGTTGACCCGACCCGAATTGACCCGAACCCGAGTGACCCGAGTTCTAATTAGGCTCGGGTTCGGGTTATATATTTTTTACCCTTGACCCGACTTGACCCGACCCGAGTTGACCCGAACCCGACCGGGTCAACCCGAATCACACCCCTAGCTGTAAGGCTGCCAGAGTTTGTTTCAAATGTGGACAATCCGGACACATGTTGAAAGATTTCAAGAATGGAGATACTGTTGGTACTTCTAGTGCTGCTCTTCCTAAGCCACCAGCTTTGGTGCGTGTCTACACTACCATAAGGGACCAAGCCAATAAGTCATCAGGTACTATCACTGGCATCCTCTTTATGAACGGTCATGCTAGTTGCGTTTTATTCGATACTGGTGCTCCTCATTTAGTCATATCCACTACGTATGCCACTAGTATTAATAAAATTCCTACGCCATTAGAGAAAATTTTGAGTATATCTACGCCTATGCGAGACTCTATACGCATTACCCAAGTGTATAGAGATCTTACACTAGAATTTGATGATAAGATTCGCCCGGTAGACGCACTTCCTTTGGATATGTGCGAGTTTGATCTCATCTTAGGCATGGACTGGTTATCCAAGCAGCATGCTACTATCAACTGTCATACTTATCGGGTTATCTTCGGTGATGTTCAAGCACCAGAATACATTCACAATGGTTTCATACCAGGAAAGTCTGTACAAATCATTTCTAAGTTAGAAGCTCGTTCTTTACTATCTCATGGATGCGAGGGCTTCTTAGCTTCAATTCAGGATATTACCGCCGAAGTTCTGTCGATCCAAGACCAGCCAGTTGTTTCTGAATTCCCCGATGTATTTCCAGAAGAACTTCCGGGTATACCACTTATCCGTGAAGTAGAGTTTAACATTGAGCTCATCCCAGGAGCTCAACCAATCTTTAAGGCTCCTTATCGCATGGCTCCCATAGAGCTCAAGGAGTTAAAAGATCAGTTGCAGGAATTACTTGAGCGAGGTTTCATCCATCCGAGTGTATCACCATGGGGTGCACCGTGTTGGGAATAAAATGTAGTCAATACACTTGGACGCTGACAAGAGCAATCTGGACGTTGTTAAAAAGAAATCAAGCGTTGACAGGACAAGCGTTGACAGGAAGAAGTCAAGCGTTGATAAGAAGAAGTCAAGCACTGATAGAAGACTTAGTCTACACGTATTATGTTTCTAGTATGTTTCTAGTAAAGATATGTTCAACAATGTATTTCTTATGTTTATCTTTACCAAGAATAGCTGATACGTAGACTCAAGGTTCCTTAATCTATAAAAGGAGGCCTTTAGGTTTTGTTAAATATAAGTTTTCATACATTTTACACTTTCATTGTACGCAAGTTTGATTGTAAATCAATCAAAGTGAAAGTTTGGTTTATCTTGTTTGTGTGTTCTTGTTTAAGTATTAATTCCGCATAATACTTGAATTGTTACATATACAACAAAGTTTCTCTACGTGTTTAACTTGATTTAATCTCGTTTACACAAGCTAAATCGATCTAAGTTTGGGATCAACAAGTGGTATCAGAGCTTGTTGAGAAACTTTGATCTAAAGAACACTAAAAACCCTAAATCGCCAAAAACCCTATTTTTCAAGAAACCCTAAAAACAACATGTCTACTCCAGAGTTAACCTCCTCTTCCTCAAGCCCTAACATCAAGATTCCCATGCTAGACCCAGACAACTTTGAGCTGTGGAAGTTTAACTTTGAGCAGTATCTTCAAATCTATGACCACACCCTATGGGAAATTATTGAATATGGAAACACTTTCAATAAGGCTGGAAAGATTGCAGCTGCTATCTTGGCAAGATCAACTCAAGGCTCTACTGAAGAGGATCGAAAAGAAAAACCTGAAGATGGTAGAGCTGTCTCAGCTGAGGAGATAGCAAAGAGAAGGAATGACATGAAAACCCTAAGCATCCTCAAACTCTCTTTAGGACAAGCCAATCAGCACAAGTATAGAGGCTATAATTCTGCAAAAGATCTTTGGGCAGCCCTTGAAGTTGCTTATGGTGGTAATGCTGATACTGTACAAGAGAAAAAGAAGCAACTCTTGCATGAGTATCCTGTGTTCAAAGCTCAACCCAATGAAAAGCTATTGGCGTGAGAAGCAGACTTCTTGACATTACAAGCAAGTTGTCCTTTATGGGAACAGTGCTTGGTGATGTTGATATCGTCACCACTTTTCTTAAAAGTCTTGGTGATGCATGGAAGATTGAAGCAAGGTCTATGATTGCTAATAATACTCAAAAAAGTTCCACTTTTGATGATGTTTATAATAAACTGAGGCTTGTAGAGAATGAAGTTCTTTTTGGATCAAGGAAGCAAGTCTACCAATGGAAATATGGCCTTCTTCTCACATAGTGAAGGTCGATTTGATCAAAGGGAGGCATACATGCACCCCGTTACTGGATCACCTTGTGTCAACGCTGGATCAAGCTTTGTCAGCGCCTCACATTCAGACGCTGACACATACAATGTTGACTCATCAAGAGTTAAGCCTACTGGTATTGATCTAGATACTGTGTGTGCATACATTGCTTCATTGCCCAATGGTTCAGTGATTACATATGAGGACCTTGAGAAAATTAGTGATGAGCATTTGGAGGAGATGGACATAAAGTGGAATATGGCTCTTGTAAGCATAAGGTCAAATAGATGGAATCGAAGATTTAAGAAGAAGATGACTTTTAATGCTAAGGACACTGCTGGATTTGATAAATCCAAGGTTGAGTGTTATAATTTTCATCGAATGGGACACTTTATGAGAGAATGCAAATCTCCAAGAAGATCTGATGCTGGAAAACCCTCAAGCCAAATCATCAAGGCTCTAGATTCCAAAGCTATGGTTCTTATGCAAGACATTGATGGTGTTGGCTGGGATTTGAGCTATTTGGCCAAGGATGAGTAAGAGAACAGAGCTTTGGTTGCAGAAAAGGAAGAAGAGGAGCATGTTCACTATGCTCTCATGACACACTCTTCATCCTCATCAGACAATGAGGTATATGATGATGCATGTTGTAGTAAGGGTTGTCGTCTAAATACTGAAAGCTTAACAAAGAGGTTGTTAATGCAATAATGCCTAAAAACGTTCCTTGCATTTTTTGGTCTCGCTTAGTTTTGATTACGACAATATGTAAAAACAAGCATTTACGAAAACAACGAAAAACGAATTCTTGAGTTCAAGTATTTTTCATTTTACCCATTTTCACTTAAGGTATGAATAAACAAGTACTAACCTTAATCAAGTGATCAAGTGATTTAATCTTTTCTTAAAACTCACCTTTTATTAAGTGTGACAGGTTTTTAATTAATCTTTATTTTCAAGAAAATGTTTTATTAAATTAAATATTTGAAAATTTGAAAATGGCATATTCTTTTTTGATTTGGAATATTCTTTCAGGATATTTTATAATTAGATAAGACCTCCACCACTAAAGGACAAAAAGGGAGCGAAGTCTACTCCGGTGGTTCCCTAGTGCCTAGGCGGTTCCTTATCGATAAGGTACCGCCGGCTGAGATAAGGAACCGCGGGCAGATATAGTCGTTGGCCCTTTGTCCTATAAATAGTGGACCTTTCTCAGATTTACTCTTCACCTTTTTTGCACATAAATTTCTAGATTCAAACATACTTCTTAAATCACTCAAATCCTTGATCATTTGATTGATTAATACTTGTTTAGAAGTGAATCTATCTCATCCACCCTTCCTCTTCAAGTGCAAAGAGAAGAACACCATCCTTGTGAAGTGTTGAGTCCACCACCAAAGATCCTTTGAAGATCAAATCTTATACATTTGTTGTTGTGTCATAGTTGTGAAGATCCAAGTAGTTGTGTCTATTTGGAAGTTGTGTATGTACTAAGTATAGTTGTGTAGATTGGTCCTAGCTACGATTAGGGATCGACTTTTAGCTTAGAGTCGGAAATTGTTTAAGCAACGTGTACGCTTTTCTCCACCATAAGGAGCTTGTTGTGTAGTGAACTCTCGAGTAAGGAGTACTCGAGGAGTGGAGTAGGAACGAGGAGTGAGCTTCGTTGCCGAACCACTATAAATCCTTGGTGTTTGGTTTGATCTTTCTTTACCCTTAACTCTTTACATTCTTTATTCTTTGTGCATATACATTAGTTAGTATTAGTTTAGTTACACTATCATTGTTCATATTCTGCATAAGAAGATTTCACATATTTCCTTAAGTCTAAGCTTTTGAGAAAAAGGATTTTTCAAAACCATTATTTAACAAGGAAATATAAGAAACTATTCACCCCCCCCCCCCCTTCTAGTTTCTACAATTGGTATCAGAGCGGGTTGCTCAAGTATTTTTAAAGTATATTGTATTTTAAAAACTTGAATCGATCTATAGATTCCAACAAGTACCTAGAAGGACAATCTATGCAAAGACCACCACTTTTTGAAACCGATAGTTTTATTTATTGGAAAAATAGATTTGAGACTTATGTGAAATCAAAAGATTTAGATCTTTGGCATGTTATTACCAATGGTGATTTTTTACCTTATCAATTTAATGAAGTTTATAAAACAAAGGAATTGGTCTTTTTTGACAAAGCTAATGACGATACTAAAAAGAAACTTCCGAAAAATAATGAGGCTAAAATGGTGATTTATAATGACTTACCTAAGAAAGAGTATGAAAGGATTTATATGTGTGAAACCGCTAAAGGTATTTGGAACACTCTTTTAGTAACCCACCAAGGTAATAGCCAAGTCAAAGAAAGCAAAATCGATCTTCTTGTCCAACAATATGAACAATTTGTCATCTTAGAAGATGAAACTATTGATAGTGCTTTTGATAGATTTAACACTATTATTACTAGTCTAAAAACACTTGATGAAGGTTCTTCTAGCAAGAACAATGTTAGGAAGTTTCTAAGGGCCTTACATCCGAAGTGGAGAGCAAAAGTCACGGCGATCGAAGAATCAAAAGATCTCTCAACTTTATCACTCGATGAACTCATAGGAAACTTGAAGGTTCATGAGATGATAATTTTGAAGGACTCGGAATTGGTGAAAACCAAGAGTGAAAGGAAGTCTCTTGCACTCAAAGCCAAGAAGGCACAAAGCGATCATGATAGTTCCTCGGATAGCGATGACGAGGAGTATGCATTGGCGGTGAGAGATTTCAAGAGGTTCTTCAAAAGACGAGGTCAACACGTGAGGCAACCCAACAATGACAAGAAACCATTCTCAAAGAATCGGTTTGCCAAGAACAAAAAAGGTGATAGGAATTGCTTTAGATGTGGTGATCCAAATCATTTCATTAGTGAGTGTCCAAAGACCTCACGCGATAAGAATCACACGACATTCGTTAGTGGTTCTTGGAGCGATAGCGGTGAAGATGTTGATGACAACCCTAAAGAGGAGAAATGTCTTATGGCTCACACTTCTAAAGAGGTACATTCGAAACCGAATATTATAGCAATGATAGCTCCACCTTAGATGATATTGAATTAGAAGGCCAATATGATAATTTACACAAACTTAGCCTTAAATTCATAGAAAAGAACAAAACCTAAAAATCAACCAAAACTAAGCTTGAAAATGAGATCAATGAACTTAGGGAAAAATTAGCCAAGCTTGAGAAAAATAAAGAAGTTGATGTAGGTTGCGTAAGTTGTGAGAAACTTAGATTAGAGAATGAAGATCTCAAGAGCACCTTCATTAAACTAGAAAAGTTCATGAAAGGTACTAGTGTTCTTGATGATATCTTAAACAAACAAATTCATTCTAAGGAAAGACTTGGTGTAGGTTTTAACTCAAATGAAGCATCAACCAGTGAACCTAAACAAGTCAGATTTTCAGAAAAACTGTCTGCTGTACGCGGTCCCAGATTGTATGGGGTGGTTCCTTATCACTACGGAACCGCCGCCCTAGATAAGGAACCGCGGCCAGAAAGAATTTTTGCTGAAAATCTTGAACTTTCTGAAAAGTCAAATTTAGGTGAACATCCTAAGCATCTTATTGTTAACAAAGTCAAATTACCCATACTTGACGATAATGTCGTTGATAAGTTCTATAAGCCTTTGAGTAAACCTCTAATGGGAAATAGAAGTTTATCAAGACCATCTTCTACTCCACCAAGATTACGGAATGAGTCTAGGCCTAAAAGTAGAACGACAACACCTAGAAGAGATAGTCAAAACAATTCACGACCTAGAAGTAAAACTCCAACACCTAGAAGGAATGACCACAACTCTAAACCAAGATCAAATACACCTAGGAGAAATAATGAACAACAAATGGTTATAAGAATTATTATCCTCCTACCTTTTGTTCCCCATGGGGAACCCCTCCTCCATTCATGCATCTCAACCAAATGCAAGGGATGTTTGGAACTAACAATTTTGGACCCATGAGATATTGGGGACCAAATGTTTGATCGTGTGTGTTGTTACCTAGATATGCTTGGGAATTGATTTGGAACCCGACGAGTGGATTAAGGATAGTGGTTGTTCTAAACACATGACGGGTAATCGAAGTTTGTTCTCGCGCTACAAAGCATATGATGGAGGTAACGTCACATTTGCTAGTAGTCTACGTGGTAATATCATTGGCAAAGGTATGGTTTCTCTTGACTCCATGACCATTGAAAATGTTGAGCACGTAGATAATTTAGGGTTTAACCTTTTAAGCATAGGTCAAATTTGTGACAATAAGTGTAATTTCATCTTTTTGGAAAATGACAGTGAAATCGAAAAGATGGAAAGGTCATTGGAAAAGGTGTTAGAAAGCATGAGCTTTATGTCATGAAGGTCAATAAGAAGTCAAAAGACAACATATGTCTTGCGACTCTAGATGATAGTTCTACTCTTTGGCATAGGAGATTAGGTCACGCTAATATGCGTCTAATTCAATCTTTAGTCTCTAAGGAGTTGGTAAGACACCTCCCCAAGATGAAGTTTGATAGTCACTTTTGTGATGCTTGCAAAGTTGGAAAGCAAGTTCACTCAAGTCACAAAGCCAAGAATTTGGTTTCAACCTCTCGGTGCTTAGAACTCCTACATATGGATCTCTTTGGACCTTCCGCCATACGGAGTTATGGAGGTAACCTTTATACCCTAGTTATAGTTGACGACTACTCTAGATTCACTTGGGCTAGATTTTTGGCATCTAAGAATGAAGCTTTCGATCATTTTGAAATCTTTAGTCGAAGAATTCAAAATCAACTAGGATGTCCAATCGTCTCTATTAGGACGGATCATGGTAGGGAATTTGATAATGAAGTGCAATTTGGTGCCTTTTGTGAAGCTCATGGTATTACCCATAACTTCTCGGCTCCTCGCACTCCACAATCAAATGGGGTAGTTGAAAGGAATAATAGGACCATCCAAGAGATGAGTAGGACGATGTTAAACGAGAAATCTTTGCCTCAAAAGTTTTGGTGCAATGCCGTGGACAAATCGACTTATATTCTCAACCGAATTCTTATTCGACCTTTCCTAGGAAAGACCCCCTATGAGATTCTTAAAGGTAAGAAACCCTCATTGGAATACTTTAGGGTGTTTGGAAGCAAGTGCTTTATCCTTAACACCAAATACTACCTTACCAAGTTCGACCCAAACACTTACGAAGGTATCTTTTTAGGTTATTCCCAAACTAGCAAAGCCTACATAGTCCTCAATAGAACCTCGGGCGTAATTGAAGAATCACATAACGTGAATTTTGATGAAACCCCTCCTTTAACCAAGACATCACCATTGGTTGATGATGACTTGGATGAAGTAGAAGTAGTTAAAGCCAAAGAGGTTAGAAAAATAGGAGTTGAAGACCTTAGTGCGGAAAAGGAAGTAAACATTAAGGAGTCTAAGGATCATACTCTCAATAATATCATTGGTGACTTAAATCAAAGGACCCTAAGATCTCAAGTCCAAAACCAAAGCAACTTCTTTTGTTTCGTCTCCTTGATTTAACCAAAGAATGTTAAAGAAGCTTTGACGGATGAGAGTTGGGTCATTGCGACGCAAGAAGAATTGAATCAATTTGTTGCTAATGATGTTTGGGAACTTGTTCCTCCACCTAGGAGTTCTACCATTATAAGAACCAAATGGGTATATAGGAATAAGCTAGATGAGAATGGTGTTGTGTCTCGTAACAAAGCTAGACTTGTAGCTCAAGGCTATAATCAACAAGAAGGGATTGATTATGACGAGACATATGCACCGTAGCAAGATTAGAATCCATTAGAATCCTTTTAGCCTACGCTTGTACCTTAGACTTTAATCTTCAACAAATGGATGTAAAGAGTGCGTTTCTTAACGGTTTGATCAATGAGGAGGTATATGTGGCTCAACCTCCCGGCTTCATTGGTTTTGAGAAACTGGATCATGTTTACAAGCTTAAGAAGGCACTTTATGGTCTTAAACAAGCACCCAAAGCTTGGTATGATAGACTTAAAGCGTTTCTTTTTAAACATGAGTATACCATGGGGATGGTAGACAACACGCTCTTTACAAAGAAGAAAGGTTCTCACCTCATAATCGTGCAAATATATGTTGATGACATTATATTTGGCTCAACTTGTCAAGAATTGTGTGATGACTTTGCCAAAATCATGCATGATGAGTTTGAAATGAGTATGATGGGAGAACTTAACTTCTTTTAGGACTCCAAATTAAACAAATGGATGATGGTATTTTCTTTAGTCAAACTAAGTATGCCAAAGAAATGCTAAAGAAATTTGGATTAGAAGAATCTAGACCAATGAAGACCCCAATGGCCTCGGATACTAAACTCATCGTAGATGATGATTGTGAGTCGGTAGACAACACCAAATATAGAGGTATGATTGGTAGTTTGTTGTACCTAACGGCAAGTCGACCGGATATCATGTTTAGTGTTTGCCTTTGTGCTCGCTTCCAAGAGGCTCCCAAAAACTCTCACCTTGAAGCGGTTAAGCGTATTTTCCGATGCATTAAGGGCACTATACATTTAGGATTATGGTATCCTAAAGGGACCGGCGTAGAAACCATTGTCTACGCGGACTCGGATCATGCGGGAGACTATGTGGACCGGAAAAGCACTAGTGGTGTTTGTACCTTCATGGGTTGTTGTTTAACTTCTTGGTTCTCTAAGAAACACACCGCTCTTGCGATATCCACCACAGAAGCCGAGTATGTGAGTGCTAGAAAAGCATGCCAACAAGCTCTATAGATGAAGCAAGCGCTTGTTGATTACAGGATTTCTCTTGATGATGTTCCCATCATGTGCGACAATAAAGGTGCTATAGACCTTAGCAAGAATCCCGTGAAACATTCGCGAACCAAGCACATAGAAATTCGCCACCATTTCCTTAGGGATAATGTTCAAAAGGGTAACATTTCAATTGAGAAGGTACCCTCCGAGGATAACTTAGCCGACATCTTCACTAAGCCACTAATAATTCGTTTTTAGTGTAGTTGTCTCTTGGTCTTATCGAATTGATTTCACGTTTCCTTGTAAAGACTTAATTGTTTTTGGTTAAAGAAGCAATTTTGGTATTATTAACTACTTGGCACAAAAAGCATGTAAAAATGTAAAAATATACTATATTACCTACGTATACGTACTAACTAAAACACATTGCAAATACAACAATCAAATGCATAAAATATAAAAACGTAAAATCCAAATTTAAACTACAAGGTAAAATTACAAACTTTAAATTGTAAATCTAAAATCAGATTGTTATAAAAGTAAATCTAAGTCTACTTTAAACTAACAATTCAAATTACACTTTATACTAAAAATCAGTTTAAAAGAAATCCAGTTAAGCCCACACTAACTATAGCCCAAAAAGAGTAAAGGCCCACAACTTAAATCGACTGTACTAATATTCAGTTAAATATAACTGAGTAATCTACTGTTAACTAACGAAGGGACTAAAAATGTATCTAACTAACCAACTGAAGGACTAACGATGCACGTAACTAACAACCTAAAGGCTTAACACTAACTATTTTGGACCGTGGGTGCTACTAACTATATCAAAATAAAGGACTAAAAATGGAAACTTGCAAACTTACACATATTTGAAACAGACCTATCAGTAGCTCATTTTACTTCTTATAGCACTTTAAATTTCCTAATCAAAATCTACACTATTATCTATCCTATTAAAATTGACTTTTTATACTTAATCAAAACTACTCTAACTAGCAATTCCAAAGCAATATATTTCCTATTAACATCGCACCTACAAATCTGCTTAATTTTGAGTTTATCGAAGGCACCTATGCGACACTTCTCATGGACACTCAACAAAACAGCAACAAGTCTATCCCTAAGACGCAAATCCAAACACACTAGTAAAGAGATATTTGCATAATCAAGAGGAACTAATCCAAGAATAAAAAACAGTGCTAAACTATCATCAAATCTCATTCAAATACAAAAGAAATTAATCATACAGCAAAATCAAATCCTCCACTATAACGACACAGATTATACTACCATTATAACGAACCGCTAGACTAAAGAATTGCAGAAAATTGAACTAATGCTTAACCTGTTTCTTCCAGGCCAAGTCCTTTGATGGCGAAGCGGAGCGCTGAGCTCGCTTTTGCTATCTACTATTGCTGAAAACGAAGCTACGCCTATAAACTGAAATCGGAACTCATCCTGCTATCATCATACAGCAACTCTGAAACATTACTGATCTGCAACCGAAAAGAAAACTAACTGTCGCTTCATAACAAATCCAACCGTGCCTGTGAACAAAACCTGCAAAACAGATAATTCCTAACAAAAAATGTGCACTACCTGATCTAATGTGAACCAAACTTGCTATCTTTATAAAACTATATTATCTTCCTGAACATTACAAACTCAAAACTCAATCCAACACAATCGACTCATTAAAATCTCAAAACTGATTTAAGACTACAATCATTAGAAATCAATTGAAATGTGAAGTAAAACTTGAATGAAATTACAGTTTCAATAATGGAGTAACCTGTTACAAAATTTTACGAATATTCAACTGAATTCAAAACAGATCAAAGTAAAATCTTATGAGACTAACCAACTAATCAGTATTATTCACCTGAATCTCAAGTAAAACAAGTATAACGACTGATTACTCTAACCTATAGCTTAAAAAGAACACACATCAGTATAGCTGAAAATCAAATCTCATAAGCTAGAACAGCTTATTACTCAAAAGCTGATTATCTATTACCAAAAACTACTTATAACGTGAACAGTAAATGACAATCATAAGCTAAATATTAGCTTTTAACCTACTAGCTTGTGAAACGATTGCATAAAGAGAAAGAAGTTTGAAAGCTTAAAGAAGAAAGGCAGATTTCATTAATGAACAGATTAGTTACAACAAGATTAACTGATTAACAGAATCAAAACAAACTTTTATCTAAATGCTTAACTGAAATCAATAAGCTGTGAGAAAACTCAACTACTATTCCTAACCTAACTAACTATGTGTAAATCTAAACCTAGCTAACCGTCTTGAATTGATGTCCTCTCGGTATTTATAGCCGTTGAAGTGAAGGAGTGACGTGTTGCTTCCAATCAGTAATGGACACGTGTAAAATACGAGGATTGATCATTTAGGGTTCTTCACATCCAATTGGGCGTTTCTTCAATATTGAGTCTTGATCTAATTAATTTGTATCTTCTTGTAGAGGAGAAAGAGAGGAACACTTTTTCTTCTTTAATCTTCGTCTGAAACCTCGTGGATCGTACTCGAAAATGATTTGAAGTTATATGGTGGGGAGAGATATAAGTCGGTTGTATGTTTATTTTATCTTTCTCTCTCTTCGTTGAGAAGATGAAGGAGACGTCTTGTGAGAGTTTTGACTTGCTCTTCCTTTGACCGAGCATAGTAAATATCTATCTCCATTTTTTCCAATTTAGTCCTTTCAATTTTTTATCTTTTCAAAAGTTATATAAAAGAGGTATAACTTTTAAGCTAAACTCTTTTTCATCCTTCGTCTTTGTAGAAATTTCAACTTAAGCCCTTGATCTTGGTAAATGATGGCAAGTAAGGTCCTTGAAAGCTCTTTCATCCTTTTCTTCGTCTTTTATCATAAAAAATCCCTTGAAAACGCGTCTTTGCTTCAAAATGTATCTTGTTTACCTGAAAACACATAAAACACAAATACACGCGTAATTCTGATATTTTAAAGTTAATATAATGTATTTGACTGTGTTTTGAGTGGTTTATGGATCATTAGTGATGAGTGTTTTCACACTTATCAACTCCCCTCCACTTGACCATTGCCATGACCTCATGCAATGCAATATTTTGAAGAACCAAGTTACACTTTTCTCATAATTAACCCACCTTGGCCATTATGGAATGTATCTACACTACTCTACACTATATGATGCATGATTTTGAATATAAACAATGCAATGCAAGAGAAAACAATTCTATATACATTTTTTTGTATTTTCTTGAAATGGTTTTGATGGAAATAACTCATAAAGAACTCAATGACTTAGATTAGGGCTTTTAGTACCATGGACACTTATCACCCTCAAATTTCACTTTCCCCATACCAAGCTTAAAAATGGGATCATTGTATTCACAAGTAAAAAGTGCATCAACTTATTCATGACAATTAAATGTGGATCCGGTTATTATTTGAGCAAATTGCTTTAAGGCAAATTTGTCATTATTTAAAGTGTGAAATATAAGAAATGTAAAATCCAAAATTAAGGAAGCACGGTTTTAATCCTAAATAATCATCTCATCCATTACTTGAAAAACCGCTCACAATTAATATAAGTCCGTTTCAAGAGTAATAAGTCATTCGCCTTATGTGTAAAATCCTCATGTCATGCATTAATAAGTAGCTACACACTCGATAAGGAAATAAAAATAAAACTCACGCAATAATTTACATCCGCCATCTTTTTGAGACTTTGGATCTTCAATCCCGCAACCCGTCAAGGTAATATTGGATTGGAGCAACTATTAAATCCCCGCAGCCCGTCAAGGTAATATTGGAATCTAATAGTTACTATAATTAACACTTCACTGCCCCTCTTGGGAGTCTTGTATAATTATCTTTTTTTTTTCTTTTTTTCTTTTTTTTTCTAGCCACTCATTTTTTTTATAAGCCGCTCTTATTTTTCTTTATTCCTCACAAAGAAAGTAGAAAAGAATTAAAGGAAAAACACCCGCTAAGTATTAAGCATGACATAAGTCTAGTACACATAAAACGTTCTAACTTAGAATCTTAAGACGTACTTATACCAACCATGAATGATTAGACAAAAATGCATAAGAGATTACAAACCGATTAAAACCGTTCTTGATTATTTATTAACATATATACATGCGAAGAAAATAGAGGTAAATAAGAGAAGGGTTTAGCCACAAGTAATTATCATGAAGTTTATCTAGCCCTTTTATACTTGCTTCAACTCTATCATTTCCCATTCTCCACAAATTTAAAATCTCAAATAATGAAATTGGTGGATGCTTAGCCTAATAGACCAATGAAGGACTACATGGTTAAGGATACTAGCTAGAGAATGCTAAGATAAGCAAACTCGGGTTGAGTCAAAATATCCATGGCGAGCCTAATATGTCAAAGAAGTCTAAATTTGTTAAACCATGTCCTTATTATATTTTTTTCCTTTTTATATATTTTTGATGAAAAACAAAAGAAGAAATATATACAATGCAAATGAAAAATGATTAATTCAAAACTTATGAATGCATATTTTTGTTGGCCAAAGTAGATCAAAAATTTGAAAAATGTTTGAAAAATTAGTTTCCAAGTTATCATGAAGTTAAGGCAATGGTCTAGGTAAGGTCACTTCGATAGAAGTCTCCCCTACACTTAAGCTAAACATTGTCCTCAATGTTTAAGAGTATTTGAGTAAACTCCCCTACACTTATGACATTGATTACTTTGCTTAACCCAAGCTAAGGAAGAGACAACTAAAGGTTATTCATTTTAAGCACAAGTATTTTGAATATCACAATAGCAAAAACTAAACGAAGTGAACCAGATACACGGGCCTCCTCCATGAGCTCCAAGCATGAAATGAGAGAGAGCAACCCTTGAAACAAACACCAAAAGACGAAGAAAGGACACCCCTCCACTTCAACTCTACTATAACATCCTTTTAATTAAACCTAACCTATTTAGATCTACTCTACGTTTTCTAACCTAGTTATTCATTGCTTGAGTTTTTTTAACCCTAAGTCGCTAGCTCGACTCGGCCCCGAATTAGGTTATCTTTGGGGAAACCATCATGGAGAATAAAGGATATCACTTTGAAGCTCGTCTCACATGATATACTCAAACTTAGCACGTTGCCATTTACTATAAGATTTACAATATCCGCCTCGATAAATGGAACGGTCCAACGTGTCTCAAGTTTGTCCAACATACGAAGTCTCTCAAATAGGAAGCACACCAGGATCAAATACATAGTTTCCATCTCTACACGTGAACAACTCCAAAGTAGGTAGTATCACCAAAGTAAGCTCATATGAGAAACCCATATCAATCGAAGTCACACTCTTAAGTGGAGTAGATGAAAACCAATATTTCCCAAATAGACGGATCCCAGGATCAAAAACCTTTCCCTTCATGGGAATATAAGAAGATGAACTCGTATCAACCATATAAGATTCCCGTTAGATATTAAAGCATCATTAGACAATGAAGGTGTAGGTATCAAAACATTCATAACTATTATATCCATATTGGGCTCCTCATCATCATCAAAAGGTGGGTAATCTTCCATAGAAGGCATAGTAAAAGGAGGATCAATAGAAATAGTATCTTGTGAAGGAGGTGTAATCTCTATGATCCCAAAAAGCATGTTCTCAATAAGACGAATATCCCCTTCCCAATTAGAAGAACATGTATCAACCACAATATCATCTCTCTTAAGATAATCTTCAATTTGTTTATCTATTAATTCATCTTCACTAAGCAATCTTTCAATCTTTAGAACCTCCTCATTCTCATCAATGATAGACCCATCCCCATCACTATAGTAATCATAGATTGGTTTGTCAAAGATTGGTGACTCCTTAAAACTCAAGGAAGTGTGATCATCAAAAAATGGATATTCACAAGTGGAAAACTCATCATCACTATAATCATCATATATTGGTGTATCACAAAGAGAAGGTTCATCATCACTAAAATCCTCATTGGTTTCTTCATCATGGTGGAAAAGTGGGTTATCAAATGATGTTTCAAAAAGAGGATTTGAATGAATCACAAAATCACTTGGAGGAGTAGGTGAAGGAGTCATTGAGGACATGGATTTATCATCATCAGAAGTAAAGGACTCATCACTATCATAAGGATCATCAAAGGTTTCATTACAAGAATCATAAGGTGGGAGAGGAGAAGGATCCATATTCCTTATAGGAGCAAACTGTTCATCCAAATTAGCAATGTTATCTTGACAAGACAAGTCATCGGATGATATCTCATAAGATGCTTCACTAGAATCATATTCATCATCCTCTATTTGTGGCAAGTCTTGCACAAACTCTTCCTCAATCTCATTATCCCTTTCTTTAAACAATTCATCAAGATCAAAGTCACCAAAATCACTAGTAGTAGCATGAAGGTCAACATGTGATGAAATCTCAATGTGATCATGAGGAGAAAAGGTATCAATACAAGGCTCGTCACATGGTTCATTGGAAACCCTCTCAAACTCTCTTTGGATTGGGATAAGGTCCTCAACACTAGAAACGGTTAATCCATCTAAATCGGTATTTGTATTAGTGCTAAGAGGCTCGTCCCCCATGGTTAAAGAGTCGGTGGGTTCCACGTGAGATAAAGGTGATGAAGGTGTGTCATCATTAAGTGTCATACAAATCGGAGGATCGTCATCATCGTCATATAAGCATTGATTAAGCAAACGAGCACGAGTAGCAAAATATGGTTCTTCTTCCTTGATTGTAGCAATCTTAAAGAGGAAATCATTTAAATATTTCCTGAGGCGGCAAGAACCTTTTTCAACGATTCACGACACATATCACCGATCTCCTTGTCATAAAATTGCCAAGTCCTAATTTCCAATTCCTCAAAAAACTTAATTTGTTCCTCTAACAACGGGCACGCGTTTTTTATTTCCTCAATGCTTATGTCTTCCTTACCATCAATCGCCTTAGAAATTTCATCGATCGACTTGTTTATTGTCTCAAGTAAAGAAAGCGACTCATTGCAACTATGAGGAGCATAAGAAGGCGGATCCCTCAGTCTACAATCATAACCATAATGAGGTGCATTCCCACAAAACTCACATGAATAAGTCGAAGAATATGGTGGAGGTGGATTTCCATAATTAAGTGGATTATAGTTTTGAAAAGAGTCATGAATATGAAAGTTCTCATGATTGTAACCTTGAAAATTTCCTTCATTTTGAAAACCCTCATAATGTGAAAATCCTTGATTTTGAAAAGTATCTTGATTATGGCATGGAAAATTTTCATCATTTTGAAAGCCTTCATTGTTTGAACAACCTTGATTATGAAAATTTTCTTGATTATAGCCTTGAAAATTATCATTATTTTGAAAACCCTCATAATTAGAAAATCCTTGGTTGTGGTATGGCTCATTAAAGGTTTGATCATGAAATGATGGTGGAGTTTGTGATGAAAAACCAGAATATCCCATATAGTCATTACAAGTATAGTCCATTTGAAGGTTAGGTTGAAAATTAGTGTTCTTGGGTCCATTGTAAGCATATCCCTCGCCATAATATCCATTATTTTGATCACATAAATAAGTATCGTGTGGACCACCACAAGTCGAACAAGGCGAATAATTAGCGTTGGCGGATCGTTGTTGCAAAATCTCCAACATGGAACGAGTATCCATGTGTAGCAAGGTGGCCGAATGTATATACAAGTAAAATGACGTTTAAAAGCTTCCTCGGGGAAGGAAGTAATACACCAAATGTGGTATGGTTACACGCGTGCGAGTACACGTGTAAATAAACTCGAGGAGTGAAAGATAAGCTATCGGTCGACTTTTGAAGGAGAAGAGATTATCTCCCTCGAGGTTCGATATGAAATATCCACAAGAAAGTATAATATATGTAATTACTACTTGGGTGCAAGACCCCCAATAAAGCCTTCCTTCTTAGAATACGAACTAGTGAACGGGGGGTTAGGTGGCGCGAAGCACTTAAGTACCTATTAACCCTTAGATGGCATTTTATAGCACATCGCCTTTCTATTCACTTTGTAGTTTGTGTTCTTCGAATTATTGCCAATTGGAAGTATTTATCTATTCTTGCTTAATTAGATTTGATCGATACGC
Organism: Glebionis coronaria; assembly: GCA_025667525.1. NCBI lineage: Eukaryota > Viridiplantae > Streptophyta > Magnoliopsida > Asterales > Asteraceae > Glebionis > Glebionis coronaria. Next base: position 452,726,437 of record CM046875.1, on the reverse strand, counting down.
GTGTCAAGGACCGGAACGCCCCCTAACACGGTGTATTGCCTCGGCAATACTTATGGAAATATGTAACTTGGTTGTTCGTATCTACGTATACTTATTTACATATAATAATATATCAAAAATATTTTTGTATTTATTTAATGTTTTAAGAAAAATACTATATGTACGTAAAAACGATGAAACCTGATATAATATATATTTTTGGGTGTAATCTTTTAGGAAAAAGATTACTTTTTGGATTTTTTATTTTTTTTGGTTCAATTCTTTAGGAAAAGAATTGATTTTGTGTTATTTTAATTTTTATATTTTTTATCTTTTTGATTTTTTTATCTTTTTGATTTTTTTTATCTTTTTGATTTTTTTTTTATCTTTTTGATTTATAATACGTAAAAATAACGTTCACAAAGTGAACGGATCCCAAAATCCAATCATCTCACTCGAAACCGTTAATCTTCACGAAAAGAACCGGCAGCGGCGCCATTTAATAATTTGTTTTTAGTGTAGTTGTCTCTCGGTCTTATCGAATTGAATTCACGTTTCCTTGTAAAGACTTAATTGTTTTTGGTTAAAGAAGCAATTTTGGTATTATTAACTACTTGGCACAAAAAGCATGTAAAAATATAAAAATATACTATATTACCTACGTATACGTACTAACTAAAACACATTGCAAATACAACAATCAAATGCACAAAATATAAAAACGTAAAATCCAAATTTAAACTACAAGGTAAAATTACAAACTTTAAATTGTAAATCTAAAATCAGATTTTTATAAAAGTAAATCTAAGTCTACTTTAAACTAACAATTCAATTTACACTTTATACTAAAAATCAGTTTAAAAGAAATCCAGTTAAGCCCACACTAACTATAGCCCAAAAAGAGTAAAGGCCCACAACTTAAATCGACTGTACTAATATTCAGTTAAATCTAACTTAGTAATCTACTGTTAACTAACGAAGGGACTAAAAATGTATCTAACTAACCAGCTGAAGGACTAACGATGCACATAACTAACAACCTAAAGGCTTAACACTAACTATTTTGGACCGTGGGTGCTACTAACTATATCAAAATAAAGGACTAAAAATGGAAACTTGCAAACTTACACATATTTGAAACAGACCTATCAGTAGCTCATTTTACTTCTTATGGCACTTTAAATTTCCTAATCAAAATCTACACTATTATCTATCGTATTAAAATTGACTTTTTATACTTAATCAAAACTACTCTAACTAGCAATTCCAAAGCAATATATTTCCTATTAACATCGTACCTACAAATCTGCTTAATTTTGAGTTTATCGAAGGCACCTATGCTACACTTCTCATGGACACTCAACAAAACAGCAACAAGTCTATCCCTAAGACGCAAATCCAAACACACTAGTAAAGAGATATTTGCATAATCAAGAGGAACTAATCCAAGAATCAAAAACAGTGCTAAACTATCATCACATCTCATTCAAATACAAAAGAAATTAATCATACAGCAAAATCAAATCCTCCACTATAACGACACAGATTATACTACCATTATAACGAATCGCTAGACTAAAGAATTGCAGAAAATTGAACTAATGCTTAACCTGTTTCTTCCAGGCCAAGTCCTTTGATGGCGAAGCGGAGCGCTGAGCTCGCTTTTGCTATCTACTACTGCTGAAAACGAAGCTACGCCTATAAACTGAAATCGGAACTCATCCTGCTATCATCATACAACAACTCTGAAACATTACTGACCTGCAACCGAAAAGAAAACTAACTGTCGCTTCATAACAAATCCAACCGTGCCTGTGAACAAAACCTGCAAAATAGATAATTCCTAACAAAAAATGTGCACTACCTGATCTAATGTGAACCAAACTTGCTATCTTTATAAAACTATATTATCTTCCTGAACATTACAAACTCAAAACTCAATCCTACACAATCGACTCATTAAAATCTCAAAACTGATTTAAGACTACAATCATTAAAAATCAATTGAAATGTGAAGTAAAACTTGAATGAAATTACAGTTTCAACAATGGAGTAACCTGTTACAAAATTTTACAAATATTCAACTGAATTCAAAACAAATCAAAGTAAAATCTTATGAGACTAACCAACTAATCAGTATTATTCACCTGAATCTCAAGTAAAACAAGTATAACGACTGTTTACTCTAACCTATAGCTTAAAAAGAACACACATCAGTATAGCTGAAAATCAAATCTCATAAGCTAAAACAGCTTATTACTCAAAAGCTGATTATCTATTACCAAAAACTACTTATAACGTGAACAGTAAATGACAATCATAAGCTAAATATTAGATTTTAACCTACTAGCTTGTGAAACGATTGCATAAAGAGAAAGAAGTTCGAAAGCTTAAAGATGAAAGGCAGATCTCATTAATGAACAGATTAGTTACAACAAGATTAACTGATTAACAAAATCAAAACAAACTTTTATCTAAATGCTTAACTGAAATCAATAAGCTGTGAGAAAACTAAACTACTATTCCTAACCTAACTAACTATGTGTAAATCTACACCTAGCTAACCGTCTTGAATTGTTGTCTTCTCTCGGTATTTATAGCCGTTGAAGTGAAGGAGTGATGTGTTGCTTCCAATCAGCAATGGACACGTGTAAAATACGAGGATTGATCATTTAGGGTTCTTCACATCCAATTGGGCGTTTCTTCAATATTGAGTCTTGATCTAATTAATTTGTATCTTCTTGTAGAGGAGAAAGAGAGGAACACTTTTTCTTCTTTAATCTTCGTCTGAAACCTCGTGGATCGTACTCGAAAATGATTTGAAGTTATATGGTGGGGAGAGATATAAGTCGGCTGTATGTTTATTTTCTCTTTCTCTCTCTTCGTTGAGAAGATGAAGGAGACGTGTTGTGAGAGTTTTGACTTGCTCTTCCTTTGACCGAGCATAGTAAATATCTATCTCCATTTTTTCCAATTTAGTCCTTTCAATTTTTTATCTTTTCAAAAGTTATATAAAAGAGGTATAACTTTTAAGCTAAACTCTTTTTCATCCTTCGTCTTTGTAGAAATTTCAACTTAAGCCCTTGATCTTGGTAAATGATGGCAAGTAAGGTCCTTGAAAGCTCTTTCATCCTTTTCTTCGTCTTTTATCATAAAAATCCCTTGAAAACGCGTCTTTGCTTCAAAATGTATCTTGTTTACCTGAAAACACATAAAACACAAATACACGCGTAATTCTGATATTTTAAAGTTAATATAATGTATTTGACTGTGTTTTGAGTGGTTTATGGATCATTATTGATGAGTGTTTTCACACTTATTAGCCACTTAAGAGGGAACCTTTTAATTACTTGCCTCTAGGTCTAGGATTAATGGAACATATTCCTTAATTGCTTTCCTTTTATTGAGTATCTTATTTTCTTTTGAGTCTTTTATCACTTTGAGTCAATGAGTCTCCTAAACTCTTCTTGAAAACCTTCTCTTATCCTTTTTAAAATCCTCAAAGTCTCTTTCGAAAATGGTCAAGAAATGTTTTGACATTGTTAATTCAATCTAAAAACGTTTTTCTTTGATTCTTGCTATTAATCTCGAGCTTACATAATTAATATGTATGATTCACTCAAGCATAGCAAGAACAAGATAGAATCATGGAGGATCAATGTGTCATGACCTAAGGTCTTGTCTTACACACCTCCAACATCGATTTTATTTTAAAATCCATGCATTTTGGTCAAATCCCTATTTGGTGAGTTAGTATGTGTTCTCTTTGTCTATCTTTGCTTTTAAGCATATCCCTATGATAAGTTAGACTAGAAAAATAAGATTTTCTAAAAAATCTTCCTTCACCACCAAAACACAGCCTCTGTAGGCGGTTCCATATATGAACCGCGGTCCCTTATCAATAAGGAACCGCTGGAAGCAATAAGGAACCGCGTACAGTGCTTCCTTTTTCGGGTATTACTGAAATTCCAAATTTGTTCCAACATTTTTGGGAATCTTTGTTTCAACCCTTTGACCACCCTAAAAATACCTTGAGCCTTCTCTGTTTAACCATAAGCATTTTTCCATACTTCACATCCAAAAATGTCTTATTCTCCTAATGAAAGCCTTGATTCTCCTCCATTTTCCCCAATTGCTTTCAATCCCAACTCACCCAAGAACACTTTCAATCTAATGTCTCCCAAGAACACTCTTAATCACATTTCTCCTACCAAGAATATTGATTGTGGAACATCTTTTCTTCCACGACCACCCTTTAGTGTTCTTCCTCCTTCTCATGATAATGTCATGCACCATGGGACATATTGTCATTGTTGTCAATATCAACATCTTGCTATGGCATACATCTATGAGGAGTTGAGCTACATCAAGAGTCTCCTAATTAAGCCTCCTCTTCACTTTGATTATGAGATCTCCACCAAGCCACCACCACCACCTTCCGCCACTACCTTGTCTTTCATATAAGCATTGGTTGCTTATCCACAAGACACCTTATTGAAGCAAATCTTAGAATTCTAGATTAACTAGGATTAGATTTATACTTTTGTCTTGTTTCCTCTTTCATACATCTTTGTATGATTCTTTTTATTTTATATGACTTCACTTGGATCTTAGTCTTTGTGTTTTCTTTTCTTTTTATTTTTTTGTGACCTATAGCTATTTCTTGTTGGTTGTCTCTTTTGTTCAACTAACCCTTCTATGTAGCTTGTCACCATATCTCGATTCCTCGGTGCCCCAAGCAAGGGGGAGTCTTTGCATAAGTCCGTCTCTTCAACACCGACTTGTGCAACCTTTTTGTTTCGAAAAAGGGGGAGAAATGAACAAACACGTCTTCGAAAATCTTGTTTTTGTGTGATTGAGTTTATGTATTGTCGAAATCAAAAAGGGGAGATTGTTAATGCAATAATGCCTAAAAACGTTCCTTGCATTTTTTGGTGTCGCTTAGTTTTGATTACGACAATATGTAAAAACAAGCATTTACGAGAACAACGAAAAACGAATTCTTGAGTTCAAGTATTTTTCATTTTACCTATTTTCACTTAAGGTATGAATAAACAAGTAGTAACCTTAATCAAGTGATCAAGTGATTTAATCTTTTCTTAAAACTCACCTTTTATTAAGTGTGACAAGTTTTTAATTAAACTAACTTATTAAGAAAATGTTTTATTAAATTAAATATTTGAAAATTTGAAAATGGCATATTCTTTTTTGATTTGGAATATTCTTTCAGGATAATTTATAATCGGATAAGACCTCCAACACTAAAGGACAAAAAGGGAGTGGAGTCTACTCTGGCGGTTCCCTAGTGCCTAGGCGGTTCCTTATCGATAAGGTACCGTCGGCTGAGATAAGGAACCGCGAGCAGATATAGCCGTTGGCCCTTTGTCCTATAAATAGTGGACCTTTCTCAGATTTTCTCTTCACCTCTTTTGCACATAAGTTTCCATATTCAAACATACTTCTTAAATCACTCAAATCCTTGATCATTTGATTTATTACTACTTGTTTAGAAGTGAATCTATCTCATCCACCCCTTCCTCTTCAAGTGCAAAGAGAAGAACACTATCCTTGTGAAGTGTTGAGTCCACCACCAAAGATCCTTTGAAGATCAAATCTTATACATTTGTTGTTGTGTCATAGTTGTGAAGATCCAAGTAGTTGTGACTATTTGGAAGTTGTGTATGTACTAATTATAGGTGTGTAGATTGGTCCTAGCTACGATTAGGGCTCGACTTTTAGCTTAGAGTCGGAAATTGGTTAAGCAACGTGTACGGTTTTCTCCACCATAAGGAGCTTGTTGTGTAGTGAACTCTCGAGTAAGGAGTACTCGAGGAGTGGAGTAGGAACGAGGAGTGAGCTTCGTTGCCGAACCACTATAAATCTGTGGTGCTTGGTTTGATCTTTCTTTACCCTTAACTCTTTACATTCTTTATTCTTTGTGCATATACATTAGTTAGTATTAGTTTAGTTACACTATCATTGTTCATATTGTGCATAAGAGGATTTCACATATTTCCTTAAGTCTAAGTTTTTGAGAAAAAGGATTTTGGAAAACCATTATTTAACAAGTAAATATAAGAAACTATTCAACCCCCCCCCCTTCTAGTTTCTACAGAAGTCTTAAAATTAACAACAGATGTCGCTAATGAAAGATGCAAGTTATCTAATTATCAACTTGCTCTTACTCAAACTGAAAAGACTATGGCTGAATATAAGAAAATGGAGTTTGACCTAAAAGATCAAATCAACATTTTAACTCATGATTTAAATGCTAGTGTTGAGGTTAGAAACACTTTGGAGAGAGCCAATGGTGCTTTACAGGCTAAGTTAGATGAGGCTATCAAAAACAAAGATAATGTAGATCTTAAAATCCAGAGATTTGATAAAGCTTCACAAACCCTAGAAAAATGTGTTAGTGAACAAAGGGATTCTAGGGATATGACTGAGATTGGGATGAAAGAGTATGCTGGTGTTCCACCACCTTCTGGGAACTTTTATGATGTCCTTAGAAAGGATTTGTCTTGGACGGGTATACCATAACTCCAAGAAGAGGAATTTATTCCTCCACCAAGAGTTCTTACCCCAGTAGAGGAATACAAGCAGAAGTTGACTGATTTGGACCAATGGAAGAAAGCCAACCCTACTTTGTTTGTTAAGGGTGGCATGCTTAGTGACAGCCCAAATGAGTCTACACCCATAAAAGTGACAAACCCCACCACTGGCAAGACTGTTGACCTTGGCTTAAACGTTGATAGACAACCTAGTATTAAATATGCAGAAATGTATAGAAAACCCAGGTCACCAAAAAGCCAAATTAGTGATAATGGGACAAGTTTCTTTTCTTCTAGACCTAGAGCTATGTCTAGAAAAAGCTTGTTATTCTTGTGGAAGTTTTTCACATTTAGCTTATAAGTGTGTCAATGCTTCAAAGATCAACGCTGATAGAAAGTAAAACACTGTCAAACCCAAACCTTTTGTCCAGCAAAGTCCACAAGTTGTTAGACCAGCCCCATTCTTTACTAAAGGGTCTAATACTTATGGACAAAGACCTTTTCAGAAGACCAATACGTGGTCTAACAGACAATGTGTTCCTGTAGCAAACCCTAGGTTCAACGCTGATAGGGGTAATTTTAGCGTTGACAAGAACAAATTAAACGCTAACAGGAACGTTGCCAGACCAAGTAATGGAAAATATTTGCAACCAAAGGGAAAGGGGTCTAAAGCTTCTTCTAGCTTGACATGGAGACCTAAGCAAGACCAAAACCCTAATTCAGATGGGATTTCTATGACCTGTAACAGATTTCATTATATTTCAAAGGTTATAACAAAACCAATTGGGGTTAACTGGGTGTTTAATCCAAAAAGGTTTTGATACTAGGTTTTGTTATGGGGTTCAGATAATTCACGGAATCTTCTCGAATTGATCACAGCTCAAAGTGGAATAGTTGTTCTTAGTGACAAATAGGGTGTTTGGTTTTCTGTTCTACTAAAAAGGTAAATGTGTGAAGTAAATAAAAGTAAACTAGAAGCAATTAATTAATATAAATAAAACTTAAATTAAAATTAAAATAAAACAGTAACTGTAAATACCCTAAAAAATGCTTGATTCGGAATGTACCCTTTATTCGGAATATATTAGACAAAAATCCTTCATGCGGAATATCTTACTCATGCGGAATACTAGCTCATGCGGAATAATAGGCTCATGCGGAATAAACTGTTGATGCGAAATATAAGCTCATGCGGAATAATAGGCTCATGCGGAATAAGCTGTTGATGCGGAATAAAAACGTTGATCCGGAATAATGGATATTCCGAATAAACAAAGTTGATCCAGAATATTAGATATTCCGGATGGATGAACTAGATTCGGAATAAAAGAGTGATGCGGAATAATGAAGTTGATGCGGAAAAATGAGGTTGATCCGGAATAATTTATTATTCCGGATGAATGGCTTTGATCCGGAATATAAAATATTCCGGATGAAGAAGGTTGATGCGGAATAAAAATAAACAGTGCTTGATCCGGAATATCCGGTTGATCTGGAATATCCGTTTGATCCGGAATCTGGGGAATGAAGAACAGTAGACAGAAAGAAACAGGGCAATACGATTTTTAACAAAACCAATCAAAAATAAACCAAAAGATTTAAATCAAGCTAATCAATAATCATTTACTAACCATAATCATCAAACCAAAACACTAAAAACATAAAACCCACTTACTTTTATGGATTAAAATCAACCAAATAAGAACTTTAAAAATTTGAATCAAAAAGAGAAGATGAACAAGATTAAATGGAAGATTGTATTGAAAGATTAATGTTAAACAAACAAAGGGAAAGATTAAAAAGCTTACAAGATTAAAGATTCAACAAAAATGAAAAATCACCAACACCTTAATGGTGTTGGCTTCCTACGAAAGAAAAGAAAGAACTGGAAATGAAAACTAGCTCAAAAAGTGTGAAGGGAATCTCTTTATATAGGCCAAGTGGTTGGTTGGTGAGTGGGCTTTCTTCTTTCTTTTCGTCTTCTCGTCTTTTCAGTAAAGTCGACGTTTTCGATTCTGATTCGGGATTTGTCGACGATTAAATTCAACTCGTCTTTTAATTTCTTCGTTTAATAGACTTGAGTTCCTTCGACATATGTAAATCTTCCGTCTTTGGTCCCTTTCTTCGATAAATCTTCAAATGGGCCCATTGACTTCAAATCTTTTGCATCTCCTGGACAATAGACTTCGTCTTGAGTCTTTTTCTTCGATAAAACCCGTGCAATCCCATGTTTTCTTTAATATTCATCCGGTTGGCTCTGAAAACACAACAAACACACAAACCACGCATAATTCCAAACAAATGATATTAAATACGCGTTTTGGTCTTGTTTTAGTAAGAAATAAGTGGTCAAAGGATGGGTGTTTTCACACCTATCAAATCCCCTACACTTAACCATTGTCATGCCCTCATGCAATGCTTAGTGATAAAGCAATTTTACACTTTTCTCACAATCAATCAACCTTGGCCTTATTAGCATACTACTAACAAAAATTAAAGTACTAAGAGAATTTAAAACTTTAAAGTAAACTACAGGATAGAAAACTATTTTCACTTGAAAATAGATACATGAAAATAACTTGCAAAGAGATCTAAGACTTACATTAGGGCTTCGGTGCTGCGAAGATTTATCACCCTCAAGTTTCACGTTCCCCAAACAAAGCTTAAAAACGAGATCATTGTTATTATAAGTTAGCAAATCAAACACTTACACACATGGCTTAATTATATGCTTAAACTCCCTTATTCCTAGGTGTATCTCTTATATTTTATTTTTGTCTTGAATGATCACGAGGATGCATTTTTGACTTATTTCGATAGTTTATTTAGGCTGAAAGCAAAGTAGGACGATTTGACTAATAGTTAGCTAAAGGACAAAATCTCTTAAAACTGCTTCTCGGGATATCAAAAAGTTCATATCTTGGCATAACTCGCTTCACGATTTGAGACCTTTCTCGGGCCGATATTTGGCATGTACTTCATACTTCATATCTTGAGAGACGTTCTTGAGATAATGGTCTTCTCTTCGTTAATAGAGTTTCTTCACTTGGAGACTTTTGAGGGGTACTCCAACTTTGTTGACCACGTCTTCATGATCATTTCTTCAATCGCTAATTGGGATTTTGAGATACAACGATCCGCCTCCTTTTCGGACTTGGATCTATTTATCCTCATACCTTGTTAGGGTCTTTTCGGATAGACTTCTCCATGATCTTTATGGGAGTTGATTGCTTTTCGTCGTGAGTCTTGATCCTTCATATTGATTTTGGGAATAATGCTTTTCACATCACCTTGGACCTTTAGCAATAAGATTGAATCCTCATGCCTTGTTAGGGCCTTTTCGGACTCGCCAATCTTCGCGCCCCGCTTCATAAGTTATGCCTTCGCTATGAACTCTTATCATTACCGAGCAACTTTTAAACGATCTTGGGCTAGAAGCTAAGTAACTTTTCAAATCGTACGACCTTACTTATTGCAGATAAATTATTAGCAAGTGATGGGAGAATAGGCAAATAATCACACCAAGTGAGCTTGTGCAAGAATACCGACTTATAATTGACTCTATCATTTCTCGTTCTCCACAATTTAAAATCTCAAGTAATGAGACTCGTGGATGCTTAGCCTAATAAACCAATTAAGGTCTACATGGTTAAGGATACTTGCTAGAATAAACTTGGATAAGTCTATTCGGGTTGAGTCAAAATAATCGTAACGGGCCTAATATGTCAAAGACTTCAAAACTAGCTACACCACTTTATTAATATTTTTGACTTTATTGCGGGATATATACATATGAAAGCAACGATAAAAATTTAAAAACTTCGACTAAATGGCCAAAGTTAATTAAAAATTTGAAAAATGTTGAAAAAGATGATTTTTCGGTTAAATGAAGGCATTTTAATGGAAGAGTCCACTTAAAACTTCGATAGAAGTCCCCCCTACACTTAAGATAAACATTGTCCTCAATGTTTAAGCATGTGGGAAAAGTCTCCCCTACACTTATGACATTGTGCACGTTGGTTAAATCAAGATAAGGAAGAGACGACTAACGTGATCAATTTCAAATGAGTATGAAGAAAATTGAATCACGATAGTTGAGAGATAGAACCGGATTTCGGATAACACGGGAGCATGGTTCTTCAAAGGTTCCAAAAGTGCATTCATCCCTGTAATCACATCACCACACAAACACAAACAACCTATAGAGGTCCCCCTACACTTAGGAGGTTAAAACGGAAAAGGATAGATACTCGGGTTGCCTCCCGAGGAGCGCTTGTTTTTGATAACCGAGTCACGAGTCTGACTCGACCCAAATTTAGTTCATAGGGAATGTGGTGAGGGATGGAATCATCTCCTGAGAGATGTCCTCACCAAAGTACAACTTCACTCGTTGGCCATTCACCTTAAAATTAGGTCCATTAGGTTGAGCGAGCTCGAGAGTACCATATGGAAAAATTTGGGCAATGGTGAATGGGCCGGACCAACGAGATTTCAGCTTGCCTGAAAAGATTTTCAACCGAGAGTTAAAGAGTAAAACTTTGTCTCCAACTTGGAACTCTCGGTTTTTGATCTTGGAGTCATGAATGAGCTTAGTCTTTTCCTTATAGATCAAAGAATTTTCATAAGCCTCATTCCGGAGTTCATTCAGCTTATTGAGTTGGATCTTGCGTAGGTCACCGGCGTTGTTGATATCGAAATTAGCCCACTTAAAGGCCCCGTAAGCCTTGTGCTCCAACTCAATGGGGAGGTGGCATGCTTTCCCGTACACTAGACGATATGGTGTACAACCAATCGGAGTTTTGTAAGCGGTACGAAAAGCCCACAGAGCATCATCAAGTTTATCGGCCCAAGAGGCACGATGCTCTCCCACGGTTCGTTCAAGAATTCGCTTTAACCCTCGGTTAGATATTTCAGCCTGTCCATTAGTTTGTGGGTGGTAGGCGGTGGAAAGATGATGATTTACACCATACTTAGCCATGACTCTTGCAAATTGATCATTGCAAAAATGAGTCCCGCGATCACTAATAATGGCACGAGGCACACCGAATCTAGCGAACATCGATTTCAAAAAGTTACAAACCACCCTTGCGTCATTAGTGGGTAAAGCTTTGGCTTCAACCCATTTAGAAACGTAGTCAACGGCTACAAGGATGTATTTGTTTCCTTTAGATGAAGGGAATGGCCCCGTAAAGTCGATACCCCATACATCAAAGATTTCACATTCTTGTATGAAAGTTTGAGGCATCTCATCTTTATGTGTGATCCTGCCTTGTTTTTGGCAAGCATCACAATGTTTAACCATCTCGTGAGCATCACGATAAATGGTGGGCCAATAAAATCCTGAGTCAAACACTTTTTTGGTGGTGTAGTTGGGACCAAAGTGACCACCGGTGGGTCCTTTGTGGCAAGCTTCGAGAATGTCTAAAGCTGTCGGTCCATCAACACATCGGCGAATAATCAAATCAGCGCATTGTTTGAAGAGATACGGGTCATCCCAAAAGTAAGTCTTAATGTCTTTAAAGAACTTTTTCTTTTGCTGGGATGTTAACCCGTCAATGAGAATTCCACCCGCCAAGTAGTTTGCAATGTCCACAAACCACGGGATCTCATCTTGATTCGAATTGATAGACATTAAGGTCTCAAGGGGAAAAGAGTCATTGATCTCTTTGTTCGGATGATCCCCTTGATAAGGATCCTCAAGTCTACTAAGATGATCCGCGGCTAGGTTTTCAGCTCCCTTCTTATCACGAATTTCGATTTTAAATTCTTGAAGTAGCAAAACCCAGCGAAGAAGTCTTGGTTTGGAATCTTATTTAGTTAACAAGTACTTCAACGCGGAATGATCGGTATACACGATGGTGGTAGAAAGGACAAGATAGGGGTGAAATTTTTCAAAGGCATAGACAACAGCTAAAAGCTCTTTTTCGGTTGTCGTGTAATGCAATTGAGCCCCCGTCATTGTCTTGCTAGCGTAATGGATTGGTTGGAAGTGTTTGTTCACTCTTTGGCCCAAAACTGCCAATTAGGGGTAACCAAGACCGGTGCCTTAGTTAGCTTATCCTTAATAAGGTTGAAGGCTTCAATACACTCTTTGGAAAAGATAAAAGGAGTATCTTTTTCCAAGAGGTGGGTCATCGGACGAGCGATTTTAGAAAAATCTTTGATGAATCGACGGTAGAAGCCCGCATGACCCAGGAAACTTCTCACACCCTTCACGGTTGAAGGTGGAGGCAACTTAGCAATAACATCGACTTTAGCACGGTCCACTTCAAGACCGGCTTTGGAGATTTTGTGTCCTAGCACGATGCCCTCTTTTACCATGAAATGGCATTTTTCCCAATTAAGAACAAGGAGAGTGTCTTCACACCGCTTAAGCATACGTTCTAAATTGGCAAGGCAAGCAGAGAAAGAATCGCCATAAACCGAGAAATCATCCATGAATACTTCCATAGTTTCTTCAACCATGTCATGGAAGATAGCCATCATACACCTTTGGAACGTCTCAGGAGCATTGCATAAACCGAAAGGCATGCGTTTGTAAGCAAATGTTCCGTAGGTACAAGTGAATGTGGTCTTCTCTTGGTCTTTGGGATCGATGGGAATTTGAAAATACCCAGAGAAACTGTCTAAAAAGCAGTAATAGTCATTACCCGCTAGACGCTCGAGCATTTGATCCATGAAAGGAAGAGGAAAGTGATATTTTCTCGTGGCATCATTGAGTTTGCGATAGTCGATACAAACTCTCCACCCAGTAACAAGACGAGTAGGAATCAACTCGTTGTGTTCATTAGGAACAACGGTTATTCCGCCCTTCTTGGGCACACAATGGACGGGACTTACCCATGGCGAATCCGAAATAGGGTAAATCAAGCCGGCATCAAGAAGTTTGATAACCTCTTGTTTGATGACGTCATGAATGCGAGGATTAACCCTTCTTTGGCTCTGGATTGCAGGTTTAAAGTCATCTTTCATGAGAATCTTGTGAGTACAAAAGTTTGGATCAATTCCGCGGATGTCGGAAATTTTCCAAGCAATTGCTTTCTTATGATCTTTAAGCACGACGATGAGGCGAGATTTCTCTTCTTCTTTCAGGTCCTTAGCAATGATGACGGGCGACTTCTTCTTATCTTCAAGGAACACGTACTCGAGATGGGACGGCAACTCCTTAAGCTCTAAATCCTGAGGATTGTCGATGGAAGGCGTATTTAAATTCGGTTCATCGATAGCAATAGCCTTGGGAGATGGTGGAGAAATATTGTCCTCTTTGAGAAGTTTCTCAATGAGACGAATGTCTTCATCCCAATCGGTGGGAGAATCGTCATTTTCTAAGTTCACATCTCCCATGGTTGCTTCAAAATCTTTCCAAAGGAAATCACTTTCTCCAAATAGAGTTAGTGATGAATCAATAGAGGAAGCGGTCTCAACATTGGGAGGAGAGGTAGGAATACTTTTACAAGCATCTTTGAAGTGTTCTTCACAAGCCTCATCAGGAATGTCAATACAATTAACACTCTCGTATGAATAAGGCTGTTTAGAAAGCTTTCCCATGTTGAAGAAAATTTTATCGTCACCCACTCTCATGATAAGCTCACCCGCTTCTACATCTATAAGAGTGCGACCGGTCCTCAAGAATGGACGTCCAACGATTAATGGCACACGAGGGTCCATCTCGTAGTCGACCACGACGAAATCGGCAGGAAAAGTGAATTTGTCGACTCCCACAAAAACGTCTTCGGCTATCCCCACTAGATAAGCAACCGTACGTTTAGCTAATTCCAAAGTCATTTTGGTGGGGACTAGCTCAGGAAGAGATAATTGCTTCCAAACACTTAAAGGCATTAAGTTAATACTGGCACCTAGATCGGCTAGGGCCATGCAATTCTCTACTCCCGGGAAGTTGCAAGGGATTAAGAAGCGACCCGGATCACCAAGCTTGGTTGGCAATTTCCTTAAGAGCACTGCAGAGCAATTCTCGTTAAGTTGGGTATTAGCAATATCAAGAAGCTTAAAGATCTTTGAACATTTTCGCATATTTGGGCATGTGAGCGAGAGTCTCAGCGAATGAGATGTTGAAATTCAATTGTTTAAACATTTTGAGAAAGTTTGAAACTTGAATATCGTCCTTGCTTTTGAGCTTCTCTTTCCTCAACCTTGAGGGATAAGGTATATAGGAAGAAGAGGAAGGCTTTGGGATCGAAGGATCACTCACATCCTTGGGTGGAGGAGGGGTAGAAGTAAGAGGTAGAGAAATTAGGGAAGTAGCAAGATGAGGAATATGAGCAGGTGACTCGTTTTCCTTAGTCACAATCACCGGTGGAGGTATAGGAAGCTCGGGTTCCTTGGTACCTTTCCCACTGCGAGTGGTGATTGCTTTCATCTCTCCTCTTGGATTCGCAACGGTGTTACTCGGAAGAGTACCCGAAGATGAGGATTGATTACCTTGGAAGAAACCAGCCATCATGTTCCGTAAGTCATTCGTTTGACTTGCCAAAGTGTTTCGCATATCAGCTCGAAGATCGTTCCCTTGTTTCACCATGTCTGCTTTCAAGTTGAGCACTTACCGCTGGAGATTGTCCACGATCACATCATTAGTCCTCATGTAGGTTCCAATATCTTGGTGTAATGCGGTGGGTTGGTTGGGAGGAGCATTGTAGGCGGGTGGTTGATAAGCAGGTTGTTGGTAAACTTGGTTGTTTCTTTGAGGTGGATATGGTTGTCTTTGAGGTGGTTGGTATGGTGCACGAGGTTGTTGTTTAGGAGGGCGATTGAGGGTTTGTTGTTGGTTTGGGTTGTTAGGAGGGAAACCGGGTGGGGAAAGAAAGTTGTTTGAGCGGTAGCTAAGCAAGTTGCGGTCACCTTGAGGACGAGCTTGATAAGCGGCCGGAGGATAGGTACCGTATGCTGCATTAACATTCTCATAAGGATAGTCTTGGGTGGTGCTACAAGTGGTGTAAGAGTGAGGACCCCCGCATATTTCACATGGTTGGCTAACAGCATTGACTTGAGCGTCTTGAGCGTTTTTAACGTTGATGCTGTTGGTGTTGCTAGCGGTTTGGGTAGCAAGCGATTCAAGAAGCGACGTAATTTTGTCAAGTCTCTTGTCGTTGTCACTAGTACTAGCACTGGCGACATTGGTCCGAACACTCTTGGTTTGCACACGAGACTTATTTTCAATAATATCCCAAGCGGCATTAGAACTCTTAACCAAAATATTACCCCCCGAGGCACTATTTAGTGAATCTTGGTCATTCATGCTTAAACCATTGTAAAAAAGTATTAACTTGGTGCACTTTGGTAAAACCATGTTGTGGGCACTTTCTTAAAAGATCTTTAGAACGGTCCCAAGATTCACTAAAAGACTTATCGTACTTTTGTTCAAAATTAATAATTTCATTCCGAAAGCGGTAGTACGAGAGGGTGGGAAAAAGTAGTTTATGAATTTGGTCTCCAAGTCCGTCCATGTCAGAATACTTTGTGGCGGCTCCTTTGCAAGCCAATGATGGGCTTGTCCCTCTAAAGAAAAGGGAAAAAGTTGTAAACCGATTACCTCTTGTGGAACACCATTGAATTTGACCGTATTCGTGAGTTGCAGGAACCTTTTGATGTGGTCATGTGGATCATCAATGGTACGCCCCAAGAATGGTTGAGCAGAGACCATTTGAATAAAGCCGGATTTGAGCTTAAAGTTGTTGGCTGCAATAGCGGGTATGACAATTGGATCATTGTTGCCCTGTACATGTTCTTGCAAAAGTTCAATCATCGGGCGATTGTCCGGTAGAGGCTCATTGTTGTTGTTATTATTGTTGTTTTGAGGTGGGTTATTGTTGTTGTTGTGTACACCGGCCATGTCTAAGTTATCGAGAGTCTCGGGCTCTTGATAAGACGTTGATCGAGTGCACATACACCTGCAAAAGAACTAACAAAGCAAACAAGAAATATTTTTGGTTTTTTATGTTTTTTTAATTTTTTTTGTATTTTTGAAAATTTTATATTTTTTAGGGTTTTTTTTTTTGAAAATTTTTGATGATGAAAAAGTAACGTTCACGGCGAACGGATCCCAAAATCCAAGTTCTCACAAAAACCTGTTAATCTTTACGAGAAGAGCCGGCAGCGACGCCATTTGATACTAGGTTTTGTTATGGGGTTCAGATAATTCACGGAATCTTCTCGAATTGATCACAGCTCAAAGTGGAATAGTTGTTCTTGGTGACAAATAGGGTGTTTGGTTTTCTATTCTACTAAAAAGGTAAATGCGTGAAGTAAATAAAAGTAAACTAGAAGCAATTAATTAATATAAATAAAACTTGAATTAAAATTAAAATAAAACAGTAACTGTAAATACCCTAAAAAATGCTTGATTCGGAATGTACCCTTTATTCGGAATATATCAGACAAGAATCCTTCATGCGGAATATCTTACTCATGCGGAATACTAGCTCATGCGGAATAATAGGCTCATGCGGAATAAACTGTTGATGCGGAATATAAGCTCATGCGGAATAATAGGCTCATGCGGAATAAGCTGTTGATGCAGAATAAAAACGTTGATCCGGAATAATGGATATTCCGAATAAACAAAGTTGATCCGGAATATTAGATATTCCGGATGGATGAACTTGATTCGGAATAAAAGAGTGATGCGGAATAATGAAGTTGATGCGGAAAAATGAGGTTGATCCGGAATAATTGATTATTCCGGATGAATGGCTTTGATCCGGAATATAAAATATTCCGGATGAAGAAGGTTGATGCGGAATAAAAATAAACAGTGCTTGATCCGGAATATCCGTTTGATCCAGAATCTGGGGAATGAAGAACAGTAGAGAGAAAGAAATAGGGGAATACGATTTTTAACAAAACCAATCAAAAATAAACCAAAAGATTTAAACCAAGCTAACCAATAATCATTTACTAACCATAATCATCAAACCAAAACACTAAAAACACAAAACCCACTTACTTTTATGGATTAAAATCAACCAAATAAGAACTTTAAAACTTTGAATCAAAAAGAGAAGATGAACAAGATTAAATGGAAGATTGTACTGAAAGATTAATGTTAAACAAACAAAGGGAAAGATTAAAAAGCTTACAAGATTAAAGATTCAACAAAAATGAAAAATCACCAACACCTTAATGGTGTTGGCTTCCTACGAAAGAAAAGAAAGAACTGGAAATGAAAACTAGCTCAAAAAGTGTGAAGGGAATCTCTTTATATAGGCCAAGTGGTTGGTTGGTGGGTGGGCTTTCTTCTTTCTTTTCGTCTTCTCGTCTTTTCAGTAAAGTCGACGTTTTCGATTCTGATTCGGGATTTGTCGACGATTAAATTCAACTCGTCTTTTAATTTCTTCGTTTAATAGACTTGAGTTCCTTCGACATATGTAAATCTTCCGTCTTTGGTCCTTTTCTTCGATAAAGCTTCAAATGGGCCCATTGACTTCAAATCTTTTGCATCTCTTGGACAATAGACTTCGTCTTGTGTCTTTTTCTTCGATAAAACCCGTGCAATCCCATGTTTTCTTTAATATTCATCCGGTTGGCTCTGAAAACACAACAAACACACAAACCACGCATAATTTCAAACAAATGATATTAAATACGCGTTTTGGTCTTGTTTTAGCAAGAAATAAGTGGTCAAAGGATGGGTGTTTTCACACCTATCAGGTATGAACAAGGGGTTGTCATAAGGACTAAGTCTGTTCTTGTTGAAAAACCAAATGAATCCAAGTCTGCTCAGGCTTGGGTTCTCAAAGAAAACTAATTTGTTTTCTTTATGTGCAGGGCATTCAAAAGCAAGTTAATGATTATGGCTATTGGGATAGTGGATGCTCTAGGCACATGACGGGGAAGAAAGATTATCTAACAAATTTTATCCCCATTAAAGATGGTGACAAAGTGTACTTTGGAAGAGGATATGGAACTATCACTGGCAAAGGCACTATTCTCACCAACAATTTGCGTTTTGAAAACGTGTTTCTGGTAAAAGAACTTGACTATAATATGTTTAGTGTATCACAGGTATGTGATAACAAAAATAAGGTTCTTTTCACTGATACTGAATGCTTGGTGTTGAGCAAAGATTTTAAAATACAAGATGAGAAATTCATTGATTATAGAACACCTAGGCATAAGGACATTTATAATGTGAATCTTAATGGAATTAGGATGAATAATAATTTGTCATGTTTATATGCTAAGGCTTCAGTTGATGAGAGTAATCTTTGGCACAGAAGATTAGGGCACATTAATTTCAAGAATATAAATAGACTTGTGAGACATGGTTTAGTTGATAGTTTGCCTGAAAAGGCTTTCCACAATGACCATTCTTGTGTTGCATGCCTTAAAGGCAAACAACACAAGGTCTCATTTAAGTCTAAACCTGTGCATTCTAGTTCTAAACCTCTTCACTTACTGCATATGGACTTGATGGTTGAGTTTTTACGTCTTTTAGGAAAAAGAGCGTAATTAGGGTAAGTATTAACAAGTGATTTAGGAAAACCACGAGTTATGACCCAAAGTGGGGATCGTTCTCAAGGAGGTTAGTGTGTTGTGTAGAGAGATGATTAACTTTGTGATTATATTGATTTTGAGAAAAGAAAATAGAAATGAGATTAGAAGAGAATGACGGTAACGATGACGAATTAAACTAAGACGAAATGTCGTACACGTAAAACCGTAAAAAGTAGCAAAATTATAATCTAACCCTAAAAATTCCTAGAAAATTGCAATAAATCCAAAACGATGTAATTAGAGTCTACGAAAAATCAAAAAACGCTCAAACCTTTTATTTAATTAAATAATAATTTTGTAATGCTAATTAAAGCCCTAAAAACCAATTTAATTAACAAAAAGCCCAAAATGAGATTTTTTCAATTGTAAACCTCAAAAATGACCTAACTTAATTTAAAACTATTTTTGAAAATTTTATAATTAACTAAAACTATTTAAAAACAATTAAAAACTAATTAAACTTAAAATAATTATAAAAATTAATCTAATGACAATAAAAATATTCTAAAAGTTGTAAAATTCCTAACTTAATGTATTTAACCTAAAAAAATATAAAAACTTGAAAAATCTAAATTTTAATTTTTAATAATAAAATAATAATAAAATAATATTAAAAATACAAAATTTATAAAAAATTCTAAAAACTTGTAAACTAGCTTAATTTAACCTAAATAACACAGAAATGAAGTTGAAATTACAAAAATACCCCTAATGGGCCTCCAAATGGGCCAAAGTCAAAAACAGACCCTTATTAGGCCAAAATAAGCCCAATAAGAAAAATGTTTATAAAAATGGCCCAAAAGCTCCTATCTGACTCAAAATTTGATTCTGAACACAATTTTTCAAAGGCCCAAAAGCTGAAAATGTAAAATAAGCTAGCTTATATCAAACAGCTTATTCTTAATGGGCTTTTTGGCCCATTAAGCTATAAGCTGATGCCATAAGCTCAAATCAGACACACAAGCGTCTTTTGAGTTACTTAAGACTTCTGTAAAAAGAAATTTGAAAAAATTCCAAGGAATAAGCCTGAAAATGCAATAAGTAATCTTCACAAAACGACAAAATAGTCGTTTTCGAGTTCTAGGCTATCCGAAGAGCTGATTCAAGTTTCAAAAGCTTTTAAATGACTTAAATAAGCTTAATCAACAAAAGGTTTTCAAATAAGTTCACTCAATAAGCTGAAATAAGCAAATAAGCACTTCTTAAAAGTCAACTTTATGAATTTTCTAGCAAAAAGTCAAAGTCAAAGTCTAATAAGCTCTAGTTTAAACAAATGGGTCAAATGATGAAGATTGATCAGAAAAAATAAGTTGTTGCAGGTCTAAGTAAGCAATATGGCTTATGAATAAGCTAACTGAAAATTAACACTAGCAGGGGCTAGTTTTGGTGTCTAAGCAGTGGAAACTTTTTCCACTGCTTGACTTGTTTGACTTTTTGTCTTTAGTGACTTTTTTTGGAGATTCAAGTTTCACAAAGGCACCCAAATGATCAGTGGATCATAAGGAGTCAATAACAACAAAGAAATCACAATCACTAACAGCCAATTAGTACAGTTAATTCAATTAATCATCAGACATGCACCAGACTTGAACAAATAAGCAGTTATGGTTCAATAAGCACTTATAGCACAATTCAGCCAGCCAAACTTAACCAAATGCATACACAAGCAATATTAAACTTAAATGAACAAGTCTAAACAGGTTTCATGCAATGGTACAAAGTATTGATCAAGATTCAAGCACAATAAGTTACTAATGAACACTAACACAAGCAGTTTTTTACTTTGCTGATGCACTTGACCAACAAGCCAGATTCAAACACTCAGATCTCTAAGATATGTTATGATAACTTTGATTTAACAGCTTATATCCCTAAACATGCATATACTCTAAGTATTACCAAGATTTTAGGTCAAAAACAGTCAAACTCAATAAGTTATAGCACAATCTTTGATTCAAGGGTTTAAGCCCAATAACTTGCAGCAAATTGCACTCAACCAAGTAGATAACAGATACAAAGCACAAACAACACCTTTCAACAACACAATAACACACTATGATCTCAAACAGGTAATCCCAAACACCCTTTTAACTTTTCAAATCACAATTTTCAAATCAAAAGTGTTATCCAAGACCACCCAAGCCCAAATCAACACAATAACAGATATAATATGCAGATTAGAACAAGATTAGACCACAAAATCAGCAAGAACACAAGCAACACACAAATTCACCAAAAATCCAACTTTTTAACAGATTTAGAGTAGAATGGTGTGTACCTCATGGAAGTACATCCACACCCACGAATTTTGAGCTTATGTGCTAGCAAGAACAAGCACAAGCTTCCACAATAAAGTCTGCTAAGATTCAACAAGGTTAAGAGCAAAATATCAAAATCAGAAAAATGAAAATCCTTGATTAATGCAACCTTAGTTCCCCACACTTGATTATCCCCAAGTTATAAGCTTCACCACACCTTGATAACACAATATTAGGAGGCTATGATCAGCTTTATAGCCCAAGAATTCCAAGGTTTCAACAAGACTTAGCAAAATATCAAGAAAAGTGGAAAATGTGCAAACTTTTGCACACTCCTTTTGAAAACAGGTTTTAAGAGCAAAGATTAGTAAACATCAAACAACAATAAACAGATAATAAGGTTGGCACTTGATTTTTCTTCACCAAATTCAAACACATTTCATTAACTGAATATATGATTTACAGATTTGTGAACAATGGAAAATTCAAGAGCAAAAAATAAATGTACTCAGTCCTATGCCTTATATAGGCTACCAGTGAAGTCTAAGAAAGCTTAAAACGAAACCCTAATGCTTGGTGAAGTCCCAGAAATGCCCTTGAGGGGTTTTGAAGTTATCTTGATCATGTGACTAGTTCTTGTTTTGTTGTGGAGCTGGCAAGGTAAAAGTGAATCCAAAGGTGTAAAATAAGCTTAAGATGTGAGCTGGAATCATGCCCGTTGGATGGCTGTCACAATTTTGGCAGTTTGCTCAAAGGTGAAAAAGCAGGGGAATCATGTGTCCAAGGTGGTGATGTGGCAAGCTTTTTGAAAGTTGGGTTGTGATTAGGGAGACCCTAATCATCATTCTGGAGCAGTTGGGGGTTTAATTATAACACAATTAAGAAAACCCAATTGTGTTCTTATGGTGAATAGTTGTGTGTTTGATCCGGTTTTGGGTTAAAACATGTTTAAAAACATGTTAAGGCGCCAATATTAACTAATCTGTTTGATTAGTTAAATAATAGGGTGAGTGGAGTGTGACATGGTAGCAGGGTGAGCTGTGATTGGATGAGGGGTGTTAGTGGGGCATGTGTCAAGCCTTCATAGGTCTAGGTAAGGTTGTGTCTGCCAGAATTAGCCCCGTATCTCCCAAACTTCTTTCACTTTGTAAATAAACACAACAAATCCGTTTTCCTTTATATTTCAAGTTTTCTTTTTCACACTTTTGCCCCAAATACTTTTCCAAAGTATTTTCAGGGGTATTTCTTACCAATTCTTGATTCTTGAAGGACTGATTTGGCATTTTCTTCATAGATAATGGTCTTGACTTATTTTGTTGACTTTTTGGAGGACTAAAATTGCCAAGTCATGATTAATGAGGGACTATTTTTTCCATTTCTTCAAAGTCAAGGGTCCTTTTGGTAATTTGTTATTTTTAAAGGACCAAACTTGTAATTTCTTGTAACTTGAGGTCCTTCATGGTATGTTTGACTTTGAGGAGGATTAATATTGACATTTTAGTTTTTATGAGGGACTAAAATTGCCAATTCTTCAAACCGGAGGGCCCTTTTTGCAATATTGACAAACTTTAGGGACCAATCTTGTAATTATGAAGATACAAGGGTATAAAGTGTCAATTCTTCAATATTGGAGGACCCTTCTTCACAAAACTCCAAATCTTCAAGGGTTTGTCTTGGGAAAATCTTCATTAGGGCTTGGTTCAATGTGCGGCTTCGTTTCCCGTGTTCGTTTTTGCATGATTCTTGTGATCTTTTGTCATTTTCTCAATATCCGTACCTAAAATAAACAAGCAACAAACACAAGCATATATTTGGCCATTTTCATGATATTTTATGTATTTAAAGCCCTTTTTGGACGATGAGACTATGTATAAAAGCAGTCTCATCACTCCCCCATACTAAACCATTGTCGTGCCCTCACGCAATGCTAGAATAAAGTATCGTAGCACCTGCAAAATTCATTTTTATTCACTTTTATTGAATGATAAACTAGCTACACTACTACTATTACTTCTACTTGCGTTTTAGACATAATGTATGATTTTCATCGCAAAATGGGACGTTTAGGTTCATAGAATAAGAACACGTGAATGCTTCGTTAGAAATAATTTCATCGTCCTCGATTTTCACCCCAATTCCATGCTAAGCGTGCAACGAGATCATTGTCATTATAAGTTAGTAATGCTAACACTACTCATATGCCCTAATCACGTACTTATCCTCCCAATTTCCTAAGTTGTATCTCTTATATTTTATTATGTCTTGAATGTTTCACGAGGATACATTGTTTGACTTATGCGGTGATAGAGATTTAGGTCTAAAAATAGAGTCCTAACGGTGTAACCAATACCATCAAATCAATAACCCCTCCTAATAGACAACGGTGTCAAAAAGTTAAGTCAACAAGAAGGATCGATAAACACGGTTTTATAACGGTTTTTAACGTGAGACTTATTACCAAGACTTTTATACGCCCCCTAACGGAAGGGCCTTATTATCATAGGTTTACCTCCATCTTTTATTCAACTTCGCCATGAAGCTTTTATTATGACTTCGGTCTTGCCTTTCCTTTTATTATCCACCTCATCGGTGGTTTTATTAGCCAAAGACGTATATCCTCACGCTAAAGCGAATTTTGGATCTTTAAAGCTTCAAAGATTAAGGCTTGATTCACTTTCAGTTTTGCATAGATTTTTCGGCCTTGTAAGCTTCAAATTGTTTGCTTGATTTAGGTGAGCACTTGAAATCTTATTATTGGGTGAAGCTTTCGATTATTCGGGTGCCAATACTTCAAAACCGAGACGCTGGCGATACCTTAATGTCTTCCCAATTTAATTACACGGAAGCTACTAGAAAAGACTAGAAACCCAACAATCAAGACTAAACCGCTAAGTCAATATTTATTAAGCAAAAAATATTTACAAGCGAAGGGAGAATAAGCAAACAACAAGAACACATGAGTTTTTGAAAGAATACGAGTACTCTACGTTTAGCATAGTAACTTATAATTAACTCTATCATTTCTCGTCCTCATTTAAGAGACTTAGCCTAATGTGAAGTTAAGGAATCGAAGCTAAGTGCTCAATACGCACGGTCGAGTAAAAAATTACTCTTATTCTCGCCATCGGAAAACCTACATTCGTGTCTTCAAACACTTATAAAACATGAGAAAATTTTTAAAATTTGGCCATTTTTAGCCTTATTTTGCAACAAAACGATAAACAAAAAGATAAATTTTGGAAAGCGTGAAGGTTTGGCAAGGAAAGTATCTATTCACCCCCCATACTAAAGTTAAACATTGTCCTCAATGTTTTGAGTCTAGGGGTGCAAACACCCCCATACTAGAGACGTAGTCGAATGCCTAATCTAGCATGGAAAGGGTGTAACCGTTAAATTTAAAGCCGTTTATGAAGTGTGCTAAAAACCTAAGGTTAGAACATCAAAGGATATATTATATGGATATTGAGAAAGTCTTCAAAGCAGACGATCGAGTGCTCCCATAAAACGAACACGAGAGGCTCCAATCGTGAAGATAATGATCATCTAAAATCCACAATTCACAAACAACCACGGAACAAAGGTTGGAAGGGCACAAATCCCCACACGTTACTACATTAGAAAGCGATAATATGTACATAGGATAAGCATGGGACTCCCCCACGAGGCACCTCGTTTTTTATTACCGAGTCATGAGCTCGACTCGATCCTCTCAATACTAATTATCATTGGGGAAGGTGATTTGGTCGAGGTAGTTCAAGGATGGAACTTCCCCGCCAAAGTAGTGCTTCAACCTATGTCCATTCACCTTGAAATTGGGGCCATCATTTTGAGCTAGCTCGATGGTCCCATATCGAAATACTTGAGTCACGGTGAATGGACCAGACCAACGGGATTTCAACTTACCGGAAAAGATTTTCAAATGAGAATTAAAAAGCAAAACTTGATCCCCAATGTTAAAAACCCGGTTTTTAATTTTTGAATCATGCAACTTTTTAGTCTTTTCTTTATAAATCAATGAATTTTCATAAGCAATATCCCTTAATTCATCCAATTCATTTAATTGCATTTTCCGGTGTTTTCTCGCGGTCTCCATATCATCATTACAATGCTTTAGGGCCCAATAAGCCTTGTGTTCGAGTTCAATTGGCAAGTGAATATTCTTCCCATACACTAGATTATAAGGAGTGCACCCAATGGGCGTCTTATGAGCGGTCCTAAAAGCCCATAAAGCATCGTCCAACTTATCCGACCAAGATTGTCGGTTTTCCCCAATGGATCTCTCCAAGATCCTCTCCAACGCTCGATTTGAAACCTCGACTTGCCCACTCGTTTGTGGGTGATAAGCCGTAAAAAGCTGATGTGTAACCCCATATTTCCTTAGGACCCTTTCGAATTGGTCGTTACAAAAATAGGTTCCACGATCGCTTATGATCGCACGAGGGGTTCCAAACCGAGAAAACAAGCTTTTCAAAAACTTGACTACCACACGAGCATCATTGGTGGGCAAAGCCTTAGCTTCCACCCACTTAGATAGGTAGTCAACCGCGACAAGGATGTACTTATTACCACGAGATGATGGGAACGGCCCCATAAAGTCGATGCCCCAAACGTCAAAGATCTCACACACTTGGATGATGTTTTCTTGCATTTCATCTTTTTGTGAGGCTTTTCCTTGTCGTTGGCATGAGTCACATGACTTCACAAGTTCATGTGCATCTAGGTAAATAGTAGGCCAAAAGAAACCAGCATCAAAAACCTTCTTAGCCGTGAGATTAGCACCATGGTGACCACCCGTGGGTCCCTTGTGACAAGCTCTAAGGATATTAGAAGCTTCGGTGTCAAAGACACAACGTCGAATAATTTGATCCACACAAGTTCGAAACAAGTAAGGGTCGTTCCAAAAGTAGAACTTGACGTCACGAAAGAATTTTCGTTTTTCTTGAGTCGTCATACCCTTGATGATGAAGTTGCCCGCATGGTAATTTGCAAAGTCCGCAAACCATGGGGTGGAAGAATCAAGCTTAGACTTCACTACACCAAGTGTCTCGAGCGGAAATGTTTTAGTTATTTCCTTGGGCTCGTAAACACTTTGGTGAGGATCTTCCAAACGAGAAAGATGATCGGCCGCTAGATTCTCGGCTCCTTTTTTGTCAACAATTTTGTGATCAAATTCTTGAAGGAGGAGAATCCAACGAAGTAATCTCGGCTTAGCATCTTGTTTAGCCATAAGATACTTGATAGCCGAATGATCCGTATACACTAAGCATTTCGTCAAGACGAGATAAGGTCAGAATTTCTCAAATGCATACTGATAGGTGTGTAAACACCCATCCTTTCTACCACTTAATTACAATAATAAACGAGCCAAAACGTGTATTTTATGTCTTTTATGTCGGAATTATGTGTGGTTTGTGTTTTTGTTGTGATTTAGGATGAAAAGGTGAAAAGTGGAGAAAACACGGGCATTCACGGGCATTCAAAGACTTTTATTGAAGAAAAAGATGAAAGACGAAGTCAAGAAGTCAAGAGTGCGAAAATAATGGAAGTCCAAGACCAATTCAAAAGATTTATCGAAGAAAAAGTCAAAAGACGGAAGTTTACCAAAAGCCGAAGAACTCGAGTCTTATTTCAGAATTTCTCAGATGCATACACCACGGCAAGGAACTCCTTCTCCGTTGTAGTGTATTTTAGTTGAGCCTCGGTCATCATCTTGCTAGCATAGTGAATAGGCAAGAAGTGCTTTTCATGAGGTTGCCCCAATACGGCCCCAATAGCGTAGTCACTAGCATCACACATGAGCTCAAAGGGGAGGTTCCAATTGGGAGCAACGAGGATGGGAGATTCGGTAAGTTTCCTCTTAAGGATTTCAAAGGCTTGTACACAATCTTCGTCAAAGACAAAACGTGCCTATTTTTCAAGGAGATGTGTAATAGGTCGATAGATCTTTGAAAAATCCTTGATGAATCGACGATAAAAGCCCGCGTGGCCTAGGAAACTCCTAACTCCCTTAACGGTTTTGGGATGAGGTAATTTGGCGATGACGTCTACCTTAGCTTGATCTACCTCAATCCCCGCTTTCGAAACCTTGTGCCCTAAGACGATTGCACTTTTAACCATAAAATGACACTTTTTCCCAATTAAGCACAAAGTTGGTTTCCTCACAACGCTTCAACATTCTCTCAAGATTCGACAAACACGAAGTGAACGAATAACCAAACACGGAAAAGTCATCCATGAAGACTTCCATTGTCTTCTCGATCATGTCATGAAAAATAGCCATCATGCACCTTTGAAAGGTTCCCGGTGCATTCCAAAGTCCGAATGGCATTCTACGATAGGCAAACGTTCCATATGGACACGTAAACGTAGTTTTTTCTTGATCACGAGGATCGATGGGAATTTGGAAGTAACCGGAAAAACCATCTAAAAAGAAATAGAAATCGTTTCCCGCAAGACGCTCCAACATTTGGTCCATGAAGGGCAAAGGAAAATGGTCTTTTCGAGTGGCTTCATTCAACTTACGATAGTCAATGCACACTCTCCATCCGGTCACGAGTCTAGTAGGAATTAACTCGTTGGCATCGTTTGGCACAACGATCATCCCTACCTTTTTAGGGACACAATGAATAGGACTCACCCAAGGGCTATCGGAAATAGGGTAAATCATTCCCGCGTCAAGGAGTTTTAGGACTTCCTTTTTGATGACGTCGTGAATTTTGGGGTTCACCCTCCTTTGACATTGGATTGCGGGCTTGTAATCCTCCTCCATTAAGATTTTGTGGGTACAAAATTTGGGATCGATCCCCTTAATGTCGGATAACTTCCACGCAGTTGCCCCTTTGTGATCCTTTAGAACATCGACAAGTGCGGTTTTTTCATCATCTGAAATTTCTTTCGCAATAATAACCGGCAACTTGTCGTACTCCTCCAAAAAGACATATTCGAGATGAGAAGGTAAATCTTTCAACTCGAGGATAGGTGGTTCCTCAATTGAAGATTTGGGCTCGATACTCATAACCTCCTCGGGTGGAGGAAATGGGAAATCGTTAAGAAAATCCTTGATAATCAAGAAGTCCTCATCATTGTCGAGGTCTTCGTTACAAGTACGTGGAACATCGAATTATTCCAACGTAAAACCACCACCTTCAAATGGAGTGAAGGTTGGTGTCGAGTTATCAAGAATGGGATCTAACATAATGGGATTGCCACTATTTTCATCATCACCAAAACCTAGAACTTCTTGTGAAAATTCCTCGCAAACAACGTCAATCATATCAACGAGGTTTATGGTTGCAACGAAATAAACATGAGAAATTTGAGAGTTTTGAGTTACGTTTATAACAAGTTCCTCGTCGTTGAAACGTAAGGTGATCTTTCTAGCATGAACATCAATCAAAGCCATAGACGTATCTAAAAACGAACGACCTAAAATGAGAGGAACTTGAGGATCCGTGGGAATATCGACAACGATAAAGTCTACCGGATAATAAAACTTTCCCACTTTCACAAAAACGTCTTCCGCCAATCCACATGCGGGAATCGTGGAATGGTTGGCCAACTCGATAGACATTAGTGAAGGAGTAAGATTAGGAAGATTAAGCGACTTGAAGATTGCAAGTGGCATCAAGTTAATGCTAGCACCAAGATCGGCCAAGGCATAGCATTCTTCCATATCTTAGATTGCACAAGGAATCAAGAATTTACCGGGATCACCGACTTTTTGAGGTATGCGATTAAGATAAACCGATGAACAACTAGACAATTGATGCAATTTCTCCTTGTTGTTCAACATACTCTTAAAGTTAGCGGCAAATCGAGGCATCATGACCAAAGCATCGGTGAAACTCACATTAAAGTGCAAATCACGAAACATTTCCATAAAAATCTCAAATTGGTAATTGTCGCGCTCTTGACGTTTCTCCTTTCTAAGTCTCGATGGATAGGGCAAGGGTGGTGTGGGTTGAGGCATAGGCATAGCCTTTGGAATCTCGGGTTCCAATGTCGGTAATGGGTCAACCGTAGGTGTGGCATGAGCGGTACTTCGTGGGATTTGGACATGCTCCTTTTCGACCACCACCTCGGGTTCCTCAATTGCTTCCTCCGTAGGAGCAATTGGTTGAGGAGTCGGTTCCTTAAGTGTCTTACCACGACGTGTGGTAATCACTTTCATATCTCCTTTAGGGTTCGATATGGTGTTACTAGGAAGACTACTCGAAGACGGTTTGCACATAATTGCCTCAAACATAGATGAAATTTTGTCCTCAAACATGGATTGCCTCTTCTCGGCCTTAATCATTTCTTGCTTAATTTCGTGTTGCCCTTGTTTCATTTTTTGTTGGTTTTGTTGTAACCTAGTTACATTTCCTTCTATTTTGTTTGTATGGATTTTAAGCTCATTTGCCAACTCATTTTTCAAATCTTTCTTCAAGTCGTTCTTAAACTCGGATCTTAGGCTAATGATTTCTCTTTGAATGTTGTCAAACCTAGCATCGTTCCCATTAGCGTATTCAACAAATTCATTTGGAAGATCTTTCAAAGTTTGCAAACTTTTGTTGTTTTTTTGAAAATCACTTTGATTTTTGTTTGAAACTTGATTATTATCCCCTTGATTACCATAGTTTCCTTTGTTGTAATTGTTTTTGAAACCAACTTGATTGTTTCGATAGTTGTTGTTAGCATTTTGATTTGAACCAAAACCCGGTGGAGTCACTTGATTAGAGCGGGTAACTTGACCGTTTTGGTTGTAAGTTCCTGTGGCCGCGTAGGCACTCGAAGTGTTACCACCGTTGGTAATGCACTCGGAGAAATCATGACCTCCACCACAATACATACATGAAGCCTCAACCGCTTTAGCCGTAGCGGGAGCACTTTGTTCTCCAACTTTGAATTCAATTAAAAGTCCTTTAAGCTTATCAAAGATTTTGTTTTCTAAGTTCGCCTCAATTTGGCAAACATCGATGGTATTAGACAAAGAAGGTGAAGCCGAAGACGAAGCCTTATGAACACTCGACGTGCTACGAGGACTATACACCTTAGATCTATTCATAATTATCACCAAAGCTTCCTCAACCGTTTTACACAAAAAATT
Source organism: Glebionis coronaria (assembly GCA_025667525.1). Classification (NCBI taxonomy): domain Eukaryota; kingdom Viridiplantae; phylum Streptophyta; class Magnoliopsida; order Asterales; family Asteraceae; genus Glebionis; species Glebionis coronaria. Next base: position 452,696,051 of record CM046875.1, on the reverse strand, counting down.
ACCACCCGCGACGGCATTTAGATAATCTCTTTCATGATCATTAAGTCCATTGTAAAACGTGTCAATTTGATGCAAGTCGGAAAAACCGTGATGAGGACACTCATGTAACATTTCCTTAAACCTATTCCAAGCCGTTGAAAAACTCTCATTAAATTCTTGTGAAAATTTTGAAAGCTCGTTTTTCAAATGCGTAGTCTTAGAGGGCAAGAAAAATTGGTTCACAAATTTTGAAACGAGATCCTTCCACGTCAATATAGAATTGGGTGGCTCTTTCTCTAACCAAATTTTAGCGGGCCCCGCTAAGGAATACGTAAAAAGCATCATGTTAATCGAGTCATTAGCAACATCCTTAAATTTGTAAGTGCCGGAAAGACGATTGAATTGGTGGATATGGTTGTGCGGGTTGTCCTTTTCATCACCACGGAATTTGTTGTTATGGATCATCGACAACAAACCCGTTTTCACTTCAAAATTCTCGCAAGGATAGCGGGAATTACAATAGCCTCTCCATTACCCTCGGTGGGTGCTTGAAGTAACTCCATCATAGTTCGATTCTCCATGGTTGGTTCCTCTCTTACAATGGGTTCGTCAATAGGAGACTCCTCACTAGAAAGATTAGGAGTAGGTGTTGACTCCTTTCGGTTTCTTCGTTTACGTGCACGTCTTGCTTGGTTGCGGGTTTGCATAAACGTCACGTACAACGAGGGGATGAGCAAAGAAGATTCTTTTTGGTGTTTTGTATTTTTCCAATTTTTTTTTGGTTTTTGATTGTTTTTACTTTTTTTGGATTTTTGTGATTGTATTAAGTAGACCAAAATCTACAAATCTCCTCCTTAATCAAATCTCTTGATTAAAGAAGCCTCAAGGAATGAAAACGATCACGTGAAGTGAACGCCTTCGATGACTTTAGAACGTTGGTGGAACACCAAAACGTTCAAGAGGTTTTAATCAAACGAAACCAAGAAAGTATATATGATACTTAATAATACTTTGGGCGGCAAAACCCTCAATTAGCTTTCAATCTCAAAATACTCACAAGCAAGCGGGGAAACGAGGCGGCGCGAAGCACTTAAGAGCCTTTTCCTTAGGGTATATTTTATAATACCCGCCTTATACCCACCTTATAGTTTGTATTTTTCAAAATCGAGCTTCACGAAAGTATTTATCTATTTTTGCCTTTTCTTTCTTGTTTGAGATTCGAATACAATGATTGGGTAATGACCTCCCAAGTCAAGGTTGTGTTTTCACACTTTTGGAGTACTTGTGAATTTATTGTTCTACGTATACAATATATTAATAATATTCACACAAAAAACGAAAAACCGATAATACGTATTAGTAGAGTGCTACTAATACAAATAGATATTATGGCTATATATAAAAACAACAATTACCATATCAAAACACAACACGCCTCCCCGGTAGCGGCGCCAAAATGATGGTTGAGTTTTTACGTCTTTTAGGAAAAAGAGCGTAATTAGGGTAAGTATTAACAAGTGATTTAGGAAAACCACGAGTTATGACCCAAAGTGGGGATCGTTCTCAAGGAGGCTAGTGTGTTGTGTAGAGAGATGATTAACTTTATGATTATATTGATTATGAGAAAAGAAAATAGAAACGAGATTAAAAGAGAATGACGGTAACGATGACGAATTAAACTAAGACGAAATGTCGTACACGTAAAACCGTAAAAAGTAGTAAAATGAAAATTTTACCCTAAAAATTCCTAGAAAATTGCAATAAATCCTAAATGATGTAATTAGAGTTTACAAAAAATAGAAAATCACTCAAACCTTTTATTTAATTAAATAATAATTTTTTAATGCTAATTAAAGCCCTAAAAATCAATTTAATTAACAAAAATCCCAAAATGAGATTTTTTCAATTGTAAACCTCTAAAATGACCTAACTTAATTTAAAACTATTTTTGAAAATTTTAAAATTAATTAAAACTATTTAAAACAATTAAAAACTAATTAAACTTAAAATAATGATAAAAATTAATCTAATGACAATTAAAATATTCTAAAAGTTGTAAAATTCCTAACTTAATGTATTTAACCTAAGAAAAATATAAAAACTTGAAAAATCAAAATTTTAATTTTTAATAATAAAATAATATTAAAAATCCAAAATTTATAAAGAATTCTAAAAACTTGCAAACTACTTTAATTTAACCTAAATAACACAGAAATAAAGTTGAAATTACAAAAATACCCCTAATGGGCCTCCAAATGGGCCAAAGTCCAAAACAGACCCTTATTGGGCCAAAATAAGCCCAATAAGAAAAATGTTTATAAAAATGGCCCAAAAGCTCCTATCTGACTCAAAATTTGATTCTGAACACAATTTTTCAAAGGCCCAAAAGCTGAAAATGTGAAATAAGTTGGCTTATATCAAACAGCTTATTCTTAATGGGTTTTTTAGCCCATTAAGCTATAAGCTGATGCCATAAGCTCAAATTAGACACACAAGCTTCTTTTGAGTTACTTAAGACTTCTGTAAAAAGAAATTTGAAAAAAGTCCAAGGAATAAGCCTGAAAATGCAATAAGCAATCTTCACAAAACGACAAAATAGTCGTTTTCGAGTTCTAGGCTATCCCAAGAGCTGATTCAAGTTTCAAAAGCTTTTAAATGACTTAACTTAGCTTAATCAACAAAAAAGTTTTCAAATAAGTCCACTCAATAAGCTGAAATAAGCAAATAAGCACTTTTTTAAAACTCAACTTTATGAATTTTCTAGCAAAAAGTCAAAGTCAAAGTCTAAGAAGCTCCAGTTCAAACAAATGGGTCAAATGATGAAGATTGATCACAAAAAATAAGTTGTTGTAGGTCTAAATAAGCCAATATGGCTTATGAATAAGCTAACTGAAAATTAACACTAGCAGGGGCTAGTTTTGGTGTCTGAGCAGTGGAAACTTTTTCCACTGCTTGACTTGTTTGACTTTTTGTCTTTAGTGACTTTTTTGGAGATTCAAGTTTCACAAAGGCACCCAAATGATCAGTGGATCATAAGGAGCCAATAACAACAAAGAAATCACAATCACTAACAGCCAATTAGTACAGTTAATTCAATTAAGCATCAGACATGCACCAAACTTGAACAAATAAGTAGTTATGGTTCAATAAGCACTTATAGCACAATTCAGCCAGCCAAACTTAACCAAATGCATACACAAGCAATATTAAACTTAAATGAACAAGTCTAACAGGTTTCATGCAATGGTACAAAGTATTGATCAAGATTCAAGCACAATAAGTTACTAATGAACACTAACACAAGCAGTTTTTTACTTTGCTGATGCACTTGACCAACAAGCCAGATTCAAACACTCAGATCTCTAAGATATGTTATGATAACTTTGATTTAACAGCTTATATCCCTAAACATGCATATACTCTAAGTATTACCACGATTTTAGGTCAAAAACAGTCAAACTCAATAAGTTATAGCACAATCTTTGATTCAAGGGTTTAAGCCCAATACCTTGCAGCAAATTGCACTCAACCAAGTAGATAAAAGATACAAAGCACAAACAACACCTTTCAACAACACAATAACACACTATGATCTCAAACAGGTAATCCCAAACACCCTTTTAACTTTTCAAATCACAATTTTCAAATCAGAAGTGTTATCCAAGACCACCCAAGCCCAAATCAACACAATAACATATATAATATACAGATTAGAACAAGATTAGACCACAAAATCAGCAAGAACACAAGCAACACACAAATTCACCAAAAATCCAACTTTTTAACATATTTTGAGTAGAATGGTGTGTACCTCATGGATGTACATCCACACCCACGAATTTTGAGCTTATGTGCTAGCAAGAACAAGCACAAGCTTCCACAATAAAGCCTGCTAAGATTCAACAAGGTTAAGAGCAAAATATCAAAATCAAAAAAATGAAAATCCTTGATTAATGCAACCTTAGTTCCCCACACTTGATTATCCCCAAGTTATAGGCTTTACCACACCTTGATAACCCAATATCAGGATGCTATGATCAGCTTTATAGCCCAAGAATTCCAAGGTTTGAACAAGACTTAGCAAAATATCAAAAAAAGTGGAAAATGTGCAAACTTTTGCACACTCCTTTTGAAAACAGGTTTTAAGAGCAAAGATTAGTAAACATCAAACAAAAATAAACAGATAATAAGGTTGGCACTTGATTTTTCTTCACCAAATTCAAACACATTTCATTAACTGAATATATGATTTATAGATTTATGAACAATGGAAAATTCAAGAGCAAAAAATAAATGTACTTAGTCCTATGCCTTATATAGGCTACAAGTGAAGTCTAAGAAAGCTTAAAATGAAACCCTAATGCTTGGTGAAGTCCCAGAAATGCCCTTGAGGGGTGTTGAAGTTATCTTGATCATGTGACTAGTTCTTGTATTGTTGTGGAGCTGGCAAGGTAAAGGTGAATCCAAAGGTGTAAAATAAGCTTAAGATGTAAGTTGGAATCATGCCCGTTGGATGGGTGTCACAATTTTGGCAGTTTGCTCAAAGGTGAAAAAGAAGGGGAATCATGTGTCCAAGGTGGTGATGTAGCAAGCTTTTTGAAAGTTGGGTTGTGATTAGGGAGACCCTAATCATCATTCTGGAGCAGTTGGGGGGTTTAATTATAACACAATTAAGAAAACCCAATTGTGTTCTTATGGTGAATAGTTGTGTGTTTGATCCTTTTTAGGTTAAAACATGTTTAAAAACATGTTAAGGCCTCAATATTAACTAATCTGTTTGATTAGTTAAATAATAGGGTGATTGGAGTGTGACATGGCAGTAGGGTGAGCTGTGATTGGATGAGGGGTGTTAGTGGGGCACGTGTCAAGCCTCCATAGGTCTAGGTATGATTGTGTGTCTGCCATAATTAGCCCCTTATCTCCCAAACTTCTTTCACTTTGTAAATAAACACAACAAAGCCGTTTTCCTTTGTATTTCAAGTTTTCTTTTTCACACTTTTGCTCCAAATACATTTTCAAAGTATTTTCAGGAGTATTTCTTTCCAATTCTTGATTCTTGAAGGACTGATTTGGCATTTTCTTCCTAGATAATGGTCTTGACTTGTCTTCTTGACTTCTTGGAGGACTGAAATTGCCAAGTCATGATCAATGAGGGACCATTTTTGCCATTTCTTTAAAGTCAAGGGTCCTTTTGGTAATTTGTCATTTTTAAAGGACCAAACTTGTAATTTCTTGTAACTTGAGGTCCTTCATGGTATGTTTGACTTTGAGGAGGATTAATATTGACATTTTAGTTTTGATGAGGGACTAAAATAGCCAATTCTTCAAAGTGGAGGGTACTTTTTGCAATATTGACAAACTTTAGGGACCAATCTTGTAATTATGAAGATACAAGGGTATAAAGTGTCAATTCTTCAATATTGGAGGACCCTTCTTCATAAATCTTCAAATCTTCAAAGGTTTGTCTTGGGAAATTCTTCATTAGGGGCTTGGTTCAATGTGCGGCTTCGTTTCCCGTGTCCGTTTTTGCATGATTCTTGTGATCTTTTGTCATTTTCTCAATATCCGTACCTAAAATACACAAGCAACAAACACAAGCATATATTTGGCCATTTTCATGATATTTTATGCATTTAAAGCCCTTTTTGGACGATGAGACTATGTATAAAAGTAGTCTCATCAGGACATGTTTAGTCCAACTAATATAGAAAGCTTAAATGGTAAATCCTACTGTTTTGTCATCACTGATGATTTTTCTAGATTTACTTGGACTTTCTTTTTAACTTTGAAAAGTGACACTGCTGATACTTTGATTAACTTTATTACCCAAATAGAAAAGAAGTCTGGTAATGAGGTTAAGACACTTAGAAGTGATAATGGTGGTGAGTTTAGAAATAAGTTGTTAGATGACTTTTGTGCCAAGAAAGGGATTACTAGACCGTTTAGTATAGCTAGAACCCCACAACAAAATGGAGTAGCTGAGAGAAAGAATAGAACACTCATAGAAGCAGCTAGGACTATGTTGGCGGATGCTCACTTTCCCATTACTTTTTGGGCTGAGGCTGTGAATACAGCTTGTTATGTTCAGAATAGGGCATTAATCAACAAGATTCATAACAAAACACCTTATGAGCTATTTTGGGGCAGGAAACCTAATATTGGTTTTCTTAAACCTTTTGGATGTCATGTAGTTGTCTTGGACACTAGTGATGCCTTAGGTAAGTTTAGTGCTAAAGGTGATGAAGGCTACTTAATGGGTTATTCTGTGTAGAGTAGAGGATATAGAGTTTACCTTAAGAAAGAAAAACGTATACTTGAAAAGGTACATGTTAGGTTTTTAGAAAGTAAACCTAGTGATCCTGAGAGTGGTCCAAATTGGTTATTTGACTTGGAACCTCTATCTAGAACATTGAATTATATGCCTGTTACTAATCCAGACATTGTGAAGGTAACTTCAGATGTTGTGGAAGAACAAGTTGTTGAAATTTTAGGTACACAGGTTGATAAAGAGGTTGGATCACAAGTAGACAAAACATCTCCCATACATGAGTATGTTACCACTCCTATATGGACAGATGCATTTGCTGTTGCTGCTGCTGGAAAGGAAAAAGGTGGTCCACAAGTATCACCAGTTGAAAACATGCATGATCCTTTAGGCGCTGAAAAAGGAAATTCTGGCGCTGACAAGACAAATTCAGGTGTTGATGGCTCAAACGTTGACAGATTTGGTTCATGCGTTGACAGATCTTTTGACCATCTTTTCTCTTCCAATAATTTTGAACAAGGTGAACCTTCAAACAGTCATGGAGGGGTTCATTCAGATGATGATGGAAGAGAGTCTGAAGAGGATATTGGTAACTTGGAAGATGAGACTGAGGATAACACAATTATTGAAGGAGGAGTGCTTACTTCTACAATCAAAAATCATCCTCCTTCTCTAATTATTGATGATGTGATGACTCCTGTGAAAACTAGAAGGTCTCATCAGAGTCATGGAGGATTTATTGCCAATATTCACAAGAAGGTTGATACCCCTCTTGTTCAAGCATGTTTGTTTGCCTGTTTTCTGTCACAACATGAACCCAAGAAGATTTTTGATGCTCTCAAAGAACCAAGTTGGGTGGAAGCAATGCAGGATGAGCTTCACCAATTTGCTATTCAGGATGTTTGGGAGTTGGTTGATTGTCCCAGACATGTCAGACCTATTGGGACAAGATGGGTTCTTAGGAACAAAAAGGATGAGAGAGGCATTGTGGTCAGAAACAAGGCACGTTTAGTGGCACAAGGATATACACAAGAGGAAGGGATAGACTATGAGGAGGTATTTGCATCTGTTGCAAGGATTGAGGCTATAAGGATTTTTCTAGCCTATGTTTTCTGCATGGGATTTACAGTCTATCAAACGGATGTGAATAGTGCTTTTCTTTATGGGACAATTGCAGAGGAGGTTTATGTAATGCAGCCTCCTGGTTTTGAAGATTCAGAACATCCAGACAAGGTGTATAGAGTGAAGAAAGCTATGTATGGACTTCATCAAGCCCCAAGAGCATGGTATGACACATTGCCCACTTATCTGGTGGAAAATGGATTTAAAAGGGGCACCATAGACCAGACCTTATTTACAAAGAAGACTGGTAAGGATTTCTTACTTGTACAGGTCTATGTGGATGGTATCATCTTTGGCTCTTCTAGTCCAAAGATAAGTGAAGATTTTTCCAAACTCATGACAGACAAGTTCAAGATGAGTGCAATGGGGGAGATGAACTTCTTTCTAGGGTTACAAGTACAACAGAAAGAAGATGGTATCTTCATCTCTCAAGACAAATATGTAGCAGAAATCTTGAAGAAGTTTGTCTTTTCTCCAGATGAGAAACGGGCTAGCACACCTATGGATAGGGAACACCCTTGGGGAAAAGTTGGAGATGGAAAAGAGGTGGATGTCAAGCATTATAGGTCAATGATTGGTTCATTGATGTATCTCACAGCTTCAAGACCTGACATTATGTTTGATGTGTGTGCATGTGCACGCCATCAAGTGACTCCCAAAGAGTGTCATCTTCATGCTGTCAAGAGGATTTTTAGATACCTTAGGTGTTATCCAGACTTGGGATTATGGTATCCAAAAGATTCTCCATTGGAGCTTATTGCATATTCAGACAGTGATTATGGTGGTGACAAGTTTGATAGAAAATCCACAACTAGTGGATGCCAATTTCTTGGAAGTAGGTTGATATCTTGGCAATGCAAGAAACAAACAGTGGTGGCCAATTCTACAACTGAAGCAGAGTATGTTGTTGTAGCTGCTTGTTGTGAACAAGTCTTATGGATTCAGAACCAACTGTTGGATTATGGGTATAATTTCATGCATACCAAGATTTTTGTAGACAATAACAGCACTTTATGCATTATTAAAAATCCTGTACATCACTCTAAAACGAAACACATAGAAATTAGACATCATTTTATAAGAGATTGTTTTGAAAAAGGTTTAATACAACCAGATAGGGTTGACACAGAGGAAAATGTGGCTGATTTATTGACTAAACCTTTGATATTGGAAGATTTCAATACTTGGTAACAAGTATTGGAATGATCAATCTTACTTAATATGTGTTTTGGGAACTTATTGTAAAAGTATGTACAGGATATGCATTTGTTGTTGGTCTTTATATAAAATTAGATTTTCCACTTTATTTGTCTAACGCTGACAAAGGTTATTTTAACACTGACAACTGTTAAATTGACGTTGTCAGCAACATGTTAGTTTTGTGGTTTTTGATCTAATTATGCAGGCGTTGTTAGCATTGTACATTTGGATACAGAGTTGCTTATGGATTCTTGGAGCATTTTTGGAGCATGTTTCAGTTTATGGATGATGGTTGGAATATTTATATTCCTATCTTGACATAAATTTTTATTACATGCATATTATTTGGTAACTTATGTATCATAGTTTAAGGGGAGGTTTAGGAACCTTTTAGGACTTTTTGGGTATTCATATAATACTCTTATCACAATTCTAGATTGTGTCCACTAGTGTGTATGAATTAGTTTACTAACTCATGAGACACTGTAGCATGCAAAGTTGATAAACTATGCACGCTGCCAAGACTTTTTGGCCTAGAGATGGATGTGGTTTGTTGGGAGACTTGGGTATGATTTTTATTGGGCTTACCTGGGAAGTTACAAAGGATTTTATGAGATAACTTCACTCTTAAGAACTTTGGTTAGCAAGGGACACTAGAGGACTGTTATGTCTATCTTGCTTAAGCAAGTGTGTGTGTGATTGGACAGTGCTTGCCGCCCAATAGTAATTTTCAGTTTATAGGTTATCTTCACTAGGATAAATCACTTTGTTAAGGTCCTTTTTCATTTTTATTATTTTTTTTTTGGTCGTTGACAGATTTATTTCCAAACGTTGTTAGGACCAATTTAGACGTTGCCATGGCTTTTTCCAAAGTTGACAAGAATATAGCCGTTGGGCGTTGATGGGTTATTTTTTACCGTTGACACTCATTGGGTCCTACCCAGTTGTTATTTTTGACGAAAATTGGGGCCGCAATTTTGGGAGTTGGTAACTTTTAATTAATGAACAAGATAAGTTATTTTCTTTTCAATATTTTCATCATTATATTTGAAAAATAACTACCTCATTTTTTACCATTCACATGTGCCTACCTCTCCTATATATTTGGCTCCTTCTTTTGTAAAAGGGTACCTGCTTATTCTTGTCTAACAAATTTTTCTTCTATATTCATCTTTCATAACCTTTCACACAGCTTTTTACATCAATGGCGCCTAAGTTTAAACTAAGTGACTTGGTATTGGGATTCAGAAGTCAACATAACATGATTGCCTATTTGGAGGCTGATGATGCTCTGTTTCCTCAATATACTCAGATGGTGGCATATTTGAATGCATCTCCACTATGGTATGCACTTTCTCATGCTCCTATTATCCCTGTCACTCATATTAAACAGTTTTAGAACACTTTTAGTTCCTCAGCGCTTAAAAATGTGACTACATTAACTGCTATTGTCTATGGGTGTCCATGGGTGGTTACTGAAGCCTTGGTTCGCCAGGCTTTGCATCTTAATGATGCAGATGGTATAACCACTATGCCCATTGGTGAGATAGAACAGGGACTTCAAGCTTTGGGTTATCCTTTCCTTGACGAGGGTACTTTAAACAAATATAATAAACAGGAATTTCCCCCAGCTTGGAAGTACTTAATACATGTCATCCTTCAATGTTTAAGTCCCAAATGTACTGCACATAATGAAATTAACAGGTCTATTGGTAGTGCCATTGTGTGTATTGCTACAGGGCAAAAGTATAATTTTTCTAAACTGATTTTTGATGGCATGTGTAAAAACAAGGGTAGCAAGATGACTCTGGCTTACCCAAGATTTTTACAAATGATTTTTGAGGAGCAAAGGTATTGCACCAGGGATCATGATGATTTTTATGCGATCCCTGTGCAAAAGAAAGCTATTTTTAGTAAGATGAATTCACCCCCTCATAGAGACTTACCCCTTACCCAAGCCATGTGTTAGAAATACGTTTTTACGTATATTAGAAGTATCGGTCACTCCACAATATTATTAATGTTGTAATAGCTCGTAGTTAGTGTTACTAATTAAGTTAAGTAAGAAACCGACCCATGGGCTTGTCATGGGTTGGCCCAAGCCCAACATAAGGCCTTGGATATAAATACCCCTTTCCACCATGGAAAGGGGTTGGTTGTTAATCTTTACACTTTTCATTTGAATAAAAATACACATAGTTTCTCTCTCACTTTCTCTCTCTAGTTTCTCTCTCTAGAAATCATCAACCCACTTCATAGATTCATAGTTATCAAGATTCTACATTTGGTATCAAGAGCTATGGGGTGATTTAAGGTAATGGTTTGTGTTGTTATTTAGTTTTTGATTGTATTAGTGTTCTTTAAGAAGATCCATCTTGATTCTTGGAGTTTTTGGTGTTTTTGTGATTGGGATTAGTAGATAAGTATTAGTTTTTACTTATTATTGTAGAAATCACAAAACTTTTTGGGTTATTTGGTAAAAATCTGGGTTTAATCTTCATATTTTTTTGATCGACTGTACTCGAACAAGGTTTCTGTTTACCCAGTAAAGTTCCGAACCAAAAACATCCGGATCAAAAAGTTCCGGATCAAGGAAAGTTCCGAATCAAAAAGTTCCGAACCAAAAGTTCCGGATCAAGGAAAGTTCCGAATCAAAAAGTTCCGAACCAAAAGTTCCAGATCAAGGAAAGTTCCGGATCAAGGAAAGTTCCGAACCAAGAGTTCCGGATCAAGGAAAGTTCCGGATCAAGGTAAAGTTCCGGATCAAGGGAAAGTTCCGGATCAAGGAAAGTTCCGGATCAAGGGAAAGTTCCGGATCAAGGGAAAGTTCCGGATCAAAGGAAAGTTCCGGATCAAGGGAAAAGTTCCGGATCAAGGGAAAGTTCCGGATCAAATCTTCCGAACCAAAAGTTCCGAATCAAGGTATTCCAAGCCAAAATCTTCCGAATCAACACTTCCGAATCAACAAAAGTTCCGAATCAAGGGATATTTTACTTGTTTTTTCGACGATTTTTTAGAGGATTTAATCTTGGTTTCTTACAACAAAAACTCAACACAATTCACAAGCTTTACTTCACTGCTCGATCAGCCGATAATCTTTGTCTCTTTGAAGTGAACAAAATGAATCCGAATTCATTAATGCCTCAAATGACATCACTTACCGACATTTCCGTCATTACGAGAACGGATAACCGCCCTCCAATGCTCATTAAAAAAGTCTTTGAAGCATGGCAAGGCCGTATGATGTCATACCTTAAGGGAAAACTGGTATATGGGAGGCTTATGGTCAAGTCAATTCTGAATGGTCCACTTGATTATGGTACCATCGTGGTTAACAATGTGACTCGACCAAGGGAGTTTGAAGAACTTACACCAGCTCAACAACTTGTTGCCGATGCAGACGAAAAGGCTCTTCAAACCATTCTCCAAGCTCTTCCACATGACATCTATCGAATGGTAAGTCAGTATACGGTGGCAAAGGATTTATGGGAACGTCTACAGGTGTTGCTACAAGGTACGTCTCTTACCAAACAGGAAAGGGAATGTCAGTTGTATGATTTGTTTGATAGATTCACGTACAGCCCAGGGGAAACGCTTCACGATTATTACTTCAGATTCACCACTCTCATGAATGATCTGAATGTATACAATCTCGTGATTGCTCCATTCCAGGTTAACACCAAATTTTTGAATACTTTACCTCAAGCTGAATGGGGTGAGTATATTACCGATGTTAAGTTAACCAGGGATTTGCATAAGTGCAATTTGGATCAACTCTATGCTTTTCTTCAGCAGCATGAGAAACATGTGATCATGCACCGTTCGCCTCGAGGTATGTACCCTGATTCTTTAGCTTTGATGGCGAATCAAACAAGTTTGTCACACAACAACACTCCTTATATTTTGGGACACCAAGCCTATCATCCATCACCTTACATGACACCAAGCTTCCCCCAATATTCGATTCTACCGCAACCACCCACCTCATATCAGCAACAATATCGGTTTAATGCACCTTCACCATAATATGCTTCACAACCTCATCCAGCAAGCATTGCACCTTATGCTCAGTCTTCATATTCTTCTTATCAAGAGAATGCAGCATATCCAACAAGCTATCCTGACCACATGAGTATTCCTTCAAGTGCTTATGCAGCTCAACAGGACCAAGCACTGTATTGTGATGATGATGAAGTCCCCATTCCTGAATTCAAACAAGGAACTGACCCAGTTGAAGTGTTAGCCACTATGTCTGCTTACCTCACAAGGACTTTAAGCAAACGAGGATTTAGAGGAACAACTCCTACTAACAATCAGCTGAGGAATTCATCCAATTCTCGCCAACAAGCTACTATTGAGAATGGCAGGGTAATGGTTCAACCTATTCAACCATATCAGGGGAGACCTACTACATCAACTACCAATACACGCACGGTCAATCCTGCTCCAATGGTCAACACTCCTCCACGGGCTAATTCCACAGGCAAGTTGAGAATGATTACATGCTACAACTGTAAGGAAGAAGGTCACATGTCCAGGGATTGCAAGAAACCCAAGAGGAGAAGGGATGGTCAATGGTTTGCAGAGAAGATTTATCTGGTGAATGCTCAGGCACAAGGAAGGGAACTTGATGAAGAGGAGCTTGCATTTCTTGCTGATCCAGGGATTGCTAAACAAGACGTTGTCACTACACAGAATGCAGCATACCATGCAGATGATCTTGATGCTTATGATTCAGACTGCGATGAACTTCAATCTGCACAGGCAGCTCTTATGGCAACTATCTCTAGTCTAGGGCCAGAAAAGAGATCTGAGGTACTTATTAATACCACTGATAATACCACTGATACTAGTATTCAACCACATCAAGTTGTGCAAGAGAGTGCTGATTCGAATGAGTCTACGGTGGTGAGTCTTTCAAATGAGGAGACAATCAATGATAGTAATATCAATGTGAGTCCCCAGACTTTGAGTGAATCACAACCGGGAGCCATTTCGAATACGCATACTCCTGCTCAACAAGATTTGGTCATGGTTCCTGCTACATTACTTAGCCAAATGAATGCTGCACTCTTAGAAACCATAGCTAAGAATAAGAATTTGTCTGATGAGCTTGCCTTATGCAACGAGAAAGTTCAAACTTTGGAATTAGTGCCTTCGTCTAGTGTTCTAACAAATCCCGAATATTATCACTTTTGAAACAAACAAATGGGTCAGTTGCAAGAAATTGAAACCTTAAGAGCAAATCTTTCTAATGAACTTATAGAAAAAGAGTTAGTGGTCACTAATTTTCAAAAACTTCAAACGAATTTTGAATTACTCGAGTCTAAGAAGAATGAAATGGAAATTAATGCTGCTAATAAGATTAGAAGTCTAGATTATTTGCTTTTAAGACAATACGCTGCCTCTCAACTAGTGCACTTATTTGATGCTTCGTTTAGAGAATTTAACTTATCACGTCAAAAAGGCCTTCCCCCTAACCCACGGTATGCAAAACAAGCTTTAAGCCATAGTCCAAGACTTTATAATGCAACCCAATTAGGATTGGTCTTAGACCCGATTGTTATTTTCGATGATCGCACAAGTAAGGATCTAGTTGATGAGGATCGGTCATACAACTTTGCAAAATATCCCGATTGTGATTATTTTAAAATGAATCAGGAGCTTGCTAAAACGGATTTTAGAATTCGCTTCCATATGGACAAAGATCTCATTACAGCACCAACCTACATGTTAAATGAAGAAAACCCCAGTACACTTCCTACACTTGTCAAAATGGAAGGTCCTAAGGAAATTCCAAAGGATCTTCCACCTGTTAGCACTGTATGGTTAAACTTGCAAGAGATTAATCAATACTTTACTAATTTTGACAAGGTCATTTTGGAATGTACGAATTCAAATGGCCTAAACGCCAGAGAATGGGCTTTCGAACACATGAACGAGGTGTTTAAGAATGAGATCAATCCGTTTGTCGAAAGTCTAAAAGGAAGTTTTGCATCTCTTAAGGAAAATCTTGAGTTTGAAATTGGAGAAGTTCAAAAAGTGTTTTATGAAATGGACACCGCTTACGAACTTCAATTAATTGAAAAGGAAAAGATTTTATCCGAATATGACCGATTCTTGTCCGAAGTAATTTCGTGTGATGTGCTTACTACTGTGAATGTTAATTATTCGAATGAGCTTACATCCGCTATGATTAACTGTGATGCTGTGAATATATGTGATGATGTGTGTGATCTCTCTGTAAATGTTGTTGATACTATAAATGAGGTAGATAATCATTCTTGTCACGAATCTAACGCTGAATTTTTAAAGCTACAAGATTCTTACAATTTACTTTCAAAACGCTTTAATCAACTCGAACAACATTGTATATCTTTAGAATTAAAACAACAAACTCAAAATGAGGATCTTTTGATATCAAATGGTTGTGAAAACGGTGTTGAGACGAGTGACAAGATGATTGCAATAGTTAAGGCATTAGAGGAAGAGATTATGAGATTGAAGAGAGATGTGTCATCAAATGAAACACTAAAATTGGAACTAGAGGCTGCAGAGTCTAAAAACCAGGACTTAGAAATTAGACTTTCGTCTATTCTAGGGGAGATGGATCGGGCAAGACAGGGACTATCCGCTCTTTATGGTTCAATAGAAGAACGCTTAGCTTTTAATGCAGCACAACAACAATCTTATGTTGAACAACTGAACCAAAAGTGTGAGGAAATCTCTGACTTAAACATCCTGCTCATTGACAAAAACATGGTTTTGGCCGAGTTAAAGGAGACACTTCTTCTCACCCGAAAAGAAGTTGTTGATAACTTAGCTACCGACTCTGCACCGTCCTCTAGTGCTCCAACAACCAAGTCAGTAGTGCTCTATAAGAACCCGCTCCATAAGAAAAACCCGGTTACCTATGATGATTATATGAGGAATGCAATTAAGCATGTAGATCTTGTTAGGGATATCTTAGACGATCTTTATGCCTTAGATCCCTCAAGTAGCTACTATTATTCAGCCCATGAATATATTAAGCGTGTTCAATATTGCTTAGCCTACTTGCAATACATAGGTAAACCAGGTTCTGCACTACTCACTAATCGTCCCATTGCTGTAACTCCATTCAATAAGACCCCAGGAGCAAAACTGTCATTGGCACCATCAAGTAAGGCACCTTTAAAATCTGTTGCTAATGTTCCCACTTTGCCTTCTACAGGAGTAAAAGAGTCTACTAAGGCTAAAGGATCGCCACTCAAGAAAGATAAGATCAAGCCCTCCACTAGTAGTACCAACAAGAAGAAAGTAGAAGCTCACCATAGGAATGTTAGTTCAGTTTTAAATAAAAAGAATCATGTTAAGACTAAAAGCTCTGCGCCTGTGCAGAAGCCTAAACCATTCGTGAATTCTAATTTGAATTGTTGGAATTGTAATGAATGTATGTTTTCCCAACGTCATGATTTGTGTCTTATAGATCATGTGAATGAAATGAATGCCATTAGGAATAATCTTGAATGGAAGCCAACTGGTAGAACTCGTGCCCAAGTTGGATGGCAATGGAGTCCCACTGGTAGGACCTTTACATTAGATGGAACAATGTGCCATTTAACTAGGAATGCATCCATTGAGGTTAGGTCTGAGCGTCCTTTAGTTAGGCACACTAGCACTAAAGTATGGAAACAACGCCCTTTAATTAGGTCAGCCCCCACTATAGTGCCTATCAGTGAAGAAATACCTCAGGATTTAAGCCAACTAGAATCTACACCACCAACTAGGAAGAAGAAGGCTAGGAAATCTAAGAAACCTAAAGTTAGCAAATCTAAGATTATTAAATATGTACCTGCTAATAACAAGGAACATTCAGATTCCGATACCTCTACATTGTCCTTGTCTGGTGATATTTTCAGGTGGTCCAAATCATCCTCTGGTATTTGGACTCCGGTTGTTCAAAGCATATGACCGGAGATCGCTCGATGCTCCGAAATTTCGTCAGCAAGTTTCTTGGAACGGTTAAATTTGGTAATGATCATATTGCAAAGATAATGGGGTATGGTGAATATCAGATTGGAAACGTTACGATTTCAAGGGTATACTATGTAGAAGGCCTTGGTCATAATTTATTTTCAGTAGGACAGTTTTGTGATTCCAACCTAGAGGTTGCTTTTCGACAACATACTTGTTTCATCCGCAACTTGGAAGGAAAAGACTTGTTGAAGGGTTCTCGTGGTGCAAATCTTTATACGTTGTCCCTACAAGACATGATGGCCGCCTCTCCAGTATGTCTTCTCTCTAAAGCATCTAAGACCAAGTCATGGTTATGGCATCACAGATTATCTCATCACAACTTTGATGCTATTAATCATCTGGCTAAAACCGAATTAGTTCGTGGTCTTCCAAAGCTCAAATTTCACAAGGACCATTTATGTTCCGCGTGTTCAGGGGGGAAAAGTACCAAGAAATCATACAAGCCCAAAGCTGAAGACACCAATCAAGAAAAACTTCATCTTTTGCATATGGATCTTTGTGGGCCAATGAGAACTGATAGTGTGAGCGGTAAGAAATTCATTCTTGTTATTGTGGATGATTTCTCCAGGTTTACATGGGTTAGATTTCTACGTACAAAGGATGAAGAACCGAAGGCTATCATCACTTTTCTGAAATTCATTCAGGTACGTTTAAATACTACTGTCCGCCGTATTCATACAGACAAAGGAACAGAGTTCGTCAACCAGACTCTTCGTGATTACTATGAAGGAGTTGGTATCTCATATGAAACATCCGATGCACGTACTCCACAACAAAACGGTGTCGTTGAAAGACGAAATCGTACGCTTATGGAAGCTGCTAGGACGATGTTGATTTATGCGAACGCTCCATTGTTCTTGTAGGCAGAAGCTATATCTACTGCATGTTTCACCCAAAACCGTTCTATCATTCGGAAACGCCATGGAAAAACACCTTACGAGCTTCTACATGATCGTAAACCCTATGTTTCATTCTTTAATGTGTTTGGTGCTCTTTGTTATCCAAACATTAATAGTGAGAACTTGGGCAAGCTTCAACCGAAAGCCGATATAGGTATTTTCATTGGTTACTCACCCTCCAAGAAAGCATACCGAATTTACAACCGTCGTCTTGGTAAGATTGTAGAAACTATGGACGTAGATTTCGATGAGCTGACAGCGATGGCTTCTGAGCAACGCAGCTCTGAACCCGCGCTTCATGAGATGGGAACCGGTGCTATTAGTTCCGGATTAGTTCCCAATAATCCTACTTCTACATCATTTTTACCACCTACAAGGCCCGAGTGGGATAAACTGTTTCAACCGTTGTTTGATGAATTCTTTGATCCCCCAAATGAAGAAGTTCCAGCACCTGTAGTGATAGCTCCAATCCCTGAAGTTGTTGCTCAAGCTAATGAAGCTTTATCTAATACATCTTCAATTAACATTGAACCGGATGCACCTTTACCAAGTGATTCTCAAACTACACCTGAATCATCACCCTTACTTGTGCCTAATGATGTGGAAGAGGATTCTATTGATCACGATTTGGAATATGCTCACCTACAAGAGCTTCCTTTCTTTGGTGTACCGATACCTGAAAACCCTTCAGCCGCGTCTACCTCAGAAGAAGCTCCTTCTATTGTTCACTCCAGACCACCTAGGATTGAAAATCATAGCACCAAATGGACAAAAGATCACCCAATTAGGAATGTCATTGGAGATTTAGATCGACCAGTCTCTACACGCCATCAATTACAAGAGAGTGCACTCTATTGCTATTTTGATGCATTTCTCTCCGAAGTTGAACCTAAAAATTGGCAACAGGCTATGACTCAATCATCTTGGATTGAAGCCATGCAGGAGGAACTAAATGAATTTCAAAGACTTGAAGTATGGGAATTAGTTCCTCTCCCTGACAAGGTTAACATCCTTACTTTGTTATGGGTTTATAAGGTTAAACTCGATGAGATGGGTGCAGTATTGAAGAATAAGGCTAGATTGGTTGCTAGAGGATATAAACAAGCCTTGGGTATAGACTTTGAAGAATCTTTTGCTCCTGTTGCAAGATTGGAGGCTATTAGACTATTCCTTGCGTATGCTGCTCATATGAACATGATCGTCTATCAAATGGATGTGAAAACGGCATTTTTGAATGGTGAACTAAGGGAAGAAGTCTATGTTAGTCAGTCGGATGGGTTCGTTAGCACGGAGTTTCCTAATCATGTGTACAAGCTTAAGAAGGCTCTCTATGGGTTGAAACAAGCTCCACGCGCGTGGTATGATCTCCTTTCAACATATCTCATCTCGGAAGGCTTCTCCAAAGGCAAAGTGGACCCCACTCTATTCACTCTCAAGGAGAACAACGACATGCTTCTGGTACAAATTTATGTTGATGATATAATATTTGCTGCCTCTAACATAGAATTGTCCAAACGCTTTGAGAAGATAATGTCCACACGCTTTCAGATGTCAATGATGGGAAAAATTTCATTTTTCTTAGGATTACAAATTTCTCAGAATCCCAGAGGCATCTTTATTAATCAATCCAAATATGCTCTAGAATCTTTAAAGAAATATAACTTTGAAAATTGTGACCCCGTGGACACTCCAATGGTGGAGAAATCCAAGTTAGATGAAGATAGGAATGGGACTATTGTCGATCCAAAACTTTACCGTGGGATGATCGGCACCCTTCTCTATCTGACTGCTAGCAGGCCTGATTTGCAATTTGCCGTATGCATGTGTGCCCGGTATCAGGCTCGGCCTACCGAAAAGCACCTACATGTTGTTAAAAGGATCTTTCGGTATCTAAAAGGAACACTTCATCGTGGTCTATGGTATCCGAAAGATTCCTCTATTGCTTTAATATCATACGCAGATGCCGATCATGCTGGGTGTCAAGACACGAGGCGTAGAACTTCTGGATCTGTGCAACTCCTTGGAGACAGATTGATCAGTTGGTCTTCAAAAAGGCAGAAAAGCGCTGCAATTTCTAGCACGGAGGCTGAATACATCGCCATGTCCGGTTGTTGTGCTCAAGTCCTTTGGATGAGATCATAATTAACTGACTACGGTTTGGGATTCAACAAAATCCCGATGTATTGTGACAACAAGAGCGCCATTGCCCTTTGCTGCAACTATGTTCAACACTCCCGGGCCAAGCACATAGACATTCGCTACCATTTCATTAAAGAGCAGGTGGAGAACGGAGTGATCGAGCTGTATTTTGTCACTACTGAGTATCAGCTGGCAGATATGTTCACCAAAGCCTTAGATCGAGGACGAATCGAGTTTTTGATCGACAAGCTTGGCATGAAATCATTCACTCCAGCGACTCTCAAAGAATTGGCAGAAGAATCAGCTGAATAGTAGTGGTAAACTATTCAGGCGTATCCTTTGTTCGTGATCATGTATATTATCGTATATATATAAACCACAAAAAGAAAAATATAAAATATAAAACCAAGAAAAACCATAAAAAATATAAAACCAAGAAAAACCATAAAAAATATAAAACCTACAAAAACCATAAAAATTATAAAATCAAGAAAAACCAAAAATATTTTTCGTTGTTTAAATCGGGCATGCCTTTTAGTACGGTAATATTTACGGCTTTAGAAATGTCGATCAATATTGACACGGCGCCATAAATAGAGTCCGTATAAAAGTTCTACATTTTTAAAACATGCCCATTATGACTTGTAGTTATTTCAGACTGCAACCCGGTTTTCATATTAAAGTCACGTATTTCTTTGGAAAACGTTGGCTCACAACGGGAATTAATTTTCTCGGGCATGATTTACAAGCCAAATCATGCAAAGGGATCAAGTTTACTTTACAACTTGGTCTAACACGAGTTAGTGTACGTCTCAGTGCATTAATTTGTCAAAATAAGAGAAATCTTATTGCCACCACGAATCAATCTTTTTCAAGATACTAATTGGAAATGCTTTCATCAATATTTGACTCTTTAAACAATGACTACAGCTCTTTAAATAGAAAACGGGTCATCGTTTAGGGGGGAGAAAATATTAATTTATCTTCGTCATCAAAACGATTTTCAAAAGTGTTTGTGGAAAATTAATTGGCTAAATGGTTTATGAGTGGTCTTGCTTTAGAATACGACTTGTGCTCGTTCAATGTGATAGGCATTGCTTTAAGATCTTGGAGATATGCTAATAGGTTGAGATGCTTAAGTTGTGTGTAGGTTAAGTTGGCGAAATTTAACATGGTTAGGGAGATTAGAAAAGAAAATTAAAAAGACAAAGAATAAAAAGGGAAAAGGAAAGAAAAGTGAAGGGTCAAAGGTAACAATTTGTAAAATTTGTTAAAGGTTGACCTAAGTCAAAACCAAAACAACCCGTCCCCTTAGGTTTTCATCTTCACTGTTTATCTTCTTTCTCATTTCCCTCCGCCATTAACACACACACAAGCTTCCAAAAACTTTCGTTTTCAATCACTCAACTCAGTTCATTCGATTTAAAAGGTAATAACATCAATCTTTAACTTATAATTCGCCTAATTCATCATTTAAATCCTGTTAATTGATTCGGATAATCAACTTTATCAAAATTAGGGATCGTTTGCCTAATTAGGGTTTAATTGATTAGGGTTTTTGGTGGGTTTTGCTTGGAATATCATTAGATTGTGTTAAGTTGCCTTAGATTGCCTTAAATCTCACACACGCACCTAAGATTAATCTTTAATAGGGTGTTTTTAGAAGTTCCGGATGAACTTCCGATTGAAGGAAGTTCCGAACGAACTTCCGAATGAAGGAAGTTCCGGATGAACTTCCGAATGAAGGAAGTTCCGAATGAACTTCCGAATGAAGAAGTTCCGAATGAACTTCCGAATGAAGAAGTTTCGAATGAACTTCCGAATGAAGAAGTTCCGAATGAAGAAGTTCCGAATGAAGAAGTTCCGAGTGAACTTCCGAATGAAGAAGTTCCGGATGAACTTCCGAATGAAGAAGTTCCGGATGAACTTCCGAATGAAGAATTTTCGAATGAACTTCCGAATGAAGAAGTTCCGAGTGAACTTCCGAATGAAGAAGTTCCGGATGAACTTCCGAGTGAAGAAGTTCCGGATGAAGGACTTCCGAATGAAGAGTTTCGAATGAAGGAAAGTTCCGGATGAAAAGTTGTTGGATTAATAGTTGTTTGCATATTATAATTACTTGTTGAAATGTGTTATGCTTAGAAGTAATAATGATACATATCTATATATTCTTGTGCATCAACCTTTCATGTCTTATCTTAAGCAGATACGATGACTAATCCAACAGTACAAGCAATCCAAGACTCTAGAGCAGCCGCAATTGCTGAAGCACGAACCCTCAAGTTCATACCAAACAATTACCGGCTGAAGCAAGTCTCAAAATCCACTCACCATGGATTTAAAGTAGCCATAGCAATCCTTGATCACTCTCATTTCAAGAATGCTTTAAGGAGTACTGCCTCGGTGCCTTATGATTACATGTATGAGTTCTGGGCTACCAAGGAAAGCACCTCAAACAAGATCACCTTCACTCTCGACAACAAGCAGCAGACACTTACTGTTTCAGACTTCCATAAGATATTTGGCATTCGGGATACACCCAAAGGTATGGCATTTTCGAGGGATCCTACTAAAGACGAACTCATGGAGATGTTCGATGCTCTTGGATGTCCTGACATACGAGTTGTGTCTGAGTTTACCACTGCTAAAGTAGGTCAACCTTGGAGAGCAATGTTGGGTATTCTCAGTAGATGTCTTACGCCTAAAACAAGTGGGCATGATGCTTTACGCGGTCCTATTATGAACATCTTCCATGGAATGTACAAAGGCGCAAATGCAGATTATGCATTATTGTTACGGGAAGAATTCACCTTTCAACTCTTCCAAAACAAGAAGCTGAAGACTAATTTCTTTCCTTACCCTCGGTTTATCAAGCTTATCATTAATTATTTTATGAAGAATGATGTTACTATTGATAGGCGTGCAGCAAGTCGTCATCACACTAAAGAGGCTGATCACACTGTGGATCTGAGGCATGAAGGACCATCTGGTGGTGTTATTTCTGGTCCTATTCCCGATTATCTTCTGACGGATAAAATTAAAGGTTCTGCTGATTACAAGCTACTGCTGCTAGAAATCAAGAAGCTAAAAGCAAGCCTTCAGACAGTAGAAGACTCGTCTACTACGGTCAAGAGTAAAGGTAAACACAAGCAACCAGCTGCTTTACCTGAACCCGAAACCAAGAAGAAGAAGACTGAGGTTAAGAAGGGAAAGGGTACGATTGATGAGTTAGTTCTCCGTGACGAAGAAAATGTTGATGATCCTACTCTTGACAAGGCTGAGAGAAAATTAATGAAGATAGCTATTGAAAGGAGTAGGAAAGACACGGGAGGTAGTGGTTCTGGTGCACAGATAAATATTGAAGAAGAGTACGAGGAGCCAGAGGATATTTATGAGTTTGGATCACCTGAACGGTATTCTACTTCGAAGGAGACATCAATCCCTGTTTCAGCAAGTGTTGAAAAGGAGTCCGGTGCTCCTACAATCATGGTACCTACTCAACCTTTAGTAACTCAACCTCCACCAATACAGCCCTTACCAACCAGACCGGTTTCAACACCATTCCTTCCACCTCCAATAACTCCCATTCTCAGTACTGTGGTTACAACCGAGCCTCTTCAACCAACCCAGAGTAGCTCTGCATCATCTTCAATGGTTGCATTTGTAATGGCCGAAATGTTGGATAAACATACGGATAATCAAAAAAGAGAGATGAATGAACTTCGCCAAGAGCTACATAGACGAGTTCAAAGTGAAGAAGCATCTAAGAAAGCCCAAGAAGAGATGCTTGCTAAGTTCGCTGCAGAGATGGAGTTGACACGTAAAGCTCATGCAGAAGAACTAGCTCAGGTTAAGCAGACTGAAGCTGATAAGCATGCTGCACAAATCACGAGACTTCAGGCTATGAGGGATAAATACAAGGAGCAGAAAGAAGCACTTGAAGCTTCTGTTGAAGAGAGAGTGAAAGAATCCGTTGAATCCATTATGCCAAAACTGCGTGATGAGTTGAAGACACTCGCGGCTGATAACTTGATGATCAAGTCATCCAACCCTTCAGAATCCGCCTACAAAATTGCCTATGAGTTAACGGATTTTGAATTAAAGAAGATCCTCAAAGCTCGCATGAGGGAACTTGGATCTTTTGATAAATCTAAGATTCAACGGACACTCTACAAATCCCTGAACGACGCTATCATGGAGGATGACCGGTTGTTCAAGATGTTTGGAAGTGTGGTACCTTACCACATTCTGCCTGAGGAAGAAAGGGAAGAAAGTGAACAAGAAGAGGGTGACGGGGAAGAAGAAGGTGAAGAAGAAGAAGAAGAAGAGGAGGATGATGATGGTGACGATGATGGTGGTGATGATGATGAGGATGATGATGATGATGATGGTGATGATGGTGGTGATGGAAATGAGGAGAGTGCTAAGGGAAGCAACGAGGGTGACGATGAAGATGATGATGGTACACAGCCTAAAAAGGGGGACAAGGTAGCCAGCACAAAGAAACCTTCTAAGTCTGGAACCAAGTCGAAGAAAGATGCTGCAGAAAAGGAAAAATCCACTTCAACGGAATCAAGACGATCCAAGTGGCTCCACGATGTGAATGCTACTACAGCGTCATCGATTCCCGGTACATCTATTGTTGTGTCTATACCTGTTACCACTAACCCTGTTAGTTCTGTTGTTGCTCCTGTGATTGTAGAGTCAGTAACTGAACTTGAAGCTGCACAACACTCGCCGGTTCATGACACCGCCGAGATGCCTGAATCAGAACCAGCACGTGTTCATGTCTCTACTCCTCTACAACAAGAACCACAATCTACTGTTCCTGAGTCAAGTACA
This sequence comes from Glebionis coronaria, assembly GCA_025667525.1. NCBI lineage: Eukaryota > Viridiplantae > Streptophyta > Magnoliopsida > Asterales > Asteraceae > Glebionis > Glebionis coronaria. Next base: position 452,671,586 of record CM046875.1, on the reverse strand, counting down.
CGGGACTGGGCAGACACCTTGGAGATTGGCGAGACTGCACCACCACAAGCTTGGATCACGGCAGCGGCTCAATATGATCCAATCACAGACGCTGACAGAGATGTTCTATATCTCCGTATCCGTAGTCCGATTGACTTGTGTGCATTTCTGGCTCATGAGTATAAGACTTCGGTTACTCCATCTTTGGTGAAGAGAGCGCTAAAGGATAAGAGAATTCGTGCCAAAACCAGGTTAACCCGAATGGAGTTCGAGTATTATGCTGACGAGGTCCTGAAAGCTCTTAACATCGTTCAAAGGCCAGGCCTCCATGAATCAGAAAGAGCTCCACCTCCATTTGATCCTTCTCAAGATAATCAAATTGCTCTCGACTTCTTCGTCACCTATGATCTTGAGTATCTTCTGAAGGGTTCATCAAAGTACGCAACCTCCCTGACCTTGCTGAAAGCTGCCAACTGGGGGACAATACCCTGGATCGAGGAAAAGGTAAACCGACTCTGGGTCCCAAGGGTAACTCGTAATTATGATATGTATGCTGTTATAGGTGCATTTCATTGGGACGAACGAGTCCGAAGGGCGTACAGGGGTTGCTGCTTAGCCAATTCAGGAAGTAACGTTAGATCCGATATCCGCATCTCCAGTATTTTAGGGCTGAAAACTGAAGCCAAGAATGGCTATTATCATGTGACAGAGATTCGTCTGAAAAGGGAGGATGACAGAGAATACAAAATCCAGCAGGGAGATTTTTCTATCATTCGCCTTGAGGATATCGAAGATATGTTGCTTATGATGACCCGTGATCAACTCACCCATATTGCTCGTGAAGACATCATTGCTTTGAATACAGCACTTCGTATGTTCACACGAAGCGTTGTTATCAAGAAACGAGTTGAAGATCTTCAATTGGGAGTCGAAAGCTACCAAAGGAAGCTTAACCTCACCCGTCCAATGAATCAAGTTCTACCTCAACATGTAGATAGATGTCCCTATACCGGCATTTCTGTCCCGAATTACGGCATTTTCTACTTGAACAGTCGAGGGTTAATGAAGTTTATGAGGGTGGGTGAGCTTTATAAGTATAGTGATGGGACTCTCTTATACGTCAGAGGAAAGTTGGAGCATCTTAATTCGGGTGGGTCTTTACCAGAGATGACTGAGGATTGGCATCAGGGTTATCGGCAAATGGCGAAGTATGTGATCAAGAAGATTGATCAAAAGCTCCGTGAACGTAGATTGATGAGGAGCTTAGAAAGATTCGTTGGTGGTAGACCATATGGAGTGCACCACAAGTTACTGCAACGATCCATCTAATGGGTCGTACATTTCAGGTCCACTTTATATTGGTTTTTAATTGTGAATATGTAAATTTGTGAATATTGTGCTTTTACGGCTTGATGTAGTGTTAACGTATGATAATTTTTCAAGAATTTCTCACGAGATTCTAAATCTTTCAAAATATATCATACTAAAGCACTACAAGTATCCCTTATTAATTTAAGGGGGAGCATTAACATGTTCTATGGCCAAACATCGATTTCATTTTTACCCAAAGACCGGTTAATCCATTCAATATCCCAAATATTAATGGTTAACATTTTGGATAAGGGGAGAAAATCGGATTAAGGAGATTTAAATGATACTTGGCTAAAAGATGAAAAAGACTTAACGATTATCCAACTTAATATATGTAAAGCACGTGTTAAGGGGGAACGTTTTTGATGAACAAAACACCTAAGGTACAAAACTTTTGATTTCAATATCACAAGTACCTTAAGTGATTTTCAATGATTTTTCATGGTGGCTATACTTTCCCAAAACACGCTTATTTCACGACGGATGTGGTGACAAAAGGGTGGTAGGAATAGGTTTTAGTCCAATGATTCATCAGAGCCGATGGAATCTTCCCAAGGACAATTCCCTAGATAGAATTAGAAGTCCTAGGAAAGTTGGAGAAAGATTGTGAACGTAGCTGAATGCCGACCAAGTACTTAAGCTAGCACTGGAACAATCACAACAAGGTGCTAGTTATGACGTATTGGTAAGCATTGAAGGGGTTGAAGAATGAAAAAGAATTGTAAAGATAAGGGGTGTAAAGAAAGAAGCCCTCCTTACAACTTTAGGCAGAAACCGGGTCAATACATATGCTATTGAGATCATTTTTGTTAATGATTCTCAATATTGAAGAAAGACATCATGGACCCAGTGATGCAATGCACAACCCTTCCCAGCTAACTCAAATATCTCTCAAAAGGTATTTGTTTTAATCACACGGAGATAAACACGTTATCAATTGGTTTATTCACTCCGAATAGACTGATATTGAAAAGGTGGCACTCCTCTCCAGCCATCGCTCACTAAATCAAAACGCACTATCGAGTCTAGAGCCACGAGATCATCAAAAGTCTCATTAGGACACTTTCCATTTATTCCTTGCTTTCTCACACACTGTGAAAAGTAAGAGATTTTCATGAGTCCTACGCAGTATTCCTGTAATATTGCCAGAACATCCGAGTAATACGTAAAGTATTACAATGAAGATGGAAATCCTGCTTGAGCCAACATCAAACAAGCTCATGGTAGGTTACACGTGCGGTTCTTTTAGAACCAATCTTGTGAAAAACTGGAAAGAAACAGTGGTTTAATTCTTAATTGAACTTAAACACGTTCCAGGCCTCTACGCATTATCATATGATCTTGCCAGAACACTCAGAGTGACTCTTTATTGATCACAGTGACGAGTGGAAATCCTTCTAGTGTTAACATCAAACAGCACTTGGTAGGTGACGTGCAAGATTCTTTATGAATTGAGCTCGTGATAACTGGAAAGCAACGATGGTGAAAATCTTAATTGAACTTCACTTGTTCCAGGTTTCATGAATTGACGGCTTCAAATCACAAGGATAAATTATCCAAGTGATTCACTCTTTATGTTCGCAGTCAGCTTTGGACGGTCGAATAAAGAGAACGGGTTTACCCGCGAAATCCTGTCAGGAAGTTACTTAATTGAAACTATCCGTCACGGGTACGATATCTAATATCGTCCAACGGTCTTCACCGACCGGAGGTAAAATGCTACCGAATTAGAATAAAATGTCAAAGCCATTTTATTCGTGTCGTTGATGTGTACCTGTTAAAGACGGTGGCGTTGTTGTGTACCTGTTGAAGACGGAGGCGTTGTTGTGTACCAGTTGAAGACGGTGGTGTTGCGGTGTACCTGTAGAAGTCGTTCCCACATGCTTATGTTTTTCTGCATCAAAGTTCAGCAAAATTCAAGAAAGTGCAAAACAAAGTCTTCCGCTGTACCAAACTCTGAAGCTTTCGAGAATTCAACAAAAAGACATAAGTATGTGTAACATGGAGTCACGAGGAGGCAAGTTTCACAAGAAGGCAAAGATCGCACGTGAAAGGCCAAAAGAACAATGCTCTCAAGCCAAAGCCTAAAAGATCAAATCAAAATATTCACAACAAAAAGAAAGAAGAAAAGACTACGAGCTGAAGAACGAAGACTTAGTATAGTATGCTAGGTTTAGAACTTTGTAACGTGGAGTGACCTCCCTTAGGGGGAGATTGTTAGAAATACGTTTTTACGTATATTAGAAGTATCGGTCACTCCACAATATTATTAATGTTGTAATAGCTCGTAGTTAGTGTTACTTATTAAGTTAAGTAAGAAACCGACCCATGGGCTTGTCATGGGTCGGCCCAAGCCCAACATAAGGCCTTGGATATAAATACCCCTTTCCACCATGGAAAGGGGTTGGTTGTTGATCTTTACACTTTTCATTTGAATAAAAATACACATAGTTTCTCTCTTACTTTCTCTCTCTAGTTTCTCTCTCTAGAAATCATCAACCCACTTCATAGATTCATAGGTTATCAAGATTCTACACCATGCTTGCTGTTATTGCAGTAGCACAACCTCAACCTAACCCACACCCACAAATTGACCCATTACCTGAACACCTTCACCTCAACATATGGAACTTGACCAAGATCCCTTCAACGCTGACACATTAAATGTTGGCGTTGATAATTCAAATCCAAACGTTGACACCTTTCTACAACAGACCCAAACACCCCTTAACCTTCAAACTACTACCCAATCCACATCATCTTCCTCACCCCCAGACTTTAGGATGGAAAAACGCCAAAGGACCATTGGAGTGTTCTCCTCTGGTGGTCCTAGCCATGTTGCAGAGAGAACCACCACCACCAGTGTGGTTGGTGATATGGGTGAGGCTAGGACTATTGGTACTCGCTTAGATGTAGGCCAAGCCAGTCCTAACATCATTAAGACCTCATCCATGCCCCATGACTCTATTTTGGGAGGTCAAATCCCTATTCTCGAGGAGGGCAGATTGGAACCATATACAATGTTGGAATTGACGGCTGTCTGCATTAGCTTGCAAAAGCAAAATGCAGACCTGGTGTGTTGTCCCATATATTTGTGATGATTAAGCAATGAAGAGAGAAAGAAAATAGATGAAGAAGAGATGAATTCCTAGAGAGAGAAAGTAGTGAGAGAAAGTAGAGAGGAGATGATTAACTTGGTGAGATTAGATTAGAGAAGAGATTTGTTACAAATGACCATCCACCCTCCTAACATGCTAGGAGGGTAGTATATATAGTCCACCCACATGCGGGCTTTAATGGACTATATATTGGGCCGGGCTTGTCTTTTGGACTTTAATTAGTTTAAATCCAAGCCCGTGAACCACGACTAAATAACTACTTATTACAACGTTCTACTAAATATTACAATAGAAACCTATGACCGAACATTCTTGTTTGACTCAATATTTTGAGGCTAACAATCTCCCCCAATGTGAGGTCATTCCTCTTTGATATTTGGATTCCAATGGAGATTTATGAATTTAGTCATAAATGAGTCTTGAACGTGTAACAGTAGTTTTGTTCCTTCATGCTATGATCTTTGAGCCTTTGTCGTTGTCTTTCGACTTTGTCTTTTAGTCTTGAGATCTTCAAATCATCCTTGACTTGTCATTGCCATCTTGCGATCTTGTGTCTTTGTCCACATGCTCACACTATCAATTGTTGGATAAGTCTTTGGGCATGAATATGTGGTTGTGAATCTTTGACTTTGCTGAGTACACCGTGACGCCACCTTCTCGAGACAAAACATAGACACGGACTGAATGGCTTTGACATTCGTCCTAAATCGGTAGCGTTTTACCTCCGGTCGGTGAAGACCGTTATACGATATTAAATATCGTACCTGTGATCAGGTAGATTCAATTAAGAATCTCCTTGACAGGGTTTCGCGGCTGTACTAGCCGTTCTCTTTACTCGACCGTCTCAAAGCAAGACTGCGAACATAAAGAGTGAATCAATTGGATAAATATCCGCTTGATTAAAGTCGTCAATTCAAATTCCTGGAACAAGTTTGATTCATTAAGAATCTTACCATTGTTGCTTTCCAGTTGACACAAGTTTGATTCATAAGAATCTCACAAGTCACCTACCGTAGCGCTGTTTGATGTTGACGCTAGAAGGATTTCCATTCGTCACTGTGAATATTAATGAATATCACTCTGAATGTTCTGGCAAGACCATAAAGATATTGCGTAGAAACCTGAAACGAGTTTGAATCAATTCAGAATCAAACCACTGTTGCTTTTCAGTTTTACATATGTTCAATTCATAAAGAATCTTGCATATGACCTACCGCAGTGCTGTTTGATGTTAACACTGGAAGGATTTCCACTCATCATTGTGAATACTAAGTAGTATCACTCTGAGTGTTCTAGCAATATCGCAAGGATATAGCGTAGGACTCTCTTGATCTTCATCCGTGTGTCCTAACGAGATTTGATTGATCTCTTGGCTCTAGACTCGATTTGTGCACTTTTAGTGGTCGGAGGCTGGAGCAGATGCCACCTATTCAATATCAACTATCTCGGAGTGAGAAAGTCAATAGAAGTCGTGTTGATCTCCGTGACAATAAAACAAACTTCTTTTGAGAGAAGCCTGAGTAGCTAGGAAAGGGTTGTGCTTCACATCACTGGGTCCATGATGAGTTTGTCTTCATGATGGGTTGACCCGGTTTCTGCCTAAGTTGTATGGAGGGCTTCTTTCTTTAGACCCTTTATCCTTACATTTCTTTTTCATTCTTCAACCCCTTCAATGCTTACCAAGACATCATTAATAGCACCTTGTTGTGATTGTTCCAGTGCTATCATCAGTACTTAGTCGGCATTCAGCTACGTTCACATTCTACTCCATCTTTCCTAAGGACTTCTAATAATCTATTGGATTGTCCCTGGGAAGATCCCTCCGGTTCTGGTTGGATCATAGGACTTAAACCTAACCACCCTTTTGACACCAATAACGTCGTGAATTAAAGATGTTGTGGGTATTTGATCGTAACCATGAAAACCACTTTAAATTCTAACAAAGTGTTTGAAAAACATTTAACACCTTGCTAGTTTTGTCGTTTCAGAAATGCTCCCCCTTCACATGTGCATCGATAATCGAAAGTGTTTCGCACATGTGGGTAAGAGTTAAAGTGCTTGAGTCTTATAGATCACATTTTAATCACATTTCTCCCCCTATCTCTAATATATAAAATCTTTTGATATTAGAGATACCAAATTTGATTAAAATATATTTTGAAAAATAGTCTTGAAAATCTTCGGGAGAAAGATGTGTTAATCTTTTGCATGAAGTTGAATTGCTCCCCCTCAAAAATTGATCCAATGGAATTGTCATTACGAGGATTTGATCCACATTAAACTTTTGAGGATAGGATTGTTGAACACACAATTTTTGAAAGATTTTGAATATCATTGAGAAATTCTTGAAAAAATTGTGTTCAACGCTTTTTGAAAAATCAATTCTTTTTGACGAAAAGGTTTTTCTAAAGCATAAACTTGAGTTCATAGACTTTGAATGTCTTGACGAATCCACTCAAGTGTAAGAAGATTTAACTTCTTTTGCTAAGGGTAAGAGTACAAAAGCGTACACTCCCCCGTGAATTTAGATCCGGGTTGCAATCTGAAAGTGATTACAAGCCATTGTGTTGAGCTCAAAACGTTGAATGTTTTGTGACAAGCTCAACCCGAGATAGATTGCTCTACCCGTTGTTGGAAATATTGTCCAAAATAGACAATTTCCTTTTGAAAAGATAGAAATGACATGTTTTGAAAAATATTTACAACTTTCATTCGAGCTTTATGTACACACCCGTGTCGTTATTGAGCGACATTTCTAGGTACGTCCATATTATCGATACTGAAAGACATGTCGAGAAGAATATTTTTAGATTATCAAAGATTTTTTACTTTTGTATTTTGCTTTTTGATTAATATTTACAGGTAGATGTTTGATAGATGAATCAAACAGGCTTCTTTGCCAGAACCTCCAGTTCTGCTGGAGTCAAACATCTCATACCAATTTGCCTAACTAGATACGCAAACCTCTCTTTCGAAAGAGCTTTTGTAAACAAGTCAGCTAATTGGTAATCAGTTCCAACAAAGTATAATTCAACAATACCTCTTTCAACTTGTTCCTTAATGAAGTGATATCGGACATCAATGTGCTTCGTGCGGGAATGCTGTACCGGATTGCAGGAGATGGCTATGGCAGACTTTGAGTCACAGTACATAGGTACTTTATCAAAATGGAAGCCATAATCCGTGAGTTGTGTTCTCATCCAAAGAACTTGAGCACAACACGCAGATAGAGACACATACTCCGCTTCGGCTGATGAAAGAGACGTGCAATCCTGCTTCTTGGAAGACCATCCCACAAGCTTGTCTTGACCTAGAAATTGTGCACCACCAGAAGTACTTTTACGTGTATCAAGACACCCTGCATGATCAGAATCTGAATAGGCCGTTAGAAAGAAACCGGTTTCCCTCGGATACCAGAGTCCCATGTGAATGGTATTCTTAAGGTACCGAAAGATCCGTTTAACCTCCTTGAGGTGCTTTTCAGTGGGTCGTGCTTGATATCGTGCACAATAACACGTAGCATGATGAATATCAGGTCTGCTTGCTGTCAAGTACATGAGGGACCCGATCATGGAACGATATCTCGTTTGATCTATGGGTAATCCCTCTAAATCAGCATCTAGGGATGTGGTTGATAATGGTGTCCCAACGGGGTCACATGATGTCATACCATGCTTTTTGATTATCTCTTGACAATACTTAGCTTGGTTAATGAAGATGCCACTTGGGGATTGGTGAACTTGAATTCCCAGAAAGAATTTTAGTTCGCCCATCATAGACATTTCAAATCTGCTGTGCATTACTTTTTCAAACCATTTTGAAAGTTTTGGGTTTGTAGACCCGAAAATAATGTCATCAACATAAATTTGCACAAGCAGAATGTCATCCCCATATTTATAAGTGAACAAAGTTAGATCAATGGAACCTTTTGAGAAACCTTTGGAGACCAGAAATTTCGAGAGTTCGTCGTACCACGCCCTTGGAGCTTGCTTGAGTCCATAAAGTGCTTTGTGGAGACGATACACCTTGTCAGGATAATGAGGATTGACGAATCCTTCTGGCTGCGTGACATAGACTTCTTCCTTCAAAGGACCGTTAAGAAACGCCGTCTTTACGTCCATTTGATAGACAGTGAATCCCTTATGTGCAGCATAAGCAAGAAAAATCCTGACTGCTTCCATTCGAGCAACTGGTGCAAATGATTCTTCAAAATCAATACCCTCTTTCTGTCCATACCCTTTAGCCACTAGCCTAGATTTATTCTTGATGATCGTGTTTTCTTCATCCATCTTGTTTTTCCAGATCCATCGAAGATTTAATGGTGTTACATCGTATGGTCTGTCAACCAGTTCCCAGACTTTAAGTCTTTCAAACTGTTGAAGTTCATCCGTCATCGATTCAATCCAAGCATGATCGGCTAATGCTTCTTTGATGTTTTTCGGTTCAGCTGAACTCACGGCGAGTGCGAACATACAAACATCGCCATCGGTTTCAAGCTGTCGTCTTGTACGAACGGGCTGTGAAGGGTTTCCAATGACATGAACCAAAGGATGATCTCGGGTCCAATGATGTGTTGAAGGATGTCGTTGATAGAAAGTATGCATATTTGACGGATCAACATGGCGAGTAGAAGACTCTCCAGTTTCGTGTACCGGTGTACCGAATGGGTTGATGAATTCGTCTTCGTCAGATAATGCATTGTCTGCTTGATTTGTGTTCTCTGGAGCAATGACAGTAGTTGTGGATGTTGTAGGATCGATTGTTGAAGTAATATTCTGAGGAGGTAAATCTGCAGCAACCCGTGTTGAAGTAGATGTTGTATCCATTTGTTGACGATGATCGGTATCATCATTCTTATCATGAGTGACAGCGGAAGACTTCGATACAACTTGTTTCTCCCCCGTGAAATATTCATCATACATTGGTCCATATAACATTTCCAACTCTTCAATTGTCGTGTCGACTGTCATATCAGCTCTAGGAACATTTTCTGGAACCAGCGTTGAACTTGACGGTTCATTGCTGTGGTCTTGAGTTTCGAGTTCCGTGCGGTTGTGAACGGAAGTCATTTGTCGTTGTGGGTCGGGACTTAAACTGTTTTGTTCAAGTGCCATTTGTTGAGATTCATCAAATCGGATGTGAATTGTCTCGACAATCAATTTTGTTCTTTTGTTGAACACTCTATATCCCTTAGATTGAGTTGCATATCCCACAAGAATACATGCATCACCTTTTTCTTTCATCTTATCCAAATTTTCACCATCTCGTATAATGTAACAAGTACATCCAAAAACATGAAGGTGTTTGAGTGAAGGTTTTCGATCATGAATTATGTGATATGGTGTCTTTTCGTGTCTTGGGATAATTAAGGAGCGGTTTTGTGTGTAGCATGCGGTTGACACGGCTTCGGCCCAAAAGTACAGTGGAAGTTTTGAAGCGGATAATAATGTTCGAGCAGCTTCAACCAAAGTACGGTTTCGTCTTTCAACAACGCCGTTTTGTTCGGGTGTTCGAGCAATAGATGTTTCATGTTCAATCCCTTCGGCTTCAAAATACTTTCTCAGAGTTGAATTCAAAAATTCTGTACCTCTGTCAGTACGAACCACTTTAACTTGAGCTTGAAGACCACGTTGTATCAATTTTAGGAAGCTGATGAGAACGTCGGGTGTTTCATCCTTGGACCTCAAGAAGTGAGTCCATGTGTACCTTGAGTAATCATCGACAATTACCAGAATATATTTCTTTCCATTGATACTCTGAACACGCATGGGACCACACAGATCCATGTGAAGAAGATCTAACCGTCCTTTAGAGCTTGGTGTGGTCTTTGTTTTGAAGCTACTTCGTTTAGCTTTACAAAGTTCACAAGAAGAACAAAGATGATCTTTGATGAATTTCAAGCTTGGAAGGCCTCTCACAATATCTTTCTTGGAAAGCAAGTTAATGGTATCAAAGTTGAGATGAGAAAGACGTTGATGCCATAACCATGCCTGAGTCGTTGAAGCTTTAGCCATGAAGCAAATTGGAGTTGATGAAGTTGTGTCTTGAAGTGAAATTGTGTAAAGATCAGTACCCCGTGTACCGGTAAGTAAGTCATTCCCATCATAATCACGAACAAAACATGTCTTCTTTCTGAAAGCAACTTCCAAATCCGCATCACAGAATTGACCAACCGAGAAAAGATTGTGATTGAGCCCTTCGACGTATTATACCCTTTTAATCGTGATATTCCCCTGAACCAAATCTCCATATCCTAGGATCGGTGCAAATTGATCATTTCTGAATCGGACCGTACCTAGGAACTTCTCCACGAAGTTAATTAGAAGCTTGAGATTCCCCGTCATGTGCTTCGTGCATCCGGAGTCCATTATGAAGAGAATTATTTGTATCACCTGCAGAAGAGTTAGAACACGATGGAGCATTTGCTAAATTGGATACCACAGTAGTTGTGATAGTAGAATCATTAGTGTCCTTATCAACATTTAAAGGCAAACTAACACTCGTTTTCACATTTTCTGTCCTAACTTTAGGCATCCATTTATATCCGGGAGGACATTGATTAGCAAACCACCATTTCCAAGACTTACTGGCAGACTCATATAATTCCTTAATTTTGCTTCTAGGATTCTTAGTGGTGGAGTCTGATGCAATACTTTTCTTAGTGGGGGTAGCACCAGAATGGTTCACTTTGCGTTTGGGTTTACTAGCACTAATAGGCATCACAGTTTGCTTCTTAGTTCTAGTTTCTACGCCTTTAACATTATTCATAGCACACATAGAATGATTAGCATTAGCACACTTGCCACATTTGACACAAACAAATTTCACATTCATAGCATTCAAAGTTGAATCATTCAAATCGTCATGACACGCGATTACAGACGTTTTATTCTTAGAAACATTGAAAATCCTAGGGTGTTCTTCTACTTGCTTCATCTTCCCTTGATTCTTGTGTTTCCAGACCTTATCATTCACTTGAGTGCTCTTAAGCTGAGGCCGGCTAACACTAGTAGTGGAGACTATTCCTGTAGTAGAAGACACACGAATATTAGTGTTTCTAGAAGTCTGAGGCGAGTGAGTATCTTTGTTTGTGGGCTTAGTGGGCATTCTATACATCCCTGGTTTAATCACATTATTGTGCTTAACGCTTGGTGCTACAGGATTCCTTATGGGTTGAGCTTGTGGTAACCTTTCCTTTCCATCCATCTTGGGGGCAAACCCAGGTTTTGCAAACGAGGAATTAGATAAAGCAGATGGTTTTCCCAAGATAGAGGATCTATTCTCTTTAGAGGCATTGGGTTGTCTAACAACATTTTTCTTAATGCTAGGTTCCACAATTTTCCCGCCCATTTTAGCAATGAGTTTTTGCAACTCTGCTATCGCTCTGTCCCTGTCTTGTAATTGAGCTTTCAACCCTTTAATTTCCAAATTCTGTTCATTCATTTCTCGAAATGTTTGGGAAAGTTTTTCTTGCAATTTATTATCATGTGGAAAACGACCAACGTCTTTTTGCAAAGCAAGTTCAAGTGAATGACAATGTTTTTTAAGGAAATCAGTTTTGTGTTGAAGTAACTCAAAAGCCTTTATGTCAACATTTTCTTTCCGTTTCGAAAGCTCAATTTCAAGACGTTCACATTCTTTGAGCTTATCAAGATATTGGCATGCAACTTCAGAATATTCATCAATATCAGCACAAGATGTAAAATAAGCACACATAATATCTTTAGAAACGCATTCTTGCAAGAGTAAATCATATTCATCAGAAAAAACGGACTTGTCCATTTGAAGATTATCAATTGCTTTCTCAAGAGACTCAACATATTGTAAATCATCAAACATTTCAGACCGAATTAAGCTTTCGAATTTAAGAACATTTTCTTTTAGTGTGGCCGCGTTCGGTATTAAGATTTGTTTGACAAGCACAGTTATGTCTTGAGGAATTGGTTTCTTCCACTCGTCATTTTGTCGTTGTTTCCAATCATTATCAATAATGGACTTAATATTATCTATGTAATGAGTAAGAAACCCAAATATCTGCCTACTCTTGCTTTTAGAAGCATCTAGGGGCAAGTAGTTGATGAACTTAGAAACGTTTGTTTTCTTAGTGGCAAACGCTTTCTTCCATTGAATTCTCTTTTCCTTGCATTCTAAAAATACTTCCTCACGAGATTTCTGAGTTTGTTTGTGGAACAGACCATAAAGACTATTCTCATAAGCATAATTATATGGTTTCACAAACTCCTTATTAACTGATGGTTGACTATCAGCATCCCAAAGGGCAGTCTCTTCACTATTGGCACTTAGAGGCATGCAATCAAGATCTGTCCTTTCAGTCTCATCAAGATAAAGATGCGGGTTCGCAGCTTGAGCTTTGGCAAGGTACTCAGGACTTGCAAAGCTAGCTTGACCCTTAAACATCGATGGAGGTGCTAGCATTCTTACGGATTGAATAGAATCATGCGTTTTATAAACAACGTTCTTCAAAAAATCGACTTGTGCTTCTAGTTTCGTAACTTTTTCGGTTTCTTTAGCATATCTACTTTTGAAGTCTTGTTTTAACGCATCTACCTCTTGTTTCTTATCCTCTAGAATTTTAGCAGAATCAGTAGTGGTCATAGAGAGCTTTTGTTCAAGTTCATTAACTTTGGTAGTGGCAAGGTACGTTTTTTGACGTTCATCCATTAAGAAAACATTATATTGACGCTTCTCTTTAGCTAATAATAACTCAAGAGTGGTATTATATTTGTTTTCAAAATCGTCCTTTTGACTTTTTAACGCACTTCCCTTGTACCCCTCAAGCTCTTTGGTTTTCTGAAGGAGCTCATCTCTATAGCTTTCAGTCATCTCAGTAGATTTGATAAGAGCAGCTTTGCATTCTTCAAAACTTTGAGTGAGCGTAGCGTTTGCCTTCTTTAATTGCTTTTGACTCTTTTTATTTTCAGTGACATCTTTTTGTAAAGTAGCAATTAAATTAGCAAGCGCAATACGTTCCTCTTCATCGTATTCATTTGCATGTTGATCATCCTCAGACTCATTATTGCACATGTCTGATGAATCGGGTGTGGTATTACTATCAACCGTTTCCATCATACACGTGTCATTAATGGCATTGGGTAGATCACTATGCTCAGGAATATCACCAAACACATTATATTCATCAGTAGTGTGTACCTTATCGATTGGCTCAGTGTCAAAGATAGGACCATTGTCATCTTCAGTGACTTTGAGAACTTCTTCAACATGTGCCATGTACGAGTAATGTGCTTCTAATTCCTGGTCGGAGGCTTCATCATCAGTGTCATCAAGCATAGCTCCTTCCTCAGCTGACAGTTTGACCCCTGCTTCCATCTTTTTGCATAGCAACATCTTTTCCTTGTGATAGCTGGAGTCTCTAACCCTTTTCGGCTTCCTGCATTCCTTTGCCATATGCCCAAAACCTTGGCAATTAAAACATTGAATCCCGCTTTGCTGAACCACTTGACTTCCAACCGTTTCCCTATTCCCAGTAGCAGCAGCAATCCTCTGAGTATCATACTTTGCAGTTTGTCGATCATATCTTGCAGAACCCTCAACATGCGTTGGATTATGTCGATCATACCTAGAAGGACTTTCACCACGTCGACGTGTGTCATACCTTGGAGGACTCGCAACATATCGGTTCTTTGTGTTAGATGATGTTCGAAGATTGTTGTTGGTGGGTTTGTAGATCTTCTGGTAAGTCTTCATAATGAAAGCAATTTGTTGTTTCATCTCACGATTCTTCTGAGCTTGATCTTCATCACTATCTTCTGCTGAAGATGACTCAGATGGTGGTGAAGGTGCTCTTGGTGCTTTGCCGCGTGATCTTGTGGATGATGAAGACTTGGATGATGTGGAATATCGTGGTGAGGATGATGGGCTAGAGTATGGCTTAGGAGCACGAGATCGATGATCTTGAACATTTTGAGTGGTAGTTAATAAAGCAAGTGGATTAGCCGTCTTTGCAACTCGTTCAGCTCGAATCTCATTTGCTTCATGCTGAAATTGTTTCAAGATATCAAAGAGAGTGTGATAGTTTACCTTGTCTAACTGTTTCTGTTGTTTCACCAAAGTGACAAAACGTGTCCACTCTGGTTGGAGTTGTTGTAGAAATTGCACATTGACTTGCATGGTGGAGACTTCCAAGTTGTTTCTTGTCATATCATTCATCATCTTGTAAAATCTTGAATAATAGGACTCAATTGATTCTCCATCCAATGCAGTAAACTTACCAAAGTTCCAAAACAAGTTTGTTTTGACATCTTGCTTGTTGAGAGACTCTCCTTGTTGCAAGCGTTCAATGGCCGTCCACATTTCTTGTGCTGTAGGACATGCATCGACTGTGGAATAAATATCATCTCCAATTCCACTTAGGATCATATAGATCGCTTCTTTTTCTGCATCATGCCAAGCACGTTTCTCGGGTGTAAGGTCAGATAAAGTTTCCTTTTTCTTTGTCGCAGGTACTTCTGGACATGTGTCTGTGGCTGGTGTATAAGGAACATCAATTTCAGAAAAGACATATGGGCCATTGTTAATACATTGTCTCAAGGCATCACCATTAGGTCTTGTATCAAGATAGCGAAGAAAGCGTGATTGCCATTGAGCATATCGACCAGCCACAAGCATTGGTGGTCTCTCTTTATTACCCGCGACCATGATGTTGTTGTTCGTCACACGATATTCTGCAGTAGAATCCATCTCAAAATTCTCTGAAATGATGAAGTGAATATGGATCTTAAGTAGATTTGTTGTGATTGTTGTTGTGGTTTAAATTCCGAAAATTGCAATTTTTCTCCAGGCCGACAATAAATTCTCCAGTCCGACTTAAACGGTAGTCCAAAAATTTTGTAATCGCCAAAATTTGAAATCGAGCTAGAAATGTCCTAAAACTAGTCCAAATTTTTTTTTTTTTTTTTTTTTTTTTTTTTTTTTTGATCTTCGTGGAAACGATATTCCGAAACTAGTCTAGATGGTGGCTAAGTCTAAAAAATACTCAAACAAAATTTAGCAAAACACATCATCGGAATAACCAATCGGAATGTTATCGGAATAACCAATCGGAATGTCATCGGAATAACCAATCGGAATGTCAATCTGAATCACCAATCGGAATGTCAATCTGAATCACCAATCGGAATGTCAATCTGAATCACCAATCGGAATGACAATCTGAATCACCAATCGGAATGTCAATCTGAATCACCAATCGGAATGCCAATCTGAATCACCAATCGGAATGCCAATCTGAATGCACCAATCGGAATGCCAATCTGAATGTACCAGTCGGAATGCCAATCTGAATGTACCAGTCGGAATGCCAATCTGAATGTACCAATCTGAATCAATAAACCCTTTTCAGATTGCACCAATCGGAATGTATCCCCCTTTTCTCGGACAAAACTCAACCAATACGTGATTTTAAGCCAAAAAATGATCAAAAAACCCAAAAATTTTGTGTTTTTAGCCAAAGTAAATATACCAAATCACTACTACAACTATGTATAAGATGTAGATGAAGAAGTAAAGCACGGAAACACAAAAAAAATTTGAATCCGAGATGATTTATGGATTAAATCATTCGAATCAAATATAATAACACCAATCAATCACAAATCTACCCCGTGGCGATTGATACCAAATGTTGTCCCATATATTTGTGATGATTAAGCAATGAAGAGAGAAAGAAAATAGATGAAGAAGAGATGAATTCCTAGAGAGAGAAAGTAGTGAGAGAAAGTAGAGAGGAGATGATTAACTTGGTGAGATTAGATTAGAGAAGAGATTTGTTACAAATGACCATCCACCCTCCTAACATGCTAGGAGGGTAGTATATATAGTCCACCCACATGCGGGCTTTAATGGACTATATATTGGGCCGGGCTTGTCTTTTGGACTTTAATTAGTTTAAATCCAAGCCCGTGAACCACGACTAAATAACTACTTATTACAACGTTCTACTAAATATTACAATAGAAACCTATGACCGAACATTCTTGTTTGACTCAATATTTTGAGGCTAACATGGTGCATACTGTCTCTACACAAGGCCTTGAACTCAAGCAATTGAGGGAGAGGATTGTTCTTTTGGAGGGTGCTAACAATAGGCGTGGTATGAAGGATTCTTCCAAATGCGAGGATGAGCAGATACATGTGAGTGACAAAGGCTCACATGATGGAGAATCTTTGGGTGTGGCTGAAGCTCTTACAGATTTGAAGAAGCAACCAGGTTTTGATGTCTCTTTGGTTACTCCTACAAATTTGAATTTGTCCTTTACATAAATGATGGAGCAGTTCACAAGAAGCGCTGACAAGAGTAAGGTGAGCGTTGATAAGTAGATTTTTGACGCTGACAAGCCAAGCGCTGATAAGAGTAAGTTGGGCGTTGATACACAGGTTTTGTACGTTGATAGACCTGCAGATATGGTTGATGTATTCCAGTCATCAGCTATCATCAAGGAAGTGTCTTCACAGGTACCATCATCATCTTTACCCATCATTGATACATTAGATAGGGGTAAAGAAATTATGGTAGAAACAGAGGTTCCCAAGGATGCAGCCCAAGTAAAATTTGATTCAATGTTGGCTGCACAACTTATGGAACAAGAAAAGAAGAAGGTTGTTGAGTCACCATTTGTGGTTACTTCTAAGGAACAAGAAGGAATTAATGATGAGAGCACAGATTCAAGTGTTATGATTATTGAAGAACCAGAAAGACTTGAATATGGTGATGTGTTGGCAAGGGAGAAACTTGCAGAATTAAAAATGAAGGTGGATTATGATATGCTAGAAGTTGCCCAGATGTACTTTGCTTGGGAGAATAAGATCATGGAGAATCCAGATATGTCTTTATCATATCAGATTTGGGGATTGAGGATTCTTCTCAGGATTCAAAGGGATTTTCAGGTAATCCTAAAGTATAAGGCCAGCAAAGTTTTCTCACAATCTAAGAGAGAAAGAAGGGAGCTTTATTATATGTTGCTTAGATGTCATCAAGGAGGTTGGACTTTTCAGAAATTGCAGGAATTGTCCTTTGATGAATTGGAATATAAGGCTTATCCTATTTGGGCAAGAGTGCAAGAGATGAACACCATCAGACTTCTTTCAGATGAAAGGAAGGAAGAACTTGCAAAGGAGATGGAGATCCAAAGGGCTATGATTGTATCAAGACCATTGAAGAAGGGATTTCCACTTGAGTTTCCACAAAATTTGGATAGAGTGAATCCCAGTGAAGCTGCTATTAGAAAGAGTATTAAGCTCTCACCCATGGAAGCTTCACATATGGTAATAGTATTACCTCATGATTCCAGAAACCCAATAATTAGTTATGAAGAATATGTAAGTGTGTTTTGGATGATTGGCAGATATGGGAAAGAGGTACATACTTTTACTACTCTTATGTCTTTGTTTGCAAGACTGGATAGGGAAGACTTGGCAGACCTTTGGAGGTTGTTGTAGGCCAAGTATGAGACTGAAGCACCTACTTCATTCAATGGAATAAAGCTTGGTCAACATTCAAGAGAATGTGTGCACCAGATGAAGAAGATCCAGTTTGGAAGGATCTTGAGGATGATATCAGTGGACTTCAATGGCGTCTATATTCAGCAGCTGGTGTGTATTATTTTAATTCTACAAAGTTTTCTGAGTATCTTCTTGTGGATGCTGAGTATCCTATGTCCAAAGAAGTTTTAAAGAAAATGATGACAACACAGCTGAAAATTGACTACTCAAGTGACGTGGCCAAAGATTTAATTAGATATATTTATTTCCAATATAATGCAATTTGTAAGAATCCTCCCAGTTCTTAGTTTTTATTCAGAAACTTGATTACTATAGTAGATATCAAGTTTAGGGGAGGATTGTTAGGAATAAAATGTAGTCAATACACTTGGACGCTGACAAGAGCAATCTGGACGTTGTTAAGAAGAAATCAAGCGTTGACAGGACAAGCGTTGACAGGAAGAAGTCAAGCGTTGATAAGAAGAAGTCAAGCACTGATAGAAGACTTAGTCTACACGTATTATGTTTCTAGTATGTTTCTAGTAAAGATATGTTCGACAATGTATTTCTTATGTTTATCTTTACCAAGAATAGCTGATACGTAGACTCTTGTACAAGGTTCCTTAATCTATAAAAGGAGGCCTTTAGGTTTTGTTAAGCATAAGTTTTCATACGTTTTACACTTTCATTGTACGCAAGTTTGATTTATCAATCAAAGTGAAAGTTTGGTTTATCTTGTTTGTGTGTTCTTGTTTAAGTATTAATTCCGCATAATACTTGAATTGTTACATATACAACAAAGTTTCTCTACGTGTTTAACTTGATTTAATCTCGTTTACACAAGCTAAATCGATCTAAGTTTGGGATCAACAGTATACACACCAAGTATAGCATTCATATGGTCAGCATAAAAATATTCCTTCGAAAGTCGATCAATTTCGTTAGAAAGTTGGTGTTCTTGTGTCTTTAATTTAGTTTGAAGAAAGTCAACTTCATCATCAAGAGATTTGACATATCTTAAATCAGTTGTCATTTCCTCAGTGAGAGCATTATAAAACATTTCCACATTATTTGAAAGATCATCGATGGTTGGAACAATACATTGTTGAATGACGACTTCTACTTGTGGGTTAGGTTTAATATTCCAAACGGTATCCCTAGAAACTTTTTCATAGTCGACGACACCTTTGTACAAATTTAAAACCCCTTGTTTTATAAACTCAAATTGCTGAACACTTTTGCTTTTCTCATCCCATTTACGGTTTTTCATCCAAAATTCTCTTTTCTAACAAAATTGATTGCTTTTTGAAACTCCTTTTTAAAGAAACTTTCTTTTGAGGTTCATAACTTGGCGGTGGAACACTATTATACATCTTTTGTTCTTTTGAAAGGTCCTTTTGAGGAACAAACTTAATATGATTGTTAGAATCCGAAATGTTTATCAAATCGATCGACTTTCTTCTTGATGACGAATGATTTCGTCACAGTCAGGGGAAAGCATAAGAGCAAGATTATCAACATAACAACTGATATCATAAAGAGCAGGCTTGAGAGTTTGAACTTTCTTGAGATATTCAGGCTTAGCAAAACTCGTTTTGATATTTCTATTGAGCATGTTCATAGTTTGAATAGACTGACCCGTTTTGTAAACAATGTTGTTTAAAGTTTCGACTCTCTTTTCCAAATCAAGAATTTTTTCAATATCCTTTTCTTCACGAGTTTTATAAAGCTCAGTTTGTTCTTTGTTAACCGACTCTAGCTCAGTAATCTGGAGTTTATGTAGCAGCAATTGTTCTTCAAGTTCCGATATCTTTTGTTCTGACATATGAATTTCGTGTGTTACTTCAGAACAATATTGTTCGTTGAGCACCTTACGTTCATATACCAAACCATTAGCTATTGCAACTCGTCGATCAGCTTCATTTACATAATCACACTCTTTAATCCTGTCTATCTCCTCGGCTAAGGATGTGTTTGCTTGCTTCAGACGTTAATTAGCCTCTTTGTTTTCATTAATTTCACGTTTTAAAGAATTAATAATAGACGCAAGCAAATCACGGTCCTCTTCCGAGTCAGTATCCTGAGTAGCATTTCCGTCATCATTACACATATGCTGTGAATCCGTAGAGATATTTCTATCCTCCGTGTCCATTACAAATGTGTCATTGATGCTTTCGGGTTGCTCAGGATGTCGTCGTTCATTAGCAAACACATTATAGTTATCATTTGATGGTACCTTTTCAATTGGCTCAGTATCAAAGATAGGTCCAGAATTGTCAGCAGTCTCTGGAATCACTTCTTGAGTCTTTGCCATGTACACATAATGTGCCTCAAACTCTTGATCATCGGCTTCATCATCAGTGTCATCACGCCAGTCAACTTCATCTGCTATGAGTGGAATCCCTGCTTCTTCTTTCTTACACAGCAACATCTTTTCCATGTGATATCCTGAATCCTTAACCCGTTTGGATTCTTACATTCCCTAGCCATGTGCCCAAATCCCTTGCAGTTGAATCATTGAATCCCAGTCTTCTGCACAACCGGAGTGCCTACATATCTCTAGCCCCAACTTGATTCGACATCCTCTGATTATCATACCTCGCATCACGATCATACCTAGGTACATGATCAACTTCCTTATATCTAGCATTGAATGATGATCTGAGGTTGTTGTTGGTAGGTTTGTATATCTTCTTATAAGTTGTGGTGAGTAAAGAAATGATTTCTTCAATCTTTTTGTCCCTTTAAGTAGAAATTGAACATTGGCATGATGATTGGAGATGGTGCACTGATTTCTGACAAGCTCATTCATCATTTTGTAGAATCTCCAGTAATACGAGTAAATGGATTCACCATATTCGGATGTGAATTGTCTAAACTCCCAAAGTAGATTAGTCTCGAGATCTTGAACATTGATCGACTCACCTTGCTTCAATCGATGAATTGCATTCCACATTTCCATAGCATTAGTAAATGCATCAATCGTGGAATAGATATTGTTATCAATCCCAGTGAGTATGTAGTTAACAGCATCGGCTTCAGCTTGGAGGAGTTTCTTTTTCTCAGCAGGACATGTGTCGAAATCCTCCATAGCTCTTGTAGTTGATGAAGTACCATCTTCTGCTTGTGTGGTAATGGGTATGAATTCAAAAACTGGAGGTGGATTCTCAAGGCAATGACGAAGAGCGGTTCGGTTTTCTTTTCCATCTAGAAATCTCAGAAAACGAGATCTCCACTGAACTTAGCAACCGGCTTTCAGCACAGGTGGATTACCGTTGCCACCTTGTTCCAAACGGATTTGATTAGCAGTTGCAATGTTGATGTTGTTGTTAGACATGGTGAATACTTGTGAATGGATGAGGATCTTAGTGGATGTGTTGTGATTTGATTGTGGTTGAAATTCTGAAAATTCCAAATTTTTTTCTCAGTCCGACAATAAATTCCTCAGTCCTACAAAACGGTAAGCCGAAAATTTTTGTATCGCCATTTTTTTTTGGTAAACTATGTTCCGGGACTAGTCTAGATAGTGGCTAAGTTTGAAAAGTACTCGAACAAAATATCCATCGGAATACCCATCAGAATGTTGGATCGGAATACCTGTCGGAATGTCCTATCGGAATACCTGTCGGAATGCTCTATCGGAATACCTGTCGGAATGTCCTATCGGAATACCTGTCGGAATGTCTATCGGAATAACTGATTGGAATGTCTATCGGAATAACGATCAGAATGTTCGATCGGAATAACGATCGGATTGTTGAAACCCTTAAGCTATTGCGATGCAATAGTACCACAGTGATAAAAAAATTCCACTTTTCTCGGACAAAACCCAACCAATTCGAGATTTTAAGCAAAAAAATGATCAAAACACCCAAAAATTTTGTGTTTTTAGCCAAAGTAAATTTACCAAATCTCTACCACAGCTATGTAAAAGATTTGTATCAAGAAAAAATCATAAAAAACAAAAAAAAAATTGGATCTGATGTTTTAGATCAAAATAGGCACGAAAATCAAGAACACAAACACAAATCTTCAATCACCTATCCACTCTAGGCTATGATACCAAATGTTAATCCTACTTCAATCCATAACACAAGATTTAGAGTAGATTTAGAGAGAGAAAGAAAGGTAGAGAGAGAAAGTAGAGAGATAAACTAGAATGGTGGAAGGTTTACTATGTGTAAAATAATGAACCAACACCCTCTTCCACTGGCTTGTTGGGCCGTGGATTTATGTAACTTGGGCCGGGCTTGGCCTATCTTGGGCATAAAGCCCCTACCTTAGACGATATTAGCTTAAAGTCCAAGCCCGGTTTTCTTGACTAACTTATTACAATATAAAACCTTTAACGACTAAGTTGGTCAATTACATTCTTGTTCGACTATATAAAATATAAGGCTAACATATTATTAGTTTGTGTTCCATTTAAGTAGTTCGTCTTTTTTTATCAAAATAATATTAAATCTCATTTTTACGTTTCACCTCAAGAAAGCACAACAACAATAACCTAATCAAGTTTCTTCTCAAGATTCACTCCGTTTGCAATGCTAAATTTGAGTTGGATCGTTCGAGGGCCTTAGGCGTAAGTATTAGATGATAGATAGATTAACCGGCTCAAGCCTATTTGTAAGTTTAAAGTCTATTGAAGTTTCCTTTATGTGTTTTGTAATATGTACATATTGTGGTTCAATAGTACTATTATATCTAATGTTTTGAAACCCGATTTTTGAATTGACTCGGTCGAGTTATCGGGTCTGGGTTAACTCAGATTAACTCGATTTTTAAAAATAAAATTATATTTTTAATAAATAACAAAAATTATATGTAAAAACCATAAAAACCCCGAGATATAAATTGTTTACCAACCAAAAAAATTGTAAAAATTAAATTCTGTCGCAAATACGTAAAATTTACAGTTTTTTTTAAAAACTCCGAAAAAATCGAAACCCGGCTGGGTCTCGGGAACCGGGTTGACCCGGGTCACCCTAAACCCGGCGGGTCAAGCCGGGTTTCGAAAATGTGAAACCTGTGTCAATATGACCCGTTTTTTCGGCCTGAACCTGGTCAACCGGTTGACCCGACCGGGTCGAACCGGGTTTAAAAACATTGGTTATACCTATGGTTATAAATAGCGTGAAGCGTGGCGTGGTGGTATGTCCAAGCTACATGCTTTATCGTTTTTAAAGCGTGACTTATGACGGCACAACATATAAAAATATTTGTTTGTTTTATCATATTTTAATATTATATTTATATTGAGTTCAAAATAAGTTTTATACATAATAATTAAAGTTATAAATTACATGTAATATTATTCATATTTTGAAGTTGGATTTAAAAAATCATCGGAACTCATATCGTAACGCGCCTTAATCTATTGTGTAACATGAAAGTCGCGTTTTAAGCTTTAACGCACAATAAAACGAGCTATTTAAAACTATGATTATATCAATGAGGTTAAATATTTAACAAATCTATTGTCATAAAAGTACGTACACAATATAGTTAAAGTATTACGAGTACCAAGTTATTAGTACGTATCTAAAGTTCATAAATATTTATTAATCCACAATCCAACAAATATACATGCAACGTTGCATGTTTATCCCTCCTATCCCGTTGTAATGCTTAATTATATATATATTGCATAACCAATTGCCTATCTTTTTCATGAATTTAATAGAAGTATATTCGTAGACAAATTCAATAAGGTGGGAGAAATAAAGCCATATATGCACATGGTAACACGATCGCATGTGTGAAGCCAGACTAATTTAAACTGTTATGTATCCATTGGAGTATTTATTTAAGTATTGTGTTTTTTATATTTGTTTAGGTTATTATTCTTTGCCAATATTATTTTGCATTCTTGGAATTTCAACATAATTCAGTGAAATGTTTTCAAACTTTTGAGAAAGTTAAGGTGGCAAGGACGACAACTGTAAGTGTAGAAAACTCACTCAAAAAGTTAGCTTGTTTGAGGAGGGGACACTTGAACATTATAAACCATCAATTATTTTCATACATGACCAATGTAGGATCATAATATTACCCCACCTTTTGAAGAACCAACATTCTTATTAGTCACGGCTAAGTTGGTCATGGTTGACACCTCCTTTGGGTCCAAGCCACCACTCCATAGGCCACCACTCCAAACTCGTTGGTCACGACTATGTTGGTCACGGTTGACACCCTTTTGGGTCCAAGCTACCACTCACTACAACAAATTTAGGGTGTGTTCACATTTTTTTCTTCGCACTTTAAAAATTATGAACTTTATTTATAAAATATTTACACTTGTAAGTGTGAAGTATTAAAAAGTTCATACATAAAAAGTGTGAAGTTTTAAAAAGTTCACAAATAAAAGTGTAAAGTATTAAAAATCTTCTTACTTAAAAGTGTGAAATTATTTGTTACACCAAATTTGTTCACACCAAGAACACTAATGAAAAGGTGAACTTTCAAATTCATACATTTTAAAATGTGAACACGTGATATAATAAGTGTGAAAAATCAACTAATTTGTTGTAGTGACTCCATAGGCCACCACTTCAAGTGTTGGAACCTCGTAAAGTAAGGCTATCTCTGATATCAATTAATACGAACCTATCACATACTAAGCTCGTAATCGATTCATAAGTCTTAAATATAAAACTCCCCTGAAAATTTTGTGAGATTTTAAGTTTATTAAGTCGAGACTGTTAGTATGAGTTTGACCTAGGTTGTGAGCCTTACAAGTTACTAATAAGTTTCACCTACGGTTGTCTAGAAACATGCTAAAACTTGTACGATACCAAAATTAGGCCAAAAAAATATTTCACTTTTTGGTATGCTATAATTTTGTGATATAGTGGTTCGCTGTTTAAAACCCGTACCAAAAGCCTTTATAAAGATTAGTAGTAGAATTTTTTTATCTGTAGTAATTTATGTTACCCACAACGCAGACTCATATGAATCGGTCGATCAAATTCAAACTCGATTAATCGCGTTGCAACAATTGAGTCGATTTAATCGTCCACTCAAAATCCATCACAGGCACGACCCATTTCGTGTGGAATTTATATATAGTTTTTGATTTAAATTAAAATAAAAAAGCTTTTTAATTATAAATATTTAACACTTTACCTTTATAAACTTTTATTATCTTTTCATTTCTTTCACACTTTATTTTACATCAATTTATTTTTATACCATTTAAAATGAATTCAAACTAACCGTAAACTCTCGATGTGGATGTAGCTTTATGTAAAACTTGAGTAGACGTTTCAGAGACGTGCATATTAGGAAAAAAAATCAAAAGACGACAACGTTTTGGTCGGACGTAACTGAGCACTTTATAATGATACGAATGATAAACAAAAAAGTTACGATTACGTTAACTGTAAATGAAAAAGACGATTCGTCTTAAAGTTGATTTATTCGATTTCCAATAATATCTTACAGAAGCATCTAAGAGGATCTATAAAAAAAGCCGTAATCTAAATCGCATTTTTTTAATATTTTTATTTAATGAAATAGTTTTCTTTTTAAAGTTTAAACTTAATCATCTTATTGTAAAAATAAATCGATTGTAAATCTTTAGGAAAAAAAAAAGCTAAAAAAAAAAAAGAAATGGTAATCGGATTAAATCACTCCTGTCATCGTTTGGCTTTCACTTATTATTACTGTAGTTTACTTTCTTTATTTTAGAGCATCTTATAAAATTTAATATTACACGTATACAATACAACCTTCTCTTCTTGTATGTATCCAACAAGTTATTGCTGTTTGTATGGTGTTATCTCCACCACCAAGACAACCTTTCATATCAAAATACAAACAAAAACACACCTATAAACCCTATCACATTTTCCTAAAGTTCGCAATCTTATTTTATAACAACATTTTACATTTTCATGTCCTTCCTCCCACCTGAACCTATGTTCTTCGGATATGAAGATCCCCACCACAATCCTCATCACTACCAAGGTACTTCAAGTCTCTCTTATGTGTTTGTGATCAAGCACAATTAAGTTTATATATGTTTTGCATGGTAATCATTTTGATCATTTATATGCAGGTGTTGAGCCCTTGATGTTGAGTAGATCCATGTCATATAACGGGAGAGAAGGGTGTGAAGATATAAATGTTGGAGGCGATGCTGAGACCTCGGATGACGAAGGGTCACAGCTAGGAGAAAAGAAAAGGAGATTGAACCTTGAACAAGTGAAGGCCTTGGAGAAAAGCTTTGAATTGGGAAACAAGCTCGAGCCAGATCGTAAAAGACAATTGGCTCGGGCATTAGGGTTGCAACCCAGACAAGTGGCTATATGGTTTCAAAACAGAAGGGCTCGATGGAAGACAAAACAATTAGAGAAAGATTATAATGTGTTGAAGAGACAATTTGATAACATTAAAGCTGACAATGATGCACTAAAGAATCAAAACAAGAAACTACATGCACAGGTAACACTAACTAAGCATAGATTGACCCACAATTTAAACCAGATTATGCATTATTGTCCGAGTTCTTCAATGAGGTGGTCGTATCTTACTAGCTACTTTTGAGTCTTGAGTTTGTATATAACAGACTCGTACAAAGCTTCTCTTACCCATGAGTCCATGATTCTAAACATGCATTTTGCTATGAAAGAATACATGCACAAACCTTTTTCACTGAATTTCTCTATTTACTCTTAATGCTTTTCTTTCCTTTTGCTTTTAGTTGATGACTTTAAAGGTTCAAGAATCAAACGGCATTCGAGCCATTATGAACTTAAACAAAGAAACAGAAGGATCATGGAGCAATGGAAGTGACAACAGTTGTGAAGACAACAGCACGATATTTTATAGCCAGATTTCAAACAACATTCACTCGCATTCTTCGATTATTGGGGGTTTAACACCACAATTTCTTCTCGGTCAACCGCTGAATCAGACATCGGTCACCGGAGATGAAGGCTTTTGCAACATGCTTAATGTTATCGAGGATCAACCAGCTTTTTGGGCATGGCCGGAAGCTCAGCCTCGAAATCTATCATGAACGTACAATAAATTATTTTCTCTAGTTTTCCAACTTCTTTTTCTTTTATTTTCTTGTTAAATCAACCATTTTGTAATTTAATTAATTGGTGTAAATTTGTGCATTCAATCTCATAACTTAACTAGATCTTGGTTTAATTGTTGTAACATCTCGGAGTTCAGAAACAATTGGACATGTATCTTTTAATGGTTATTTTTGTGATTTAACAAAGATTATGATTCTTAACTATTGTGTATGAAGGAAATCTTATACTATTTAAATTAGAAGAAATATATATGGAGTTATAAGCTGACCGATTATTAGAAATAACGGAAAAATGTACTAAGCTAATTATCACAAGTTTTCAGAGTATTACGATAGTGTTATTGCAAATTATTGTATTCTGTGTATCATAACAAGACTATAATTCGATCACTGTCCTTGAAAAAATAGAGGTAACTACACTTAACAGACTATTCATATTTAATTATTTTGATTAGCTAGACGACTACTACTAAAACATTTTTATTACCCAACATACATCAGTTCAGACTATAAAATCAGTTTGAACAAAACATCTCTCTAGCTTTTTCATTTTCAAAGTCTTGACGATATATAATTTTAGATACGCACTTAAATTATCGGTATATGCTTAGGCCATGTGCATGAAGAAACGAGTACTTAACTTTTTTATTATTGAGTTGAAGATAATATAACTTTGTAGATAAATAAACTTATATTATAGCTTTATAATCAAAATATTGATACAATCGGTAACCTTTCATTTAAAAAAGTCTTGGATTTATAAGGGTTTCATGTGGCATGTTTGTTTACACAGCATATATTTTGCCAGTTAGGTAATGTAGTTGCTCTGGCATGTATGGGTTATTATTATTTTAATGAATAAATTTATATATAAATAATATATAATATTAGTATTTTGCTTATTGAGTGGTATTAAAAAACAATGAAGTCTCCACTCTGTTATTATAAAAATGTGTATAGGAGAAGGTTCGACTTCCATGCATGTGCTTCAAGATTATACACATTATTTAATTTCATATACAAATCATATAATATATTCAACCTTTTCAAAATAATATTACAAACTATACTACAAAGTACAGTATCAAATTTTAAAGACAAGAAGAAAACCAGTAGTATACTTTAATTTATGAAAAAATCAGCTAGATTACGATAAGAAACTCAATTCCGTATTTCCGTTTATTTCAAAAGCCCAACATTAATGGGCTTACTTCCCTAAATCAAAATTAATTTGACCTTTCAAAATGATCCTATTTAGTCACCAACTTTTATAACGACTATATAAATATAGATTTAAGTTCTTTTGGATACCAAAGTTTTCTAAGATACAAGGGGACTCATCCCCACCATCCATCTCCATCTCATCCGATGGCTGAGATTAAAACCCCCAATTTATACTGCAGGGGTATTTTCGTCTTTTTACTTCTGGATATATATACGCTTTAACAAATTCGTTTCATTCTTCTTCTTCTTCCCCGATTAAACTGGTACTTTCTCTCTCTATGTTTCTCTCTCTAGATATACCGTTTGTTAATAAGCTTATTAGTAAGCTTATAAATAAGCAATTCGCATCTATTAATAAGCTTATTAATAGATCGGATTATTAAATACGCTTATTTATAAGCTTATTAACTATCCGATTGATTAATAAGCTTATTAATCATTCGTATTGATTAATAAGCTTATAAATAAGCGTATTTAATCGAGCGGATTGATTAATAAGCTTATTAATCAGCTTATTAATCGATCGGGACGATTAAATACGCTTATTTATAAGCTTATTTTATGTCTCTGGTCTATTTTTAGTGATATTGTTTATAAGCTTATTTGATAAGCGTTGATTCTTTTAGGTTTTAGATAAGCTTTTTATGAGTTGTTGTTTTTTCGATTTTTCATAGGTTTTAATGATGGATTCGAGTGATTCTAGTGGTCGTAGTGGTGTTGTTGATCCTTCTACGTTGGTTGACTTGACTAACGATCAGTCTAGTGTCGATCAAGGTTTGGATTTGCCATCCGAAAGTGTTCTTCATAGTCTTGCGGATGAGATTTCTGCGTATGAACAAGACGGTGAAGAAGCGGAAGCTGTTAAGAGTAAGTTTTCTAGTTTTTGTTGAGCTTAGTGCATGTTGCCAGTGTATCATATATGCTAGGAACCTATCATATATGATGTTTGTATTTTTACATAGATATGATAGCCATGTAACATATACTATCATATATGATACATGTCTATCATATATGATGTTTACATGATATGTGTTGAATTTTTCTAGTATTTTGTAATCATATATGATAGTATATGTTTCTTTTTGTAGAGTTGAATGCTGTGCGGACTCCTGAGTCGTATATCACTCATTCCAACTTTGATACTCCTGGGGGTACTGTTTACTACATTCCGAAAGTGCCTGCCGAGTTTTTACTTGTTAAAGGGAACGAGTACGATTCAGTTGAGCATTGCATTGCTGCTTACAAGAAGTATGCCGTTAAAGCTGGTTTTGTTGTTAGGAAATCGTGTCAGAAAAGATTGAGGAGCGGGATTGTGAAGCAAAAGTATTTGGTTTGCAACAGGAAGGGTTCCCCGAAGGATATATATGTAGACACCCTAGATTTGGAGAATGGTTATAACCAATTGAGGCATTCAAATGTTCATATCACCGGTTGTAAAGCTCGTGCTGTGTTTGACTTGATCCCTGGTACGACGAAGTTCAAGTTGAGTGTATTTGATACTATCCACAACCACGAGCTTGAACGTGAGGAGTACAAGCATCTGTCAAAGAATCAGAGGCAGTTAACATACGCGGAGCAGGTGTTTATTGTCAAGGCTGCGAGTGTGAATATCGGTGCTACAAGAGCTCATCACCTTCTGACCGGGATCAAGGGTTCTTATCTGCTCGTTCACGGCACTACTGTTGACTTTAAGAACTTCTTCCGTAGCGTCAACTGTTACATCGGGGACTATGACGCGCAGATGTTGATAAACAAGATGGAGAAGAGGAAGGAGTACGTTGCTGATTTTTCGTTTGATTATTTGGTTAACAAGGCTGAGCTTATTGGCTTATTCTGGGCTGATGAAGTGTCCAAGTACAACTACAAGGAGTTCTGTGATGTTGTCTCTTTTGATGCCACGTTTAAGACAAACAAGTACAAAATGGTATTTGTTCCTTTTACGGCGATTGACAACCATAGGAAGTGTGTTACGGTTGCTGCTGGTTTGCTCAAGTTCGAGACCACGGAATCGTATGTTTGGTTACTTAAAGCCTTCATCAAAGCGTTTGGGAAAGCACCTAGCATAGTAGTGACCGATCAAGATAAGGCGATGAGGAATGCCATTGAAGCCGAGTTTGTTGGTACAAAGCATAGGCTGTGCATGTGGCATATCACGCAGAAGCTTCCAGCGAAGGTACTTTTTTTTTAAGACTAGTATCATATATGATGAAGTAGCATCATATATGATATTTTTGTTAGTATCATATATGTTGAAGTAGTATCATATATGATGTGAGAACAGGATTTTTACTCATATCATTTGGTTTTTGTTTGTCTTTGCAGATATGTGAGAAAATATACAATGATCGTGTTTTTAAAGAGAAATTGAACAAGATTATTTGGAACATGTACATTGGTCCCGAGGAGTTTGACACCAGATGGGGTGATCTGATGACAGAGTATGATTTGGTGGGACACAAGTGGCTGACGAAGATGTATGATATGCGTTCAACTTGGATCCCTGCTTATTTTTCTGACTCGCCGTTGTGTGGACTGATGAGGACTACGTCTAGATCAGAGAGCGAGAATTCTTTCTTCTCCCACTTTACCAATTCTAGTTCGACGCTTATGAACTTTATGAATTGCTTTGAGACGGCGATGGAAAAGCAAAGGAGTGTTCAAGAGAGAATGGATCATAATACAATGGATACTGTTCCGAAGTTAAGGACTTTTCTCAAGATTGAGAAGCATGCTGCAATGGTTTACACTCGTACCTTGTTTGAGTTGGTTCAGAAAGAGATTTTTGTTGGATTATGGTATTGTCAGATAGATACTAAGAATGTGCTCGAGGGTTCTGAGGTTTCTGTTATTAGAGTTAGGCATTTTGTTTATGAAGAGCCTGGTAAGAAGAACAAGAAAAAGGTGAATGATAAGGTTACTGATAAGGTTAAAGTTGGCGAGTCTTGTAATAATGTGAAAGATAAGGAAAATGACAATGATAAAGAGAAGGAGAAGGAAGATGATGAGGTTGACATGTTTACTAGAGAAGATGGGTTGTACAAGGTATGTGAGTTTTTTGTTGATGTAATATTTTTTTTTTTAACATATCATATTTGATAAGCACATGTATCATATATGATATTCACTTCTTTTTTTTTTTGGTTTTTTTTCCCAGGTGTTGCGCAACTTAGAGGATGGTTCAGTTATTTGTACATGCCAATTGTTTATGAGGGTTGGGATATTGTGCAGGCATATTTTCTGCGTGTTCAAGAATGCCAATATCGAGATGATTCCTCAGCAATACATTCTTAAGCGTTGGACCAAGAACCTTATCCCGGCTGCGTTGAGGAACAAGAGGAACAGGTATGGGGAGAAGAATGTTGTATTGGAGAATTATTCGTGCGAGGCGACATCTATTGTTGATCATTGTGTGCATTTGTTGAGCAAAGACGAGCCTAGGTTGGGTGCTTTTGTTGAAAAGTTGAAGCAGCTGAAGAAAGATGTTGAAGCGGATTGTCCAAATCCTCCATCTAAGAAGAAGGTAGACTGTTTGGAGCAGCTCGTTGGTGTTTCTCATCCTTCTGTACGTTTGGTTGATAATCCAGATGTTGGAACCCCTAGAGGACGTCCTGGGCGTCAAAAGCTGCGTATTAAAGGTGGTAGAGAGATAGCTATTGAGAAAGGCAAAAAGAACAAGATTACATGTTCGGTGTGCGGGGGTACTGATCATAACAAGAGGACTTGCACCGGTAAGCGATTGGAGGAAGTCGTTGTCGAGGATCTAGCTTTTGCAGATGCAAGTACGAGTGGATGAGCTTGGATAGAAGAAAAGTTTTTCTTTTTTAGGAATTTTTTCCCGTTTTATTTTACTGTTTGCAGTTTCTGAACATGTCATTTTATGATGTATGATGATATTTTGTCTTGATTACTTTGATTCATGAGAAGTTGTTTTTGATACTATCTTTTTTAGGATAATCATATGTCAATTAGTCATGAGAAGTTGTGTTTAATCCCTTTTTTTCTTTAGTTTGTATGCTTTTGTCAGTTTTTTAAGTTTTTTTTGGAGTATCATATATGATAGTGATGTATCATATATGTTAAGTTGTCAACACAACATATATGATACGTATGTATCATATATGTTAAGCTGTGTTCAATCCTTTAGTTTTTTCTAGTTTGCTTTTGTCAGTTTACAAGTTTTTTTTGGACTATCAGATATGATAGTAATGTATCATATATGTTAAGTTGTCAACACAACATATATGATACATGAGTATCATATATGATAGTTTTTAAGATGCTAATGTTACTACTTTCAAGAATTTCGTTTCCATAGCAAGTGTGTTTTTACAAGTTTTTTTTGGACTATCATATATGAAACTAATGTTTCATATATGATAGTTTTGTTTTTAACGGTTTACATGTTTTACAATATCCTTCTGTGCTCTATAAATTTAATTCAAGATCAATACACATGAAACAAAATATTCATTTTCCATTTCATAATAGAAATTTCGACGGGTTACAAGTTAAAACAAGTTGTATCCACAAAATGCGGTACATCCTACTTTACCGCCAGCAACTTGTCTTCCCTACGATTCTATCCAAATGTTTTCCAATGGTACGTCAGGTGTAGGCGACATGACTCGGGGGTAGTCGGACTAATGGATTCCTATTAAACGACCCACGATCTACGACCAGTTGACCCCAAGCTTAGAGCAACCCATCATGGGTTCTCTTGCATGCCGCGTACTCCTTTTCCGATTGGATAAGTCATCTAACTGCTTCTAATCTAAATCAGTTCACTAATCTCTTTGCCTAGCCTAATGTTCCATTGGGTTAAGCGTTAAAGCTTATCAAGGTAGGCGACATGACTCGGGGGTAGTCGGACTAATGGATGCCTATCAACCGATCCATGATCTACGACTAGTTGACCCCAAGTTTGGAGCAACCCAACATGGGTTCTCCTGCATGTCGCGTACCCCTTACCCAGAGGATAGGCTAAGAAAAGCGGAAGTCTTAAACAAAAATCTAAGTTATTACAGACCAAATTAAAAATTAATGTCTTAAACTGTATTGTCTTATTGTCTTTCCTTCTTCAGATGGCGCTCTTGGCCACATCTCTGTCTTGTTCCTCCTTTCTTGCTTTGATTGCCTCTTTGATGACCTTTGTCTTGAATGGTTGCATCTGGTATGTTCTTGCAAATTCATAGGCTTCATCTGTTACCTGCTGCCTTTTGGTGTTCTTCTCGTGTGATAATATCTTTGCAACTATCCTGAACCTCAGCTTCAGTATTTCCTTTCGTTGCTCATCTGAATCACTCGGGAAGTCCAAAACCCAACCTTTTGCACTTTCGCCCTCATAATGCTCCATGTGCATCATCACGAACACCCCACAATCGATGTCGTTGTACATTGTTCCCCACTTTGGTCGAATGATTGTTTGCTTCCTGAGTTTTTTTGTCATTTTGTGCTGCACACTCTCCATATACATCATAAACATCTTCATCTGCAAAAAAAAGCCCCAAGTTTGTCATATTCTTTTTGTGTGTGATTTTTTTAGATGCTTTTTGAAATGCACAGATGTTCATGTTTTTTTTTAGTTTATTTGTGTATTTAGTGACTTACCAGTAGGTCACAGTACGTCTGGTACTTGCTTTCATATGTGCTGGCGACTTTCGAGTTGTCGATGATTGACACGGCGCCGTTGACTAGGTTAAAGACCACCAAGTAGTAGTGCTGGTGAGATATGACCGGGAAGAACACCTGCAGAGTTTTTGTAAGTTATATTTTTTTGAATCTATTGTAAAATTTAATATCAAATATGTTCTAATCCTACTGCATTTGATTGCATGTCACTCATCATATATGATAAGTTTTTATCATATATGATAAGTTTTTATCATATATGTTTTACTTCTTTTATCATATATGTTAGTCAAGTGTTTACCAGATTTATTGTAAACTGTAACTGTAATATCATATATGTTATAATACTATATGTTTTACTTTTTTTTATCATATATGTTAGTCAAGTGTTTACCAGATTTACATTCTTCAACTTCAGCAAGTCCTCATCTTCTCCCATGGTTGTTCTCATGTTCTCTTCAAACTTTTGAAACTGCTTCTGGACGTCATACTGTCCGTTTGCCAGTTTCCAATCAAACATGTTTGCTGTCTGTATTTGCATAATCAATAATACATTTTTTGTTTTAGTTTGTGGACATAATTTTGTTATAAAAAACACATATGATGTAAGATGTACTTACAATCATAGTTGACATGAAGTACTGTTTCTTCTTTTTTCCTCCTGTGCGAGTGTGTTCTTCAAAGTTCAGTACATTTGAGTATGTGTCAATGACAGGTGCATCTACCTTTAAGCCCGGAGCCATTGTCTGCAAGTTGTCCCTCATGCAAGCATAATTATTGTCCGCCGACTCAAATATGAATTCCCTGCAAACATAGTTCAATTACTTACTTTTATCATATATATATGATCCTACTTGAATGATATATAGTTTGTTAGTTTTTTAGCTTTTACTTACAGGTTGTTATTAAGCATTGAGAACAAACTCTCTCCTATCATCAACTCTGCTACAGTGAGCTTCCCCCGTGCTGGTGCTTTCTTGTTTATGTAGTTAGAAAGGAGCAAGCGGGATGGCCTCTTTTGTTCTTTTGCAGCATCATCTTCTTCTACCATCATCACTATCTCCTTAGGTGTTGTTTCAGGCGTTTTTGTGATTTGGCTGAAAGATGGTGTTGATTTGAGAGACTTTGGTTGCCTCGTTCCTCTGGTTTTCCTTTTCGCCATCGCTTCTTCCTCAAGCTTCTTTTTTTGGCTTTCAATTGCAGCTTGGCGTTCCAACTCCATGCAATACCTGTCCAGGTATTCATCAAACTCTGGGTCGTTGTCAAACTCCCCGGACAATGGCTCGTCTGTAAAAACAGTCTTATGAACCTCTGCCAACATCGCTGCTTCTTTAGCTGACTTTGGATGGTGAACCAACCCAGCTTCGGTGACCAGTTCCTCTTTTTCAGTTTCCTTTTCTTTATCTTTTGCCTTTTGAGCTTTTTGAGCAGATTCCTCATCCTCAGTTTGTATACTTTCAAGAGTAACCGGCTGTTTTACTGAAGCAGCAACATCTTCTGTTTTCCCATCCTCCGTGGAGGTTTGCTCCCAATCCATGAAATCCACATCAAGGTCATCGTCCTTGTTTCTTTTGAATACCATCTGGTATTCCTTGCATAGACCAATTAATGTTTCATCATTTTCAAACTTTTTAAGTCCTTCTCCAAGTGTTTCAGCAAGCACTCTTCTTGCCTCATATATGTCTCCAAATCGATCAATACTTTTTTCAACAAACTCCTGCATAGAAAAATGTATGTTGCAAGTGTATTAGTATCTTTTGTATATGATACTTTATATATGATAGTTCACTATCATATATGATAGTATGTACTATCATATATGATAGTATGTACTATCATATATGATAGTTCATACTATCATATATGTCATAGTTTTTTGTTTTACCTCTAATGTTTGTGGTTTCCTGTCTTTAATTGGTTCCAGGTAGAAGTCATTGTTTTTGTACACATCAATCCCCATGTGGACATCTTCTTCCTTGTACTCATCTTGATGTTCCAGGTTCCCCAAACATTGAATCTTCATTTCTTCTTGTATTCTCAACTTCATCAAACGACCATTCCAGCTTCTTATTGCTGGTCTTCGCCTCATCACGGCTACTCCTGGGAAGTAAGTTGAGTCCAAGTAAAGCAGCTGTGAAAAGAACAAGTTTGTTTTGGTTAAAGAGAACGAAAACATATAAAGTAAGTTTTAAATTAAAAAAAACAGTTGTTTTTACTTACACACAAGAAAGTAGCAGGTCCGTTGTACCATCGTTTCACAGCTTGGTCGTTCCACTTGCTTTTACTTTTCTTGAGGCTTTCTAGTATATAGGACGACCAGTCTATCTCATTAATGTTTTGTTTCTCTGTGACCTTCTTCAAAATCTTCAAAAGGACTTTCCCACCAGAGTCTAAGTTGCACATCGTGCCACCAAAGAGCATAAGGAAGTTCATTATGAAGTTGAAGTCTGCTGTGTTGGTCGACTGGATCCTTTTTGCAATTGTTGCTGGGCTTGGTTTTAATGTGCCGTATTGAGCCTTCCATTCTTCGATGAAAGCATCATCGTCTTCCCTTTCCGGCAGTTCATTAAGAGATATTGTCCCCATCGGGACCCCAAGCATTTGTTGCACCCTTTCTCTTGTTATTTTGATGGATCCTTTGGGGAGTCTCAGTTCCATGCTTTGTGGATGGAACTTCTCGACAACATGGTACAGAAGGTGTGAAGACAGCTCGTTTATGGGAAACTCAATGTACCTCTCAAAACCAATTTGTTTTAAAACTTTCTTTCTTTCATCTGACAGTCCTGAGGTTGCTTCGAACAATGATTTAGGTGAGCATCTGGTCAAAGCAGTAGGGTATACCTTTGTTTGCTTCTTTTTTGTTGGACCTCTACCCTTCTTCTTTTTATCCAAAACCATCGCGTAGTCGTCTTCTTCTTCTTCTTCAGTTTCATATTTTTTTAACTTGTTGCCTTTAGAAGGTGAAGGTTTGACAACTAGCATCTTTGATGTGCCAACCATCTGCTCATTCTCCTCGTCATCGTCTGTTTCGATTTTCTCATCCATCTGGTCATCTTCTTCTCCTTCGCTTGATTCTTCCTGCGAAGTTGTTTCTTTTTTCCCAGTTGTTTTTTTGCCCCCACTGTATGTATGCTTCTGTCTTTTTGTCCCTTTATGTGGACGTTTTGCTTCTTCCTTATGTTCCAACTTCCTTTTTTCGGCTTTTTTATCCTTCTTTACCACTTCAGGAAAGCTTGCTGTTTTGCAAAATATAATGAAACGTGTTAGTATTATACAATCAACATAAATGATACATAAATATTTTCTTATGCTATATCGTATTTGATAAAATTATCATTAATTGTTACCTTTTTTTGTTTTTGAAGGGTTGATGAACTTGATTTTTGTTATTTTCTTCAAAACATCTTTGACCCTCTTTTCTTTCACAGGTTCCTCTTCATCCTGGTCTTCATCATCATCTTCGCTACTTTCACCCTCATTATTGTCATCCTCTTCCTCCTCGTCTTTGTCATCTCCATCGTCTTCCTCCTCGTCTGCGTCATCTCCATCTTCTTCCCCCTCGTCATTGTCCTCTGGCTCTTCTTCGTTTTCCTCTTCCTTGTTACCTTCTTCTGTCTCGGTTTGTTCAGACTCGGCTTCTTCATCTACATATTCTTCCCCGCTGCTAATTCTCTCGTCTTCTGAAACATCATCTTCTTCCGTACCACTTTCTTCTACATTTTTTACAAAGCAAAGAGATGTTCAGTATTGTATGTTTGTTCCTAATGAATTAATATGATATGTAGTATATTTTTCCTACCTTCTGTCGTCTCTTTTGGCTTTTCAGCTTTCTTTGTTTTCAAATTCGTTTTTCCTTTGCCCTTTGTTTCGACAGCTTTTTCCTTGGTCTTTGTTTGATTGACAGCTTCAGTTACACCTTTGCCCTTCTCTTTGTTTTGTCTTGCTCTTTCACGCGCTGCAGCTTTTTCTTTCATTATTTTTATAGTAACTGCTGATAAAAAAAAAACTTATTAGATATGATACTTAATTTTACTTTTCTGTATTTTTTTTTTTTTTTGCTTTTTTTACCTAAGCTTCTTTTAGGTTGTTCTTCTGTCTCGTCATCCTTGTTTTTTGTATGCTGTTCATCTGCAATAAAAGTGCAAAGTTAGACAAAATTACATCTGTTTAAAGCTTTATATGTTGCATAACTTATGAAATATGATGAATTATATATGATAAGGTTCTATCAAATATGATGTCTCATTTTTTAACTATCAAATATATGTTCTAATCTTTCTGCTTTTGATTATATTTTCACTCATCATATATGATAAGGTTTCATCATATATGATAAGGTTTTATCATATATGTTTTATTAGTCTAGGAAACCATTTTTGCTCAACCGAGATACTTATATTCACATGCAAGCAATATTTAAACGCAAAACTCGCTTAAAACTATCAAATGATGCAAGCAATATGATATCATACATGTTCTAATCCTTCTGCTTTTGATTTTATTTTCACTCATCATATATGATAAGGTTTCATCATATATGATAAGGTTTTATCATATATGTTTTATCAGTCTAGGAAACCATTTTTGCTCAACCGAGATGTTTATATTCACATGCAAGCAATATTTAAACCCAAAACTCGCTTAAAACTATCAAATGATGCAAGCAATATGATATCATACATGTTCTAATCCTTCTGCTTTTGATTTTATTTTCACTCATCATATATGATAAGGTTTCATCATATATGATAAGGTTTTATCATATATGTTTTATCAGTCTAGGAAACCATTTTTTTCAACTTTTTTAAATCCCATTCTGTTCATTTTTTTAACCAACCGAGATGCTTATATTCACATGCAATCTATTTTTAAACACAAAACTCGCTTAAAAGTATCAAATGATGTTTATTTTCATAGATCTACTATATTCATCATACATTTAGTTAAACAGCATAGAAGAATCATTGATATAGCTTAAAATTATAAAAAAACAGAGAAAAAGCTCAGAAAAAGCTTGGAAAAAGCTTAAAAAGCATTTAAAAAACTTAAAAAGCATAGAAAAAAGATGGATCTGTGATTTTATACCTTTTTGCCTTGTTTTTATCGTCGTTTTATCTGGTTTTTTCGAAGATGGCTCGTTTTTCGGCTTCCCTTTCATCGTTGTTGATTATTTTGATCGGATGATGTGTTTTTGAAGATGAAATCGTTGATCGAGATGGTGGGTTTTGGTTGTGTGTGTTTTCACTGTGTGTTTTGTGTGTGTGTGTGATTTTGGAATGAAATGAAAAATGACGGTTGAATGTAGCGAAAAAGAGGGGGTTAGGGTTTGGGCGCGGTTGTGATATTACATAACTGCCCCTCCGCTTTTTTTTTTTGTTTAAACGTGGATCGTTTGATTAAAATAGATGAGTGGCCCAGATTTGTCCCCTTGTATCCAAAGGATACAAGGTATCTTAAATAACCGGACTCATAAATATATCTAAAACATATATTTATGAGAATTGTTTTTGGGCAAAAAAATTTCTAAAATTATGCCCAACCAAAGAAAAGTATCAAAATCTTTTATATAATAAAAGAATTTGATTTTGAAAAAATTTCACGTTTGGTCCCTATCGTTTACCCCAAATATCAAGTTTGGTCCCTATCTCAAACTAAGTGCACAGATCGTCCCTATCGTTTACACTTTGGATAAAAAATAGTCCCTATCTTGGATGAGGGTTAACTTTGGTTGTTAAGTCTTGAGAGAGGAGGGGCATTTCGGTCATTTACTTTTTTTTGTCATTTCTTTGATAAATCAAAAAGTCTGTAACTAATATATCTTTTTGTTTCATATGATATGCTTTTAGGATGTGCTCGTAGCCGGAACTGATGCTAGTGCTGCTACAGTGGTTTGTAAGAAAGGTGTAGTAGATGAAAATGATCTTGCAGATCTCATATATCTGAAGGCAATAGTCAAAGAGATAATGAGGTTATACCCTCCAGCACCTCTTCTAGTACCTCGAGAATCTCGGAAAGATACCATTTTACATGGCTATGAAATCAAGCAAAAAACACTTGTTCAGGTAAACGCCATTGGAAGAGACCCTGAATCGTGGGAGAACCCTGAGGTGTTCTTACCAGAGAGGTTTTTGGGTAGCGATATCGACTTTAGAGGGAATGATTTTGAGTTAATCCCGTTTGGAGCTGGTCG
Source organism: Glebionis coronaria (assembly GCA_025667525.1). Taxonomy (NCBI): domain Eukaryota; kingdom Viridiplantae; phylum Streptophyta; class Magnoliopsida; order Asterales; family Asteraceae; genus Glebionis; species Glebionis coronaria. The sequence continues at coordinate 452,631,508 of CM046875.1, read as the reverse complement.
AAGAATCTGTCCAGGAATTTCGTTGGGAGTTCTAATGGCTGAACTCTTGCTTGCTAATCTTATGTACCTGTTTAACTGATTTAATTAAAGTGAGGGTGGGACGGTGGGTTAATGTTTTGATGCAGCGCCGCCAAAACCAAATGCACACCACGGTAGACACCTCGGTACATAAACCCTCATTCTCAAAACCAAACGCACACCACCAACTCGCCTTGATTAGATCTGGTGTTGACGACGGAGATAACGAGGTTGACGACAGACACCTCGGTACATAAACCCTCATTCTCAGATATGATGAGAGAGTACATCAAAAGGCCTTCGGGGAACTGAAGGGTCACGCGCTTGGCGCGAGTGGTGGTCACGCGCCAGATGGATTTGTGGATTTCGAAGCTGTAGTTTGGGGGAGGAGGGAGATGGCGGTGTTTAGAGATGGGTTGGAGGTGATTGAGGAGGGAGATGGCGGTGTTTAGAGATGGGTTGGAGGGAAGTGGTTTAATCAAGCTGAGGAAATGGAAATGGGAGATTGGGGGGTTTTATATTTGGGTAATGAAAAAGAGTAGAGATGACTTGAAAGTGACAATGTATACCTACCCCCAGTTTTATGTTTTTCTATGAAGTAAGCTTCCACCAACTTCGACATGGGAGCTGGTGGCTTCGGTGGCATTGGAATGAAGAAAGGGGCCTGAACTGATTAAAAAATCAGTTGGTTAGAACAGTATTAATATATACTGATGGAACATGGTGTGGGTTTTTTTTAGGATGAAGATAATGATTTTAACAGATCTTGTTTGTAGGTTGTGGATTTATGTAGCTTAGGATTTGGTTTGGTTTTGATTGAATCTGGGTTGAGATGAAAACATGTGAGAGAGAGACTGAGATATGTGTGTGAGAGAGATAAGAAAGAATTTGAGAGAGAGAGAGAGAGTTAGATTTAAGAAAGAAAAGAAAAAAGAAATAATTGAGCTCGAAAAGACAAAAATACCCCTCAAATAAGTATACTTAACTGGCAAATCTAACGTCCATCCAAGATAGAGACCATTTTTGATCCAAAGTGTAAACGATAGGGACGATCTGTGCACTTAGTTTGAGATAGGGACCAAACTTGATATTTGGGGTAAACGATAGGGACCAAACGTGAAATTTTTTCTTTGATTTTTAAGCAATTTTAATGAAAAGTGGGGGTTGTGAAAAAAATAATTGAACTAATTAAATTCCTTTATTTTTTGGACACATAAGCAAAATTAAGCGATGTGATTGGTGAAAAAAAATAAAAATTGAATTTAATTTAGTCAAAATAAAAAATTTTGGTGGAGGAATTTGATGAAAACACAAAAAGATATATTTGTCAAATTTGTGAAAATAAAAACTTAAAAAAAAGGAGAAGACTGATAAAACTATAGTGTTGAATTTTAAATAAATTAGATGGATTTAATAGTAAACTTATAATTTTCTATATTTTTAGTAACTTTATAAAATATACAAAATACCCCCTTGAACTTTATACCCTCTAAACTTTACATCTTAAATATACAACATATATGTTATATTAAAAAAATCAAGAAATCACAAGATTATAAATGATAGTATAAAAACACAAATTATTTTTTATTTCTATTTTGACACTTAACAAAGTCAAGCAATGCAATATACGTAAATAATTATTACATGAATATAAATATTAAAATGAATGCAAGACCTCAAACATCGGTGTGAGATGGAAATACATACATGAGATTTTACATATTACAACAATATATATTTTTTCGAGATCGTTATATGTTACTAAACACACAATGTCTAAAAAAAATAGCTAATATTTCAGTTAAACAAAGTCAAATCCTTTAACCAACAAATATCTATACAAAATATCAATTAACATTATCACATAATGAAAAATATGTAAATCTTGTGTGTTCATGAGCATCGTAACTATTTAAGTATTAAAATTTTAATATTGTTTTATAATAATATTAAACATTACAAGACCATGAATTTATAAATCGTGTACGTGTAAGGTTGATATAAATAGTTTGTTAATTCATAATCAATAAGATATAACTATTTAAAATAAAAATATCGAAAGTAAAAAGAATACGAAATTTGAAAAATAAAAATTGAGGTGAGTTTATATAAATTTAAACGGTGCACAATAAAACAACAAATTAATCAAACATATAAATATGAGATGTTTTTTAAAATATATAATATTCATAAAATCGTAGTAACGAAATTATTACTTTATTAACATTTATATCTAAGTCACATGCTTACACGAGCATTAAAACTAATAGCATTAAATGCAAGTATTTAACTAGCGTTATTTAACAATTACGACCATTACTTAATTTTTTTAATCCCTAATATTTAAAAAACATCGCTACAAGTTCGTTAAATTCATTGGTCCGTTACAAAATCAGCCCGTTCTTAACGTAAAATTTCGACTTCACACTTTACAATCGACAAAAGTTTAATGTAAACCCTCATATTATTATAATTCTAATAAGTCAATCTCAAGCCTCAATTTTTTATATGTATAAGAGCACAATGGTTCGGTGCCATGGCATAAAAATGCTGTTACGTCAGTTTTTTTCCCACGGCACCAGTTTTTACTGGCAAACTTGAGCCGTGGGAAAACTGGTGTCATAGGAGTAAAAAGTGGTATATAAGACCCACATATACCCACTTTAATAATTAAAAATAAAAATAAAAATAAAAATAAAATCAAAAAACCCCATGGCGAGGGCTGGTGGGCATGGCGCAGGAGCCATGGCGCAGCACCACGGAGCCCTGCGCCGTTGGTTTTTGTTGCGTTATGGCCATGGCGCCTAGCCATCAGCCAGGATTCCTCCTGCTCTAATTTTTACATTTTTTTAGAAATTAAATATCTCACAAACCGTTAATCGTTACGCAAAACAAAACATACCATCGCGACGAGAAATAAATTATCTTTCTAACGAAGGGAAAATGTATATATTTTCGCCGAACTTTTTTTTTGTCTGAAAAAATCATATATGATTCGTATCACGGATCATATATGATTTTCTGAAATCGTATATGATTTTCTCATGAAAAAAAATGTTCGTCTAAAGTTTATACATGTGCCTTTCGTTGGAAAGATGATTTAATTCGCGTTGCAACAATATATTTTTTGTCGCTTAACGATTTACCGTTTATGAAATATTTTTTATTTTTAAATTGTGAGTAGTGGGTTGTTAAAAAATAAATATGTGTAATTAGTTGATGTGGTTTATGTTATATTACGGGTCTATATTAATCTCAGCTCCTCCGCAATAGAACGCAAGTTTACATACTCATTTAATGCAAATACTAACGAGCTTGAATTTGATTTCAAAAAATAAGTTTTACAAGTTCAATAAATGTCCACATTAATATGAAATATATTAAGAACATACGCCTTTAATTATAGAATTTTCTGTAATTATTTTAAAAAATTTATACAAGTAATATAAGGGAGAAGATACCCACACACCCATATTTAACATAGTCTTCATGTATCAATCCACACCATCTATTATAAAATAATCTAAGGGATGTGATTAAACCCACCTTTCTTATAACCTACTTTTATTTTTCAAAAAAAAAAACAACAGATCATCGACCTCATCTCCCACCTCCACCACAACAGCCTCCACCTAACCGCCGACCACCACCACAACCTCATCTCTCACCTTTTTCCGGTGACCACCACAACAAACCCACCTTCATCCCGCGACCACCACAACAAACTCACCTTCTTCCCGCAACCACCACAATAAACCCACGTTTTTCCGGCGACCTCCACACCAAACCACTCTTTTCCGACGATCTTCACTCCAACCCACCTTTTCCATACATATGGGGTGCCGTGGTGCTAGATATAAAATCCCGTATGTGTGTATTTTGTGTTAAAAGTTTATTTTTAATAATTAAAAAGGTTATTAATTACAACTCTTGGATCATAGATAAATGGAGGGTGGGGATGGATTAATTGGGTCTTTGATAAAATAGAAGACTCTATTGAACTTTTGAAACTAATATAAACGTTTCCGAAACTTATTTTTATTATGAATAAATTAACAGGGTATCTGTGCGTTGCGACTACAGGTACCGTGAAACTAAAATTATACGAGCGTAATATTTTATGACTACACATATTTTTCATTAATAACTTTACAAATAATAATGATAGTTTTAAGTTGGAATAAATCTGACCAATAATAAACTATTTTACATAAAAATAGTATTACGAAATTGTGATGATTGATCGTGAAAGATATTGTTTTTTTTTGTTAATCTGCGTAACATTCGTCATAATATTATATAACGTGTAAATATAAAAAAAAATCGTAGTTTTTATGTGTACACGTTTTCATATATATTAATAATCTTAAAATCTTTTTATTTTAATATGTACGATTTAATTGAATTAATTAGCATAATGATTAGTTTTCATTAAATTTGTACTAAAATAAATACATCGACGATATGTGTTTCGAATATGTAAAGTTATACAAAATTAAATGATTCAAAATTAAACGCACATTTTTAATATTAAACTTATATTTGTGAACAATTAAAGTAATTTTATGTAAAAGATTGTAGTTTATAGCAATAATTATTTGTACATGTTGCATATAATTTGTATTAACTTTGTCATTTAATGTGTATTGCTCTCCATTTAATACAAAAGTAAATTTATAAAGTTTTTGTGTTGTACAAATTCGTACCAAAAGCTTGTAAGGGTGTTATAATTTAAATTTTGAAACGAGAGTGTAATTTCTTTTATAAGTAGTATATATGTATATGTCGTTAAGAAATAGTACATATTTATGTAAGTGGTTGTTTTTATCGGTTTCGATGTGGCCTCTTTGGTTCTTATTCTGACGGCTTTTTGGCTAGCCGAACTAATTGTGACTCCGGTCTCAGTTGCACCCGTTGGTCAGGTTCAGTTTCAAACCTATCTATACCATTATTTTTGGTAGACAACATATGTACGATTTTGTAGACATATGTTTTTAGTTATTCTACAATGTGTATGTATAATTTTAGTTTTAAGTAATGAGGTGTATTAATTATATAAATTAATTGTATTAATTAATTTTATTTGTAAGTGTGTATTAATTATTATGTATTAATTAGTTTTAATATGAGTATTAAATTATATGTTTATGTTTAAATTGATTTTTGATTATGTATTAATATTTATACCATGTGTTGTTTTAGTTGAAGAATAAGATGAGGGGTGTTTAATTATAGTATCTAATGTACTTGATGGTACATGTTAGAAATTCCCTTATAAATAAGATGCTAAAATGTTTTATAAAGAAGTATGATATATCAACATATCTTTTCATATCATAAAGCACAACTACGGAGCAACATTTACAAAAGAAAAATAAAAAATAATTTAGAAAATAGTTTAAACCTATTAAAGATATTAGACATTTTCCTTCTATCTAGGACTAAAATTATTTCTCACTTTGTTAATACAAATAATGTTTAAAAACGTTATCCGTATTTTTCGACCTCTCTACATTTTGATGATAACAAAAAGTAAAAAACATTTCACGTTAAAAATAACCTTTTACTAGTTATTAGTCGTAAATTTGCCAAGTAGCTAATGTTCCAAGTAGCGGTTTAGGTCTCGTGAAGCACGACAGGCTCCGCCCAGATAGCGTCTGCTACTGTGGATCTGATAACGTTGATTCAGAAATAGCACGTCAGTTGAGGTATGCTTAGACTTTAGACCGTTAAAATGTTTTATTTTTCTAAAGGTGTCAATTGATCATTTTTATCTCATGGCGGACTAGCCATTTATTCAATCTGTAGTTATGCAAGTATCGATTTCCAACGACGTTCTAGAATCTCTCGCGAAGTCTTAATTTTAGTTAGCACGCCTCGCAAATGGAGTTGCTCAGCATGCTGCTCAAAGAAGAGAAGTAATAGAGAGAAAAAACTTAGAAGGCTTCAACAGCCATTTTAAGATTGTGATGTATATTTATATCCACAACTCACTTTTTTGGAAAGTGGCTTAGAGTAGGCAGATACGTTGTAGCTGGCCCACAAAAGGTACAAGTACTAGCGATGAAAAACAAGGTTCATAATTAAAATTGTAGTGGAGCTAACTAAAGGATCCACAGGTAAAAATTCGTTCTTATAATGAACGGAGCATAAAAAATATGAATAGAGTAAGGACCATTACTTGACATTTGGTTCATGGTCATTTGTGATGCAAATCATTACTATATTATATGACTTGAACAAGCATGTATGGATGAGATTTCGCTCCTCTTTGACTAATGGTTTTTTCTTCTTCAATAGGTATCAATATCATGCATTTTAATATAAATGTTGTCCTCTTTGACTAATGGTTTCTTCTTCTTCAATAGGTATCAATATCATGCATTTTAATATAAATGTTGTATTCATAAATCTTTGATTAGATGTTTTAATTAAATGTTGTATTTGTAACCTTTTCTAGAAACCAAAATATGCATTTTATATCTCTTCTTTTGTAGCGTACTATTCAGTACATATCAATTGTAGCGGACCAGAGGTCACCAATCAGAGGCGGAGCCACACGGGGGCACAGGGGGCACGTGCCCCCCCACCGGAAAAATTCGTAGTGCAATTTTTTGGATTTTTTGAGATAGTTTCGTAATGTGCCCCCCTTAGAAAGTGTCCGACGCATTTAAATCGGAAATCAATGCGATTTTGTAAGCCTAGTAGAGATGAAAACGGATTTATATGTTGTACAGTTGGAGAGGTGAAGAAAGTTACCGGAGAAGATGATAGAAAGATGCTGGCGTGTAGACAGAGAGAAAAAGTAAAATAGCTTTTTGGAATCATGTGTGCCGTGAGGTGAGTGTTTTTAATATTTTTCATGTATTTGTTACAGCATTTCTTTCTTAAATAGTATAGTAGTACTAGTATTATTACTATAACCTTTTTTTTTAGTTTCATGCAATACTACATTTTGCTTTCTTTCGAAAGATAAATAAGTACTTTTTTTCGGCTAGTTTGCTCGACCCTTTAAAAAAATTATGCGTCGAAAAAAAATTGTGCCCCTCTTCGAAATTTTTTCTGGCTCCGCCCCTGTCACCAATAGAAGCAAGGTTTTTGAAGATGACGAAGATCAAGGCGGAGCAACAAAAATTGTTCCTACAAATAATCATTGGGGATTTAGCAGCACCTGATATGCATAGGCGTTGATCTTACTCATGATTATACTACACCTAATGTATCAACACTCACTATGAATGGCAATGAATTTTTCAGAAAAACACGCGACTCTTCATTGTCACTCACTTATTATGGTCGTTGTTTAGCAAATGGAAACTATGCGGTGACTCCATATTTTGTGGAGATGGTTTAAAAATATAATAGTAGATCTTTTTAGAGCCTTAGAAGACGTGTTTTTATGTTTATGTCCATGTAGTATTCTTATTTTACGTAATCACACATGTTCAATAGTATGTAGCTTCTTCCACTAGCATGAATCATCAACGTTGAGTTTGTTTTTTATATAAAATTATAGGCGTGTGTTAAGAACTTTAACGGTATAAGTTGGTTGGTACTAGTAATTAAGTAGTTATTGTGAATTGTTATAATCCTGTTAATCCTTTCTGTGTCTCTGTAGAAACTAGAAGGGGTTGAATAATTTCTCTTCGATTGGTGACCAAATTAAAATTACTTTCAATTTGGTTTGTATCAAAACTATCTTTTCCTTGAAGCTAAGTTGCATAATGATTATGTTCAATTCAAATGCATTAGCAAGGATAATAGGTAAGTGTAATGATAATGAAATAAGTAAAGAGTAAGGAAGGAGAAAACCTAGTGGGAAGACACCAAGATTTATAGTGGTTCGACAACGAGGCTCTATCCTCGTTTCTACTCCACTCCTCGAGTACACCTACTCGAGATTTCCACTATATCCACAAGCTCCCTTCTTGGCGGAGAAAACCTTACATTGTCGCTTACATTATTTTCCGACACTAAGCTAAATGTCGAGACCTAATCTTTAGCTAGGACCAATCTACACAACGTTGCCTACTTCACAATTTAACGACACAAGGCTAGATGTCGAGTTCTAATCTTAAGATAGAACCAATCTTCACGACGTTGCCTACTTCACCATTTTACGACACAAGGCAAGATGCCGAGTTCTAATCTTAAGATAGAACCAATCTTCACGACTCTTCACTTTGAAGCTAAGTGAGAACTTCACACAACACAACTACTAATCACTTTCAAGTTTAGTGAGAACTCACAAGACACAACCAAATCACTTTATAGTTTAGTGAGAACTACTAATAAAATCTATTACAACTCAACTAGACTTATCCAAGTACACACATGTAGCTTGGATTTACACAACACAAATCCAAGCAAACACATATGCAATGGATGTACACAACAAATCCAAGTATCCACAAATAACTTGGATGAACATAACTAGTCCAAGTATTCATAAATACAATGGATTGACCTAAAACAAAAAGGGTATCATGATGAATATGACTAGCTCATAGATTCATCTTTATCACAATACTAGTGAGTGAGTGATCTTCTCATTGGACAAGGTAAAGGAGGGGATCAAGAGGATAATCATATGTAAACATCCTTAACACTTTAAGTGATCATTTACTAATGATTATGCTATAGAAAATAGAAAGGGGGCTGAGAAAAACGTCCAAGAGGCTTGTTAGAAAATGAGATTTGACCCACTATTTAAAGGAGACAAAGTATAACGGATATATAACGACTATCTGGGCGCAGTACCTTATCTAGCCCGGCGGTTCCATATCGCTAAGGAACCCCGTAGCTACTTAAGGTACCGCCACTAGAGTACACTCCGTTTTTTGTCTTTTAGTGAGGTAGGAATATCTGAGGTATTTGAAGCCTTCAAAGGATATTCTAATAGCATATGGAATATGCCATTTTCAAATTTTCATTTTCCATTTTAATAAAACATTTTCTAAAAGAGAAAGTTTATTAAAAAGTCTTTTGTCATATTAACAAAAGTGAGTTTTAAGGATAATCATTTTGATGATCACTAAGTATGATTAAGAAAGGTTAGTGATATGATTATTACCTTGATGATAGTGTTAGTTAAATAATTCGTTTTGTGTTTTATACTAAATGTGTTGTATAGTTTGTTGTGATCAAAACTAAGAAAGATTAGTTAACACTAATAATGTTTTTAGGCATTACTTGCATTAACAATATCCCCCTTTTTGATTACGACAAACGATAAACTCATTTACGTAGAAACACAAAATATCGAATTATTAACGAGTTTATCACTATCATTTCTCCCCCTTTGTCGTAGCAAAAAGGTTAGCACAAGTCTTTGAAGAACATCGAACTTTGCTAGTAGCTCCCCCTTGGTGGTTGCTCCCCCTTGCTTGGGGCACCAAGTATATGAGCTAAGGTGACATGCTACACAAAGGTTAGTAGAAAGGAAAGAAACACCAATGTATATATGATCACTACCTACTAAGTAACTTGAGAGGGAGAGAGAGAAGAAATCTCAAATTAGAAGCAAGTATTTTGCTAAGTTTGTCCAAAAAGGTAATTGACAAAATCAAACTTCAATCCAATGAAGATGATAAGCTTGTCAATGGGTTAAAGTTTAGAATTGATGGAATCACCCATAAGCAATTGTAAAAATTAACCATGATCAACTCAAAATAGAACTAAAGGGATAACACATAAAGGTTAAATAATAGAAAAGACACAACAAAGTAGATAGTCATACACACAATATGAGTATCTAAAGCAAAAGATATGGAAAATAAACCACTAAGCATAAGCTATTCTAATAGTGATAATTTTCCAAGATTGCTTAAAAAATAAAAGACTCTAAAACAACTAAAGTGATAAGGACTTTAGTTGGAAAAATAAGACGACGATGCATCATTCGAAGTTTTGTGAACGAAAACTTGAATAGGAGGTCGAGTGAGGAGGAATTCAAGAAAATTTAACTTCTCATACACATGAGCAAGTTTAATTTGTTGAAATCGACAACAAGCACACGAGGATCCATGATGCAACACAAAATCGTTTGATTGGGGTAGGGCATCAAACTTAGGGTTTGGTGGTGGAGGGGTAATGGGGTAGGAAATGTTTTCACAATGCCTTGTGAGGTTTGGGATGGTTGAAAGGTCATTGAGTTGAGGGGTGTTGAAAGATTGAGGTGGTGGGGGAACATTTTATTTAGCTCCGGTTAGGGGTGTTCACGGGTCGGTTCGGTTCGGTTAGTTAGACGATTTTGACTATCCATCGCGGTTCGGTTAGTTAAATTTACTATCCGTAACCGAATCGTACAAGACGGTTAACCGGACATACGGTTACCCGAAATGAGCGGTTACCCACGGTTCGGGTCACGGTTAACCATTATATAAGTTTCATAAAGTTTTAGTTTATAAATAATAACATGGTTTAGAACATAGAATGTAGTTTTCGTATAATTCAACGACATTAAATAGATAAAAATCATAAAAAATTATTTCGTTAATAAAAGTGCATTAGAATATTCATAAATAACATATTGACTAAAAAATATTTATTTGATATTTATAAACTACGATCACATTAATTAAATTTACAAATACATGTTTAAAACAGTTGACATTAAGACTAAAAAAATCGTTGTATAATAAAAATATGGTACTAATACAATTAATACATGTACTATTATTTGAATATTTAGTTACAAATTTTCATGTATAATATGTGCGGTTCGGTTCGGTTAACCACGGATATCTAAAAATGAAAACCGTAACCGAACCGTTATAAGCGGGTTTTTTCGGTTTTGGTTTTTTTCTGTTTCGGTTTCTTCGGTTTCGGGTTTTTTCGTTTCGGATTAAGCGGTTCGGCTCGGTTCGTCGGTTTCTCGGTTTTTTTGAACACCCCTAGCTCCGGTGATGGGGTTAATGGTATAAGTCTCATTCCAATACTTGATTGGAGAGAAGGTAGGGTTTTTGGGTGGTTTGGAAGAAGATGGTTCGTTATTCTTAACCCAAATAGGTCGAACCGAGATTTTCGGTTTCTTTGAAAGCTTGGATGAGGAAGCTTTGGGTGAGTGGGGTTGTGACAAAGAAATGTCAAGGTTAGGAATGGAGGAGTTAGGCATTGTGAGAGTGTGAGAATGAATTCTCAAGGTTGGGAAGGTGTGCGAATGAAATCTCAAGGTTGTGTGAGAATGAATTCTCAAGGTTGGGAAGGTGTGAGAATGAAATCTCAAGGTTGAGGTATAAGTAGAATGTAATCAAGGTAAGAATTTGAATACAAAAAGTGGAGTGTCAAGGAATGTTTAGTCAATTTGAGTAAACAAGGAATCTTGACAGGGTATAGGATTTTAAAAGTTTTGACCAAAAAATCGTCAAAAATTGATTTCTGTCCGCGGTACCTTAAAGGGACCGGCGGTTCCTTATCACATAAGGAACCGCACGACTTTTAGTGAGCCGCGTCCAGTGGACTTGAAACCAAGTTTTTCCAGGGTTTTGAGAAAAACTAAGACTTTTTCAAAAAATTGCAAATCTTGGAATTTTACCTCTATTAGCACTAAATTATGCTAGGGTTGCATAAAAGCAACACATTCACAAAGAATGTCTTGAAAAAGGGTGACAAAATAATTTAGATATCATTTTGAACCAATTTTAGTCAAGTTTTTAGAGGTTGTGATAGATTTAGGTTCAATTTTAATTTCAAATTAAAGTTGATTAATGTGCACATAAGAATAGAAACACATAAAGCTAAATCCATAGAACATCTTCATGAAACACTCATGAAGGAAGCAAATACAATGACAAATGAAAAAACTAACTAATACAAAGCTAGCTTGTCATTAGATCTAGATGAGTAGTCTTCTTTGGCTTGGTTTTGTTTAAAAAACTTATTAAGAAAACTCATCATTCATCTCCTAGGAGGAGGCATGGAGAACAAGGCAAGCAAGAACTCTTGAAACCTCCTATGTAGTCCAAACATTTCCATCCTAAGGTTATGGATGATGTAGTGGTTGTAAAGACAACATGGACAACTAGGACCATGTGTTTCTTGAAACCCATAGTAAGGATCACCCAAAAGGAGGGAAAGTGGAACACCCAAAATTGGGATGTTTGAGTTAGGTGGAGGTGGAGGAGGCATGTTCTCTAAGGGTGATGTGGGTGAGAGTGGAGGCATGTTCCCTAAAGGGGAAATGGGTGAGTGTGGAGGTATGTTCTCCAAGGTTGGTGAAATGGGTGAATTAGGAGGGGTAAATGGTGAAGTCACCAAGGTGTCATCAAATTCATTCACAAAAGGAATGCTTTGGATTGGTTGGGGTTGTGTGGTCACATCCAAGGGTGCACTTGGAGTGAAGGGTGAAGAGAGATCATTCATTCTTGAGTTGAATGAAGAGGAGGTAGAACTAATGGAGTGGTTAGTACCATGGGTGGATGTTGTCTTGCATGGTGCAAGGGGTGGTGAAGGTGATGAGGAAATGAGGATTGGAACCATCTCATTTTTGGGTGTGTGAAAGGGTGAGGAGTTAGGCTTGGGTACCTTAATCCTAATCTTAAGTGTTTTCCTTGGGGTGTTTGAGGTTTTTGTAGAAACCATGGTTGACAAGGATGGTTTAAGGTTTAGGGAAGGATGTTTTGATGTGTGAAGAACATGACTAACAAGGTGGGTTTAAATGGGTGAGGGGATGATCCAAACTAGTAATGGGTTAAAATCATTTTAGGTGAATAATGAATTTAGGTAAGCTAGTTTAGGAAATGTGTAGTTTATTACAGAAAATCATGCAGTGTTTACACAGAATTGAGAAAACAGTGTAAAGCAAAAGATGCTGTCGAGAACAGTGGCGGCGGTTCCTTATCTAGGACCGGCGGTTCCTTATCGATAAGGATCCGCGGGTCGATATGGAACCGCGAACAGAGGTCTTTCAAAAATTTCCCATCCCAAATTTTGATTAACCCAGATTTTTACCAAAGGATTCACAAGCCAAAGTTAACTACTGACCAAAATCTAAGAAGCTAATGTGGAAACCTTGGTTTCCGGATCTTTGAAGCTACTAGGAATGCATCACGTTCATATGATTATACAATCAAAGCGGAATTAGAACATGACACATTAACAAGGTGTTTAGAACACAATAACATGAATTAAAACAATTGGAATGTTCATTATATTAATAAAAAACATCCACTAGACGTGTATACATTGAATCCCACGTCTAGTGCACACACACTTTTAGGTTTACATTGTGATTGAAAGTATATGAATAAAACCTAAGACCCTTGTTCCTTTTATAGTGGAAGTAACAGAATCTACAAGAGATCAAATCAAATAAACATCTAAATATTCTATTTAGATAAACTATATATTGTGTATATCATAAATAATATACTCAATATATTCCCTAAATAGAATTCTCCATCAAATCTGTCAGCGTTGACTTTTGTTGACTGCGTTTGACTTTTGTTGACTTCTGTCAACGCCTAATTTGCTCTTGTCAACTCTTGTATTACTCTTGTCAACGCCTGATTAAATGTCCTTCGATTTTGAGTTTCTGCCACATCAACTTTTTGACCCAACAATCTTCCCCTAGTTGATGGTGGCAAAACTCTATGTGTATCTCTTGTAAGTTGTACATGATCTTCAAATTGCTTCCCCTCAAATGTAGCATGTATTTCTTCCCCTTTTTGTCACATCAACAGGAAAGTAAACAATGTATGCAATGTTGAAGATTCTCCAATTGTAGGCTCTGTGTAATGATCTTGAAGAACAATTAATATAATATTTTTGATGTAGAAGTAGAATAACCCAAACCTATGTTCCATATCTTGTACGACGATGTGATGAAGTATGTGGCTGATACAAAAATCCTCATCCTTTGTGAGACACTGAGCACGATAATGTAACTCCTTCAAGTGATAGCAAATATGTGCATAGAGAACCATAAGAAAAATCACATATTCCTAGACCTTGTATCACTTCATCAATAACCATGTAAGCATAAACAAGTTACCTTTAAAGTCTATGACTGGGAGTGCACGACTTTAAGATATGATAGAACACAAACTCGCGAAAATCTTCTTCGATCATCAAACTTACCATAAGAATTCTTCCCCTTAAGCTAACACCTCTTCATGAAGACTTCCACTTCCTCATGAATTGTAGCTAACTCCCTTTAAGATCATTAATTCCGCTGAAAAATATCCGAGCCATAAATATCAACATGATATTCTAAATTAAAATGGAGATTCCATGTACCTTCGTGTGTATAATCCTCCTTTTTGTGTGCTCAAAACGTACCAATTTTCTCAAATAGCAGCAATCATTGTGTTATCCGAGATCCTTCTCTATCCAAGATCTTCATCAGATGTATTGTCCGATATCGGACAATACTTATCAGCGTTAGAATGAACATTCCTCGGACAACACTTGTCAACGCTGCCTGTCAGCGTTAACTTTATTCACGTCAGCGTCAAAACAATACTTATCAGCGCCTGGCCACCAGCGCCTCATCAACCACTGACAACATATGTGACAGCAACACCTTTGATAATGGCAAAAGTTCATCAACCATGGGTACCAAAAAGTGATAAATCACTTTCCATTAATGAAAAGAGTTTAAAGAATCACAACTCTTTACTTTTAATTTCAACCCCACAACAATATATCCTAGAAAATAGGATTTCCTTACGTCTTTGAAGAAAATCTTTAAGAATAAACATCACATTCCCCATTTTACTCCATAAATATGGCACCGAATATTACATGGCTGTGACCATTATCCTTTCCATATTTTGTGCCCTCAAAATCAGGGAAAATAATATATTGTTAGTTCATACTTACGTGATCTTCTTCAAACATTGTTAACACAACCTTTTTACTTTCCAACTCTGAAGCACGTGCTAACCAAAAATACATCATAGATAACTGCCTATGATTTAAACAAATTTTGCCATATCATCAGCCTTGATCCACGCTTGTTTTACGATACGTCAAAACAGAAAGAATCATTATATGTCAGAATACATCAAACCTTCATTAACACATTTAGAGCTTGTTGAAACAAAGCCTAAATAACATTCATTCTTGACTGCCACATGAAGATCTTTCCTGCTGCTAAATCAAAGTTATCATAGCTCTAGGGTTTTTAGAAAACCCTAAAACAACATGAACTGCAGCCATAATCATGATTCAAAACGTGACCAGAATGGTTACATGTAGTATGTATCTCTTACAAGGGTTCATTATTAATCCTAGGATTAATTCACCAAATCAAGTAGAAAACACAATCATTCTTTT
Source organism: Glebionis coronaria (assembly GCA_025667525.1). NCBI lineage: Eukaryota > Viridiplantae > Streptophyta > Magnoliopsida > Asterales > Asteraceae > Glebionis > Glebionis coronaria. Next base: position 452,616,208 of record CM046875.1, on the reverse strand, counting down.
CAGAATTAGGGTTTGTGTGAAAAACCCTTTCCTGCTGTCAACTTCCACGGCCAATAACTCTTTCCTGGGGATAGATCTCGATAATCCCTCTGGTGGATGTCTAGATATATGTGTACAGAACACACACATAAAATTTCGTGACGATCCAACGGTTCAATCAAAAGTTATGACCTTCTGAATACTGCTGCGCACACAAAAACGTCCAGAAAAACCCTAGACGGATTTTTCTTCTTTTCACCATACACGAACACCTTGTTGGTCCTAGCATCACGAGCCACGAGGCTCTGATACCAATTGTGGAAACCTTGGTTTCCGGATCTTTGAAGCTACTAGAAATGCATCACGTTCATATGATTATACAATCAAAGCGGAATTAGAACATGACACATTAACAAGGTGTTTAGAACACAATAACATGAATTAAAACAATTGGGATGTTTATTATATTAATAACAAACATCCACTAGACGTGTATACATTGAATCCCACGTCTAGTGCACACACACTTTTAGGTTTACATTGTGATTGAAAGTATATGAATAAAACATAAGACCCTTGTTCCTTTTATAGTGGAAGGAACAGAATCTACAAGAGATCAAATCAAATAAACATCTAAATATTCTATTTAGATAAACTATATATTGTGTATATCATAAATAATATACTTAATATATTCCCTAAATAGAATTCTCCATCAAATCTGTCAGCGTTGACTTTTGTTGACTGCGTTTGACTTTTGTTGACTTCTGTCAACGCCTAATTTGCTCTTGTCAACTCTTGTATTACTCTTGTCAACGCCTGATTAAATGTCCTTCGATTTTGAGTTTCTGCCACATCAACTTTTTGACCCAACAGCTAACTATCATAAGGCATGCACAAAGCTATGGAAATCACAAACATGATGGCATGAACAATATTTAGGATCAAAACAAATAACAATCCAAACATGTAGCATAAGTTAATACACATACAAGATAAAAAATTGTTCAACATTACATGTTTACCAACATGTATTCTTTGAAATACTTCAAAGCTTTCACCTTCTCTTCTTGCCCAATCCCTTGATCATATTCCCCAAATACTTGAATCCCTTCTTTGACTCAACCCGGTGTTCATGCAATTCACCTCTAGTCCTAAGATTTTCACGGTAGAGATGCTCCATGTTGAGATCTTCCGGTACTTCACTAGAGGAGTAATGAGGTGGGGGAGCTAAGTCTTCAAGTCCATCCACGAATGAGTTTGAGGATGGGTGGGAATTACTCGAAGAGTTGAAGTGAGAACTAGTACCTATGCCATCACCATCACTTGTTGGCATGTCCATGTCCTCATCATCCATCTCTTGATGATCGGATTTTCGCGATCCTCGATCACTTCTTCTCTTTCTTGCATATGCCTCTTGAATAGGCAACATAACCCGATGAACCGGGTAGAAGCGAGAAAGATCGAGGTGGGGAAAATCATGAGCAACCCTTTTGAAAAGGCGAGTAAGAAGCATAGCATAGGGAAGGTTTGTTTTGGGCTTTGAAAGGGCATAATTGATTCGTCGAGCGATATAGAATGCCAAATTATACTTGGTGGATGTAAAGATGCAACTCAACATATGCACCATACAAGCCGGGATATGATCTTGGTTTCCACCAAGACAAAAGACATTCTCCCTAAGGATATTTGCCCATTGGACCATAAAACCCTTAAGGTCGCTAGAGAGCACTTCATATCGATTCACATTTCGTACATTTGAATGAAGGCTTCTCACAACGTTTCCATCACGCTCTTTCGAAATGATGTCAAGGATGAACTCTAGATCAATTTCGGTGAGGTCATTTGGAGGTTTATCGTAGGATTCCGAGAGAGCATCAAGTCTTCATTTATCCGTAAAACGACAAGTGCCTTCATATGGCACACCGAGAATTTCACCAAAGTTTCGAGGGAGTATTGAATCAATTGATCATTCGACACGAAACGAATGAAAATTTCTCCATTGTATTCAAGCATGGAGTAGGTGCTAAAGAATTCAAGAAGGAATAAGGGGTAAATATCTTCTTCTATGTTGAGCAAGCAATCAAACCCCGAAAGCTCAAACATAGATTGGATATAGTCATAACCCGTTATTTCCTTGTCAACGACTCTACCCTCATGGAAACAACGAGTAGAAAGGGATGGAAAAGCGTTTTGAAGTTGGGGGAAGCATAGGTTTGGGAAAGGTTTGGCATATAGTTTCTAGTGAATTGATGATCTTTTTGATATTGTGAAGGCATGATTAGTACCTAAATACAAACAAGAAAAATATTTTTCCAATCACTCATATGAAAAATAAAATAAAAAAAACTAAAATATGAGAATGTGTTATATCAATTTCTTGACAAACAAAGGATTGAATCTGTATCATTCTCATGCTCACAATGTAGCTATTCCATTATTTACCAAGAACACATGATCTATGTTAGATCAACAATGGATTAAGACATTGGTTTTTCAAAACAAGGTTTTTAGGTAAGCATTAACAATGTCATTACCTCCTTGTTCATGGGTTCATCTCAAATCCATCTTTTAATCAAAATAATTAATCAAAATTCGGATTTGTTCTATAAGTGGGTTTTAGTGAAATCTTAATGAATATGAACCTAAGGAATCACAGTAAAATAACCATGTCAACCCACATTCCTATTAAGGTTTTAATTCAATTTCAATTTTAAAAATCCCCAATTATAAAAGGATGAACCCTAGAACACAGTAGATGAAACTGAAAGAAAATACTTACAATTAATTGATGTTAGATGAAGGATGAGTGAAACCCACAACTTGGAATCAATTAATTTGAGTGATTGAAGGTTTTGGAAGCTTCAACAATGGTGGAAAAGATGAAAAACGTCGGCTGTGTGTTTTTGGGAGAGAGAGATAGTGGTTTGAAAAAGAGTAAAATAATCAAACTGGCGCTCTGACAAACTTTACTGCCCGCGGTACCTTATCAATAAGGAACCGCGGGTTTGAGCCGCCGAGATAAAGAACCGCCTATAGAGGCAGGTTTTTATCAATGAAAAACGCCAAATTTTAAAAACCAAGTTTTTCTAAGATACTTAAAAATATATCATGAACCTTTTAGAATAACATTGGATCATCATAAACACTAGGCAATAAGTTTTAATGAAGGATTACGAGTTGAATCAAGATCGAAAAGAACCGAAACGGACAAACGACTACTCGTAGCAAAACGACAAAGTGAAGAGAAGTCAAGGGAAGTGAATCAAGACTAGGACCAATGCTCAAGGGATTAATGACAATCTTCAAATAGTGGTAACGAAGAGCTTGTGTCATATATAGTGGTTTAAGACATGCCTTTCCGGCGAAACGTTAAACGGCTTTGGTAATGAATAAACAGAAAGCAATTATTCATGTATAGACTAAGATCACTTTCAATAACAGTCTTAGTCTAAACCAAAATATGAGCAAGGTATTAATTCACTTTCTCTCCCACAAAGGGCCTACTAACTGATAGGTGTGAAAACACCCATCTTTTCTACCACTTAATTACATTAAAACGGGACCTAAACGTATATTTTATGTCGTAAATGGCAGAATTATGCGTGGTTTGTGTTTTTATTGTGTTTCAGGGTCGAGAAGGTGAAAAGTGGAGAAAACACGGCTTTCACGGGCTTTTATTGAAGTAAAAGACAAAAGACGAAGTCGAAAGATCAAAAGTAGAAAAAGAACGGAAGTCCAAGACCAATTCTGAAGATTTATCGAAGAAAAAGTCCAAAGACGAAAGTTTAATAAAGTCGAAGACTCAGGTCTAATTTATGAAGAAAATTACAAGACGAGTTCATAGAAATCCCGAGACGAAGTCTTAAAAGTCGAAGAATTTAAGAAGACTGAAAGACCGAGGACCAAGAAAGAAAGAAAGAGGAAGCCACCAACCACTCCCCTCTCCTATAAATACCACCTCACTTGTTGTGAGAGGGTTGGTTAGTTTTAGGATTAGATTAGGAGTAGGTAGTTTCTCTCTTTAGATTTATGCTATCTCTCTCTAGATTAATTTGTGTTTAAGCTTTTGTTATTGAATCCGTGCTTTTTAATTAAGCTTTTAATTTACCATCTTCTTCCTTTCTTGTTTGATTTGTTCTTTATCTTCATTGTTCATGATCTTGAATTTTTTTATGATTTTAATCAAGTGGGTTTTGATTGATTTGGTTATGTTTGTTAGTTTTGATGATTTGTTTTGATTGATTATTGTTAGTTGATGCTTATTGGTTGTTTTGGTTTAATCTTTTGTTTGATTTTGATTAATTTGAGGTTAGATTGTTGTTACTGTATATCCCCTGTTCTTCGGCTTGGTTGTTTCTGTATCTGTATTCCTAGAACTTCCGGATCAAGAGTCCTTCATTCGGAAGTCTATAAAGTTCCGGATCAAGTGCTTCATTCGGAAGTTAAAAGTTCCGAATGAAGCAAGCTTCATCCGGAAGTTTAAAAGTTCCGAATGAAGCAAGCTTCATCCGGAAGTCAAAAGTTCCGAATGAAGCAAGCTTCATCCGGAAGTCCCAAAGTTCCGAATGAAGCTAACTTCATCCGGAAGTCCCAAAGTTCCGAATCAAGGTCTGTCAGTTTGTTTTTGTTTGTTTTTCTTTTTTTAGTTTTTTTTGTCTTTTATTTTCAAGTTTTATTTTTCCCGCCTTTTTCTTTATTTGAATTTTTATTTGCTTTCCTTTTAGTTTAAGTTTTGATTTGCATCATTTACTTTTTGTTAAGTTTAATTTTACGTCATTTCATTTCTCGTCATTTACTTTTAAAGCTTTAAATATCACACCGTTTACATTTTAACTTGTTTTAGTGTTAATTTCTTGTCAATTATTATTTAACCTTGCTCATTTATTTTACCAAAACCAAAAATATTTGTTTCACCAAGAACAACTAATCTCACACAATTAACCGGAAATCAATTCGATTAGACACCGAGAAACGAACTTTTTCAACTAATAAAATCTCTACATTAAAATGGCGCCGCTGCCGGCTCTTTTCGTGAAGATCGAAGGTTTTTTGTGAGTGACGCGTTGGCTTTTGGGATCCGTTCACTTGTGAACGTTATTTTTCTTGTCAAAAATTTTCAAAAATCCAAAAACATTTGAAAAATCATAAAAAGCATTTCTTTTTCAAAGTTTTGCACCAAAAATATTCTTCTTGCTTATCTATCTTTCTTTATGGATTTTTATGTCCATTGCGTCCGGTGTGGGAAACAATTATCTGGGAACAACTCTTGTCAATGGTGTACATGTGAGCGGTGCGGAAACGATATCGACTACACACAATTCGGATTTTGTCCCTTGTGCAACTCGACTAATTCATTCTTTTTGAACCCACATCCTGTTCCCCCGTGCATCTATTGTGGAAGCGATTCTCATTGGCATGTTTCGTGCCCGGCTCGATACCCGTATGGTCACGGGCAAGAACCGGGGTACGATTATGACAATGATAATAGCTATCCACAAGACGCACTTGATTTTTCTCTATACCCGGTTTGCAACAACTGTGGGGGTCCTCACGATACCTATTATTGTCAACCACTGAATTGTTATGATCCAAATCCGTGTCCTCAGTTTTCTTCACCTATGAGATTATTATGAACCAAACCCGGTTTCTAATTATTCTCAACCGATGAACAACTATGAGCCACAACCTTGCTATAATTCAGGTTTTCAACACTTTGAGCCCCCACATCACACCCTCAATCATCAATCCTCTCAGCAAATTAATCTTGACCCACAACTCACTACCTTGAATGAAGAAACACACTCCATTGTTTTGCAACTTCAAGAGGCCGTTGTTTTGCTTAAAGAACTTCGGGACGAGGAAAAGCGACTGCAACAAGAGCAAGTATCTAATCTTAGTGATTATACCCCTCCGCTTGTGCGTCAATACTATTATGATGATGATGACGATGATGCTGTATGCACTTTCAACTCATCTTCTGAAGTTGCTACTCCTACTCTCGATGTTCCTACTGCGTCTAAGGAGCTAGATTCGTTGCATGAGCTTAGTGATGTTGGTCTCGACAAAGTATTGGATGATGAGGTTTGTGACTTACTTGCTATGGAGCCTGAGGACGACGTTGTTCTTACGGACGAGGTCGATCCTCGTGATGTTGATTCTTCTCTCTGCTATGAGAATTTCACTTTTGAAATTTCTCAATCTCCACCGGGAGATGCAGAAAATGACGATTTATTCTCTCCGGTTTACGAGCAGTTCACCGACGAACATGATCTTGTGGATGAGGTGGAAGACGTGCTTTTTCGCGATGGATTACGGAAAGTGCACCTTCTTATTGCTCAAATCGAAGCATTGACTTCTCCTTCTCTTTCCAAGTCTTTACCTCCATCTATTCCTCCCGTTGAAGATAATGACCCATTGCTGGAAGAAATCGATATCCACTCCATCCCTCCAGGTATTGATGATTCTGACACGGAGGGGACATTATTTTTGATAATTTGTTGCAGGAAAGTATTGACCCAAGTCCCCCTCTGGAGCACCTTCCATCCTTCCTTTTAGCCACTATCACGGAGGATGAGTGCTTTGACCCGGGAGGTGACATTGATTATGCTTTAATTGATAACAATACGGCTTTGCCGCTTGCTCAGCATCTATTGACTTTGGGGGAGGACAATGTGCTTACTTTACCCAACCCACCTCCCGTGGATCTTGAATTCACATACTTCTCGTATGTTGAAAGGGTTTTTCTCTGATAGGTGTGTAAACACCCATCTTTTCTACCACTTAATTACAATAATAACCGGACCAAAACGTGTATTTTATGTCTTTTATGTCGGAATTATGCGTGGTTTGTGTTTTTGTTGTGATTTAGGATGAAAAGGTGAAAAGTGGAGAAAACACGGACATTCACGGGCATTTACGGACTTTTATTGAAGAAAAGGATGAAAGACAAAGTCAAGAAGTCAAGAGTGCAAAAAGAACGGAAGTCCACGACCAATTCTGAAGATTTGTCGAAGAAAAAGTCAAAAGACGGAAGTTTATCAAAAGCCGAAGAATTCAAGTCTATTTTATTGAAGAATTTAAAGACGAGTTCGAAGAAATCCCGAAGCCAAAAGTCCCTTAAGTCCAAGTTTAAAGAAGATTAGAAGAAAAGGACTAATGACGCAATTAATGAAGATTAATGAAAGGAGGGACTTAAACTTGCAATTAAGAGAAAAGGAAAGAGGGGAGGAAGCTTCCTTAATCCTCCCCTATAAATAGTCATTAGGATAGTCATTTCTTTCTTGTTGGCTAAGTGTGACAATTAGCTCTTCCACCATTTAAATACCTTGTCATTTAATTTCTTGTCAAATTTAAATACCTTGTCTTGCACCTTAAATTCATTTAATTTCAAGTAAGTTTTCATTTAATTATTGTCAATCTTTATTTTATCTTGTCAATCTCTTATCTACCTTTCTTAATCTTTGATTTATGTGTTTATGTTTATGTTCATGTTCATGCTTTTATTTTGATCCAAGTGGTCTTTGATTTTTGTGGTAAAAGTTGTTTGATTTCTTGTTTTATATTGTTTGTTGATGTTACTGCTGATTCGTTGTTATTTTTATTAGATCGTTTGTGTTATTTTGATTAATTTGTGGGTATATCTGCTGTTACTGTATCTCCTTGTTCTTCGGGAGTGTCTGTTTTGTTTCTGATCTTTCCAGGAAAAGTTTCGAACCAAGAAGGAGGGAAAGTACTCATTCGGAACTTCCAAAGTTCCGAATCAAGGTTTCATCCGGAAGATTTTCAAGCTAAGCAAAACTTCCGAGTCAAGCTTTGTTCATCCGGAACATTCAAAGTTCCGGACGAAGGAAAACTTCCGACTCAAGAGTCATTCATTCGGAACTTCCAAAGTTCCGAACCAGAAAAGCTTCATTCGGAACTTAAAAGTTCCGAATAAACTTCCGGATCAAGGGGAAACTTCCGAATCAAGGGTGACCAAATAGTTCCGAATCAAAGCAAAATTTAGAGTTCCAAATCAGTAAAGTTCCGAACGAAGGATTGTTTTGAATAAGTGACATATTCAGATCAATTAGTTCCGGATCAAGGATTTTGGTAATATTCCGAGTGAAGAAGAATCATTCCAATCGAAGGTGACATTCCGGACGAGTGATTGTTCCAAGCGAAGGTTTATTCCGAATGAGCTGTATTCAGGTTCTTATTAGCTTTTGTCTTTGATTTTCATTTTCAAGCTTTATTTTTCCCGCCTTTATGTTAATCGCACTTTAAGTTTATTTGCCTTAGTTTTATTTTAGACTTGTCTTAGTTTTAGTCGCGTTTTAAGTTTGCCTTAGATAGATTTAAGTTTACGTCATTTACTTTAGTCACGTTTTTAAATACTTGCACCTTTATTTTAATTAGACTTAGATTTACTTTAAGAGCACCTTTTACTTTTAAGTCTTTGCACATTTAATTTAAAACAACCAAAAAAATATTATTTCTCACCAAAGATCAACAGAGTCACATAGAGAGCCTAGATCAATTCGTTAAGATACCGAGAATACGAACTTTAATTTTTACACGGGCAAAAGCCTAGTTATCATTCTCCCATTCAAGACTTATCCCCCCGCCTCTCCTTTGTTAATGTCCACCGGGAACGAGGACAAGGTCTTTGATCCCGGTATCACATTAGAGGTTTCCCCATGGACCATTTAATTCGGGGACGAGTCAGGCTCGTGACTCGGTCAACAAAAACAAGCGCTTTTTGGGAGGCAACCCAATTATCTATCTTATTTCACCATAAGTGTAGGGGGAGCCCCGTTGGTGTTTCTTGTTCTCTTTCTTATCATATGCAGGGATTAGAGCTTCAAAGACACACTCTTGATGACTTTTGAAGAACCGTGATTCCGTGTTCCCTTCTTCCCGGTTCTATCCTAAACTCTTTTCGATTCACTATTTTATATTTCTCAATATTAAAATAGGAATCTCTTTAGTTGTCTTTTCCTTAACGAGATTTAAACAAAGTGCACAATGTCCTAAGTGTAGGGGAGTTCACTCCCACATGCTTAAACATTGAGGACAATGTTTATATTAAGTGTAGGGGGGACTTCTATCGAAGTTAAGTGGTCTTTTTCTTGTATTTGCCATCATTTTAACCGGAAAATCAATTTTTCGACTTTTTTCAAAATTTTTAATCTATTTTGGCCTAGTTGTAGTCTCCTTTATTTTTGTTACTTTCTAGCATTTTAATAAAATGGTTTTAGCAAGTTTAGATATCTTAGATATATTAGGCCCGTTGTGAATATTTTGACTCAACCCGAGTTTACTTATCCAAGTTTTCTCTAGCTAGTATCCTTAACCATGTAGACCTTAATTGGTTTATTAGGCTAAGCATCCACGAGTCTCATTCCTTGAGATTTTAAATTGTGGAGAACGAGAAATGATAGAGTTGGTTACAAGTTTGGTATTCTCTCATTAACTTATGTGAGTTAATTGTGATCTTTTTCTCCCATCACTTGTTAATAAATTATCTGCAATAAGTAAAGTCGTACGATTTGAAAAGTTACTTAGCTTCTAGCCCAAGATCGTTTAAAAGTTGCTCGGTAATGATAAGAGTTCATAGCCAAGGCATAACTTATGAAGCGGGGCGCGAAGATTGGCGAGTCTGAAAAGGCCCTAACAAGGCATGAGGATTCAATTTTATTGCTGAAGATCCAAAGTGATGTGAAGAGCATTATTCCCAAAATCAATATGAAGGATCAAGACTCACGACGAAAAGCAATCAACTCCCATAAAGATCATGGAGAAGTCTATCCGAAAAGACCCTAACAAGGTATGAGGATAAATAGATCCAAGTCCGAAAAGGAGGCGGATCGTTGTATCTCAAAATCCCAATTAGAGATTGAAGAAATAATCATGAAGTCGTGGTCAACAAAGCTGGAGTACCCCTCAAAAGTCTCCAAGTGAAGAAACTCTATAACGAAGAGAAGACCATTATCTCAAAAACGTCTCTCGAAGATATGAAGTATGAAGTACATGCCAAATATCGGCCCGAGAAAGGTCTCAAATCGTGAATCGAGTTATGCCAAGATATGAACTTTTTGATATCCCGAGAAGCAGTTTTAAGAGATTTTGTCCTTTAGCTAACTATTGATCAAATCGTCCTACTTTGCTTTCAGCCTTAATAAATTATCGGAATAAGTCAACAATGCATCCTCGTGATCATTCAAGACATCAATAAAATATAAGAGATACCCATAGGAATAAGGGAGTTTAAGTGATTAATTGAACCGCATGAGTAAATGTTTGTTATGCTAACTTGTACTAACAATGATCTTGTTTTTAAGCTTGGCATGGGGAACGTGAAACTTGAGGGTGATAAACATTCATGACACACAAGCCCTAATGTAAGTCTTAGATTTCTTTACATGTTTCTTCCTTGATTGCATCTTGTTATTTTCTATCTTTTTGATTTTCCTTAGTTGTTTAATAAAGGCCAAAGTAGGTTGATTATGATGGAAAGTGTAAACCTTGCTTTATTGCTATGCATTGCATGAGGGCATTGCAATGGTTAAGTGTAGGGGATTTGATAGGTGTGAAAACACCCATCTTTTCTACCACTTAATTACATTAAAACGGGACCTAAACGTATATTTTATGTCGTAAATGGCAGAATTATGCGTGGTTTGTGTTTTTATTGTGTTTCAGGGTCGAGAAGGTGAAAAGTGGAGAAAACACGGCTTTCACGGGCTTTTATTGAAGTAAAAGACAAAAGACGAAGTCGAAAGATCAAAAGTGGAAAAAGAACGGAAGTCCAAGACCAATTCTGAAGATTTATCGAAGAAAAAGTCCAAAGACGAAAGTTTAATAAAGTCGAAGAACTCAGGTCTAATTTATGAAGAAAATTACAAGATGAGTTCATAGAAATCCCGAGACGAAGTCTTAAAAGTCGAAGAATTTAAGAAGACTGAAAGACCGAGGACCAAGAAAGAAAGAAAGAGGAAGCCACCAACCACTCCCCTCTCCTATAAATACCACCCTCACTTGTTGTGAGAGGGTTGGTTAGTTTTAGGATTAGATTAGGAGTAGGTAGTTTCTCTCTCTAGATTTATGCTTTCTCTCTCTAGATTAATTTGTGTTTAAGCTTTTGTTATTGAATCCGTGCTTTTTAATTAAGCTTTTAATTTACCATCTTCTTCCTTTCTTGTTTAATTTGTTCTTTATCTTCATTGTTCATGATCTTGAATTTTTTTATGATTTGAATCAAGTGGGTTTTGATTGATTTGGTTATGTTTGTTAGTTTTGATGATTTGTTTTGATTGATTATTGTTAGTTGATGCTTATTGGTTGTTTTGGTTTAATCTTTTGTTTGATTTTGATTAATTTGAGGTTAGATTGTTGTTACTATATATCCCCTGTTCTTCGGCTTGGTTGTTTCTGTATCTGTATTCCCAGAACTTCCGGATCAAGAGTCCTTCATTCGGAAGTATATAAAGTTCCGGATCAAGTGCTTCATTCGGAAGTTAAAAGTTCCGAATGAAGCAAGCTTCATCCGGAAGTTTAAAAGTTCCGAATGAAGCAAGCTTCATCCGGAAGTCAAAACTTCCGAATGAAGCAAGCTTCATCCGGAAGTCCCAAAGTTCCGAATGAAGCTAACTTCATCCGGAAGTCCCAAAGTTCCGAATCAAGGTCTGTCAGTTTGTTTTTGTTTGTTTTTCTTTTTTAGTTTTTTTTGTCTTTTATTTTCAAGTTTTATTTTTCCCGCCTTTTTCTTTATTTGAATATTTATTTGCTTTCCTTTTAGTTTAAGTTTTGATTTGCATCATTTACTTTTTGTTAAGTTTAATTTTACGTCATTTCATTTCTCGTCATTTACTTTTAAAGTTTTAAATATCACACCGTTTACATTTTAACTTGTTTTAGTGTTAATTTCTTGTCAATTATTACTTAACCTTGCTCATTTATTTTACCAAAACCAAAAATATTTGTTTCACCAAGAACAACTAATCTCACACAATTAACCGGAAATCAATTCGATTAGACACCGAGAAACGAACTTTTTCAACTAGCAAAATCTTTACATTACTAACCGTGTGGGTGCAAACCATGGAAATCATGCTTGATACTTTAAGCTACTACTAACTCACTCTACATCACCATAGTGAGTCAAGTATCCAAGCAATGAAGGTTTGAGAGGATAAAAGGAAAGAATCACAAACCACAAACAAATGTCAAGGCAAGGATGCCAAGAACAAGCACATAGTCAAGTAATGATCAAAAGAATGATCAAAGGGCGTGTGGAAGAACGAAAGCGTACCTTGGCCATAAAGAGCAATCCATCAAGGAGTCAATGCTATGCCCAATCAATGACTATGATGAGTACTAAGTCTTCAAGGACTAGTATCATTCCCAATCATCTTGGTATCATCATTCAAAGATGTTAAAGATCAATGGAGATGAGTCTTCTACAAGTGCAAGTAACTCAATCCATAACCATTTAAGTGATTGATCTTCATGAGTACCTACACAAAGCAAGATGCAAACTAGTAGATACATTTCAAGAGTATATCTAAAATGCATAAAGGCTACTAATCTTAAGTGGGATGCAATATTATCAATTAAAGGACCTATTTTTCAAAAACAAAATAGTTTTGACCAAAGAGAAACTTTAGTACAACTTGACCTTCTAATTTGAGGAGACAATGGGTCGATCCAAGTTTCAAAGTATAATATACTTCAAAGATCTTGAGTGACCATCGCTCTGATACCAATTGTAGAAACTAGAAGGGGGGGTTGAATAGTTTCTCTTCGATTGGTGACCAAATTAAAATTACTTTCAATTTGGTTTGTATCAAAGCTATCTTTTGCTTGAAGCTAAGTTGCATAATGATTAGGTTCAATTCAAATGCATTAGCAAGGATAATAGGTAAGTGTAATGATAATGAAATAAGTAAAGAGTAAGGAAGGAGACAACCTAGTGGAAAGACACCAAGATTTATAGTGGTTCGACAACGAGGCTCTATCCTCGTTTCTACTCCACTCCTCGAGTACACCTACTCGAGATTTTCACTATATCCACAAGCTCCCTTCTTGGCGGAGAAAACCTTACATCGTCGCTTACATTATTTTCCGACACTAAGCTAAATGTCGAGACCTAATCTTTAGCTAGGACCAATCTACACAACGTTGCCTACTTCACAATTTAACGACACAAGGCTAGATGTCGAGTTCTAATCTTAAGATAGAACCAATCTTCACGACGTTGCCTACTTCCCCATTTTACGACACAAGGCTAGATGTCGAGTTCTAATCTTAAGATAGAACCAATCTTCACGACTCTTCACTTTGAAGCTAAGTGAGAACTTCACACAACACAACTACTAATCACTTTCAAGTTTAGTGAGAACTCACAAGACACAACCACATCACTTTATAGTTTAGAGAGAACTACTAATCAAATCTATTACAACTCAACTAGACTTATCCAAGTACACACATGTAGCTTGGATTTACACAACACAAATCCAAGCAAACACATATGCAATGGATGTACACAACAAATCCAAGTATCCACAAATAACTTGGATGGACACAACTAGTCCAAGTATTCATAAATACAATGGATTGACCTAAAACAAAAAAAGGTATCATGATGAATATGACTAGCTCATAGATTCATCTTTATCACAACACTAGTGAGTGAGTGATCTTCTCATTGGACAAGGTAAAGGAGGAGATCAAGAGGATAATCATATGTAAACATCCTTAACAGTTTAAGTGATCATTTACTAATGATTATGTTATAGAAAATAGAAAGGGGGCTGAGAAAAACGTCCAAGAGGCTTGTTGGAAAATGATTTGACCCACTATTTAAAGGCGACAAAGTATAACGGATATATAACGGCTATCTGGGCGCGGTACCTTATCTAGCCCGGCGGTTCCATATCGCTAAGGAACCGCGTAGCTACTTAAGGTACCGCCACTAGAGTTCGCTCCATTTTTTGTCTTTTAGTGAGGTAGGAATATCTGAGGTATTTGAAGCCTTCAAAGGATATTCTAATAGCATATGGAATATGCCATTTTCAAATTTTTATTTTCCATTTTAATAAAATATTTTCTAAAAAAGAAAGTTTATTAAAAAGTCTTTTGTCATATTAACAAAAGTGAGTTTTAAGGACAATCTTTGATGATCACTAAATATGATTAAGAAAGGTTAGTGATATGATTATTACCTTGATGATAGTGTTAGTTAAATAATTCGTTTTGTGTTTTATATTAAATGTGTTGTATAGTTTGTTGTGATCAAAACTAAGAAAGATTATTTAACACTAATAATGTTTTTAGACATTACTTTCATTAACAGTCTTTTTAATTTATGTATTGATACATGCTTCTTTAGTGTTATATGATACAAAATTTCTTACGTTAAGGTTGTTTTTAATCTGACTAACGCATTAAGGATACTTTAGTTTTTTTATAACTATTGATATATATCAGCCACATGTACATGAAACACATGAAAGGTGAGTTTGTAATCTGGCTAATACGTTAAGGATTCGTGTTTAATAGCTTTATGTGGAGCTATGACTTTAAAGTCAAGGACATTTTAAAAAAGTATAGAATATAGCAAAAGTTTAAAGTTATACCAGTTGATTGAGGAGTCAAAGTAAACAAAAAAATGGAAAGAACAGTGGTTACCGCAAGGATCTTCTGCCTAAGAATGGATTAGAAGGTTTATAATTAAAGTTATAAGCGTGTGTTAAGAACTTCAACTGTATAAGATGGTTGGTATTAGTAGTTACTACTTATTGTAAATTGTTAGAATTGTTATTAATCCTTTTTTTCCTTTTTGTATCTCCTAAAATTTGTGTATTGATATATGCTTCTTTAATACTGGCGGAACACGAATTGCTTACGCTAAAGTCATTGTTTAATATTTAATAGTGTTGAGTGCTAATGATATTTCATTTATGAAAAAATGTTACTGAAGGAAAAAAACTATTTCAACTTTATCACAATAACTCATCAGTGTTCATGTATTTAAATTGGCATAATTGGTAGAGAGAAAAGAATATTTTATTTGATGTTATTTAATGTTAGTGAATGATAGTTCTTTGACAACCTCATGGCACGTAATGCTAAAGTTTATTTTTTTTAAGGCTAACACACATCCTTGCTACTGTTTATTGTTGCACGTGGTCTCAACTATTAGACAATGTTAGCTTTTTTTATGATAATGAAAAAGAATAAATTGATATGTTTTGTTAGGGTTTTAAGGAAAATTTTAATATTTTCCTTTTCTGCTATATTTCTTCATATAACATATTCCCACGTACTAAGATAATACTCAATTCTAATAAAGTCAAATAATTTTTCTTTAGGAAAGGATTTATTCAGTTAAAAAGTTGTTTCCATGGATGCGTCACTCGGATTGTATGAATGTGAAAAGGATGGCGAGGGTCTCTTGGAAATGAGGAATGAAGCTTTGTGATATCAACTTACGAGCAACTGTATGTTGATGTGAAGCGTTCTACCATGACTCGTGGTTTTGTTTCCGTCTAACTTGAGGAAGGTAACTTTAATTTGTATGCTAAAGTATAACGAAAATGGGTATCAAGAAGTGTGAGGACCCCTCAACCAACATGTTTTTTGTTGTATGCTAATCAACAAGAACGTATGTGAGGTGCGTCGTGTAAGGCGTTTATTTTAACTCAAGTTTTACATGTATATTTTACCGATTTAATCAATTTATCCTAATAGAACGCTTCTAACGAGTAGTGTACCCGGTTGATTGTGGACTAGTTTGGTAAGTGTAGGAACATGAAAAACTCAAAACACACTAACACCTTCTATATTTTCGGATCAAACTTAAGAAAACTAGAGAGAGAAGGATGGTTGGATGTTTTATACAGAGAGCGAGTTAAGAGAGGTATGTGTTTCATAAATATCAACCACCCTTTCCAAAACTATGGACAACTTAATTATACACAGAGTTAGGTCGACCTACAATGGGCTTTTACGGGCCATAACCGGGCTTCTTAGCAGGCTACGACTAGTTGGCCCGATTACAGTTAGACAAAAACTGAACGAGTTATATCAAATAAATATCTACGAATAACTGATACTTTGTTGTATAGAAACGATACAATGTATTTTCTTGTTCTAACAATATCCCTTTAAGTGAGTTCTCGAGATTTACAAATATAATCCTTATCAATCTATTCAAATGATCTTCAACTCGTGGTCTTTGTCTTGAATCTTCATATCTTGTTCTCGTAGTCCTAGAGCTTAAGTCATCATGCAATCTTCATTGTCTTTGAATTACTTAACTTGTGACTTGAACTTGAACCAACATACTCATACTTCTTGAGAATTCTTGAAAGCTTAGAACCATCTTTCTTGATAAACTTAGGAGTTTCTAACAATCTCTCCTTCATGTACTTCGAACTATGACTTGATTTTGTTGAGGAAGATGTCATCAGAACATAGCAGAAGTCTTGATCTTTAGCTTTTTTGAATTCTTTGAAATATTTAACTTTTGGTATGAGCATGTGGACACAAATTCAGTCAGTACACCGCTATGCCACCTTCTTAATATGATGCGTAAGACAGATAGGAACAAAACGTAGACACGGACGAAAAGGCTTTGTCATTCGCCCTAAAATCGGTAGCGTTTTACCTTCGGTCTGTGAAGACCATTAGACGGTATTAGATAACGTACCTGTGATCAGGTAGATTCAGTTAAGAACATCCTTGAAAGGGTTTCGCGGATGTACTAGCCTGTTCTCATTACCCGATCACCTCAAAGAAAACAACATGGTAAGAGTGAATCATTTCGATAAAATTATCCTCCTGATTGAAGTCGTCAATTCAGAATTCTTGGAACAAGTTTGATTCAATTAAAAATCACACCATCATTTCTTTCTAGTTGTCACAAGCTTGATTCATGTTTAATCTTGCAAGTCACCTACCACAATGCTGTTTGATGTTAACACTATAAGGATTTCCATTCATCACTGTAAACACTAAAGAGTGTCACTTTGAATGTTCTAGCAACATCAGAAGGAAGTTGCGAGGAAGCTTGGAACAAGTTTGAATCAGTTAAGAATCAAACCATCGTTGCTTTCCATTTTACATATGTTCTATCATAAATGAACTTCACATATGACCTACCACAGTGTTGTTTAATGTTTGCACTAGAAGGTTTTCTATTCTTTACTGTGAGTACTGAAGAATATCACTTGGAATGTTTTGTAAAGATCATGAAGGTTTTATGTAGGATTCGATATGATTCAACACTTTTGTTCAAGGTGAAAAACAAGTATTGTCATGAATAAGTGTCCTAATGAGATTACTAGTGATATCTTATGGCTCTAGACTCGATAAGTGCACATTTAATTTTAGTGAATGGAGGTTGGTGCTAATGCCCCCTTTTTAATATCAACTAACTCGGAGTGAGAAAGTCGATAGTAGATAAGTTCATCTTCGTGACATTAAAAGAACTATCTTTTGAGAGATACTTGAGTTAGCTGGGAAGGGTTGTGCATTGCATCACTCGGTCCATGATGACTATCTTTAATATGAACAATCATGTTGTGATTCTGATAGCATATGAGTTGACCCGATTTTTGCCTAACTTGTAAGGAGGATTGCTTTGTTTTCACCCTTTATTTTATAATTTTATTTTTTATTCTTCAACCCCTTTAATGCTTACCCAGACGTCATCACTAACACCTTGTTGTGATTGTTCCAGTGCTAGATTAAGTCAGTATTCGGCATTCTGCTTCGTTCATAAGCTAACTCCATCTTTCCTACGGACAACAATTTCTAACTATGGAATGTCCGTGTATAGATTCAAACGGTTCTGTTAATCATAGGAATTACACCTAACCTACCACCCTTTTGTCACCATAATTGTCATGAATAATTTGTTATTGGTAAAGGTATATCGTGTCCGATAAAACAATTTAAAATCTAATCTTTGTCCATACTATGTTTTAGTTCGACATTCATTGTTTCAATAACATCAACATCCTGTTGAATATTGGCTTTATTGCTTAATGAATCAATCAAATGACATTTATCTTGAGAAGTCAACTTTTATTCTAGCAAATTAATTTGTTTCAAAAAACGATCTTTGTTGATCCATTTGATCGCTTGAGTCTAGCTTGTAGACTTAGTGTAACACCCCACTTGGATAAGTGGACCGTTACGTGTATTTATGGCATGTCATCAAAGCATAAGGTAAATGTCCTAAAACATTAACCGACCATAAAGGAAATACCAGAATCAAACATTAGTAATCCAAATATAAGCTCAAAACATGAAAAGTAAATACTGAAGGAAAGGACTAAACGATGTCCAAATAAGCAGAGTAATGTAAGAAGTGCATAAACTAAGAAGTCTGGATAGCTTCCATTATGTTAACATAAGATTCAAGCTAACTAGAGGGGATCCGGAGGTCGGGGAGGATAAAAGAAGTATTTAGACATTTTTAGAGAGAGAAAGTAAAGCTTGAAATGTAGTGTGTGTATTTAGAGAGAGAAAGGGAAATACACAAGTGAAAAGTATCCTCACCCCTCCATGGAAGTATGGAGGGGTATATATAGGCTAAACAAGAGGTTACTTTGACAACATGTCAATAGTAGTCCCTCCATGTTTTGCCTATCTGAATAAAATGTAATTCCGTAAATGGCGCTCACATTTTAGGGCTAACAATCTTCCCCCAATGTGGAGACATACGGAATTACTTACAATGTTCCTAACAAGTAAAAATACAAAAAAATAAAATCTTCCAAGGCGCTTCCATTGCTGAGGATGTCTTTTAATTCTTCTGGTCTTCATAACTTGTACCTCAGCTTGAATCCTCTTTGTCTTTGCTTGTTGTGGAACAATTGTAATATGCATGATTTGGATTAACTTCCCCCCAATTCATGCAGCATGTATTTAAAAAAAACTTTCTTCATTGACTTCTTTTTGACGAAGTTTCTGAATCAGCTTCCCCCCAAACAAATATCTGTATCTTAAGCAGATTCTGACACTTTGATGTAGTTTGAACAATCTTCTAGCTCATCGGTTTAAGTGCACAGCGGAAATTTGTAGAAGAACCACACCAAATAACACTGCTTCTATACTGTTTCATGTCGTTTAGGTTTTGGTGATAATCCGTTTGGGGTAACATGCAGGAAATCAGCAACAATTCTTCTCACGCCTGCAGAATACTTCATAAAAATCATATAAAGTGAAGTAGATACCATTCCATGTACACTACTTCCCCCTGGGAGTTGATCCAATTACTTCAAAGTACACGATCTTCCCCCATGATGATTTCGAACTCTCGGAAGCATCATTATCGTGGACGTCCATATACTCGAGAAGTTCTTAGTCTTAAGCAAATGTCTTGAAAAGTTTTGAAAGTCATTGAGAAACTTTGAAAAATTTTGCTTAGACTATGAAGTACCATTGTCGTTGTGAAGCTCATAAATATCCCGTGAGAATTGATTGCTGATTCCATCTCTCTCTGTCTAACTTACCAACCTCGAATTCATTCGGCTATTTGTTGTGACCACATGTGAAGTAAACCTGATATTCCAAACTTGAAACTGAAGTACAATCCCCCAAATTTGTTACTTAAGCTTGCACTTATGTCGATTGAAGAACGGTGTAGAAACAAGTCTCTAACATCTCTTGAAGTTATCCACACGAGCAACTGCGTGTGACACCCACAAATGATAGTTATCCATGTCGTCGACCATCCACCCCTTGACAGTGGAAACTAGATAATTCAAGTCTCAATCATAAATTTTATCGCCCAAGCAAGTCATCAATCGATAGACTGGGTTTGAAGAAAAGGGGTAGAAAAATAGAAGGAAGGCTCGATGATGAAATAAGTAGACGCCTTCATGAAATCCCACTTCAACTTCAAATAAAGAATACTAAATCCACTTCGTGATCACTTGTCTTTGTAGAACCAAAACTAGCCGTTGTCGTTAAAGTGAATCTTATATCGGATCGTTTTAGCGTTAAGTGTTTTGTTTGCTTTTGGTGTTGTGTTGTTGTGAATATCGTTAACAAGAACAAATTATGAAATGAATTGTCTTTGAGGGACAAAATTTGTCTAGATAACTTGTCATTTAAGCCCAACGTCAATCACATGCCCAACTGATGCGCGGATCGACCTCCGCGGTGAGGTCGTCGAAAATTTTTCGAAAATATTAGGTTTAAAACCTAAATTTTTCTTTGTCGTTTAAGCACTTTCGATCGAAACATACCGAATACCCGCATCGAAAATCATGTCAACATGGCTCAAATGAATACTCGTCTTATTTATAATGCTATCCAGTCCATATATACTCGATAACCACACAATAAGCCAACATCCCAAAAATAATACTCGTAATTCCCAATTCACGAATGGAAATAGCCAGCCCAACAGTAAAACACGTAGTAAGCAAATTCATTTACCAGCCCATCAAATTAAATTCTCAAGCCCTTTGAAATTTGCTTTAAAAGTCCAAAATTAATAGGCAAATCCAACAAGATCAGTCTAAACTCATGGGCCATTTACATGTTATACCGAGTATTGACCAAGGACGAGGATATAAAAACCAAGTATACCCTAATCTCACTCATAAACTTGACCTAATCCACATTTTTTTCTCCGCCTTTTTTTTTCTATCTAGAAAAACTCAGTCACTTAACTCATCCACACAGATCAAAAACTCATCTTAAATCCATCTAATCTCAGAACATCATCTCATTACCAAATCTCACATCAATGATAATCAAGCCCACGAATCTATTCTTGATTAGTGTGAATCATCTGTCAAGAACGAATCTAAACAAGTTACTATCCATCTCATTGATATCGAATCACCACAAATCAATGCATAACCAACATATAACCATTATTACCAAGTCAATTCGACCTTCCCAGATATAAAAACGAGTGTATGTTCAAGATCAAACGAGGTATCGGGTAGGTTACCCTTGGATTTATTTTATGCTTTGTGTATAAACTAACGAAATAAACAATACGATTATAACATAATTGTTATTAATCATGTTTATGTTCGAATAATAGATGGTGAATCCATCACAAATATCTATGAAGATAGATAGTTCGTGAATAGATCTTTCGAGGTCTTTGATTAATTTCATAACACGAATCACATCTGAGATAATTAATTTGTTGTGTCAGTGTAAGAAGATGATGGTTTAATTTCGAGTCAGGTTAGAGATGGATTAAGGTGGTGTGGAGATTTGAGGCGATGGGTTTTGGTAGAGTCGGAGTTTGTTGATGTTGTTATGGTTCTTAAAGTCATGGTCTTGTATTTTCTGAAAAAGAAGCATGATCGGAATGTTTTTAGAAAAAGTCAACTCAGTTGTAGTGTAATACTCTCCATCGATACATCCCATCGGAATAACCATCTGAATGAACCCATCGGAATGATCTCACCATCGGAATGATCTCACCATCGGAATACTCACCATCGGAAAAGGGTTTTGAGTATTTCTTGATATCCCCGAAAATAGTGGATCTGTTTAATTTTTTAGATCTGACTTTTATTTTAGAAAATAGAGAGAAAAAAGAACATATATGATAAAACCAATGATACCACCATTAAAAAATTGAGATTTTTGGACGGATTGGACATAAAAAATAGATGCGAGGACAGAATAATCAAACATGACTTTTCACAGTTTACAACATAAGCAGAAAATAAGCATGAATAAGCCATGAACACCATAATATAAGCAAACACAAACACAAAACACCCCCGGTTAGCTCTGATACCAATTGTTAACATAAGATTCAAGCTAACTAGAGGGGATCCGGAGGTCGGGGAGGATAAAAGAAGTATTTAGACATTTTTAGAGAGAGAAAGTAAAGCTTGAAATGTAGTGTGTGTATTTAGAGAGAGAAAGGGAAATACACAAGTGAAAAGTATCCTCACCCCTCCATGGAAGTATGGAGGGGTATATATAGGCTAAACAAGAGGTTACTTTGACAACATGTCAATAGTAGTCCCTCCATGTTTTGCCTATCTGAATAAAATGTAATTCCGTAAATGGCGCTCACATTTTAGGGCTAACAATCTTCCCCCAATGTGGAGACATACGGAATTACTTACAATGTTCCTAACAAGTAAAAATACAACAAAATAAAATCTTCCAAGGCGCTTCCAGTGCTGAGGATGTCTTTTAATTCTTCTGGTCTTCATAACTTGTACCTCAGCTTGAATCCTCTTTGTCTTTGCTTGTTGTGGAACAATTGTAATATGCATGATTTGGATTAACTTCCCCCCAATTCATGCAGCATGTATTTAAAAAAAACTTTCTTCATTGACTTCTTTTTGACGAAGTTTCTGAATCAGCTTCCCCCCAAACAAATATCTGTATCTTAAGCATTGGAAGCGCCTTGGAAGATTTTATTTTGTTGTATTTTTACTTGTTAGGAACATTGTAAGTAATTCCGTATGTCTCCACATTGGGGGAAGATTGTTAGCCCTAAAATGTGAGCGCCATTTACGGAATTACATTTTATTCAGATAGGCAAAACATGGAGGGACTACTATTGACATGTTGTCAAAGTAACCTCTTGTTTAGCCTATATATACCCCTCCATACTTCCATGGAGGGGTGAGGATACTTTTCACTTGTGTATTTCCCTTTCTCTCTCTAAATACACACACTACATTTCAAGCTTTACTTTCTCTCTCTAAAAATGTCTAAATACTTCTTTTATCCTCCCCGACCTCCGGATTCCCTCTAGTTAGCTTGAATCTTATGTTAACATTTGGTATCAATCGCCACGGGGTAGATTTGTGATTGGTTGGTGTTATTATATTTGATTCGAATGATTTAATCCATAAATCATCTCGGATTCAAATTTTTTTGTGTTTTCCGTGCTTTGCTTAATCATCTACATCTTATACATAGTTGTAGTAGTGATTTGGTATATTTACTTTGGCTAAAAACACAAAATTTTTGGGTTTTTTGATCATTTTTTGGC
This sequence comes from Glebionis coronaria, assembly GCA_025667525.1. NCBI lineage: Eukaryota > Viridiplantae > Streptophyta > Magnoliopsida > Asterales > Asteraceae > Glebionis > Glebionis coronaria. Next base: position 452,593,236 of record CM046875.1, on the reverse strand, counting down.
TTAAAATCACGTATTGGTTGAGTTTTGTCTGAGAAAAGGGGGATACATTCCGATTGGTGTAATCTGAAAAGGGTTTATTGATTCAGATTGGTGTATTCAGATTTGCATTCCGACTGGTGTATTCAGATTTGCATTCCAATTGGTGTATTCAGATTTGCATTCCGATTGGTGCATTCAGATTGGCATTCCGATTGGTGTATTCAGATTTGCATTCCGATTGGTGTATTCAGATTTGCATTCCGATTGGTGCATTCAGATTGGCATTCCGATTGGTACATTCAGATTGGCATTCCGATTGGTGCATTCAGATTGGCATTCCGATTGGTTATTCCGATAACATTCCGATTGGTTATTCCGATAACATTCCGATTGGTTATTCCGATGATGTGTTTTGCTAAATTTTGTTTGAGTATTTTTTAGACTTAGCCACTATCTAGACTAGTTTCAGAATATCGTTTCCACGAAGATCAAAAAAAAAAAAAAAAAAAAAAAAAGAGTTAAAATTTTTTCGTCAAGTAAAGTCAAATTTTTTCCATACTAGTTTTAGGACATTTCTAGCTCGATTTCAAATTTTGGCGATTACAAAATTTTTGGACTACCGTTTTTGTCGGACTGGAGAATTTATTGTCGGCCTGGAGAAAAATTGCAATTTTCGGAATTTAAACCACAACAACAATCACAACAAATCTACTTAAGATCCATATTCACTTCATCATTTCAGAGAATTTTGAGATGGATTCTACTGCAGAATATCGTGTAACGAACAACAACATCATGGTCGCGGGTAATAAAGAGAGACCACCAATGCTTGTGGCTGGTCGATATGCTCAATGGCAATCACGCTTTCTTCGCTATCTTGATACAAGACCTAATGGTGATGCCTTGAGACAATGTATTAACAATGGCCCATATGTCTTTTCTGAAATTGATGTTCCTTATACACCAGCCACAGACACATGTCCAGAAGTACCTGCAACAAAGAAAAAGGAAACTTTATCTGACCTTACACCCGAGAAACGTGCTTGGCATGATGCAGAAAAAGAAGCGATCTATATGATCCTAAGTGGAATTGGAGATGATATTTATTCCACAGTCGATGCATGTCCTACAGCACAAGAAATGTGGACGGCCATTGAACGCTTGCAACAAGGAGAGTCTCTCAACAAGCAAGATGTCAAAACAAACTTGTTTTGGAACTTTGGTAAGTTTACTGCATTGGATGGAGAATCAATTGAGTCCTATTATTCAAGATTTTACAAGATGATGAATGATATGACAAGAAACAACTTGGAAGTCTCCACCATGCAAGTCAATGTGCAATTTCTACAACAACTCCAACCAGAGTGGACACGTTTTGTCACTTTGGTGAAACAACAGAAGCAGTTAGACAAGGTAAACTATCACACTCTCTTTGATATCTTGAAACAATTTCAGCATGAAGCAAATGAGATTCGAGCTGAACGAGTGGCAAAGACGGCTAATCCACTTGCTTTATTAACTACCACTCAAAATGTCCAAGATCATCGATCTCATGCTCCTAAGCCATACTCTAGCCCATCATCCTCACCACGATATTCCACATCATCCAAGTCTTCATCATTTACAAGATCACGCGGCAAAGCACCAAGAGCAACTTCACCACCATCTGAGTCATCATCTGAAGAAGATAGTGATGAAGATCAAGCTCAGAAGAATCGTGAGATGAAACAACAAATTGCTTTCATTATGAAGACTTACCAGAAGATCTACAAACCCACCAACAACAATCTTCGAACATCATCTAACACAAAGAACCGATATGTTGCGAGTCCTCCAAGGTATGACACACGTCGACGTGGTGAAAGTCCTTCTAGGTATGATCGACATAATCCAACGCATGTTGAGGGTTCTGCAAGATATGATCGACAAACTGCAAAGTATGATACTCAGAGGATTGCTGCTGCTACTGGGAATAGGGAAACGGTTGGAAGTCAAGTGGTTCAGCAAAGCGGGATTCAATGTTTTAATTGCCAAGGTTTTGGGCATATGGCAAAGGAATGCAGGAAGCCGAAAAGGGTTAGAGACTCCAGCTATCACAAGGAAAAGATGTTGCTATGCAAAAAGATGGAAGCAGGGGTCAAACTGTCAGCTGAGGAAGGAGCTATGCTTGATGACACTGATGATGAAGCCTCCGACCAGGAATTAGAAGCACATTACTCGTACATGGCACATGTTGAAGAAGTTCTCAAAGTCACTGAAGATGACAATGGTCCTATCTTTGACACTGAGCCAATCGATAAGGTACACACTACTGATGAATATAATGTGTTTGGTGATATCCCTGAGCATAGTGATCTACCCAATGCCATTAATGACACGTGTATGATGGAAACGGTTGATAGTAATACCACACCCGATTCATCAGACATGTGCAATAATGAGTCTGAGGATGATCAACATGCAAATGAATACGATGAAGAGGAACGTATTGCGCTTGCTAATTTAATTGCTACTTTACAAAAAGATGTCACTGAAAATAAAAAGAGTCAAAAGCAATTAAAGAAGGCAAACGCTACGCTCACTCAAAGTTTTGAAGAATGCAAAGCTGCTCTTATCAAATCTACTGAGATGACTGAAAGCTATAGAGATGAGCTCCTTCAGAAAACCAAAGAGCTTGAGGGGTACAAGGGAAGTGCGTTAAAAAGTCAAAAGGACGATTTTGAAAACAAATATAATACCACTCTTGAGTTATTAGCTAAAGAGAAGCGTCAATATAATGTTTTCTTAATGGATGAACGTCAAAAAACGTACCTTGCCAATACCAAAGTTAATGAACTTGAACAAAAGCTCTCTATGAACACTACTGATTCTGCTAAAATTCTAGAGGATAAGAAACAAGAGGTAGATGCGTTAAAACAAGACTTCAAAAGTAGATATGATAAAGAAACCGAAAAAGTAACGAAACTTGAAGCACAAGTCGACTTTTTGAAGAACGTTGTTTATAAAACGCATGATTCTATTCAATCCGTAAGAATGCTCGCACCTCCATCGATGTTTAAGGGTCAAGCTAGCTTTGCAAGTCCTGAGTACCTTGCCAAAGCTCAAGCTGCGAACCCGCATCTTTATCTTGATGAGACTGAAAGGACAGATCTTGATTGCATGCCTCTAAGTGCCAATAGTGAAGAGACTGCCCTTTGGGATGTTGATAGTCAACCATCAGTTAATAAGGAGTTTGTGAAACCATATAATTATGCTTATGAGAATAGTCTTTATGGTCTGTTCCACAAACAAACTCAGAAATCTCGTGAGGAAGTATTTTTAGAATGCAGGCAAAAGAGAATTCAATGGAAGAAAGCGTTTGCCACTAAGAAAACAAACGTCTCTAAGTTCATCAACTACTTGCCCCTAGATGCTTCTAAAAGCAAGAGTAGGCAGATATTTGGGTTTCTTACTCATTACATAGATAATATTAAGTCCATTATTGATAATGATTGGAAACAACGACAAAATGACGAGTGGAAGAAACCAATTCCTCAAGACATAACTGTGCTTGTCAAACAAATCTTAATACCGAACGCGGCCACACTAAAAGAAAATGTTCTTAAATTCGAAAGCTTAATTCGGTCTGAAATGTTTGATGATTTACAATATGTTGAGTCTCTTGAGAAAGCAATTGATGATCTTCAAATGGACAAGTCCGTTTTCTCTGATGAATATGATTTACTCTTGCAAGAATGCGTTTCTAAAGATATTATGTGTACTTATTTTACATCTTGTGCTGATATTGATGAATATTCTGAAGTTGCATGCCAATATCTTGATAAGCTCAAAGAATGTGAACGTCTTGAAATTGAGCTTTCGAAACGGAAAGAAAATGTTGACAAAAAGGCTTTTGAGTTACTTCAACACAAAACTGATTTCCTTCAAAAACATTGTCATTCACTTGAACTTGCTTTGCAAAAAGACGTTGGTCGTTTTTCACATGATAATAAATTGCAAGAAAAACTTTCCCAAACATTTCGAGAAATGAATGAACAGAATTTGGAAATTAAAGAGTTGAAAGCTCAATTACAAGACAGGGACAGAGCGATAGCAGAGTTGCAGAAACTCATTGCTAAAATGGGTGGAAAAATTGTGGAACCTAGCATTAAGAAAAATGTTGTTAGACAACCCAATGCCTCTAAAGAGAATAGATCCTCTATCTTGGGAAAACCATCTGCTTTATCTAATTCCTCGTTTGCAAAACCTGTGTTTGCCCCCAAGATGGATGGAAAGGAAAGGTTACCACAAGCTCAACCCATAAGGAATCCTGTAGCACCAAGCGTTAAGCACAATAATGTGATTAAACCAGGGATGTATAGAATGCCCACTAAGCCCACAAACAAAGATACTCACTCGCCTCAGACTTCTAGAAACACTAATATTCGTGTGTCTTCTACTACAGGAATAGTCTCCACTACTAGTGTTAGCCGGCCTCAGCTTAAGAGCACTCAAGAGAATGATAAGGTCTGGAAACACAAGAATCAAGGGAAGATGAAGCAAGTAGAAGAACACCCTAGGATTTTCAATGTTTCTAAGAATAAAACGTCTGTAATCGCGTGTCATGACGATTTGAATGATTCAACTTTGAATGCTATGAATGTGAAATTTGTTTGTGTCAAATGTGGTAAGTGTGCTAATGCTAATCATTCTATGTGTGCTATAAATAAAGTCAAAGGCGTAGATACTAGAACTAAGAAGCAAGTTGCAATGCCTATTAGAGCTAGTAAACCCAAACGCAAAGTGAACCATTCTGGTGCAACCCCCACTAAGAAAAGTAATGCATCAGACTCCACCACTAAGAATCCTAGAAGCAAAATTAAGGAATTATATGAGTCTGCCAGTAAGTCTTGGAAATGGTGGTTTGCTAATCAATGTCCTCCCGGATACAAATGGATGCCTAAAGTTAGGACAGAAAATGTGAAAACGAGTGTTAGTTTGCCTTTAAATGTTGATAAGGACACTAATGATTCTACTATCACAACTACTGTGGTATCCAATTTAGCAAATGCTCCATCGTGTTCTAACTCTTCTGCAGGTGATACAAATAATTCTCTTCATAATGGACTCCGGATGCACGAAGCACATGACGGGGAATCTCAAGCTTCTAATTAACTTCGTGGAAAAGTTCCTGGGTACGGTCCGATTCGGAAATGATCAATTTGCACCGATCCTAGGATATGGAGATTTGGTTCAAGGGAATATCACGATTAAAAGGGTATACTACGTCGAAGGGCTCAATCACAATCTTTTCTCGGTTGGTCAATTCTGTGATGCGGATTTGGAAGTTGCTTTCAGAAAGAAGACATGTTTTGTTCGTGATTATGATGGGAATGACTTACTTACCGGTACACGGGGTACTGATCTTTACACAATTTCACTTCAAGACACAACTTCATCAACTCCAATTTGCTTCATGGCTAAAGCTTCAACGACTCAGGCATGGTTATGGCATCAACGTCTTTCTCATCTTAACTTTGATACCATTAACTTGCTTTCCAAGAAAGATATTGTGAGAGGCCTTCCAAGCTTGAAATTCATCAAAGATCATCTTTGTTCTTCTTGTGAACTGTGTAAAGCTAAACGAAGTAGCTTCAAAACAAAGACCACACCAAGCTCTAAAGGACGGTTAGATCTTCTTCACATGGATCTGTGTGGTCCCATGCGTGTTCAGAGTATCAATGGAAAGAAATATATTCTGGTAATTGTCGATGATTACTCAAGGTACACATGGACTCACTTCTTGAGGTCCAAGGATGAAACACCCGACGTTCTCATCAGCTTCCTAAAATTGATACAACGTGGTCTTCAAGCTCAAGTTAAAGTGGTTCGTACTGACAGAGGTACAAAATTTTTGAATTCTAATCTGAGAAAGTATTTTGAAGCCGAAGGGATTGAACATGAAACATCTATTGCTCGACCACCCGAACAAAACGGCGTTGTTGAAAGACGAAACCGTACTTTGGTTGAAGCTGCTCGAACATTATTATCCGCTTCAAAGCTTCCACTATACTTTTGGGCCGAAGCCGTGTCAACCGCATGCTACACACAAAACCGATCCTTAATTATCCCAAGACACGAAAAGACACCATATCACATAATTCATGATCGAAAACCTTCACTCAAACACCTTCATGTTTTTGGATGTACTTGCTACATTATTCGAGATGGTGAAAATTTGGATAAAATGAAAGAGAAAGGTGATGCATGTATTCTTGTGGGATATGCAACTCAGTCTAAGGGATATCGAGTGTTCAACAAAAGAACAAAATTGATTGTCGAGACAATTCACATCCGATTTGATGAATCTCAAGAAATGACACTTGAACAAAACAGTTTAAGTCCCGACCCACAACGACAAACGACTTCCGTTCACAACCGCACGGAACTCGAAACTCAAGACCACAGCAATGAACCGTTAAGGTCAACGTTGGTTCCAGAAAATGTTCCTAGAGCTGATATGACAGTCGACACGACAATTGAAGAGTTGGAAATGTTATATGGACCAATGTATGATGAATATTTCACTGGGGAGAAACAAGTTGTATCAAAGTCTTCCGCTGTCACTCATGATAAGAATGATGATACCGATCATCGTCAACAAATGGATACAACTTCATCTACTTCAACACGGGTTGTTGCAGATTTACCTCCTCAAAATATCACTTCAACAATCGATCCTACAACATCCACAACTACTGTCATTGCTCCAGAGAACACAAATCAAGCAGACAATGCATTATCTGACGAAGACGAATTCATCAACCCATTCGGTACACCGGTACACGAAACTGGAGAGTCTTCTACTCGCCATGTTGATCCGTCAAATATGCATACTTTCTATCAACGACATCCTTCAACACATCATTGGACCCGAGATCATCCTTTGGTTCATGTCATTGGAAACCCTTCACAGCCCGTTCGTACAAGACGACAGCTTGAAACCGATGGCGATGTTTGTATGTTCGCACTCGCCGTGAGTTCAGCTGAACCGAAAAACATCAAAGAAGCATTAGCCGATCATGCTTGGATTGAATCGATGACGGATGAACTTCAACAATTTGAAAGACTTAAAGTCTGGGAACTTGTTGACAGACCATACGATGTAACACCATTAAATCTTCGATGGATCTGGAAAAACAAGATGGATGAAGAGAACACGATCATCAAGAATAAATCTAGGCTAGTGGCTAAAGGGTATGGACAGAAAGAGGGTATTGATTTCGAAGAATCATTTGCACCAGTAGCTCGAATGGAAGCGGTCAGGATTTTCCTTGCTTATGCTGCACATAAGGGATTCATCGTTTATCAAATGGACGTAAAGACGGCGTTTCTTAACGGTCCTTTGAAGGAAGAAGTTTATGTCACGCAGCCGGAAGGATTTGTCAATCCTCATTATCCTGACAAGGTGTATCGTCTCCACAAAGCACTTTATGGACTCAAGCAAGCTCCAAGGGCGTGGTACGACGAACTCTCGAAATTCCTGGTCTCCAAAGGTTTCTCAAAAGGTTCCATTGATTTAACTTTGTTCACTTATAAATATGGGGATGACATTCTGCTTGTGCAAATTTATGTTGATGACATTATTTTCGGGTCTACAAACCCAAAACTTTCAAAATGGTTTGAAAAAGTAATGCACAACAGATTTGAAATGTCTATGATGGGCGAACTAAAATTCTTTCTAGGAATTCAAGTTCACCAATCCCCAAGTGGTATCTTCATTAACCAAGCTAAGTATTGTCAAGAGATAATCAAAAAGCATGGTATGACATCATGTGACCCCGTTGGGACACCATTATCAACCACATCCCTAGATGCTGATTTGGAGGGATTACCCATAGATCAAACGAGATATCGTTCCATGATCGGGTCCCTCATGTACTTGACAGCAAGCAGACCTGATATACATCATGCTACATGTTATTGTGCACGATATCAAGCACGACCCACTGAAAAGCACCTCAAGGAGGTTAAACGGATCTTTCGGTACCTTAAGAATACCATTCACATGGGACTCTGGTATCCGAGGGAAACCGGTTTCTTTCTAACGGCCTATTCAGATTCTGATCATGCAGGGTGTCTTGATACACGTAAAAGTACTTCTGGTGGTGCACAATTTCTAGGTCAAGACAAGCTTGTGGGATGGTCTTCCAAGAAGCAGGATTGCACGTCTCTTTCATCAGCCGAAGCGGAGTATGTGTCTCTATCTGCGTGTTGTGCTCAAGTTCTTTGGATGAGAACACAACTCACGGATTATGGCTTCCATTTTGATAAAGTACCTATGTACTGTGACTCAAAGTCTGCCATAGCCATCTCCTGCAACCCGATACAGCATTCCCGCACGAAGCACATCGATGTCCGATATCACTTCATTAAGGAACAAGTTGAAAGAGGTATTGTTGAATTATACTTTGTTGGAACTGATTACCAATTAGCTGACTTGTTTACAAAAGCTCTTTCGAAAGAAAGGTTTGCGTATCTAGTTAGGCAAATTGGTATGAGATGTTTGACTCCAGCAGAACTGGAGGTTCTGGCAAAGAAGCCTGCTTGATTCATCTATCAAACATCTACCTGTAAATATTATTCAAAAAGCAAAATACAAAAGTAAAAAATCTTTGATAATCCAAAAATATTCTTCTCGACATGTCTTTCAGTATCGATAATATGGACGTACCTAGAAATGTCGCTCAATAACGACACGGGTGTGTACATAAAGCTCGAATGAAAGTTGTAAATATTTTTCAAAACATGTCATTTCTATCTTTTCAAAAGGAAATTGTCTATTTTGGACAATACTCCCAACAACGGGTAGAGCAATCTATCTCGGGTTGAGCTTGTCACAAAACATTCAACGTTTTGAGCTCAACACAATGGCTTGTAATCACTTTCAGATTGCAACCCGGATCTAAATTCACGGGGGAGTGTACGCTTTTGTACTCTTACCCTTAGCAAAAGAAGTTAAATCTTCTTACACTTGAGTGGATTCGTCAAGACATTCAAAGTCTATGAACTCAAGTTTATGCTTTAGAAAAACCTTTTCGTAAAAAAGAATTGATTTTTCAAAAAAGCGTTGAACACAATTTTTTCAAGAATTTCTCAATGATATTCAAAATCTTTAAAAAAAATTGTGTGTTCAACAACTCCTATCCTCAAAAGTTTAATGTGGATCAAATCCTCGTAATGACAATTCCATTGGATCAATTTTTGAGGGGGAGCAATTCAACTTCATGCAAAAGATTAACACATCTTTCTCCCGAAGATTTTCAAGACTATTTTTCAAAATATATTTTAATCAAATTTGGTATCTCTAATATCAAAAGATTTTATATATTAGAGATAGGGGGAGAAAATGTGATTAAAATGTGATCTATAAGACTCAAGCACTTTAACTCTTACCCACATGTGCGAAACACTTTCGATTATCGATGCACATGTGAAGGGGGAGCATTTCTGAAACGACAAAACTAGCAAGGTGTTAAATGCTTTTCAAACACTTTGTTAGAATTTAAAGTGGTTTTCATGGTTACGATCAAATACCCACAACATCTTTAATTTCACGACGTTATTGGTGTCAAAAGGGTGGTTAGGTTTAAGTCCTATGATCCAACCAGAACCGGAGGGATCTTCCCAGGGACAATCCAATAGATTATTAGAAGTCCTTAGGAAAGATGGAGTAGAATGTGAACGTAGCTGAATGCCGACTAAGTACTGATGATAGCACTGGAACAATCACAACAAGGTGCTATTAATGATGTCTTGGTAAGCATTGAAGGGGTTGAAGAATGAAAAAGAAATGTAAGGATAAAGGGTCTAAAGAAAGAAGCCCTCCATACAACTTAGGCAGAAACCGGGTCAACCCATCATGAAGACAAACTCATCATGGACCCAGTGATGTGAAGCACAACCCTTTCCTAGCTACTCAGGCTTCTCTCAAAAGAAGTTTGTTTTATTGTCACGGAGATCAACACGACTTCTATTGACTTTCTCACTCCGAGATAGTTGATATTGAATAGGTGGCATCTGCTCCAGCCTCCGACCACTAAAAGTGCACAAATCGAGTCTAGAGCCAAGAGATCAATCAAATATCGTTAGGACACACGGATGAAGATCAAGAGAGTCCTACGCTATATCCTTGTGATATTGCTAGAACACTCAGAGTGATACTACTTAGTATTCACGATGATGAGTGGAAATCCTTCCAGTGTTAACATCAAACAGCACTGCGGTAGGTCATATGCAAGATTCTTTATGAATTGAACATATGTAAAACTGAAAAGCAACAGTGGTTTGATTCTGAATTGATTCAAACTCGTTTCAGGTTTCTACGCAATATCTTTATGGTCTTGCCAGAACATTCAGAGTGATATTTATTAATATTCACAGTGACGAATGGAAATCCTTCTAGCGTCAACATCAAACAGCGCTACGGTAGGTGACTTGTGAGATTCTTATGAATCAAACTTGTGTCAACTGGAAAGCAACAATGGTAAGATTCTTAATGAATCAAACTTGTTCCAGGAATTTGAATTGACGACTTTAATCAAGCGGATATCTATCCAATTGATTCACTCTTTATGTTCGCAGTCTTGCTTTGAGACGGTCGAGTAAAGAGAACGGCTAGTACAGCTGCGAAACCCTGTCAAGGAGATTCTTAATTGAATCTACCTGATCACAGGTACGATATTTAATATCGTATAACGGTCTTCACCGACCGGAGGTAAAACGCTACCGATTTAGGACGAATGTCAAAGCCATTCAGTCCGTGTCTAGGTTTTGTCTCGAGAAGGTGGCGTCACGGTGTACTCAGCAAAGTCAAAGATTCACAACCACATATTCATGCCTAAAGACTTATCCAACAATTGATAGTGTGAGCATGTGGACAAAGACACAAGATCGCAAAATGGCAATGACAAGTCAAGGATGATTTGAAGATCTCAAGACTAAAAGACAAAGTCGAAAGACAACGACAAAGGCTCAAAGATCACAACATGAAGGAACAAAACTACTGTTACACGTTCAAGAATCATTTATGACGAAATTCATAAATCTCCATTGGAATCCAAATATCAAAGAGGAATGACCTCACATTGGGGGAGATTGTTAGCCTCAAAATATTGAGTCAAACAAGAATGTTCGGTCATAGGTTTCTATTGTAATATTTATTAGAACGTTGTAATAAGTAGTTATTTAGTCGTGGTTTACGGGCTTGGATTTAAACTAATTAAAGTCCATAAAGACAAGCCCGGCCCAATATATAGTCCATTAAAGCCCGCATGTGGGTGGACTATATATACTACCCTCCTAGCATGTTAGGAGGGTGGATGGTCATTTGTAACTTCTTTTCTTAATCTAATCTCACCAAGTTAATCATCTCCTCTCTACTTTCTCTCACTACTTTCTCTCTCTAGGAATTCATCTCTTCTTCATCTATTTTCTTTCTTTCTTTCTTCATTGCTTAATCATCACAAATACATGGGACTACACATTCAAATGCACACGCTCTCATAACCCTAAGAGCGTCTTGGTGTACCTGCCGTTAGAACATGAGAGGAACTACGGTTGAGCATAATTTAACACCCACAATTTATATTGCGCAGCGTAAATACACAATTGGGTGCTAAACACAAGCATCATCACACAAGGTATATCGAACGACTCAAAAGAGAGACGTTTACACATAAAATATAAATAATATTTTCACACAATGTCTAAAACATAATTTCATCCATAATGTACTAAAACGACACCAGAGTAAATTGTTTAGTCCCCATGGATCTCGACCAACAAACCAACAAGTTTCTGTATAGTACATAAACATTTAACAAATTGTTCAACACTAAAAGGATAGAAATTGTTTTAGACCAACAAACTTCAAAAGCCAACCCACAACATCCACAGCAAAGCTCCGCCATCAATCACCTTCAATTACCTGAAACACATGCTAAAACGAGTCAACAATAATGTTGAGCGAGTCCATAGGTTTAACAAATCACATTTGAACACAAGAAGAAAATCAATCATAATCATTTATAGAATTGTCGTGCACACAATCTATTTCAAGGCAACACATTGTTAAGCTCATGACACCGACCCCTTAACCAATTAGTCACCCACGCCAAATGCCAGCATGACTAGATAAAAACCATTGACCCTCTAGAGTATCAGTTGCTAGATATATATCCAAATCTTATTCTCGTAAATTATCCTTCCCAGAGGTTACTTAACGTAGTGCCCTGGTCTCAGATAGGGTGGTCAACCCAATAGTACTATCATTTGAATAAGCGGCTATTCCCAACTCACAACATCAAGTCAGAACATAGTTAACGGTTCATGAATTTAGGGTCTTTAGCAACAAGGTACTCAATACAATGCAAGACTACGTAGGCAACATTCGGGTCTAAACAATTAATAATGACTTGTGTTCATTTATTTTCAAATAGCATGCATCCCCCTCGCGGGTATTAAAACATTTAGTAGCTCGCATGAAAAGCGAGGCTACAGACTCACCTTAGTATAAGAGACCTAGCGAGATGATCGTCGATGATAGATGATGCCTTTCAAACACGAGAACCGCTACCTATCAAATAAGGCGCGTTCATTAATAATGACTCGAGAAATAAACCATACATAAGAATATCAACTCAAACTCATAAAATCACGACAAACTCGATAGAAAAACGATACAAGTAATACTATTACACTCTTCTATGCATCTACTTTATCATTCTATACTCTCGACAAAATCCGCCGGCACATACCACATGTACTAGCTCATTTACTTCATTTAGACTCGTCAAACGTTTATGAAACGACTTGAGAAACTAACTTACTATCCATAGAAAGTCCTCTAACAAGTTTATCAAATGACTTTACTTTTAAAGTTCCTTAACCGACTCATCTTTGAACTACAAAAACCGGACAGTTTTACGTTATCGACTCATACAACCATTTTAACTTCTATAAATGACTCCATTTACAAAGTCGACACTTAGGTTTGAAAATAGACTCACCTTCTAGGGTTTATAACATTTCATCAGTCCTTGACTCATTTCAAAACTCAATCTATAGTCCCCGAGATTTGATCCGAATATCGACAACAATATATGTCGTGCCGATACTCGTCTCCCGGTACACGAATAATCAGAACATCATAACTTCTCGCTCGTTTGGAGCTAGAAGCTCTACTTTATATCAAATCGAAGATAATAGAATTCTCTACAGCCCTATGCAATTAGTTAAGCCTTAATAAAATTATAAGGTACCCAAAAATACCCTTTTTCCTACTGATCTAAATTACCCTTCTAAAACTTGCATGAAATCATGTTTTTAGCTAAAACCAACCATTTTTAGGATCATCCCATAACTTTAATACTAATATATCTTATCTATAACACTTGTATCATCATCAAAATCAAAAACCCAAAATCAAAATCACGTTTTTAACAAAAACTTAGCATGAAAATCCTTTGATCATCATCAAAATCACATGCATGATCATAGTTTTGACCTAGCAACCCTAAAAAAATAAAACTTCATGCATGTACCCAAAATTAGTACCAAAATGAGATCCTTTAAATTCTAAGGATGGGTCTTGTGTTTATTTAGCTTAGATCAAACTTAAATTTTGATGAAAATTGATTGAATGATTAGGGGGGAGGGGTGACGGCTTGTAAAAGAAAATGAGAGAAGAAAGATTTTGCTAGTTTAGTTGTTATCTATGTGAAATTAGGTGGAAAATTAGGCTTATATATGGTGGTGGAGGGACCATTCTTTTCAATTTACAATAGTTGTGGTCCAAAATGAAAATAGTTAGCTAAAAAGCGGGAAATAACTATTGGCCAATTTTGAAAATATTCACGGGGCTCGGGTTTCATAAAAATACTTCTCAAAAGTTAAAACGTACCTCAAATATAATAATATCGTCTCCCGACTCGACTTAACACGTCATTTAAAAAGAAACATAAAAAACGACAAAAATCAAACAACCGATAATAAAACGTAAAATATTAGTCATCCATCGACATCACGCTATCTAATACTCCTTATACTTATTAAATATAAAATATAAGTCTCCTAACATCGGTTTAAACTTAAACCTCCAAAAATAAAAATCATTCAAACTCATCAAAAATTTCAAAAATAGTCGTAAAGTAAGATTAAGCAATGACCTCGATTTCAGGTTATCACATCCCCTCCTTCTTAAAAAGAGCGACGTCCTCAGCGCTTAACCCTCTCTAAACAAATGAGGATACTTATCCTTAAAGAAGTCCTCACGTTCCCAGGTAAACTCTGGTCCACGTCTAGAATTCCATCTCACTTTCACAATCGGAATCCTACTATGCTTCAATTTCTTAACTTCCCTATCCATAATCTCTATAGGTTCCTCTATAAAATGCAACTTATCATCAAGTTGAATTTCCTCTAGTGGAATTACCAAATCCATTCAGCTAAACACTTCTTCAGATTAGACATATGAAAAGTGTTATGAATAGCCTTAAGTTCATCCGGCAACTCTAACTTATAAGCAACCAATCCAATCCTTTGGATAATCTTAATTGGTCCAATATATCTCGGGCTCAACTTTCCTCTCTTTCCAAACGAATAGCTCCTTTCCATGGCGATACTTTCTGCATAGACATGTCTCCTACTTGAAATTCTAACGGTTTCCTCCTATTATCAGCATAACTCTTTTGTCTATTTCTGGCAGATAGCAAACGCTTCTTAATTTGCACAATATTTTCAGTTGTCTCAAATATCATTCAGGTCCAATTAGTTGACTCTCTCCTACATCACTCCAACAAACAAGAGACCTACACTTGCGTCCATACAAAGCTTCAAATGGTGCGGCTTTAATACTAGCATGATAACTGTTATTATACAAGAATTCAACCAACGACAAATGTCTATCACAACTATTTCCAAAGTCAATCATACATGCTCGAAGCATATCTTCTAACGTTTGAATCGTCCTTTCACTTTGTCCATCAGTCTCCGGATGATATGCTGTACTCAAACTCAACTCCGTTCCCATCGCTTTCTACAGAGATTTCCAAAATTCTGAAGTAAATCTACTATCACGATCTGAAATTATCGACAAAGGCACACCATGTCGACTAACAATCTCCTTCGCATACACTGTCGTCAGTCTCTCCATACTATCCGTCTTCTTCATTGGTAAAAAGTGAGCAGACTTAGTCAATCTATCTACAATCACCCATATCATATCACAACCACTAGGATTCCTTGGTAAACTTGTCATAAAATCCATAGTAATCTTCTCTCATTTCCACTTAGGAATCTCAGGTTGCACTAATAATCCAGACGGCTTCTTATGTTCAGCCTTCATTTTCGCACAAGTTAAACACTTATTAACATACTGGGCTATATCTGCCTTCATATTTGGCCACCAATATACTTTCTTAAGATCTTCATACATCTTGTCCGATCCAGGATGTATTGAATACTTAGACTTATGAGATTCATTCATCACTAAATCTCGCACTCCTAAAGCACCTTCCTCAGACGGACACAATGGTAACCAAATCCTATTCCCAAAATATCTCAATCCATTCGGCCTTACTACAAACAACGGTTTCAACATTATACTCAGATTTTCTGCCTCAATGTTTTCTTTCTTCAAACCATTAGCTTGGGCTTTCAATATTGTTTCTGTCAAATCAACACTTTCCATCATTACCAAAGCTCTAACTCATAAAGACTTATCTCTTTCCTTTCTACTAAGTGCATCAGCTACCACATTCGCTTTACCAGGGTGGTAACGACTCTCTCAGTCATAGTCACTCAGTAACTCTACCCATCTTCTTTGTCTCATATTCAATTCCTTTTGATCCAAAATATGTTGCAGACTTTTATGATCAGTGAAAACCACACACTTGGTTCCATATAGGTAGTGTCTCCACAACTTCAAGGCAAAAATCACAGCTCCAAGTTCTAAATCATGAGTAGTGTAATTCTCTTCATGCTTCCTCAATTGTCTTGACGCATAAGCTATTCCTTTATCTCTTTGCATCAACACAACTCCAAATCCTTTATTAGGCGCGTCACAATACGCTACAAAATCTGCAGATCCTTCTGGCAAAGACAAAATCGGCTCAAAACATAATTTATCCTTAAGCGTATTAAATGCAACCTCTTCTTCTAATCCCCATTCAAACACTCGATTCTTTTTAGTAAGCTTAGTCAATGGTTTAGCAATTAGTGAAAAATTCTCGATAAACCTTCTATAATACCCAGCTAGACCAAGAAATGGGCAAACTTCAGTCGGCGTTGTTGGTACCGACCAATCTTTGATTGCCTCAATCTTAGCAGGATCCACACGAACACCTTCACTATCAATCACGTGCCCCAGAAATTGCACTGATTTCAACCAAAACTCGCACTTAGAGAACTTCACATACAGCTTCTCATTCTTCAACAATTCCAAAATTATCCTTAAATGCTTCTCATGTTCTTCTTCACTCTTGGAATAAACGATAATATCATCAATGAATACGATAACAAACTCATCCAAATACGGCTTGCACACACGATTCATCAATTCCATGAATGCAACAGGCGCATTCGTTAATCCAAAAGGCATCACTTGAAATTCAAAATGTCCATATCGAGTACGGAAAGTTGTTATAAGAATATCTTCTTCTCTAACTCTCAGTTGATGATACCCAGACCTCAAATCAATCTTCGAGTTTACACTTGATCCTTGCCACTGATCAGACAAATCATCAATCCTCGGCAATGGATACCGATTCTTGACAGTCAATTTGATAAGCTCTCGATAATCAATACACATTCGAAAAGAACCATCTTTATTCTTAACAAACAAAACAGGAGCACCCCAGGCGACGAACTAGGTCTAATAAATCCCTTATCCATCAATTCCTTCAATTGATCAGATAATTCCTTCATCTCAGACGGCGCTAAACGATACGGTGCACGAGCAACTGGCGCAGCTCCCGTCACTAAATCAATACGAAACTCAACTTCAAGATGCGGCGGTAATCCTAATAAATCTTCAGGAAAAACTTCAGGATACTCTCTAATCAAAGGCACATCCTCCAGTTTCCTCTCATTCACACCATCATTACTTATCTAGGCAAGAAATACTTCACAACCCTCTTCTATATTCCTCATCATCTTCAAACAAGAAACAACTCTCAAACGAGAAGTACACTCATCACCCTTCACAGTCAATACCCTATTCCTTAGCGGTATCTGAACTAATCTCTCTCCACAAACAATCACTGCACCATTCGCAACTAACCAGTCCATAC
Source organism: Glebionis coronaria (assembly GCA_025667525.1). Lineage (NCBI taxonomy): Eukaryota > Viridiplantae > Streptophyta > Magnoliopsida > Asterales > Asteraceae > Glebionis > Glebionis coronaria. The sequence goes on along the minus strand of CM046875.1, from coordinate 452,575,927 downwards.
CAATAATTACGTCAAAAGATCCTAATTCTATGGGCATCAAATTAATACTAAACATATAATTCCTTAACTTCAAGGAACAACCTTTCAGTATAGAACTAGTGCTAACAACCTTACCATCGGCTAACTCCACATTATAACTAGTTGTGTAAAACCCGCATGCTTTTACCATGAATAGTACCCTTAAGATCGTGCGTACTAGATTAAAACTTTCCTATTATAGTATGATTACGTTCAAGTGTTAGAATTTTACGTATTACGTACGTGTTAGAACACGATAAGTATTTATTACGTACGAACACACAATAATTATTAAACAATAATTAATCACGAACATGCGATCATGAAATCATGAACGTAATTAAATCACGAACTAATATTAATTACGTATATATATTTATTACGAGCACGAATAAATATATTAAGTCAAGGTTAATATTTAACGAGAACACATAAAACACGAACACAAATAAACACGAACGAACACTTAAATAACGAGACATGGAAAACGGTACGGGTACCCCATGTGGGGCCCCCTACCCGCGGCTACATCAAGGAAGATGGGCCAAGCCCATCAAATTTTTAACTAACAAGGGTTAATGTGAAATATTGTTTTTACTTTTCACTTTACAGTAAAACAAATCAAAAACCTAAAAAAGTTTTCTCCTTCTCCTTCTTGCTCTCTTGTGGCCACCGCATATAACACACCAAAGGGGGTGTTTATTTGATTTTGATCTTGGTTTTTGTACGTGTGTTCGTGTGTGTTCATCCTCGTTAGATCTACGCATTCGGTATACCTTTTTAATCTTTTTTCTTTTTGATTTGATTTAATAAAATTAATTAAGAACATGATGTTTTTAAAAACCTAATTAAAAACATAAACTAAACATGGAAAAGGTTATGGGGTAAATCAAAAAGGAGGGTAAAGGGGTGTTTTGTTTGGCCGGCGCCTAAACCGAACCCCAAGGGGGTCTCGGTTTGGCTTATAGACCAGCACCGAGACCACAAGGTCTCGGTTTGGTGGTGTGGGTCCCACGGCAACATCAAACAAGGGGGAACCCCGAAGTGGTTCGGGGTATGGTGTCGATTTTAGGTCCGGTTCATGGTTTCTAGTCACGATCCGGTTCATGGTTTATGTCAAGGTTATGTTTTAATAAATCATATGTTATAAATTAAATTGAAAAATATGACATGATTAATTTAATAAAACATGACTTAGGTTATAATTTAATTATTAGATCATGGAATTTTAACCTAAGTATTTATATTTTTCTAAACCTTATAATTAATTAATTATTAAAAACCATGGTTATAATTAATTAATTAACATGACTTAGGTTATTTTTATTTTATTAATAGTTAATAATACATGTTTTAACCTAAGTATTTAACTTTATTTAATTAAAAACATGATATATTTAATTAAATACTTTTAACCTATAGTTTATTTAAATTACATGTAATAATTAATAAACTATACCTTATATCATTATGACTTAGAAAAATAATCAGAAAACACTTAAGCTTATATACTTAGCTTATTTAACCAGCTTATACCTAATTATGGAAACTTTCTATTTTTAGAAACTTATTTAATTCAGGCAGCTAATCTATTTATGGAAACTTTCTATTTTTAGAAACTTATTTAATTAAGGCAGCTAATCTATTTATGGAAACTTTCTTCTTTTAGAAACTTATCTATTTTAAGCAGTAATTCTATTTTTGGAAACTTTCTATTTTTGGAAACTTTCTATTTTTGGAAACTTTCTATTTTTGAAAACTTTCTATTTTTGTAAACTTTCTATTTTTGGTAAATTTCTACTTTTGGAAACTGTCTATTTTAGGAAACATGCTTGTAAAACCCGTATTTAAAAATCAGAATATTTAAATACGCAGTTTAATTTTAATAAACTATATAAGTATTAATTATTAGACAGAGATAAAAACGCAGAAAATAGATACGCAATCCCAGTTTATTTAAATACTTTAAATATTTACATATAATATTTATTCAGATAATAAGTATTTAGTCTCAGAAAATATTACAGATGAATTATTTATTTTACAGAAATAATTAAACGTTAATATTAAAATACGCGAGCTCAGTTTTATTTAAAACATTAATATTATAATACGCGATCTCAGTTTTATTTAAATAATTAAATTATTCAGGAATTATGTAACGTCAGAAATATTACGTAAATATTGATACATAAGTATTTTTCCCAGGAAACAAATATTTCAAACCCCGAATCACGAATAAACACGAGCACGTGAAAATAAACGAAAAGCGAAAAGCTTATTACTTGTATTGGGCCAGCGGTAAAGAAAATAAAGGGCCTTGGGCCGGTTTTCTTTTAAAAAAAAAGGAAGGAAAAGAAATTTTGGGCCAAGCCCATGTGAAGAAGAAAACAAAACGGGGGGTTTCCCCTTTGGCTGTGACAGCGATCAAAAAAAAAATAACAGAGACTAGGGTTTTATTTCTGCTGACGCAAGAGACAAAAAAAAAAAAAAAAAGAGAGCCGTCGCTTCTTTGTGCCTCCTCTGTCTTCTTCCTGCCGACGAACCAAACAGCAAGAAACAGAGATTTGACGTCGTTTGAATTCGGTCTTATTTCACGCAAATCAAGGTAAGCCAAAACGTATTTGTTCTCCTTCTTCCGTTGTTTATTCATGATCCAAACAGGGTGTCGGTTTTGGTTAAATCCAGGAAACCGAGAGCCAGTGCTCTCGGTGTGTGGCTGTTCGACCCAGCCAAGACTTCAATGTCTCGGTGGTGGTGTTGAATTTTCGGCCGCAGCCCAAAAGGGGTGTGTGGGATTGGTGTACAGCCGAGAATTCAATGTCTCGGTGGTGTTGTTTTGTTTAACCGGTTACATCCCAAAACGATAGCCAGGAGTGTTTGTTAATTAAGCAGAAAAAAAAATATTTAAGCAATCAAGGGGTGTTTGGGATTAACAAAGTATAAAGGGGTGTTTGGCATTACTGTAGAAGCACTAGCAGGGGGAACGAAACAAACAGTGGGAATTATACAACACTAACAGTGGGAAACTATAACTAGCAGTGGAAACTTTAATGAAAACAGTGGGAACTTAAGTCTAGCAGTGGGAACTTGTAAGTTTTGGTTAAATCATGTTATAAATAAGTTTTAAAAATAAAGTTAAATTTATTGTTATTTTATTATCTAATTAGTAAGACTAAATTGATTTTTTTTAACTTTGCCATTTTAACTACTTAAAAGTCGGATTTAAGTTATGATTTAAATTAATGATTTATTTCAAGAAAACTAAATTGGAAATCTTTCCATTCTAGGAAACTTTCCGTTTACAACAGGTTAATATTTATAGTAATATCGGGATTATTAGAACACAGTATAATACGCAGTAACCATAAATAAGTATATACAAATCAGTAAACATTTAAAGATCAGTCGGGTTACCAGAAATACACTAGACAAGCAGATTTATCAGATTATACATAAACAGTAGTAAGAATAAAATAAATTAAACTAAGAACATATGAAAATAGATAATAGTAAACAGTAATCAGTTAACTTATTTTCGCGTACGTTATTTATGTAGTAACCATGAAGTCAGAGTCGATCCTTCAGCTTTCATTCTTATTTCATTACTGGACACGAGGTACGGATTTCCCGTCCTTTTAGTAAGGACTTCCTTTCTATGCATGATTATGATTCCCCGTCTGCAGTCAAATGTTTTCCCCAGTATATGTTTTAAACTTATCAGTAATCATGTTAAGAATTATATAAATTGCCTGAGCCTTATATACAAGCATGATTAGTTTATGTACTAGTTACGGAGGTACCGTAACCACGGCACTAGAGGCACCGGTGTCGTGACTCACATGCAGGAGAGTGATATCCTGCATCGTCCCACTCAGCTCAGATTGGCCATTTTATCAGTATTATTAGTGGGGCGTATGGATGCATCCTAGGCTACAGTTTACAGTTTAGCAGGTGAATGTGGTGTGTGCTCTACATCCTTCACATTGGAGCTGATCCCTCCACCCAGCACAGTTATTTAGAGGTCACCCCTCTACAGCATGACGAGGTCACCCCTCTATGTATTCATGCAGCAGTTGTTACAGCACATGACCTATATAAGCTCTTGGAAATTAAAATACAGTAAATGCCTGTTTTCAAATTTATCAGATAACGATTTAGCTTTACTATTTACGAATCAGACTTTACAGATTATGCACAGATTTCCGCTGCAACTTTACTTATCAGTCTTACAGCTCCAGTATTTTACCATCTGTTTCATTTCAGTAGTTCCTTATCATGCTTTATATCCGTTCACTGAGCGTTATGCTCAGCCGTAGTTCCCTTTCATGTTCTAACGGCAGGTACCCCAGGACGCTCTTAGGATTCTGAGAGCATGTGCATTTGGATGGAAGCTATCTAGACTTCTTACTTGATGTACTTACATTATTCTGCTTATTTGGACATTGTTTAGTCCTTTCCTTCAGTATTTTATTTTTCATGTTTTGAGCTTAGGTTGGATTACCGATGTTTGATTCCGGTATTTCCGTTATGGTCATTTAATGTTTTAGGACATTTACCTTATGCTTTGATGACACGCCATAAATACATGCAACGGTCCACTATCCAAGTGGGGTGTTACAATTATGGTATCAGAGCGCAAGGTTCGACCTGTAGGCTCTAAAACTTGACCTGTGACTAGTGGGTAGTCACCAGGAACTTCCCAGATTTTGGCGTTGTTATCTTTCATGTTTCTCATGGATTATTCTGTCAGTTTTCTTCATTTATCAGTCAGTTTTCTTAAAGTTTTGACTAAGTAAAAGGGTTGGTACATAACTAACCATATTTAGTCGCATGTGCTTTTCTGCGAATTTTGTTTTGGTGAACCGACCCATAGGCGTTCACACTTGCCCGTTCAGATTTTGTATTGATGAACTGAACCTAGGAATTCATCCTTATTCATGTCGGATTCATGTTGTCAGTCAAGTAATTCTTGGTGAACCAGCCATAAACGTTCACCATTGTTCAGGTCAAATTTCATGCTATTCAGTCGAAGGTTGTTTTGTGAACCGATTCATAGATGTTCACCTTGTCATATCAGGACATTTAATAAATTTAGACAAGTATGGGCTGGACTATAGCCAACCATATTTAGTCCCAGATTATGAATTTCTATACATGACAGTTCTCAGAAATTTTTGACAAGCATGGATCGAACCAAAATCGCCCATACTTAGTCATATGTTTTGTTCCTTGAATTCTGTGGATTGAACCATAGCCATCCACACGAGTTGATGTTAAACCTCAATTGATTTTCTTTTATGTTCTAGTAACAGTAAAATTGTCATATCCTCACGTTGATGTCGTCTTCAGGTTGATTCAGTCCATGTCTCCTTACGAGGATTATGTTTTCAGCAAAGTAAAGATGTTCTCATGTTAAGATACACAAGAATTTCAGTAAAACCCATTTTCATGATAAATCATGATTAGCCTTCATTAATCATGCTTCATCCTGACCACTGTTGGGACTTCGATTATATCATACTGTCAGTCTTGATATAACTAGCAGTAAGTCGACGCAGGAATTACAGACTATCATGTTACTTATTTCAGACCAGTTTACTACCGTCAGACAAGCGACACCAGTATCGACCATCCAATAAAATTTCCACCAGTGCCATGAACAGTAGTCTATATGTATCCTCTGTATAGTGCCTCAGTTATACTCCTTGTACAGTGATACATGTGTACTCCACGTACAATGTCTCGATATGCTTCATGTGCAATATTCAGTTTGTACTTCATGTACAGTAGTCGAGATGTACTCCAGGTACCCTACTCCATGGATATTGCTAATCGATCCTCAACCATCTCAGGCGTTGCCACTTGTCGATATTTTACCAGGTGCTGATGCTGCTCGTGAGTTGAAGATTTTACCAGATGCTGATGCTGCGAACACTTTGAAGACCTCAAAATTGCTGATGCTGCTGATACTTTGGAGATTTCTCAAGATGCTGATGCTGATGCTGTTATACTATAAAGACACCGCAGAGCAAGGACGAAAACTATAAATTTGAACTTTATGTCAAGAATAAATTTCAACCATCAGACACTACCATTCCACTCCATACTTTTACCTTCTCAGTTAGATGTCACACTTCACTCAGCTAATCTTTCTGTCGGAAGAGTGGGAACTGGCAACCAGCCGGCCACTCAGCAGAAATGATTACATGAATCACGGTCATGATAGCGACCGTCAGCAAACTGACAGACAAAGTAGTAGTGACAATCATCGTACTTATAATTAATCAGTCAGTAACCATCGGAACTCTGGAACGGACGTGACGAGAAATACAAAGGTCAGTAGTCTAACCGGTCCGCCAATCCTAGCAGTTACCAGAAATTCTTAATCTCATTCAGACTCACCCATTAAAATACATGTTCAGACAACAGTCAAGACGTAGGTCCCAAGTATCATTTCGGAAGACTTTTCAGGACCCCAGTTACGATACACGTCATACGAACCTTTTGTCAAAATACGAGTCAGAACTTAGTAAAAAGTCGCCATGTTTACTTCACGTATTCCTATGTCAGCTTTATATCAAACCAGGTAGTTATCTGCCTCTCACCCAGAAAGGACTCAACAGTATCACCATATTTATTAAAGTTCTCCTTTCAGTTGACGACGAGATTCGTCTTACTAAATCCCAAATATATTCATTATATATTTCTGCCAGAAAAATCAATACAAGTTGTTTCTTCCTTACAAGCGCGTAACTTATCAATACATAGCTACGAACACTTTTAGCTACCAGTTATAAATTCACTTCTAAAAATCCTCGAATCCATGATCAGCAGATTATCCTAAAAATTTCCAGATGTCATTCCAGAAGGTGTTCCAGAAATTCCTTCCTAACCACGAGACAGAAATTTAACATCGAGCTAGTCTCAAGAACAGAACCTGTTTTCAGAACTCTTGATCACAGGGCTTTAGCTAAGTTAAACGAGTTGCAGCATTTGCTGCAAGAGTTACCGAAATGAGGCTTTATTCGCCCCAACGCACCATCAGGAAGTGCACCGTTTCTGTCTATTAAGAAGAAGGCCGGTATCATAAGGTCATGTATCGACCACTGAATTTTTTTTACAAGATCACCATTCTTAATCAATGTTCATTCCATGAATAGCAGGTTTATCTGATCTGCTACGATGTCTTAAAAATTTTCTAGAACAATTTCTGATCATGCTACCATCAGTGCTGAGAGAAAGAACATGATGTTCTCCAGACTGATGTTGCACACATTATAGTCTTTCTAATAAAATTTTGATTTTATGCTTCCGAGCTCCCTAATGCTCCATCTATATTATGAAATTTATGAATAAAATTCTTCCCAAAATTCTCAGACAAAATCGTCAGTATATTCTCTGATCACATTTTGATGTGCTAAATTCTAGAGAAGAACACGAGAATCATCTTCTCACAGTTGTACAGAATCTTCGATAGGGAAAATTTTATACACAGCTATCCAGATATAAATTCCAATTGAACAAAGTGGCGTTTCTGTACCACCCTATTTTCAAAAGAAAGAAATTTCAGACAATCCTGCGAAGGTGAAGGCCATCACCTGATGGTCCCGACCGACGCCTGTGAACGACGTACAAAACTTTCTAGAACTCGATTGACGGTTACCGCAGAAATTGAAGACAGTTCTCCCAAAAAATTTCTTCCATGGCTATTCAAACAGATTTTCATCAGAATGTTCCATAATCCCAGGCAGGAGGTTGATAGAAGTAGTATCATACATTGATGAAGCTATGTTCATATCTAATGCCTGCCATCCCAGCAGGTTTAAGATAGGACACCGACATGCTAATGAGTTATTACAACCATTATAAATTTCTAAGCATAAATGAGATAAGATTCCATGGAGGTTATTATCACTTACCACAGACTCAGATGAAGCATGATGCTATCTAAGTCGTGGTTAACCAGTTAAACCAACCCACACGTCTTCTTTTATCCGAGATGATTATGCAGTAACAAATCTACAGGAAATTTAGAAATAGATCGTATGATTCCAAGGTATTCCATCCACAATCTTGTAAGATGGAAATTAGCGTTCGCGAATCGCGCTCACGTTCATGTTCACGATCACGTGTACGTTCACATTCACGTTCACGTTTATTTTCACGTTCACGTTTACATCTCATCCGCAATATGATCTGTTTCAGTTTATGTTTTATGCTACCTCATGATTTAAGCTTACGTTCGCATTCATGACATTGTTCACGTTCAAGTCCGTATTTCATTCCGCGATACACGTTTCACAGTTTATTACCTAATACGGTTACATGAAGCTTGAGAAATTAGAATCAAGTTTAGCACAGCTATTCCGTAACCAGGCAGACGTTTCACATCTCAGGCCGTATCGTTCAACATCCTTTCCTCAGTCATCATACGCTCATATGTTCTAGTATCACGTTCACTGTATGATTCACGTATCACATTCATGATATATTTCCATTCCAAAGCTCCTCATATAATTATGAACCACGTTCACAATTGCTCACTCAGCACGTTCACAATTGTTCACGTAGTTCGTCCCTATATCTTCAGCAGCTTTATCAGAGATATACATATTATCTTTTCAGAATATTTACACGTATCGTTTCATGTATCCTACATGCTATGGCTTTTCATTCTATTAGATTCAGAAAATCCATCTTAAATATAGAACCAGAAGCTTTTCAGCATCATCAGGACAGGGTCATCAGGACCAAGATTTTTTTTATTATTATGTTTAGACCTTTGAAGGAATCGTTTCGAGCGGGAGGCCACTCGAAACAGAGGAGTCCATCCGGACCTCTCATCCCCTTTCCTTCAATAAATCCAGTTAAGTTCTTTCAGTCATGTCACGTTCCATGTTCTCTTCAGCTATGTCACGTTACATGATAATTTCAGTCATGTCAGGTTTATACCTATCAGCAGCATTATGTCTTAATTAGAAGACAATTCATTCTTCAGCTTAATTGTCTTTTCAGTACGTGTTCTTTCAGTTCTTATAACTTCCTCAGCTTATTACCTTTAATTCGAGGACGAATTTCTCCTTTTTAGAGGGGAAGAATTGTAAAACCCAGTATAGTCGTATCTTTAATTCGGGGAAGAATTATTGTTTTTAGAGGGGAAGAATTGTAAAACCCGTATTTAAAAATCAGAATATTTAAATACGCAGTTTAATTTTAATAAACTATATAAGTATTAATTATTAGACAGAGATAAAAACGCAGAAAATAGATACACAATCCCAGTTTATTTAAATACTTTAAATATTTACATATAATATTTATTCAGATAATAAGTATTTAGTCTCAGAAAATATTACAGATGAATTATTTATTTTACAGAAATAATTAAAACGTTAATATTAAAATACGCGAGCTCAGTTTTATTTAAAACATTAATATTATAATACGCGATCTCAGTTTTATTTAAATAATTAAATTATTCAGGAATTATGTAACGTCAGAAATATTACGTAAATTTTGATACATAAGTATTTTTCCCAGGAAACAAATATTTCAAACCCCGAATCACGAATAAACACGAGCACGTGAAAATAAACGAAAAGCGAAAAGCTTATTACTTGTATTGGGCCAGCGGTAAAGAAAATAAAGGGCCTTGGGCCGGTTTTCTTTTAAAAAAAAAGGAAGGAAAAGAAATTTTGGGCCAAGCCCATGTGAAGAAGAAAACAAAACGGGGGGTTTCCCCTTTGGCTGTGACAGCGATAAAAAAAAAAATAACAGAGACTAGGGTTTTATTTCTGCTGACGCAAGAGACAAAAAAAAAAAAAAAAAAAGAGAGCCGTCGCTTCTTTGTGCCTCCTCTGTCTTCTTCCTGCCGACGAACCAAACAACAAGAAACAGAGATTTGACGTCGTTTGAATTCGGTCTTATTTCACGCAAATCAAGGTAAGCCAAAACGCATTTGTTCTCCTTCTTCCGTTGTTTATTCATGATCCAAACAGGGTGTCGGTTTTGGTTAAATCCAGGAAACCGAGAGCCAGTGCTCTCGGTGTGTGGCTGTTCGACCCAGCCAAGACTTCAATGTCTCGGTGGTGGTGTTGAATTTTCGGCCGCAGCCCAAAAGGGGTGTGTGGGATTGGTGTACAGCCGAGAATTCAATGTCTCGGTGGTGTTGTTTTGTTTAACCGGTTACATCCCAAAACGATAGCCAGGAGTGTTTGTTAATTAAGCAGAAAAAAAAATATTTAAGCAATCAAGGGGTGTTTGGGATTAACAAAGTATAAAGGGGTGTTTGGCATTACTGTAGAAGCACTAGCAGGGGGAACGAAACAAACAGTGGGAATTATACAACACTAACAGTGGGAAACTATAACTAGCAGTGGAAACTTTAATGAAAACAGTGGGAACTTAAGTCTAGCAGTGGGAACTTGTAAGTTTTGGTTAAATCATGTTATAAATAAGTTTTAAAAATAAAGTTAAATTTATTGTTATTTTATTATCTAATTAGTAAGACTAAATTGATTTTTTTTAACTTTGCCATTTTAACTACTTAAAAGTCGGATTTAAGTTATGATTTAAATTAATGATTTATTTCAAGAAAACTAAATTGGAAATCTTTCCATTCTAGGAAACTTTCCGTTTACAACAGGTTAATATTTATAGTAATATCGGGATTATTAGAACACAGTATAATACACAGTAACCATAAATAAGTATATACAAATCAGTAAACATTTAAAGATCAGTCGGGTTACCAGAAATACACCAGACAAGCAGATTTATCAGATTATACATAAACAGTAGTAAGAATAAAATAAATTAAACTAAGAACATATGAAAATAGATAATAGTAAACAGTAATCAGTTAACTTATTTTCGCGTACGTTATTTATGTAGTAACCATGAAGTCAGAGTCGATCCTTCAGCTTTCATTCTTATTTCATTACTGGACACGAGGTACGGATTTCCCGTCCTTTCAGTAAGGACTTCCTTTCTATGCATGATTATGATTCCCCGTCTGCAGTCAAATGTTTTCCCCAGTATATGTTTTAAACTTATCAGTAATCATGTTAAGAATTATATAAATTGCCTGAGCCTTATATACAAGCATGATTAGTTTATGTACTAGTTACGGAGGTACCGTAACCACGACACTAGAGGCACCGGTGTCGTGACTCACATGCAGGAGAGTGATATCCTGCATCGTCCCACTCAGCTCAGATTGGCCATTTTATCAGTATTATTAGTGGGGCGTATGGATGCATCCTAGGCTACAGTTTACAGTTTAGCAGGTGAATGTGGTGTGTGCTCTACATCCTTCACATTGGAGCTGATCCCTCCACCCAGCACAGTTATTTAGAGGTCACCCCTCTACAGCATGACGAGGTCACCCCTCTATGTATTCATGCAGCAGTTGTTACAGCACATGACCTATATAAGCTCTTGGCAATTAAAATACAGTAAATGCCTGTTTTCAAATTTATCAGATAACGATTTAGCTTTACTATTTACGAATCAGACTTTACAGATTATGCACAGATTTCCGCTGCAACTTTACTTATCAGTCTTACAGCTCCAGTATTTTACCATCTGTTTCATTTCAGTAGTTCCTTATCATGCTTTATATCCGTTCACTGAGCGTTATGCTCAGCCGTAGTTCCCTTTCATGTTCTAACGGTAGGTACCCCAGGACGCTCTTAGGATTCTGAGAGCATGTGCATTTGGATGGAAGCTATCTAGACTTCTTACTTGATGTACTTACATTATTCTGCTTATTTGGACATTGTTTAGTCCTTTCCTTCAGTATTTTATTTTTCATGTTTTGAGCTTAGGTTGGATTACCGATGTTTGATTCCGGTATTTCCGTTATGGTCATTTAATGTTTTAGGACATTTACCTTATGCTTTGATGACACGCCATAAATACATGCAACGGTCCACTATCCAAGTGGGGTGTTACAATGCTATTTTTAGAAAGTTACTTATTATTACACAGTAAGTATAATAATACATGAAATACAATTAATACTTAATCAGAATAGACAGAATATAAGATAAACACAGTTTAAGGCTTAAAACAGTAAAACATGACATGGACGTATAAAATAAGCTAAGACATGATATAAAACCAGTTACGTATTTAGTAATCAGATACTTATTCATGTATGTATTTATGTAGCATTAGTGATACTGAAGTAGGATTCTCCTCAGTTCGTCTTCTTCGTTCATTGGACATAAGGTACGGATTCTCGTCCTTTCAGTATGGGCATTCTTTCCTTATTAGGATTCCCCGTATGCAGCCAAATGTTTTCCCGTAGTATAAGTTTATATGTTTGATTTGCTTATGTTTAATTTAGAATACCTATAGCCATATACATGCATGACCAGTTTCACCTAGTTATGGAGGTACCATAACCATAACACTAGAGGCACTGGTGTTATGACTTCACCACGGCGGAGTGATTGCTCGTGGCGTCCCTTCAGCTTTTGGCCATATTATTATATTTATCATGTGGGGCGTATGGGTGCATCCTAGTTACATGTTTTTCAGCAGATTACTCAGTGTGAATGTGGTGTGTGCCTTGCATCCTTCACAAGGAGTTGATCCCTCCTACCCAAACCAGTATATTAAGTTAGAGGTAGCCCCTCTAATTTGCATGATGAGGTCACCCCTCCAAGTATTCATGCGCGGTGGATTTTCATGACCTATATTGGCTAATGGTAGAATATGATAAACATTTTTTATAAGATAAACATAAGGCTTTTCAAACTATAAAACCAGTTTTACCAAGACTTAACTAGGTTATTCGGGACTTAGTTTCTTCCGCTGTTATATGTTATATGCTTATCATATTCATGCTTTATTGTACATCCGTGCACTGAGCGTATTACTCAGCCGTTTTCCTTTTCTATGTTCCCAAAACGGCAGGTACTCAGGGACGCTCGTAGACTTTAAGCGTACGTACATATGGACTGGAAGCTTTCTAGCCTTTCTTTACTTTATGCATTATCTTTACTTTGATACTCTTGTTATGGACATTGTTTAGTCCTTTCCTTTATAGTACTTATGTTTGTGTGAGATGAGCTTTACTTTTGGACTACCGATGTTTGATTCCGGTATTTTCCTTCTATGGTCATGTAATGTTTAGACATTTTTCCTTGTATGCTTTGATGACACGCCATAGTTACGCGTAACATTCCATTATCAAAATGGGGTGTTACAATTATGGTATCTGAGCCAAGGCTTCGACCTATAGGCTCTCAAAATATGACCTGTGATTAGTGGGTAGTCACTATGGTCTTCCTAGAACTGACAGTCGTTTTCATGCATTCATCATTTTTATGCATACACATATATGTCATTGTCGCAAGTTTATGACTAAGTAATGGTTGGTACAGGACTGGCCCTATTTAGTCGCATGTGTTTTGTCGAAACTTTTAAATTTGGGACCGACCCATAAGCGTCCCCTCACCATGTCTTTTATTTTGGGTGAACTGACCATAGGCGTTCACTCTCGAGCATACAAAAGTTTTCATAAAACTGCATCATGCATTCATATACAAAATTTTCTTGCATAAATTTTTTCTCTTGAATTTTGGTATAAATTTTCTTTTCATATATATATATATTTTATGTTTTGAGCTGTTTAATCATATGTTTTATGTTATATTGTCAGATGGTTCTTACACGCGAACATGAACAAATCAATGCTGCAATCCAAGCTGCAATGCAAGCTTTGCTTCCTCAACTGAGGAACGACATCAGGGCTGAGGTTCAAGCTGCCAACAATTAGCAGCATAACCAGGCACCTCCTCCTCCTCCTCTAGTGACATTAGCAGTATGGCTGGAGAGATTCAACAAGCTCCGTCCTCGAGCTTTTGAGAAAACAGATAGCCCCAGTGATGCTGAAAGCTGGTTGGCTCACATCGAGAAGATTTTCAATGCTATGGGTTGTGACCCCGCGTACAAGGCGAGGTTGGCATGCTATCAGTTCGAAGGCGATGTGCTAAATTGGTGGTTAGCGTTAATGCAGTCTGAGGGAGGTGACGATTGGATTGCTGGTTTGACATGGGCTCAGTTCAAGGACAGGGTGATGGAGCAGTTCTTTCCCAATGCTGAGCAAGACAAGCTCAAGAGGGAGTACCATGGGATCCGACAAAGAGATGGGGAGAATAGCAACGAGTTTATGCAGCACTTTCTTTGCTTAGCTGGTTTCCTTGGTGTAGCAACAGGTACTCCTGAAGAGTAGACACACCACTTTAGGTGGGCTCTTCGCATATCGGTCGCAAACAATCTGGTGTGTGCAACGTTCAACACTGTAGCACAAGTGGCCGATGCAGCACGTAAGCTAGAGATGCTGCAGGAGAGAGATGAGTTCGGGGAAGCTTAGAGACCCGACAAGAGGTAAACAATTCAAGCGGTGATCAATCCGTATTCTTTCCATATATGTCAATTATTCATCTCTTTAAAATGTATCTTCCAGGCAGAAAACTGGGGACCGGTCTCAGCCGGTTACTCAGCAGCAGCCTCATCAGCCCAAGGGAAACGGTCAGACTAACGACCGTTCTGCTACGAATAGGCGTGGCGGTAATGATAATTACCGTAACAACGCTGGACACTCCAACAGCAGCAGGTCCTAATACTTACGCATTTTCTTATGATTTCATGTATAACTCATATTCTGACACTTTAGCAAAATTTCTACCAGGAACCATGGAAACGGTAGGGACCAGAACCAGAGAGGTTCACAGCCTAGCCGTCTAGCTATCACTGGTATTCAATCTTACGATTATCCGCATTGTCCTTGTACCCTATTATCATGTCTTATGTAAAATGTTTTATCAGGTTCTCAGCCAGCCAGAGCACCTGCTGGATGATATACTCATCCTCTTTGCTCTACTTCTCACCGTAGGCACCCAGGGCCATGTCGTCGTAACACTGTCGCATGCTTCAAGTGTGGTCTTCCTGGCCATATCATGAAGGATTTTCGTAAGGGCGAGATGGAGGGCACATCGGGACATGCTGATTCCAGACCGCCTCCTACCACCGGGCGTGTCTACATGACATCTCGAGACCAGGCCAACAAGTCTACATGTACCATCACTGGAATCTTGTATATGTATGGTCAAGCTGCGTGTGTTCTTTTCGATACGGGTGCTACTCACTCGGTCATTTCTACTGCTTATGCTAAGAACATTAGGATGCTCCCCATGCCACTAGAGAATAGACTTACTATTTCCACGCCTTTGAGGGACTCTGTATTAATCACCCATGTATACAAGAGTCTTCCCCTGGAATTTGACGATAAGGTTCGACCTGTTGACGCACTTCCGCTGGACATGAATGACTTCGACATGATTTTGGGCATGGATTGGCTATCCAAGCATCATGCTACCATAGATTGCCATTCATATCGAGTTATCTTCGGTGATGTAAATGCACCAGAGTACATTCATAACGGGTTCGTACCCGGATGGTCTGTACAAATCATATCTACCCTGCAAGCGCGTGCATTACTGTCGCATGGCTGCGAGGGTTATCTAGCTACGGTTCACGACATGGATGCTGAATCTCTATCAATTCAGGATCAACCAATAGTGTCGGAATTCTAAGATGTATTTCCAGCAGAACTTCCGGGCATACCACCTGCACGAGAAGTGGAATTCAATATCGAGCTTATTCCAGGAGTTGAACCAATCTCCAAGGCTCCTTATCGCATGGCTCCCATAGAGCTGAAGGAGCTGAAGGATCAACTGCAAGAACTTCTTGAACGAGGTTTCATTCGACCGAGCGCATCTTCATGGGGCGCGCCGGTCTTATTTGTTAAGAAGAAGGACGACAGTATGCGTCTTTGCATAGACTACCGCGAGCTCAACAAGATTATTATCCGGAATAGGTATCCACTGCCACGTATAGACGATCTGTTTGACCAACTCCAAGGGGACAAACACTTCTCCAAGATTGATCTTAGGTCAGGCTATCATCAGCTACGGGTCAAGGAGCAGGATATCGCCAAGACTGCTTTTCGTACCCGCTATGGCCACTACGAATTTGTAGTTATGCCATCCGGCCTGACAAATGCTCCAGCATTGTTCATGGACTTGATGAACAGAATCTTCCATGAATTTCTGGACAAGTTCGTCATTGTCTTCATCGATGACATTCTGATTTTCTCAAAGTCCAAGGAGGAACACGAAGACCATCTTCGTACAGTACTACAGATTCTTCGCCAGAAGCAGCTGTATGCTAAATTCTCCAAGCGTGAGTTCTGGTTAGACAAGGTGGCATTCCTAGGTCACATTGTATCAGCAGAAGGAATCACTATGGATCCAGCGAAGGTTGAGGCCATTACTAAGTGGCCGAGGCCGACATCAACGACGGATTCCGCAGTTTCTTAGGCTTAGCTGGCTATTACCGTAGGTTCGTGGAGAACTTTTCCCGCTTAGCACTACCATTGACCAAACTGATGCGGAAAGGGGAGAAATTCGTCTGGACTGAAGAACGAGAGAAGAGATTTGAAGACCTAAAGCAGAAGCTAGTATTTGCACCTATTCTTACTCTCCCATCTGGTACGGGTGGATTTCAAATCTACAGTGATGCATCGGGGAAGGGACTTGGCTGTGTTCTCATGCAACATGTGAAAGTGATCGCGTACGCTTCACTGCAGCTTAAGCCTTATGAAGAAAATTACCCCACGCATGACTTGGAACTTGCTGTAGTCGTGTTTGCATTGAAGATATGGAGGCACTACTTATATGGAGAATCATGTGATATTTTCACGGACCACAAGAGCTTGAAGTATATCTTCACTCAACGTGAATTGAACATGAGGCAGAGGAGATGGTTAGAGCTGTTGAAGGATTATGACATTAATCTACATTATCATCCCGGAAAGGCAAATGTAGTAGCAGATGCTCTTAGCAGGAAGTCCGGAATGATCAACGACATTAAAATTGAGGAGGAAATCATAAGAGACTTGGAGCGACTAGACATCGAGATCATGGTACGTGGAAAGCACGGTTACTGGGCTAATCTTAGAGTATAACTTACTCTCTAAGATCAAGGAAGCTCAGAAAGATGATGGAGAAATCTGGGCGATAGTACAGAATTTGGAGAAACAGACGGAATTCAGAGTAGATGCAGATGGTATCGTATGGCAGGGCACGAGACTTTGTGTTCCTGATGACCAAGAACTCCGGGAAGCCTTGTTAGCTGAAGCTCATAGCTCCCCATTCCCTATACATCCTGGTTCGACTAAGATATACCATAACATCAAGCAATACTTTTGGTGGAGTGGTATGAAACAAGATGTGGCCACTTACGTCTCCAAATGTCTTACCTGCCAGCAGGTTAAGATCGAGCATCAGCGATCTGGCGGTCTCCTTCAACCATTAGATATTCCAGAGTGGAAGTGGGACAAAATCACCATGGATTTTGTTACTGGTCTTCCGCCTACCAAGAGGAAGCACGATGCAGTTTGGGTTATCGTAGATTGACTTACCAAATCAGCTCATTTCTAACCGATCCGCAAGGAAGATCCGGTAAGTAAACTCGCCGATACGTATAGAAGAGAGATCATGAGACTCCACGGTGCTCCATCTAGCATCGTCTCAGACAGAGATCCTCGTTTCACTTCGCGATTTTGGAAGAGTCTGCAGAAAGCTTGGGGAACACAACTTAAGCTTAGCACGGCTTTTCATCCTCAAACGGACGGACAGTCGGAGCGAACGATTCAGACATTGGAAGTCATGTTGAGGTCATGTGCGTTGGAATGGACGGGTGATTGGGATGATTACATCTGTTTGGTTTAGTTTGCCTACAACAGCAGTTGGCACGCAAGTATCAAGTGTGCTCCTTTCGAGATGTTGTATGGCAGAAAGTATCGCGCCCCAATCTGCTGGGACCAGGTTGGCGAGCGAACACTTGAAGTACCAGAAATCATAGAGATGACCAATGAAAAGATCGCAGTAGCTAAGCAGAAACTTCAGGAGGCACGATCACGTCAGAAGAGTTACGCCGATAAGCATCGTAGGGACATACGTTTTAACGTAGGAGATCACGTCTTCCTTAAGGTTTCGCCGGCACGTGGTGTTAGACGCTTTGGGATTAAAGGGAAGCTCAGTCCTCGTTTCATCGGACCGTTTGATATCATTGAACGAGTCGGTGAAGTATCTTACCGGTTAGCGTTACCTCCGCAGCTTTCGCATGTACACAATGTGTTTCATGTGTCCTTACTCAGAGGGTACTAGTATCATCCCCTTCACATGGTTCAGTATCCACTGGAACAGATACGTGAAGATCTCACCTTCATAGATTAACCCGAACGAGTTCTTGATAGGCAAGAACGAGTCATGAGAAGGAAGACGATTCCATTCGTCAAAATCCTTTGGAGGGATCATACCGAGCGGGAAGCCACTTGGGAAACAGAGGAGTCTATCCGGGCTTCTTACCCTCATTTCATATTTTGAATTCAGGTATGTTCTTCTTTTCCAGTTTACTTTATCTATAATTCGGGGACGAATTATTCTTTTTAGGGGGGAAGAGTTGTAAAACCCGCATGCTTTTACCACGAATAGTACCCTTAAGATCGTACGTACTAGATTAAAACTTTCCTATTATAGTATGATTACGTTCAAGTGTTAGAATTTTACGTATTACGTACGTGTTAGAACACGATAAGTATTTATTACGTACGAACACACAATAATTATTTAACAATAATTAATCACGAACATGCGATCATGAAATCATGAACGTAATTAAATCACGAACTGATATTAATTACGTATAAATATTTATTACGAGCACGAATAAATATATTAAGTCACGGTTAATATTTAACGAGAACACATAAAACACGAACACAAATAAACACGAACGAACACTTAAATAACGAGACACGGAAAACGGTACGGGTACCCCATGTGGGCCCCCTACCCGCGGCTACATCAAGGAAGATGGGCCAAGCCCATCAAATTTTTAACTAACAAGGGTTAATGTGAAATCTTGTTTTCACTTTTCACTTTACAGTAAAAAAAATCAAAAACCTAAAAAAGTTTTCTCCTTCTCCTTCTTGCTCTCTTGTGGCCGCCGCATATAACACACCAAAGGGGGGGTGTTTATTTGATTTTGATCTTGGTTTTTGTACGTGTGTTCGTGTGTGTTCATCCTCGTTAGATCTACGTATTCAGTATACCTTTTAATCCTTTTTCTTTTTGATTTGATTTAATAAAATTAGTTAAGAACATGATGTTTTTAAAAACCTAATTAAAAGCATAAACTAAACATGGAAAAGGTTATGGGGTAAATCAAAAGGGAGGTTTTAGGGGTGTTTTGTTTGGCCGGCGCCTAAACCGAACCCCAAGGGAGTCTCAGTTTGGCTTATAGACCACCACCAAGACCACAAGGTCTCGGTCTGGTGGTGTGGGTCCCACGGCAGCAGCAAACAAGGGGGAACCCCGAAGTGGTTCGGGGTATGGTGTCGATTTCAGGTCCGGTTCATGGTTTCTAGTCACGATCCGGTTCATGGTTTATGTCAAGGTTATGTTTTAATAAATCATATGTTATAAATTAAATTAATAAAATATGACATGATTAATTTAATAAAACATGACTTAGGTTATAATTTAATTATTAGATCATGGAATTTTAACCTAAGTATTTATATTTTCTAAACCTTATAATTAATTAATTATTAAAAACCATGGTTATAATTAATTAATTAACATGACTTAGGTTATTTTTATTTTATTAATAGTTAATAATACATGTTTTGACCTAAGTATTTAACTTTATTTAATTAAAAACATGATATATTTAATTAAATACTTTTAACCTATAGTTTATTTAAATTACATGTAATAATTAATAAACTATACCTTATATCATTATGACTTAGAAAAATAATCAGAAAACACTTAAGCTTATATACTTAGCTTATTTAACCAGCTTATATCTAATTATGGAAACTTTCTATTTTTAGAAACTTATTTAATTCAGGCAGCTAATCTATTTATGGAAACTTTCTATTTTTAGAAACTTATTTAATTAAGGCAACTAATCTATTTATGGAAACTTTCTTCTTTTAGAAACTTATCTATTTTAAGCAGTAATTCTATTTTTGGAAACTTTCTATTTTTGGAAACTTTCTATTTTTGGAAACTTTCTATTTTTGAAAACTTTCTATTTTTGGAAACTTTCTATTTTTGGTAAATTTCTACTTTTGAAAACTGTCTATTTTAGGAAACATGCTATTTTTAGAAAGTTACTTATTATTACACAGTAAGTATAATAATACATGAAATACAATTAATACTTAATCAAAATAGACAGAATATAAGATAAACACAGTTTAAGGCTTAAAATAATAAAACATGACATGAACGTATAAAATAAGCTAAGACATGATATAAAACAAGTTACGTATTTAGTAATCAGATACTTATTCACGTATGTATTTATGTAGCATTAGTGATACCGAAGTAGGATTCTCCTCAGTTCGTCTTCTTCGTTCACTGGACATAAGGTACGGATTCCCGTCCTTTCAGTATGGACATTCTTTCCTTCTTAGGATTCCCCGTATGCAGCCAAATGTTTTCCCGTAGTATAAGTTTATATGTTTGATTTGCTTATGTTTAATTTAGAATACCTATAGCCATATACATGCATGACCAGTTTCACCTAGTTATGGAGGTACCATAACCATAACACTAGAGGCACTGGTGTTATGACTTCACCACGGCGGAGTGATTACTCGTGGCATCCCTTCAGCTTTTGGCCATATTCTTATATTTATCATGTGGGGCGTATGGGTGCATCCTAGTTACATGTTTTTCAGCAGATTACTCAGTGTGAATGTGGTGTGTGCCTTGCATCCTTCACAAGGAGCTGATCCCTCCTACCCAAACCAGTATATTAAATTAGAGGCAGCCCCTCTAATTTGCATGATGAGGTCACCCCTCCAAGTATTCATGCAAGGTGGATTTGCATGACCTATATTGGCTAATGGTAGAATATGATAAACAGTTTTTATAAGATAAACATAAGGCTTTTCAAACTATAAAACCAGTTTTACCAAGACTTAACCAGGTTATTCGGGACTTACTTTCTTCCGCTGTTATATGTTATATGCTTATCCTATTCATGCTTTATTGTACATCCGTGCACTGAGCGTATTGCTCAGCCTTTTTCCTTTTCTATGTTCCCAAAACGGCAGGTACTCAAGGACGCTCGTAGACTTTAAGCGTACGTGCATATGGACTGGAAGCTTTCTAGCCTTTCTTTACTTTATGCATTATCTTTACTTTGATACTCTTGCTATGGACATTGTTTATTCCTTTCCTTTGCAGTACTTATATTTGTATGTGATGAGCTTTACTTTTGGACTACCGATGTTTGATTCCGATATTTTCCTTCTATGGTCATGTAATGTTTAGACATTTTTCCTTGTATGCTTTGATGACACGCCATAGTTACGCGTGACATTCCATTATCAAAATGGGGTGTTACAAGTTGTCAATCTTACTGGTTTTCTATCTAATAGTTGACTGAATCTTACATCTACGAAACTTCTATCGGATCCAGAATCAAATAACACACTAGCATAACAAGCATCGAGTAAGAACGTACCAGTCACCACATTCGGCCCTTGAGGTTTGTCAGCGTCTCCCACGACATTGGCTGGAGCAGCAGTCCTAGCAACAACATTGCCTCCCTGTCGAGCGCCAACCCTCGGACTGTTTCCTTGCTTATGTCCACGGCCTCCATATCCAAAACAATTAACTACCTTGATAGCGTTGGCTCCAGTGGCCACAGCCTGGTTCCTACAGTCTGCCATTTTATGTCCGGCCTTCCCACACTTGTTGCAAGGAGTTGGACAATTCCCCACATGATACAGACTGCATCGACCATACTTCGGGTTCACTTTGTTTCCTTGGGGTCCAGTAGCAGCACGAACACCATCATTCCTCCTAAAATTGTATTGCTGATTCCTATTCGGTCCTTGGTTATTGTTGTTACGATAACCTCCTCTATTCTGTCCTTGGTTTGAGTGTGAAGCTTCCCACTTTCTCTTATTTCCTTCAGCAATACTATCCTTTCGATCCTGCAGCTTTACATCCATCAAAGCATGACCCATCTGAACAACTTCATCAAAAGTCTTGGGTTTCGACGAAGTAGTCTCTCCCTTGATATTACTAGATAACCCTCTGATATACTACTTCATCTTCTTACGGTCATCAGCAAAAGCATCAGGACACAACAGAAAAAAATCAGAAGACCTCTTTGTATAAGCCACAATATCATTATTCCTCAGCACCAAATGTCTCAACTCATCATCCAACTGACCTAACTCTTCCTCAGGACAAAACTTCACAGTTAACAGTCCTTTGGTCATAGTCCATGTTTTAGCATTAGCTTCAACCAAACCTACAATAGCTACCTGACTATTCCACCAGCTTAATGCATCATCCTGAAAAGTAGCGGCAGCAAACTTCACCTTACTAGCTTCTGAACATCCACTGATTTCAAAAGTACTTTCAATCTTCTTAATAAGTGTGTAAACACTTATCCTTTTGCCACTAAAATCAAGGGAAAACAAGACCTAATCATGTGTTTAATATCGTAAAAGTCGGAATTACGCGTGGTTTTGTGTTTTTGTGTTAAAATAGGTACAAATGATCAAAAGGAAAGAAAACACGGGATTTCACGGTCAAATGTTGAAGAAAAGTCCAAGAAAGAGACGAAGACAAAGTCAAAAGACCAAAAGTATGCCCAAGATCACGAAAACCGGCAATTCGACACGGTTTTGAAGAAATAAACAAGAAAGCCGAAATCAAGCTCGTTTTAGTGGATTTAATCATTTACAAAGATAATTGGGCCAAGTGGGTCCCACATTTGGGTTAATGGGATCAAAAGCCCATTTGGAATTATTAAGTTGCTAAAGGTTATTTTACAAAAGCCCATGATAGCCCATTTCTAATAATATGAGACGGATGAATTACATTTGGGCCAAAAGCCCAAAGTGTTTAAAGCAAAACAAACAGATGGAAATGTTTTAATTGGGCCAAGCCATTTGATTATCTACAAAATGGACGATTGTTTAAAGTGAAAAGATATTTCACTTGTTTGACTCACACAAACCCTAGTCAACAACTCACACACGTGTAACTCTTACTCACCCCACAAGAAATAAACGTTTTTTATTTTTACCCCCATCCCAATCCATTTGATAATAACAAGAATTCACACACCCACTTTTATCTCACCCTCTCTCCCAAACACATCCCCCAAAAACCAGTTTACCCCCAAACCCTAAATCACCTTGATCCAAAAATTACCAATCAATATTTAGGGCTTTTACCCTAATTGTGTGATTCACACACTTGGGGATTAAATCCCCAAGTTTTTCAGGAAGAACTCACTGGTGGTCCTCAAATCCTACATGGCACCAATCCCTTTTGTGTTTTGATTCTCACCATTAATTAATACAGGATACTTTAGATTGGTAGCTTTTTATTAAATAGTTTAATTAAGTTTTGTTTATTTAATTTTAATTAGAAGTATTTTAATAGTTTTTCTTATATTCAGTTTAGATAAAAAAATAATAAAAAGAAAAAAATATATTTTATTTAAATTTAGTTTAAATTTTATTTAATATAGATTAGTTTTGTTTAAAAAGTTTTAGTTTAAAATTAAGTTAGTTTTATTTGAAAATATTTTAAAGTAGATTTTATTTAAATTTCAAAATAGTTAAAAATAGTTTTTAAATATTTAAATAGTAAGTTTTTGGTTAATTAAATTAGATTCAATTTTAAAATAGATTAAATAGTGTTTTTTTTAGTTTAAAAATACCAAAAAGAGTTTTTATTCACCAAAAACGATAAATCCACGCAAATTAGATATCAATTCGAGTGAGTCGAGGAAAAACGAACATTAATTGCTTAATTAGAATTTGTACAAAATTCTCAACATTAAATTGGCGCCGATTCGCTCGTTACGATTGAAGATTTCTTGAGACGTTTGGATTTTGGGATCCGTTCATTTTGAACGTTATTGCAACAAAATCAAAAACGCAAAAAAAAAATCAAAAACTTAAAAAAATACAAAAAAATTAGAAAAATCACAAACGCAAATTCTTTCCTAAGATTTGCAACAAAAAAACTTAAAAAATACGAAAGTAATACTTTTTCCTAAAAGTATTACACCAAAAAATATTACGTATTAGTGTTATTTTTCTTAGTTCGATTTCTTTCGATTTTTATTGTGAATATATATTTTTCTAAAAAATACAAAAAGATTTTTCATTTATTATATTATATTACGTAGAACATTAATTTACCTACTTTTCAAATAAGGCCTTAGTTGGGATTTCATCACCTAACTATTGTATTCGAATCCTAAACGAAATAAAAAGGCAAAATAGATAAATACTAGTAAGACGTTTGAACTCAATATATACAAACTATAAGGTGGGTATAAGGCGACGAGCTATAAAAGGCCGTCTAAGGAAAATGGTTTTTAAGTGCTTTGTGCCACCTCGTTTCCCCGCTTGCTTGTACGTATATTGAGAAGGACGACCGATTATTGGTTTGCCAACTCAATCAGTATTAAGTATATATTTTTGTAGCTTTTTCATATTGCACCTCGAGAGGGAGAATCCTTTTTCTCTCAAAGTCGACCGAGGTCACCTACCTCATTCCAAAGTTTTAAATGTATGCGCACTCGCGCGCGTACATACATACCGATTGGTGTACCAAATACTTCTAATTCTTCCAAAAAGAAGAAGAAGAAAAACAAAAAGACCGTCATTAAAGCCGATCCCGAGAATCGAGCTTTAAACAACACGATGGCAACGGATAATCGACCAATGATTGAGATTCTACAATCTCACATTGAAGGAAATGATGATGCGATTGTGGTGCCGGATATCGGAGCTAATAACTTTGAACTTAAAATGGGTTTTATTCAAATGGTTTCCGCTACACCATTTTTAGGCCGTACTAATGATGACCCACACGCTCATATCAAACGTTTCATACAATTAGCAAATACCATCAAATACAATGGGGTGCCATAAGAGGCTATTCGTTTACAACTCTTTACTTTTTCCCTCGAGGGACAAGCCCGGATTTGGCTTGATAAGGAACCACCCCAAAGTATTACCACATGGATCGACTTAGAGACCAAGTTCATAAACTAATTTTTCCCACCATCACGGACCACCGCTTTAAGGAATGAAATCATCACCTTTGAACAACAAGATGGGGAAACGTTTAGTGAGTCTTGAGATCGATTTAAAGAGCTTTTAAGAAAATGTCCACAACACGGTTTCACTAAAGTGCATCAAATTAATACGTTTTACAATGGTTTAACTCTAAATGACCAAGACTCACTTAATAGTGCCGCGGGGGGTAATATTCTTGTGAAATCAATGAACGAGGCTTGGGCCATAATTGAAACAAGGCTAAAGTGCAAACCAAGAGTGTTAGGGCCACTATGGCAAGTGCTAGTTCTAGTGAGAATGATAAGAGAATTGATAAGCTTACGTCGCTTATTGAATCAATTGCTCTAAAAAACGAAGCCCTCAATGGTCAAGTTAATGCCATGAAAGAAACTTGTGAAACGTGTGAGACTTGTGGTGGACCACATTCATATTTTAATTGTGACAAGGTTTACAATAATCAACAAGAAGTTTATGCTTATAACAACAATGAAAATGAGCGGATTCATTTCAAACCAAATGTTGATGTTAACCATTTGTCTTACAAGTCTAATAACTATTTGGCTCCCCCAGGTTTTGTAGCACCACAAAGACCACCCCCACCCGCCCAAAATAGGAACCAAGGTCCTCAATGGGTAATTTTCAAGGAAATTCTAATCAACGGAGTTTTAATCAAAATCAAGGGAATTTTCAAGGGCAAAACCAAGGGTTCAATAATCAAAATCAAGGATTTAATAACCAAGGTTTTCAAAATCAAGGATTTAATCAAGGTTATAATCAATATCAAAACCAAGGTTTTCCTAATCAATGTTTTAACAATCAAGGGTATAATCAAATGAACGTGCATAATCCTCAAATGGACTTAGTTCTACAAAAATTAACCGACCATGAGCGAATTATGAGAGAGATGCAAGAATCGACCGATAAGAAATTTTTGACAATGATTCAAACCCTTCATCCCCAAGGTTCCCTCCCTTCGAACACCGTGACCAATCCTAGGGCTAATGTTAATGCTATCACTACTAGGAGCGGTAAGACCACCGTAGAACCTTCCTATCCCCCACCTAACCAAGGACCCGAGATACCTTCTTCTTCTACCTAACCTCCTTCTTCTTCTACTTGTGACATACCACCCGTTATGCTTTCGTCTACACCTTATGTTCCATCGATACCTAAATTTTCTACCACACCTTCGATTCCCAACCCGGTTCTTTCACCTTCCATTTCTATTCCTCTTCCACCAAAGGATGTGAGTGAGGAATTCACTCCAAAGCCTTCATCTCAACCCAATATACCTTATCCCTCAAGGTTGAGGAAAGAGAAATTAAAGAATAAGGATGATATTCAAGTTTCGAACTTCCTAAAAATGTTCAAACAATTGAATTCTAATATCACCTTTGCCGTGGCGCTCGCTCACATGCCTAAGTATGCTAAGATGTTTAAGGATCTTTTAAGTGATAAGGAAAAGTTGCTTGATATTGCCAATACCCAATTGAATGAGAATTGTTCCGCGGTTCTTTTGAGAAAATTACCGGTTAAGTTAGGAGATCCCGGTCGATTCCTTCTTTCTTGTAATTTTCTGGGTGTTGAGAATTGTACGGCCTTGGCGGATCTCGGAGCGAGTATCAATCTTATGCCATTGTCCGTGTGGAAATAATTATCTTTACCCGAGCTAGTCCTCACTCGTATGACCTTGGAATTAGCTAACCGTACGGTTGCTTATCCGGTGGGGATAGCCGAGGATGTTTTTGTAGGAGTCGACAATTTCCCTTTTCCCGCCGACTTCGTTGTAGTCGACTATGAGATGGATCCCCGTGTTCCCTTAATTGTGGGACGACCCTTCTTGAGAACCGGGCGTACATTGATTGATGTAGCCGCGGGTGAACTTATCATGAGGGTCGGGAATGATAAAATCGTCTTTAACATGGGTAAACGTTCCTAACTTCCCGATGAGCCCGAATCCGTGAATTATATCGATGTGCTCGACGAAGCATGTGAAGAACATTTTCACGAGGCTTGTAAAAGCGGGATTTCTCCTTTACCTCATGTTGAGACCGTAGCTTCTATTGCTCCTTCATTGACTCCATTTGGAGAAAGTGACTTTCTTTTACAAGAATTTGAAGCATGTTTAGGGGATGTGGATTTAAAATATGACGATTCTCCTACCGATTGGGAAGAAGACATTCGTACCATTGAAAGACTTCTCAATGAGGACCATATTTCTCCACCTACTCCTAAGGAAGTTACAAACGATGATCCAAATTTGACTAAGCCTTCCACCGACAATCCACCGGATTTAGAGCTTAAGGATTTACCGTCTCATTTAGAGTACGTTTTCTTAGAGGAGGATAATAAGTTACCCGTCATTATTGCTAAGGAATTAAAAGAAGATGAAAAATCCAGACTTATCGATGTGCTTAAGAATCATAAGAAAGCAATTGCTTGGAAAATCTCCGACATTCGCGGAATTGATCCTAATTTTTGTACTCATTAAATTCTCATGGAAGATGACTTTAAACTCGTAATCCAAAATCAAAGAAGGGTTAATCCAAAAATTCATGAAGTCATTAAGAAAAAAGTTATCAAACTTTTAGATGCCGGAATGATTTACCCTATCTCGGATTCGCCATGGGTTAGTCCCGTCCATTGTGTGCCTAAGAAAGGCGGAATCACCGTTGTTCCCAATGAAAACAACGAGTTGATTCCTACTCGACTCGTAACGGGTTGGCGAGTTTGCATAGACTATCGTAAGATCAATGATGCCACTCGTAAGGTTCATTTCCCTCTTCCTTTCATGGATCAAATGCTCGAGCGTTTAGCGGGTAATGATTTCTATTGCTTCTTAGATGGTTTTTCCGGATATTTTCAAATCCCTATCGATCCAAAAGACCAAGAGAAAACCACATTCACTTGTCCCTATGGAACATTTGCTTACAAAAGAATGCCTTTCGGCTTATGTAATGCTCCCGGGACAAGGTGTATGATGGCGATATTTCATGACATGGTTGAAGAAACTATGGAAGTCTTTATGGACGATTTCTCGGTCTATGGTGATTCGTTCTCTTCTTGCCTTGCTAATTTAGAACGTATGCTTAAATGGTGTGAAGACACTCGTCTCGTTCTTAACTGGGAAAAATGCCATTTCATGGTAAAAGAAGGCATCGTCCTCGGTCATAAAATTTCCAAATCCGGTATCGAAGTCGACCGTTCTAAAGTTGATGTTATTGCTAAGTTACCTCCACCTATCACCGTCAAAGGAGTTAGAAGTTTTTTAGGCCATGCGGGATTTTATCGACGTTTCATCCAAGATTTCTCGAAAATAGCTCGTCCAATGACTCATCTCTTAGAAAAGGATGCTCCTTTCATCTTCTCTCAAGAATGTCTCGACTCTTTCGAACTTCTTAAAGGTAAATTAACTAAGGCACCGGTCTTAGTCTCTCCAAATTGGGAGTTACCTTTAGAGCTCATGTGCGATGCTAGTGATTTCGTGGTAGGAGCGGTTTTAGGTCAACGAGTTAATAAACATTTCCAACCCATTCATTATGCTTGTAAGACAATGACGGGGGCTCAATTGCATTATACCACAACCGAAAAAGAGCTTTTAACCGTAGTGTATGCTTTTGAGAAATTCCGCCCCTATCTTGTGCTTTCCACCACCATCGTTTACACCGACCATTCCGCCTTGAAATACTTGTTGACCAAGCAAGATGCTAAACTGAGACTCCTTCGTTGGGTTTTGCTCCTACAAGAATTTAAAATCGAAATTCGTGATAAAAAAGGGGCGGAAAACCTAGTCGCGGATCATCTTAGTAGACTTGAGGATCCTTATCAAGGGGAACCTCCAAATCAAGAGATTAATGGATCTTTTCCCATTGAGACCTTAATGTCTATTAATTCCAATCTTGATGATATCCCATGGTTTGCGCACATTGCAAACTATTTGGCGGGTGGTGTTCTTATCGAAGGGTTATCGTCCCAACAAAAGAAAAAATTCTTCAAGGACGTTAAAACGTACTATTGGGATGACCCTTATCTTTTCAAGCAATGTGCGGACTTAATCATTCGTAGATGTGTTGATGGGCCGGCGACTTTACAAATCCTTGAAGCTTTCCATAAAGGACCCACCGGTGGTCACTTTGGTCCTAATTACACCGCTAAAAAAGTTTTCGACTCCGGATTCTATTGGCCCACCATTTATCATGATGCTCATGAAATGGTTAAGAATTGTGATGCTTGCCAAAGACAAGGCAAGATCACACATAAAGATGAGATGCCTCAAAATTTCATCCAAGAGTATGAAATCTTTAACGTATGGGGCATCGACTTTATGGGGCCATTTCCATCATCCAAAAGAAACAAGTACATCCTCGTAGCCGTTGACTACGTATCAAAATGGGTTGAAGCAAAGGCTTTACCTACTAACGATGCGAGGGTGGTTGTTAACTTCTTGAAACAATTGTTTGCTCGATTCGGTGTGCCTCGTCCTATTATTAGTGATCGCGGGACTCATTTTTGCAATGATCAATTCGCACGAGTCATGGCTAAGTATGGTGTCAATCAC
Source organism: Glebionis coronaria (assembly GCA_025667525.1). Lineage (NCBI taxonomy): Eukaryota > Viridiplantae > Streptophyta > Magnoliopsida > Asterales > Asteraceae > Glebionis > Glebionis coronaria. Next base: position 452,546,129 of record CM046875.1, on the reverse strand, counting down.
CGACTTTCCACCGCGTATCATCCACAAACTAATGGACAAGCCGAGGTTTCTAACCGTGGTCTTAAGAGAATCTTAGAGCGAACCGTAGGAGAGCATCGTGCCTCATGGGCCGATAAATTAGATGATGCTTTGTGGGCTTTCCGTACCGCTTATAAGACACCTATAGGTTGTACCCCTTATCGCCTTGTGTACGGAAAGGCGTGCCACCTCCCCATTGAGTTGGAGCATAAGGCTTATTGGGCCTTGAAATGGGCTAATTTTGACATAAACAAAGCCGGTGATCATAGGAAAATCCAACTCAATGAACTTAATGAACTTAGGAATGAGGCTTATGAAAATTCCTTAATCTACAAGGAGAAGACCAAGCTCATTCATGATTCCAAGATTAAAAACCGAGAGTTCCATGTTGGTGATCAAGTTTTATTCTTTAACTCTCGGTTGAAAATATTTTCGGGTAAACTTAAGAGCCGTTGGTCCGGTCCATTCACCGTGGCCCAAATCTTCCCTTATGGCACCATTGAGTTATCTCAACCAAATGGGTCCAATTTTAAGGTGAATGGCCAACGGGTTAAGTTGTACTATGGAGAGGACATCTCTCATGAGATGATTCCATCCCTCTCCACATTTCCCTTGAATTAATTCGGGATATCGAGTCGAGCTAGAGACTCGTGATAAATAAATCAAGCATCGTATAACTAGGTTAGATTTTTACCTTTACCATCCTTTCCACCCTTTTTCACCTTCATCCATTTCCACCAATAAGTGTAGGGGGGAGCCAAGTAGGTTGTTTGTGTGTTGTGATGTTGTGCAGGGACATGTGCTTTGATGATCCACTTTTGGTGCTTTTGACGCGACCCGTGATCCCGTGTTCCCGTGTACCCGGTTCTATCAAAACTATTATGATTCATACATGTATATAAATAAGACGAATAAAAGTAATCACTTTAGTTATCCCTTCCTTAGCTCGATTTTAAACAACGTACTCAATGTCCAAAGTGTAGGGGAGTTTATTATCCCACACGCCTAAACATTGAGGACAATGTTTATTTTAAGTGTAGGGGCATTTCTATCGAATTTTAGTGGGCTTTTCCATGAATTTGACCCCATTAAACCGGAAAATTTAAAAATTTTTCAACGTTTTTCAAATTTTTGATCTATTTTGGCCTAGTAGTATTTTCATTTATTTTCTTTTGTCATCGCATCTTATTTATATTTTCCATTTCAAGAATAAAGTCAAAAAAATAAATAAATGAATAAAATGGTTTTAACAAGTTTAGATATCTTTGATATATTAGGCCCGTCGTGAATATTTTGACTCAACCCGAGTTTACTTATCCAAAGTTTACTCTAGCTAGCATCCTTAACCATATGGACCTTAATTGGTTTATTAGGCTAAGCATCCACGAGTCTCATTCCTTGAGATTTTAAATTGTGGAGAACGAGAGATGATAGAGTTGATAATAAGTTTAAGCGTTAATTTTTGCTTATATGAGTTTTTGTGTCTCTTTCTTCTCGCTTGTATATTTAATTTCTTAATAAATGAGGATTCTTGCGGTGTAGATTCGATATCTTAACTCTTAGCCAAATCTTTATTCTCCTTGTAATTAAAGCATGAACACATTGAGGGTGCCAGCGTTGTGGACTTCCGACTAAGGTGGCTCATAACCACTAAGTAGGAGGTATTCAGACCATGGGACCGCGAAATTTGGCCTACTATATATATTATAAATAAAGAAAGAATAAGATTAAAACATGACCTCAAGGAGCCTTAGGGTGTGGGGCATGTAGCACGAACCTTGTCATTAGAGCCTTAGGGTGTATGGCATGGTAAGTGTTGAATAAAAACTGATCCAAAAATCAATTCCCTCGTTTATCGTTCAAGGAACCTTAGGGTGTGGAAAATAGATGGGGAGAATTTTTATTTCTTAAAGAGCCTAAGGGTATATGATGTGAACTTGCTAAACTCCACATAATGTCAACATGACTTTGGAGGAATAATTAATATGTAGTACTATTGGCCAAATTTTGGGTCTGGGAATTTATTCCCCAAATCGTGTTAAATCATCCTTGGTGTGAGCTTACTTTAGTGACAACATTTTTGAGGACGAGGTTAGGTTTTGAGTGTCGGGTTTGCACCGTTTGGCCTTCATTTATGGAATAATAATTATCAAATAAGTCAAATGAGCCTACGGGTGAATGAAAATCAATAAAATCTAGAGATACAACGTAGGAATTGGAGAAAGAGTATTACACAATTGTCTTATACAAGTGGTTTTAACCTAAGGACTTATGGTAAACAATGATCTCGTTTTTAAGCTTGGTATGGGGAACGTGAAACTTGAGGGTGATTAATATTCATAACACTAAAGCCCTAATCTAAGTCTTAGATTTCTTTACGAGTTTCTTCCATCAAATAATTTCCAAGTTAATAAATTGTTATAACTTTTGTTTCCTTTAAAGTTTTTATCTTTCCGTCGTAGTAGTAATAGTATATCTTAATAAAGGCCAAGATGGGTTGATAATGAGAAAAATGTAACCTTAATGCTTTAAAACTATGCATTGCATGGGGTCATTGCAATGGTTAAGTGTAGGGGATTTAATAAGTGTGTAAACACTTATCCTTTTGCCACTAAAATCAAGGAAAAACAAGACCTAATCATGTGTTTAATATCGTAAAAATCGGAATTACGCGTGGTTTTGTGTTTTTGTGTTAAAATAGGTACAAATGATCAAAAGGAAAGAAAACACGGGATTTCACGGTCAAATGTTGAAGAAAAGTCCAAGAAAGAGATGAAGACAAAGTCAAAAGACCAAAAGTGTGCCCAAGATCACGAAAACCGGCAATTCGACACGGTTTTGAAGAAATAAACAAGAAAGCCGAAATCAAGCTCGTTTTAGTGGATTTAATCATTTACAAAGATAATTGGGCCAAGTGGGTCCCACATTTGGGTTAATGGGCTCAAAAGCCCATTTGGAATTATTAAGTTGCTAAAGGTTATTTTACAAAAGCCCATGATGGCCCAATTCTAACAATATGAGATGGATGAATTACATTTGGGCCAAAAGCCCAAAGTGTTTAAAGCAAAACAAACAGATGGAAATGTTTTAATTGGGACAAGCCATTTGATTATCTACAAAATGGACGATTGTTTAAAGTGAAAAGATATTTCACTTGTTTGACTCACACAAACCCTGGTCAACAACTCACACACGTGTAACTCTTACTCACCCCACAATAAATAAACGTTTTTTATTTTTACCCCCATCCTAATCCATTCGATAATAACAAGAATTCACACACCCACTTTTATCTCACCCTCTCTCCCAAACGCATGTTGATCCCAAACTTAGATCGATTTAGCTTTATGTATATGAGATTAGATCAAGTAATACACTTAGAGAAACCTTTGTATATGCTTATGATAATCTAAGTGTTATGCGGAATTAACACTTAAACAAGAACACACAATGATATAAACAAACTTTCACTTTGATTAATGATATCAAACTTGCTTACAATGAAAGTAGTTTACGAATGAAAACTTATATGAAACATTAACCTAAAGGTCTTCTTTTATAGACATAAGAAGCCTTGTACAATAATCTACGTATCAGCTATTCTAGGTAAAGATAAATATAGAAAACACATTGTTGTTCCTATCTTTACTAGAAGTAATCTAGAATATAATAAACGCGTAGAGTATATCTTCCCATCAGTGCTCGTCTTCAATGTGTCAACGCTTGATTTTAGCTTGTCAACGCTTGAGCTGTCAGCGCTTGTTTTGTTCTTGTCAACGCTTGTTTACTCTTGTCAGCGCTCAAGTGATCTGGCCTTAATTTATTCCCAACAATCCTCCCCTAAACTTGATATCCACTCTTATGATCAAGTTTCTGAATAAGCATTAAGGACTAAGAGGAATCTTACAAACCTTCTAATATTGGTAATGAATAAATCTGATCAAGTCTTTTGCCACGTCACTTGAATAATCTATTTCCAGCTGAGTGTTCTTCATCTTCTCCAGGATAGCCTTGGATATGAAATACTGACCATCCACAAGTAGATACTCAGCAAACTTTGTAAAACTCAAATGGTAAACACCAGCAGCTGAATATAATCTCCATTGAAGACCACTGAGGTCATCTTCAAGATCCTTCCAAATAGCAGGATCCTCATCTCTTGGTCCACACATTCTTTTGAATGTGGACCACAGTTTTATTCCATTAGCTGAAGTTGGTGCATACTCAAGTCTTTCTGGTTCTATAATCATCACACTTGAGTCTGAGCTAGCTCCATCACTTCCTTCTTCTAAAGTCACAACAAATGGTGACTCTTTCACCTCCTTTTTATCTTGTTCCATGATTTGTGCAGCCAATCTTCTATCAAATTCAACTTGAGCTGCATCCTTTGGAACAATCTCTTCTACCATTATACCCTTACCCTTATCTGATGGTGCAATGGTTGGTAAGGTAGATGGTGATACCTGTGCAGAAACCTCCTTGATGATGAATGATGACTGGGATACATCACCCTCATGTGCAGGTCTGTCAACGTCCAATTTTGTTCCATCAGCGCCCAAAATATTTCTATCAGCGTCCAAATTCTCCTTGTCAACGCCCAAATATCCTGCCTCAGCGCCTTTTGTAACTTCTTCCAACATGGCTGTAAATGATAAATTCAAGTTGGTAGGAGAAACTAAGGACGTATCAAAACCTGTTTGTTTCTTCAAAGTTGTAAGGGCCTCAGCAACATCCAAGGATTGACCATCATGGCTGCCCTTATCACTCAGATTTATTGGATCTTCCTCCCCTTTGGAAGATTCCTCCATACCCCTTCTTGCCCTAGCACTCTCCAAAACAACAATCCTCTCCCTCAATTGCTCGAGTTCAAGGCCTTGTGAGCTGACAACTTGTACTAAGTCTGCATTTTGCTTTTGCAAGCTCATGCAGACTGCCGTTAATTCAATAAGAGTCATTGGTTCCAGTCTACCCTCTTCTAAAATGGGGATTTGACCTCCCAAGTCAGATTCATTGGGCAAGGATTAGGACTTAATGATGGTGGGACTGCCTTGGCCAGCTTCTAAGACAGAACCAATAGCCCCAGCCTCATCTAGGGCACCAGCCACACTTGTGGTGGCGGTTCTCTCTGCTACATGGCTAGGACCACCAGAGGAGAACACTCCAGTAGTCCTTTGGCGTTTCATCAACCTATATTCAGGGGGTGTGGAAGATGGTGTGGAAGAATGGGTGGATGTGGGTTGGTTAAGGGGTGTTTGGGTTTGTGAAGGTTGTGTGTCAACGTTTGAAATAGGCACATCAACGCCAACATTTAATGTGTCAGCGTTGAAGGGATCTTGGTCAAGTTGCATATGTTCAGGTGAAGGTAATGGTTCAGGTATTGGGTCAATTTGTGGTTGGAGGTCAATTTGAGGTTGGGGGTCTGGTTGGGGTTGTGCTGCTGTAATAACAGCAAGCATAGCTTGGGTTAAAGGTAGGTCACGATGGGGTGGTGAGTTCATCTTCATAAAAATAGCTTTCTTTTGCTCAGGGATCTTATAAAAATCATTATGATCCCTTGTGCAGTATCCTTGGACATCAAAAACCATTTGTAAAAAACGGGGATAAGCTAAAGTCATTTTGTTCCCCTTATTTTTACACATGCCCTCAAAAATCATTTTAGAATAATTAAAATTTTGCCCTGTTGCAATGCACACAATAGCACTAGCAATAGATCTATTGATCTCATTGTGTGCAGTGCATTTGGGACTTAAACATTGAAGGAGGACATGTATGAGGTACTTCCAGGCTGGGGGAAATTCCTACTTATGATACTTGTTTAAGGTACCTTCATCAAGGTTGTGTGTCAACGTTTGAAATAGGCACATCAATTCCTGCTCTGATACCACTTGTTGATCCTAAACTTAGATCGATTTAGCTTTATGTATACGAGATTAGATCAAGTAATACACTTAGAGAAACCTTTGTATATGCTTATGATAATCTAAGTGTTATGCGGAATTAACACTTAAACAAGAACACACAATGATATAAACAAACTTTCACTTTGATTAATGATATCAAACTTGCTTACAATGAAAGTAGTTTACGAATGAAAACTTATATGAAACATTAACCTAAAGGTCTTCCTTTATAGACATAAGAAGCCTTGTACAATAATCTACGTATCAGCTATTCTAGGTAAAGATAAATATAGAAAATACATTGTTGTTCCTATCTTTACTAGAAGTAATCTAGAATACAATAAACGTGTAGAGTATATCTTCCCATCAGTGCTCGTCTTCAATGTGTCAACGCTTGATTTTTTCTTGTCAACGCTTGAGATGTCAGCGCTTGTTTTGTTCTTGTCAACGCTTGTTTTACTCTTGTCAGCGCTCAAGTGATCTGGCCTTAATTTATTCCCAACAATCCTCCCCTAAACTTGATATCCACTCTTATGATCAAGTTTCTGAATAAGCATTAAGGACTAAGAGGAATCTTACAAACCTTCTCATATTGGTAATGAATAAATCTGATCAAGTCTTTTGCCACGTCACTTGAATAATCTATTTCCAGCTGAGTGTTCTTCATCTTCTCCAGGATAGCCTTGGATATGAAATACTGACCATCCACAAGTATATAATCAGCAAACTTTGTAGAACTCAAATGGTAAACACCAGCAGCTGAATATAATCTCCATTGAAGACCACTGAGGTCATCTTCAAGATCCTTCCAAATAGCAGGATCCTCATCTCTTGGTCCACACATTCTTTTGAATGTGGACCATAGTTTTATTCCATTAGCTGAAGTTGGTGCTTCAGCCTCATACTTGGTCTCTAGCAACCTCCATAGATCAACCAAGTCTTCTCTATCACAACTTGCAAACAAAGATATGAGAGTGGTAAAAGTGTGTACCTCTTTACCATATCTGCCAATCTTACAAAACCCACATTCATCTTCTTCATAGCTCACAATTGGGTTTCTGGAATCTAATGGTAACACTTGCACCATATCTGAAGCTTCTAATGGTGAGAGCTTGAGGCTCTTTCTTATAACAGCTTCACTTGGATATAGTGGATCCATATCTTTGGGAAACTCAAGAGAAATTCCCTTCTTCACTGGTCTGGGAACAAACATAGCATTCTTGAGCTCCATTTCTTCTGCAAGTTCTTCCTTTCTTTCATCAGAAAGAAGTCTGAGAGTGTTTGCTTCCTGCACTCTCACCCAAATGGGATAAGCCTTGCATTCCAACTCATCAAATGTCAATGCCCTCAACTTCTGATAAGTCCATCCAACTCCATGACATCTGAGCAACATGTAGTATAACTCCCTTCTATCCCTTTTCAACTCTGAGAGAATATTGCTTGCCTTGTGTTTCAAAATTACCTGGCAATCCTTCTGAACTCTAAGAAGAATCTCCAAACCCCATATTTGATCTGAAATGGTCAAGTATGGATTCTCCATACATCTTTCTTCCCAAGCATTGTACATTTGAACCACCTCTGGCATGTCAAAGTCAACCTGCAATTTCAACTCTCTCAACTTCTCCTCAGCCAACTCATCTCCATACTCAATATATTTCTCATCAGGGATCTTATAATCCTTGCTTAACACCAAACACTTAGTATCAGTAAACAGAACTTTATTTTTGTTATCACAAACTTGTGATACACTAAAAAGGTTGTAATCAAGTTCTTTTACCAGAAACACGTTCTCAAAACGCAAATTCTTGGTGAGAAGGGTTACTTTGCCTGTGATAGTACCATATCCGCCTCCAAAGTATACCTTATCACCATCCTTAATGGGAGTGAAGTTGGTCAAGTAGTCTTCCTTCCCTGTCATGTGCCTTGAGCATCCACTATCCCAATATCCATAATCATTGACCTATCTTTGAATGCCCTACACATAAAGAAAACAAATTAGTTCTCTTTGGGAACCCAAGTCTTAAAAGACTTGGATTCATCTGGTTGTTCAATAAGAACAGACTTAGTTCTCACAACAACCCCATTCTCATCCTTCTTAGGATGAAATACCCAGTTAACCCCAATAGGTTTTTTAATGACCTTTTAAATGTAATTAAATCTGTTGCAGGTCATTGAAATCCCATTATCATTAGGGTTTTGATCTTTCTTGGGTCTCCATGTTAAGCTTGAAGAAGCTTTAGACCCCTTACCCTGTGGTTGCAAATATTTAGGTCTTGTCACGTTTCTTACAGCGTTGGAATTAGTCTTGTCAACGCTGAGATTACCCTTGTCAGCGTTGAACCTAGGGTTTGCTACAGAAACCCATTGCCTATTTGACCAGGTGTTTGTCTTTTGAAATGGTCTTTGTCCATGAGTGTTAGACCCTCTAGTAAAGAATGGGGCATGTCTAATCACTTGTGGACTTTACTGCACACAAGGTCTGGGTCTGACAACGTTTGACTTCCTAACAGTGTTGACTTTGTTCCTGTCAGCGCTGAAATTGTTCCTGTCAGCGCTGGCTTTGGGAGCATTGACACACTTGTATGCCAAGTGTGAAAAGCTACCACAAGTGTAACAAGCTTTTCTAGACACAACCTTAGGTCTAGAAGAGAAGAAGCCTGTTCCATTATTGCTAACTTGGCTCTTGGGTGAGCTAGTATTCCTATACATCTCTGCATATTTAATGCTAGGTTTTCTATCAGTGTTTGAGCCTAGGTCAACAGCTTTACCAGTGACTGGGTTTGTAACCTTAATGAGAGTTTACTCATTGGGACTTTCACATAGTAAGCCACCCTTAACAAACAAAGTAGGGTTAGCTTTCTTCCATTCATTCAGATCAGTCAACTTTTGTTGGTACTCTTCAACTAGAGTGACAACTCTTGGTGGAGGAATGAATTCCTCCTCTTGGAATTCTGGTAAACCAGTCCAAGATAAGTCCTTTTGCTGGACACCATAGAAGTCACCAGCTGGTGGTGGAACCAAAGAGTAGTCATTCATTCCAATCCCAGTCATGTCCTTAGGATCCCTTTGTTTACCCACACAGTCTCCTAGGGTTTGAGTGGCTCTATCAAATCTTTGAATTTTAAGGCCAACATTGTCTTTATTCTTAATGGCCTCATCTAATTTAGCCTGTAACTCACCATTAACCCTTTCCATGATGTTTCTAATATCCATACTAGCCTCTAACTCATGTTTTAAGATATTTATTTTATCTTTTAAGTCAAATTCCATTTTCTTGTATTCAGAAACGGTTTTCTCAGTTTGAGTGAGGGCTACTTGGTAATTAGACAATTTGCACTTTTCAGTACTCACATCACTCATTAATCTTAACACTTCTTTGTTAAGTTTCTCAGTGTTTAACCTGCAACCTTTACTACAAAAAGCATCATTGTATACCTCATTATCAGATGAAGAGGAGGAGTGTGCCATGAGAGCATATTCAACATGCTCTTCTTCTTCAACCTCAGCAATCAAAGCTTTATCCTCTTGAACATTCTTAGCCAGATAGCTCCAATCCCATCCCATACCATCAATTCCTTGAACTGCAACCATGGCTTTGGAATCCTGAGCTTTAACAACCTGACTTGAGGGTTTACCAGCATCAGATCTTCTAGGAGATCTGCATTCCCTCATGAAGTGCCCCATACGATGACAGTTGTAGCATTCAACTTTGGATTTGTCAAATCCAGCTGTGTCTTTAGCATTGAAGGTCATCTTCTTCTTAAACCTTCTGTTCCACCTATTTGCTCTTATACTAGCAAGAGCCATGTTCCACTTAATGTCCATCTCTTCCAAGTGCTCATCACTTATCTGCTCAAGGTCCTCATATGTAATCACTAAACCATTGGGCAAAGAAGCAATATAAGCACATACAGTATCCAAATCTAAACCAGCAGGTTTAACTCTTGGGGAGTCACTCTTGAATGTGTCAGCGTCTGAATAGGAGACGTTGATAGGACTTGTTCCAGCGCTGACATATGATGATCCAGTAACTGGATGCATGTAAGAGTCCTTTTGATTGAATTGACCTTCACTATGAGAGAAGAAGGCCATGTTACTGGTGGTAGACTTGCTTCCATGCTCTAAAAGAGTTTCATCTTCCAGCAGCCTTAGTTTGTTGTAGATGTCATCAAACGAGGAACTCTTATAAGTATTGTTGGCAAGAATAGATCTTGCCTCAATCTTCTATGCCTCAACAAGACTTTTAAGAAAGGTAGCATTAATGTCGACGTCACCAAGTTGTGTCCCCATGAAGGACAACTTGCTTGTAATGTCAAGCAATCTGCTTCTCACACTACTCAGTTTCTCATTGGGTTGAGCTTTGAAGACAGCATAATCATGCATGAGTTGCTTTTTCTTCTCTTCCTTAGTGTCTACATTGCCACCATATGCAACTTCAAGAGCTTCCCAAAGGTTTTTAGCAGATTCATAGCCTCTATATTTATGCTGGTTCTCTTGTCCCAAAGAGACTTTCAGGTTTTTCTTTCTTATCCTCTTTAGAACATCCAGCAACAGCTGATCTTTGAGCAATAACATTAGCAATCTTTTGGGCTTTATCGAATGTGTTTCCATATTCAATAACCTCCCAGAGTGTGTAGTCATAGATTCCCAGATATTGCTCAAAGTTGAATTTCCACAAATCAAAGTTGGTTGCATCAAGCATGGGAATCTTGATGTTTGGTAAAGATGAGGAGGAGGAGGTTATTGCTTCAGACATGATGTTGTTAGGGTTTTTAAGAAAATTAGGGTTTTGGTGATTTTAGGGTTCTTGTGTTCTTTAAGATCAAAAGTTCCTCAACAAGCTCTGATACCACTTGTTGATCCCAAACTTAGATCGATTTAGCTTTATGTATACGAGATTAGATCAAGTAATACACTTAGAGAAACCTTTGTATATGCTTATGATAATCTAAGTGTTATGCGGAATTAACACTTAAACAAGAACACACAATGATATAAACAAACTTTCACTTTGATTAATGATATCAAACTTGCTTACAATGAAAGTAGTTTACGAATGAAAACTTATATGAAACATTAACCTAAAGGTCTTCTTTTATAGACATAAGAAGCCTTGTACAATAATCTACGTATCAGCTATTCTAGGTAAAGATAAATATAGAAAATACATTGTTGTTCCTATCTTTACTAGAAGTAATCTAGAATACAATAAACGCGTAGAGTATATCTTCCCATCAGTGCTCGTCTTCAATGTGTCAACGCTTGATTTTATCTTGTCAACGCTTGAGCTGTCAGCGCTTGTTTTGTTCTTGTCAACGCTTGTTTTACTCTTGTCAGCGCTCAAGTGATCTGGCCTTAATTTATTCCCAACAACACATCCCCCAAAAACCAGTTTACCCCAAACCCTAAATCACCTTGATCCAAAAATTACCAATCAATATTTAGGGCTTTTACCCTAATTGTGTGATTCACACACTTGGGGATTAAATCCCCAAGTTTTTCGGGAAGAACTCACTGGTGGTCCTCAAATCCTACATGGCACCAATCCCTTTTGTGATTGGTTATCCCACATCACCACCACTACCTCATCCAATCATAATCATCCACATAACCCCTAAACTAACACAACTAGCAAAAAACTTAACACCCTGGTGATCCGTGTGATCTATGATGCATTTTCCACCGCAAGATCAAGAAATGAAGAGAGAGAAGGTAGAAAAGAAGTGTTTAACGGCTCAGATTCGATTTCTTCCTCACAAAGCTTCATGAAGAAGCCTTGGGGGTTGGCTATAAATACCCCCATTATTCTGTAATTTGGTGTGCCTTTCTTTTAGTTTAATTTTTATTTTCTGAAAAATAGAATTAGGGTTTATTGTAATTTCCTTTTCAATCAAGTATTGTACTCAGTTTTTAATATTAATGAAATTTAATTTTTCTTAAATTTTGTCTCTATTTAATTTATTTACAATTTAATCTTGTTTCTGTTTTTTTATTAAATAAATATTATAGTAGAAAAAGGTAGAGATAATTTTCCCTACTGGGAAATTATAATAAGAAATTGGTTCGATTTGTTTATGGTTCATGTTCGGATGATTTGTTGATGATATTTGGGGAATAAGGTGGTGTTTGGTCTCGGTTTCGATTCATAGGGGGTTCAGCGCCAACCTACGGCCCAACGGTTATCGTCATAAGGTTATCCATCTCTTTTTATTCTATTGTTAGTTTAGATTAATAATTGTTTGATTATTTAGTATGTCTGCTAGTTTATGTTACTGAATTACGTTTATCTGTTGAGTTTATTTTGGATATTGATCTGCTTGTATTTTAAGTTTATTTGGATATGCTTTTGTTAGTTTAATCTCGTGGTTGAATTGTGTTTTGATTTAGTTTTTAAATATCTGCTTATTGTCTAAGTGTTTTTTTATAGAATTTGGTTTTAGTTTCTTAAATCTGTTAGTGTTAATATGCTCTTTAGATTTAAGTTTTGTAGTTGCTTTGTTTTGGATTTAGGTTGCTGATTTGTTTTAGTAGAGTATTGTTATTAGCTTATTTGATTAAGCTTTATTGGGATTTGCTTATTGTTTTTCAGTTTGTTTAGATCTGCTAGTTGCATTAGCTTATTGCCTGTTTTAGATATATTTGCTTATCAGTTTATTTGATTTAGTTTGCTTATTTTTGTTTCAGTTTATTATTTGTTTGCCTGCTTATTTGGTTAAGTTGTTTAGCTTATTTTGGTCTATTATTGCTGCATAAAAGCAACAGACACACTTGGTCTGCTGGTTTAAAAATCCAAAAATAAATAGTAAGAATTTGTCCCTCCTGGGTTTCGAACCTTGGACCTCGCGTTTAACAGACCATCACCATAACCAACTGTTCTAGTGCCTTATTTGTGTTAAACTTCCAGTCTCTTAATTAATATAGGTACTTTTAATCTGGCAGTTTTATTCATTTGGTTTAATTCAAGTTTTTAGTTTAACTGATTTTATATAAAAAGTTTTCATAAATTTTCTTTTACATAGTTTAAATAAAAAAATTAAAAAGATAAAAAATATTTTTATTTAAATTACTTTTATAATTTTAAGTAGTTTTCAATTTAGTTTTAATTAAAAAATTAGTTTTAGAATAGATTTTGCTTAAACTTCAAAATAGTTTTTTTAAATAGTATAAAATTAGTTTATTTCAATTAATTTAGTTTTATTTTAAAATAGATTTCATTTAAAGTTTTTAAAAGTTTCTAGTTTAAAATTAATTAGATTTTAATTTAGGTTTAATTTTAAAAATAGATCATATAGTTAATTAAATAGTTTTTAATAGTTTTTAGTTTTTAAAAAAATACCAAAAATATTCGTTTCACCAAGAACAAATAAGTTTTACGTTTAATCGGAAATCAATTCGAGTCGATTTGTGGAACGAAAAATAGATAAAAAAAGATTTGCAAAAATCTATAGTATTACTTCTCAATCCACATTCTTAACTCCAAAGCACCACCAGTACCACAAAATTGGGTAGGTCCACATTTCATGAAACTAGCATAAGAACATTCCTTCTAAACTTGCTGAGCAACAACATTACCTCTAGCTTGACCATTAGCATTCCCTCCAACCGGTTCATCAGCATTACCTTCAACTGGATTAGCAGCATTCCCTCTAACTTGACCAGCAACATTCCTATTCTCAGTCTCTTGATTCATCGCAACACGTTCAGCTTCTAGTGCTCTAGCAATAGCTTGCTCAATCATAGTACTCACAGTAGCAGTTGTCAATGTTGGCAGCTTGTTTAGGGAATTAATCAAACAACAATTCAGTAATGGCAGAAAAATGCCTCCCAACTCCTCCTGTGTCATCGCAGAAGAAAGGAACAAGTAAGTATTCATATCAAGATAAGAAGAAGGATTTCTTTATCAAGACGTATCATGGATACTACATACACAAACAACACAATCCACACTGAATCATCAACCAAATCACAAAAGAACTAAAAGACAAATCATAGATCATGAAGGTAATTTAGATTGCACTTGGAAAATTTCCACAAAATCGTGACAAGTAATGTCACTACAACCCTTCATCATGGAAAACTTAAAAGTCATTAAGTTTGATCATAAACTACTGTACCAATCTACTTAAGTTCTATTACAACAAGGCTAATAAAAACAACATAAAGAAACTAAACATCTGATCCCCGCAGCTTCTTGTACATTGGCTCGACATCACTGCTGCTATCATCCTCCTCAGAGTCTTCTTCCACTTTTTCCTTTCCTTTCTGACTTCCTCCTTCACCTGCTTCACCAACTACTGAGCTTCAACATGACTTGACACATCACGAATTACCATACCTTGACTAGGAAAAGACCCCATTGGCAAGTCCCACACATTCAACCTTGTATTCCTTTCTTGCTCCTCATGAAACCTTTCAAATTGCTCACTCAAATTCAACACCATAGCTCGCAGACTAGCAACTTCATCCATTTCCCTCGCTCTCACATACTCTGACCTTCTCACACTAGAAACAAACCTGTCAAACTGTTTTTCATTCTGCTCAAACATTTTGATTACTCGGGTTTCAACTACATACCTTTCAAATAAAGACCTATCAAACTTTTTAAGAAACCAGAAAATATCTTCATATGATCTAGGACCTGGACAGTACACCTTAGCAATATCATCATGAATAGATCGGGCACTAGCAGCATTACTGGACTCAACAGAGAAATCATTCCTAACACGGGCAACCCTAGGAAAACCACTCAAATAACTATCACAAGTAGGCATAAAAGAACGTACAACAGGTCGCTGACAATCCTGAACAGTCGGTGGCACCACATTAGCTCTCGGAACATAACTACCTTGAATCACTTTAGGTTCAGTCTGACCAACTGTAGTAGGAGCAATTCCATCATCCAGATATTTATAGGGCTCCTCATCGTCACTAGCACCAAAGTTATCTACTTTGTCACCTTCTAGTATGACGTTCATCTCAATCCAATCATCTTCACGTGGTATATCAACCATTTTCTACAATTATAAGGGTTCAAGGATACTTAAGGTCATTGTTAAAAATCGATATGCAATACTCATGCATTGCAATAATGTTCTATGTAACCCATAATACGCAATGAAATGCAAATGATGTCTATGCAATGCTCTCAAAAATAAAATATGATAATGACAAGCACTCAGCGCACTTTCAATAACCTCGATACAATATCATAGTATTTACTTAATAAATACTCGGGAAATCATTTCAGTTCTGAGGGATACATCTATAATACAAAACAAAACTAAAATGATCTTACCGGAGCGTTGTAGAGAAGTTGTGTGCTTTTGAAAATTAATAATTTAGACACCAAATTTATAGTTTAGGACAATTTTTAAAATCGACCTAGTTCTCTATAACTTGTGGCTCTGATTACCAATCTTGAACACCCCCAATTTACATTGTGCAGTGGAAATACACAATTGGGTGCTAAACACAAGCATCATCACACAAGGTATATCGCACGACTCAAAAGAGAGACGTTTACACATAAAATATAAATAAGATTTTCACACAATGTCTAAAACATAATTTCATCCATAATGTACTAAAGCGACACCAGAGTAAAGCGTTTAGTCCCCATGGATCTCAACCAGGAAACCAACAAGTTTCAGTACAGTACATAAACATGCAACAAATTGTTCAACAATAAAAGGATAGAAATTGTTTTAGACCAACAAACTTCAAAAGCCAACCCACAACATCCACAGAAAAGCTCCGCCATTAATCACTTTTGATTACCTGAAACACATGCTAAAACGAGTCAACAATAATATTGAGCGAGTCCATAGGTTTAACAAATCACATTTGAATACAAGAAGAAAATCAATCATAATCATTTATAGAATTGTCGTGCACACAATCTATTTCAAGGCAACACATTTTATTTAAGCTCATGACACCGACCCCTTAACCAATTAGTCACCCAATCCAAATGCCAGCATGACAAGATAAAAACCATTGCCCCTCTAGGGTATCAGTTGCTAGATATATACCCAAATCTTATTCTCGTAAATTATCCTTCCCAGAGTTTACTCAGCGTAATGCCCTGGTCTCAGATAGGGTGGTCAACCCAATAGTACTATCATTTGAATAACCGGCTATTCCCAACTTACAACATCAAGTCAAAACATAGTTAACGGTTCATGAATTTAGGGTCTTTAGCAACAAGGTACTCAATACAATGCAAGACAACATAGGCAACATACGGGTCCAATCAATTAATCATGACTTGTGTTCATTTATTTTCAAATAGCATGTATCCCCCTCGCGGGTATTAAAACATTTAGTAGATAGCATGAAAAGCAAGGCTACATACTCACCTTAGTATAAGAGACCTAGCGAGATGATCGTCGATGATAGAGGATGACTTTCAAATACGAGAACCGCTACCTATCAAATAAGGCGCGTTCATTAATAATGACTCGAGAAATAAACCATACATAAGAATATCAACTCAAACTCATAAAATCACAACAAACTCGAGAGAAAACGATACAAGTAATACTATTACACTCTTCTATACATCTACTTTATCATTCTATACTCTCGACAAAATCCGCCGGCACATACCACATTTACTAGCTCATTTACCACATTTAGACTCGTCAAACGTTTATGAAACGACTCGAGGAACTAACTTACTATCCATAGAAAGTCCTCTAACATTTTTATCAAATGAATTTACTTTTAAAGTTCCTTAACCGTGTTGATCCCAAACTTAGATCGATTAAGCTTGTGTATACGAGATTAGATCAAGTTATACACGTAGAGAAACTTTGTTTATGTATAAAGTAATCTAAGTGTTATGCGGAATTAACACTTAAACAAGAACACACAAAGGATGTAAACAAACTTTCACTTGATTGATAATAACAAACTTGCTTACAATGAAAGTGTTTATCGTATAAAAACTTATATATTAGACATAACCTAAAGGTCTTCTTTTATAGACATAAGAAGCCTTGTACAAGAGTCTACGTATCAACTATTCTAGGTAAAGATAATTATAGAAAATACAATGTTGAACTTATCTTTACTAGAAACAAACTATAAACATAATACGCATAGACTATATCTTTCTATAAGTGCTTGTCTTCAACCTATCAACGCTTGACTTCTTCTTGTCAACGCTTGATCTGTCAGCGTTTGTTTTCTTTTTATCAACACTTGTTTTCCTCTTGTCAGCGCTCAAGTGAACTGGCTACATTTTATTCCCAACAATCCTCCCCTAAACTTGATATCTACTCTAGTAATCAAGTTTCTGAATAAAAATTAAGAACTAGGAGGAATCTTACAAATCTTATCATATAAATATGTCTGATCAAATCTTTGGCCACGTCACTTGAATAGTCAATCTCCAGCTGTGTTGTCTTCATCTTCTCCAAAACTTCTTTGGACATAGAATACTGACCATCTACAAGAAGATACTCAGCAAACTTTGTAGAGCTCAAGTAGTACACACCAGCAGCTGAATACAAACGCCATTGAAGACCACTAAGATCATCCTCAAGATCTTTTCAAACAGCAGGATCTTCTTCTCTTGGTCCACACATTCTCTTGAATGTTGACCAAAGTTTTATTCCATTGACCGAAGTAGGAGCTTCAGTCTCATACTTGGCCTCCAACAACCTCCAAAGGTCTACCAAGTCTTCTCTATCCACACTTGAAAAGAGAGACACAAGAGTAGTAAAAGTGTGTACCTCTTTCCCATACCTGCCAATCTTCCAAAACCCACTTGCATCTTCTTCATAGCTTATGATAGGGTTTCTGGCATCAAGAGGTAGCACTTGTACCATATCTGAAGCTTCCAATGGTGAGAGCTTGATGCTCCTTCTTATAACAGCTTCACTAGGCTTCAATCTATCCATATCTTTAGGAAATTCAAGAGGAACTCCCTTCTTCAAAGGTCTTGGAACAATCATTGCCTTCTTAAGCTCCATCTCTTCTGCAAGTTCTTCTTTCCTTTCATCTGAATGAAGTCTGATAGTATTCATTTCCTGCACTTTTGCCCAAATGGGATAAGCCTTGTACTCCAACTCTTCAAAGGATAATCCCAACAATTTCTTATAGGTCCATCCTGTTTCATGACATCTGAGTAGCATGTAGTAAAGCTCCCTTATATCCCTCTTCAGCAGTGAGAGAATATTGCTAGCTTTGTGTTTCAGAATTACCTTGCAGTCTTTTTGAACGCTTAGAAGAATCTCCAAACCCCAAATTTGGTCTGAAATTGTCAAATCTAGATTCTCCATACACCTATCCTCCCAAGCATGGTAAATATGAACAACTTCTGGCATATCAAAATCTACTTGCAATTTCAACTCTCTAAGCTTCTCTCTTGCCAAATCATCACCATATTCAAGTCTCTCAGGTTGCTCAATTATCATCACACTTGAATCTGAACTGGCTTCATCACTTCCTTCTTGTTCCTCTGAAGTGACAACAAATGGTGATTCACCAACCTTCTTTCTTTCTTGTTCCACAAGTTGTGCAGCCAACCTTCTATCAAACTCTACCTGTGCTGCATCCTTTGGAACTTCTACTTCTACCATGATTCCTTTACCCTTATCTAATGGATCAATGATGGGTAAGAATGATGGTAATACCTGTGAAGATACTTCTTTGATGATATCTGATGACTGAAATACATCAACCTCATCTGCAGGTCTGTCAACGCTTAAACTTCTTGTGTCAGCGCCCAATTTGCTCATGTCAGCGCTTGGTGTGTCAGCGTTCAAATTTTGCTTGTCAACGCCCAAATTACTTGTCTCAACGCCTCTTGTAAATTGCTCCAACATAGCTGTCAAAGACAAGCTTAAATTGGTAGGAGTTACCAGAGATCTATCAAAACCTGGTTGCTTCTTCAATTCTGTTAGGGCCTCAACAATACCCAAAGATTCTCCATCATGTGAGCCCTTATCACTCACATTAATCTGATCATCCTCCCCTTTGGAAGATTCCTCCATCCCACGCCTTTTGTTAGCATTCTCCAAAATGACAATCCTCTCCCTCAATTGCTTGAGTTCAAGGCCTTATGTACTGACATTTTGTACCAAGTCTGCATTTTGCTTTTGCAAGCTAATGCAGACAGCCGTCAATTTCATTAATGTGTATGGTTCCAATCTGCCCTCCTCTAAAATGGGTATTTGACCTCCCAAGTTAGATTCATGGGGCATGGATGAGGTCTGAAAGATGTTAGGACTGTCTTGGCTGCATCTAAGCCAGAACCAATAATCCCAGCCTCATCCATAGCACCAACCACACTTGTGGTGGTGGTTCTCTCTGCTACATGGCTAGGACCACTAGAGGAGAACACTCCAGTAGTCCTTTGGCGTTTTTGCAACCTATATTGTGGTGGGGTAGAAGATGACGTGGACTGGGTGGATGTGGGAAGGTTAAGGGGTGTTTGGGTCTGTGAAGGAAAGGTGTCAACGTCTGGATTACTTGTGTCAACGCCAACATTTAATGGGTCAGCGTTGAAGGGTTCTTGGTCAATTTCCATGTGTTGAGGTAAAGGTAAAGGTGCTGGTATTGGGTCAAGTTGTGGTTGAGGGTCTGGTTGGGGTTGTGCTGCTGCAATAATAGCAAGCATAGCTGGGGTGAGGGGTAATTCACGGTGAGGGGGTGAGTTCATCTTGGTAAAAATAGCTTTCTTTTGCACAGGGATCTCATAAAAGTCATCATGATCCCTTGTGCAGTAATTTTGCACATCAAAAACCATTTGTAAAAATCTGGGATAAGCCAAAGTCATCTTATTCCCTTTGTTCTTACACATGCCATCAAAAATCATTTTTGAATAATTAAACTTTTTCCCAGTTGCAATGCACACAATAGCACTAGCAATTGATCTATTAATCTCATTGTGTGCAGTACACTTGGGACTCAAACATTGTAAGATGACATGTATGAGGTACTTCCAGGCTGGGGGAAACTCTTGTTTATGATATTTGTTTAAAGTGCCCTCATCAGGGAAAGGATACCCCAAAGCCCTTAGTCCTTGTTCTATTTCATGAATAGGAAGGGTGGTTATACCATCTGCATCATCAAGATGCAAAGCCTGGCAAACCAAGGCTTCAGTAACCACCCATGTACGCCCATGAACAATAGATGATAATGTAGTCACAATATTAACTGTTGAGGAACTAACAGTGTTCCAAAACTGCTTAATATGTGTGACAGAGATGAGAGGAGCATGAGAAAGAGCATACCTAATAGGAGATGCATTCAAATACGCCACCATCTGGGTGTATTGGGGAAACAGAGCATCATTAGTGTCCAAATATGCAATCATGTTGTGTTGACTCCTGAATCCCAATACCAAATCACTTGGTTTAAATTTTGGTGCCATTGTAGAAGAAAGCTGTTTGTATATATTTAGAAAGATGAATTATAGGAGAAAATTGTTAGACAAGAATATGAGATACCCTGTTTAAAAATAGGAGCCAAATATATAGGAGAGATAGGTGCATGTGATTGGTAAAAAATGAGGCAACTATTTTCAAAATATAATTATGAAAATATTGAAAAGAAAATAAGTTATCTCATGCATTAATTAAAAGTTATATGCTCCCAAAATTACGGCCCCAAAATTCGTCAAAAATAACAACTGGGTAGGTCCCAATGAGTATCAACGGTCAAAAATAACCCATCAACGCCCAACGGCTATATTCTTGTCAACGTTTGCCAAAGCCATGTCAGCGTCTAAATTGGTCATAACAACGCTTGGAAAAATACTTGTCAGCGTCCAAAAATAAAAGTAATAAAAATGAAAAAGGACCTTAACAAAGTAATTTATCCTAGTGAAGATAACCTATAAGTTGATAATTATTATAGGGCGGCAAGCATTGTCCAGTTATGCACACTTGCTTATGCAAGATAGACATAACAGTCCTCTAGTGTCCCTTGCTAACCAAAATTATTAACAACTAAGTTATCTCATAAAATTCCTTGTAACTCCCAGGTAAAACCCATGATCAAATCATTTCCAAGTCTCCCAACAGACCACAACCAATTCTAGGCCAAAAATGTCTTGGCAGCATGCATAGTATATCAACTTTGCATGCTACAGTGCCTCATGATTTAGTAAAACTAACTCATACTCACCCGTGGACACAATCTAATATTGTGATAAGAGTATTATAAGAATACCCAAAAGTCCTAAAGGTTCCTAAAACCTCCCCTTAAAATTGTGATACATATGTTGCCCAAAAATATGCATGAACATAAAAAAATTATGTCAAGATAGGAATATAAATATTCCAACCATCATCTATAAATAAAAACATGCTCAAATGATTCACCAAGGATCCATAAGCAACTTTGTATCCAATGGTACAATGCTAACACCACCTGCACACTTAGATTAAAAACCACAAAACTAACATTGTTGCTGACAACGTCATGATAACACTTGTCAGCGTTAAAGTAACCTTTGTCAGCGTTAGAAAAATATTGTGGAAAATCTAACTCCAAAAAGACCAATAACAATGCATTATCCTGTACATACTTTTACAATAAGATCCCAAAACACATATTATGTGACATTGATCATTCCAATACTTGTTACCAAGTATTGGAACCTTCCAGCATCAAACGGTTTAGTTAATAAATCAGATACATTTTCTTCTGTGTCAACCCTATCTGGTTGTATTAAACCCTTTTCAAAACAATCCCTTATAAAATGATGTCTAATTTCTATGTGTTTTGTTTTAGAATGATGTACAGGATTTTTAATAAGGCATAAAGTGCTGTTATTGTCAACAAAAATCTTGGTATGCATGAAATTATACCCATAATCCAACAGCTGGTTCTGAATTAATAAGACTTGTCCACAACAAGCAGCTGCAGCTACATACTCTGCTTCAGTTGTAGAATTGGCCACCACTGTTTGTTTCTTGCATTGCCAAGATATCAACCTACTCCCAAGAAACTGACATCCACCAGTTGTGGATTTTCTATCAAACTTATCACCACCATAGTCACTGTCTGAATATGCAATAAGCTCCAATGGTGAATCTTTTGGGTACCACAAGCCAAGATCTGGATAACATCTAAGGTATCTAAAGATTCTCTTGACAACATAAAGGTGACATTCTTTAGGAGTCACTTGATGGCGTGCACATGCACACACAACAAACATGATGTCAGGTCTTGAGGCTGTGAGATACATCAATGAACTAATCATTGATCTATAGTGCCTGACATCCACATCTTTTCCATCTCCAACTTTTCCCCAAGGGTGTTCTCTATCCATAGGAGTAGTAGCCCTCTTTTCATGTGGAGAAAAGCCAAACTTTTTCAAGATCTCTGCTACATACTTATCCTGAGAGATGAAGATACCATCTTATTTCTCATGAACTTGTAACCCTAGAAAGAAGTTCATCTCCCCTATTGCACTCATCTTGAATTTGTCTTTCATAAGCTTGGAAAAGTCTTCACTCATCTTTGGATTGGTAGAGCCAAAGATGATATCATCAACATAAACCTGAACAAGTAAGACATCCTTACCAGCCTTCTTTGTAAATAATGTCTGGTCTATGGTGCCCCTTTTGAATCCATTTTCCAACAAATAAGTGGACAATGTGCCATACCATGCTCTTGGGGCTTGATGAAGTCCATACATAGCTTTCTTGACTCTATACACCTTTTCTGGATTCTCTGGATCTTCAAAACCAGGAGGCTGCATAACATATACCTCCTCAACAATTATGCCATATAAGAAAGCACTCTTCACATCCATTTGATAGACAGTGAAGCCCATGCCAGAAGCATAGGCTAGAAATATCCTTATAGCATCAATCCTTGCAACTGGTGCAAAGACCTCCTCATAGTCTATCCCTTCCTCTTGTGTATATCCCTGAGCCACTAAACGTGCCTTGTTTCTGACCATAATGCCTCTTTCATCTTTCTTGTTTCTTAGAACCCATCTTGTCCCAATAGGTCTGACATACCTGGGACAATCAACCAACTCCCAAACATCCTGAATAGCAAATTGGTGAAGCTCATCCTGCATTGCTTCCACCCAACTTGGTTCTTTGAGAGCATCAAAAATCTTCTAGGGTTCTTGTTGTGACAAAAAACAGGCAAACAAACATGCTTGAACAAGAGGGGTATCAACCTTCTTGTGTATATTGGCAATAAACCCACCAAGACTCTGATGAGATCTTCTAGTCTGAACAGGAGACATGACATCCCCAATAATTTGAGAAGTAGGATGATTCTTCATAGTAGAAGTGAGCACTCCTCCCTCAAAAAGTCTGTTTTCTTCAATCTCATCATCCAAGTTGCCAATATCTTCTTCAGACTCTCTTCCATCAGTATTTGTATGAACATCTTCATTCCTGCTTGAAGGTTCACCTTGTTCAAAATTTGAAGAGAAAATATGCTCAAAAGAGTTGTCAACGCCTGAACCAAGATTGTCAGTGTTTGGGTTATCAACGCCTGAAATGGTGTTGTCAACGTTTGAGCCATCAACGTCTGAATTTGTCCTGTCAGCGCCAGATTTTCCTTTGTCAGCGCCTGAAGAACCATGCATGTTGTTAACTGGTGATACTTGGGGACCACCATTATCCTTTCGAGCAGCAGCAGCAACAGCAAAAGCATCTGTCCATATGGGAATAGTAACATACTCTTGTATGGGAGATGACTTGTCTGCTTGTGATCCAACCTCGTTATTAACCTGTGTACCTGAAACATCAACAACTGGTTCTTCCACAACATTTGAAGTTACCTTCACAATCTCTGGATTAGTAACAGGCATATAATTCAAAGTCCTAGATAGAGGTTCCAAGTCAAACAGCCAATTTGGACCACTTTCAGGATCACTAGGTTTACTCTCTAAAAACCTAACATGAACTTTTTCAAGTATACGTTTTTCCTTCTTAAGGTAAACCCTATATCCCTTACTCTGCACTGAATAACCCATGAAATAGCCTTCATCACCTTTAGCACTAAATTTACCTAAGGCATCACTAGTATCTAGTACAACTGGCATCACTAGTATCTAGTACAACTACATGACAACCAAAAGGTTTAAGAAAACCAATATTAGGTTTCCTTCCCCAAAGTAACTCATAAGGTGTTTTGTTATGTATCTTGTTGACCAATGCTCTATTCTGAACATAACAAGCTGTATTCACAGCCTCAACCCAAAAAGCTATGGGAAAGTGAGCATCAGCCAACATAGTCCTGGTTGCTTCAATTAGGGTTCTATTCTTTCTCTCAGCAACCCCATTTTGCTGTGGGGTTCTGGCAACACTAAACTGCCTAGTAATCCCTTTTTTGGCATAAAAATCATCTAACAGTTTATTTCTAAACTCACCATCATTATCACTTCTAAGCATTTTAACTTCATTACCAGTTTTCTTCTCAATCTGAGTAATAAAGCTAATTAAAGTATCAGCAGTGTCACTTTTCATGGCTAAAAAGAAAGTCCAAGTAAACCTAGAAAAGTCATCTGTGATGACAAAGCAGTATGATTTACCATTCAAGCTTTCTATATTAGTTGGACCAAATAGGTCCATATGCAGCAAGTGAAGTGGTTTAGAACTAGAGTGCACCTGTTTAGACTTAAATAAGACCTTGTGTTGCTTGCCTTTAAGGCATGCAACACAAGAGTGGTCATTGTGGAAAGCCTTTTCAGGCAAACCATCAACCTAGCCAAGTCTCACAAGTCTGTTTATATTTTTAAAGTTTATGTGCCCTAGTCTCCTGTGCCATAGATTACTCTCATCAACTGAAGCTTTAGCATAAAAACATGACATATTATTATTCATCCTAATCCCATTAAGATTCACATTATAAATGTCCTTATGCCTAGGTGTTCTATAGTCAATATATTTCTCATCTGGAATTTTAAAATCCTTGCTCAACACCAAGAATTCAGTATCAGTAAAAAGAACCTTATTTTTGTTATCACAGACTTGTGATACACTAAAAAGATTGTAATCAAGTTCTTTTACCAGAAACACGTTTTCAAAACGCAAGTTCTTGGTGAGAAGAGTTCCTTTGCCTGTGATAGTTCCATATCCGCCTCCAAAGTAAACTTTATCACCATCCTTAATGGGAGTGAAGTTAGTGAGATAATCTTCCTTCCCAGTCATGTGCCTAGAGCATCCACTATCCCAATAGCCATAATCATTTACCTGATTTTGAATGCCCTGCACATAAAGAAAACAAATTAGTTTTCTTTGGGAACCCAAGCCTGAGCAGACTTGGATTCATCTGTTTGTTCAACAAGAACAAACTTAGTTCTCATAACAACCCCTTGTTCATCCCTTTTTGATGAAATACCCAGTTAACCCTAATTGGTTTTGTGATGACCTTTAAAATATAATTAAATCTGTTGCAGGTCATAGAAATCCCATTAGAATTAGGGTTTTGATCTTGCTTAGGTCTCCATGTCAAGCTAGAAATAACTTTAGAACCCTTTCCCTGTGGTTGCAAATATTTAGGTCTGGCAACGTTTCTGTCAGCGTTGGATTTGGTCTTGTCAACGCTGAAATTACCCTTATCAGCGTTGAACCTAGGGTTTGCTACAGAAACCCATTGCCTATTATACCATGTATTGGTCTTTTGAAAAGGTCTTTTTCCATGAGTGTTAGACCCTTTTGTAAAGAATGGGGCTGGTCTAACAACTTGTGGACTTTGCTCCAAAAACGTTTTGGGTCTGACAGTGTTTGACCTTTTGACAGCGTTGACCTTGGAAGCCTTGACACACTTATATGCTAAATGTGAGAAGCTACCACAATTGTAACAGGCTTTTCTAGACACAACTTTAGGTCTAGAACAGAAGAATCCTGTCCCATTATCACTAACTTGGCTTTTAGGTGACCTAGTATTCCTATACATTTCTGCGTACTTAATGCTAGGTTTTCTAGCAGTGTTTGAGCCAAGGTCAACAGTCTTGCCAGTGATTGGGTTTGTTACTTTAATAGGGGTTGACTCATTTGGACTATCACAAAGCATGCCACCCTTGACAAATAAGGTAGGGTTGGCTTTCTTCCATTCATTCAAGTCAGTCAACTTTTGCCTATACTCTTCAACCGGGGTAAGGACTCTTGGTGGAGGAATAAATTCCTCTTCTTGAAGTTCTGGTAAACCAGTCCAAGATAAGTCCTTTTGTTGGACACCATAGAAGTCCCCAGCTGGTGGTGGAACACCAGTATAGTCTTTCATCCCAATCCCAGTCATGTCCTTAGGATCCCTCTTTTTATTAACACATTCTCCTAGGGTTTGTGAGGCCTTATCAAATCTCTGAATTTTAAGGTCTACATTATCCTTATTCTTGATAGCCTCATCTAACTTAGCCTGTAATTCAGCATTGACCCATTCCATGATGTTTCTAACATCATTACTAGCATTTAACTCATGTTTTAAGATATTTATTTTATCTTTTAGGTCAAGCTCCATTTTATTATACTCAGAAACTGTCTTCTCAGTTTGAGTGAGAGCAATTTGATAGTTAGACAACTTACATCTCTCAGTACTCACATCACTTAACAATCTTAAAACCTCTTTTTAATCTTTTCAGTATTTAAACGACAACCCTTACTACAAAAACCATCATCGTATACCTCATTGTCTGATGAAGAGGAGGAGTGTGACATGAGAGCATATTGAACATGCTCTTCTTCTTCTATTTCAGCAACCAAAGCTTTATCCTCTTCCTCATCCTTAGCCAAATAGCTCCAGTCCCATCCAATGCCATCAATTTCTTGCACTGCCACCATGGACTTAGGATCCTGAGCCTTAACAATTTGGCTTGAGGGTTTTCCAGCATCAGATCTTCTTGGAGATCTGCATTCCCTCATAAAGTGCCCCATACGATGACAATTGTAGCACTCAACCTTGGATTTATCAAATCCAACAGTATCCTTTGCATTAAAGGTCATCTTCTTCTTAAACCTTCTATTCCATCTGTTTGCTCTTTTACTTACAAGAGCCATGTTCCACTTTATATCCATCTCCTCCAGGTGCTCATCACTTATTTGATCAAGGTCCTCATATGTAATCACTGAACCATTGGGCAATGAAGCAATGTATGCACACACAGTATCCAGATCCAAACCAACAGGCTTAACTCTTGGAGAGTCAATTTTGTATGTGTCAGCGTCTGAATGTGAGGCGTTGACAGGGTATGATCCAGCGTTGACACATGTTGATCCAGTAACTGGGTGCATCTATGAGTCCTTCTGATCAAATTGACCTTCACTATGTGAGAAGAAGGCCATGTTACTATTGGTAGACTTACTTCCATGCTCCAAAAGAGTTTCATTCTCCAAAAGAGTTTCATTCTCCAACAGCCTCAGTTTGTTGTAGATATCATCAAAAGTAGAACTTTTGTGAGTGTTATTGGCAATTATAGATCTTGCCTCAATCTTCCACGCATCACCAAGGCTTTTAAGAAAAGTGGAAATAATGTCAATATCACCAACTTGTGTCCCCATGAAGGACAGCTTGCTTGTAATGTCAAGCAGTCTGCTTCTCACACTGCTAAGCTTCTCATTAGGTTGAGCCTTAAAAACAACATACTCATGCAAGAGTTGCTTCTTCTTCTCTTCCTTAGTATCAGCATTACCACCATATGCAACTTCAAGGGCTGCCCAAAGGTCTTTTGCAGACTCATAACCTCTGTATTTGTGCTGATTTTCTTGTCCCAAGAGAGTTTCAGAATGTTTAGGGTTTTCATATCAACCCTTTTCTTTGCTATGTCTTCAGCAGACACAGCTCTACCATCATCAGGTTTTTCTTTCTTATCTTCTTCTGAACATCCTTGAACAGCTGATCTTGTAGCAATGGCATTAGAAATCATTTGAGCTTTATTGAATGTGTTTCCATATTCAATAATCTCCCATAGAGTGTAGTCATAAATCCCCAAATATTGCTCAAAGTTGAATTTCCACAGCTCAAAGTTGTTTGCATCAAGCATGGGAATCTTGATGTTGTGGTTTGAGGAGGAGGAGGTTGCTTCTGGAGTGGACATGATGTTTTTAGGGTTTTGTGAGAATGGGTTTTGGTGATTTTTAGGGTTCTTGTGTTCTTTTAGATCAAAGTTTCTCAACAAGCTCTGATACCACTTGTTGATCCCAAACATAGATCGATTAAGCTTGTGTATACGAGATTAGATCAAGTTATACACGTAGAGAAACTTTGCTTATGTATAAAGTAATCTAAGTGTTATGCGGAATTAACACTTAAACAAGAACACACAAAGGATGTAAATAAACTTTCACTTGATTGATAATAACAAACTTGCTTACAATGAAAGTGTTTATCGTATAAAAACTTATATATCAAACATAACCTAAAGGTATTCTTTTATAGACATAAGAAGCCTTGTACAAGAGTCTACATATCAACTATTCTAGGTAAAGATAATTATAGAAAATACAATGTTGAACTTATCTTTACTAGAAACAAACTATAAACATAATACGCGTAGACTATATCTTTCTATAAGTGCTTGTCTTCAACCTATCAACGCTTGACTTCTTCTTATCAACGCTTGATCTGTCAGCGTTTGTTTTCTTCTTATCAACGCTTGTTTTCCTCTTGTCAGCGCTCAAGTGAACTGGCTACATTTTATTCCCAACAAACCGACTCATCTTTGAACTACAAAACCGGACAGTTTTACGTTATCGACTCATACAACCGTTTTAACTTCTACTAACGACTCCATTTACAAAGCCGACACTTAGGTTTGAAAATAGACTCACCCTCTAGGGTTTATACCTTTTCATCAGTCTTGACTCATTTCAAAACTCAATCTATAGTCCCCGAGATTCGATCCAAATATCGACAACAACTATATGTCGTGCCGATACTCGTCTCCCGATACACGAATAATTAAAATATCATAACTTTTCGCTCGTTTGGAGCTAGAAGCTCAACTTTATATCAAATCGAAGCTAATCGAATTCTCTACAACCCTATGCAATTAGTTAAGCCTTAATAAAATCATAAGGTACCCAAAATACCCTTTTTCCTACTGATCTAAATTACCCTTCTAAAACTTGCATGAAATCATGTTTTTAGCTAAAACCAACCATTTTTATGATCTTCCCATAACCCTAATACTAACATATCTTATCTATAACACTTGTATCATCATCAAAATTAGAAACCCAAAATCAAAATCAAGTTTTTAACAAAAACTTAGCATGAAAATCCTTTGATCATCATCAAAATCACATGCATGATCATAGTTTTGACCTACCAACCCTAAAAAATAAAACTTCATGCATGTAGCCAATATTAGTACCAAAATGATCTCCTTTAAATTCTAAGGATGGGTCTTATGTTTATTTAGCTTAGATCAAGCTTAAATTTTGATGAAAATTGATTGAATGATTAGGTGGGGGGGGGGGGGGTGACGGCTTGTAAAAGAAATGGAGAGAACAAACTAGTTTAGGTGTTATCTATGTGAAATTAGGTGGAAAATTAGGGTTATATATGGTGGTGGAGGGACCATTCTTGTCAGTTTGCAATAGTTGTGGTCCAAAATGAAAATAGTTAGCTAAAAAGCGGGAAATGACTATTAGTCAATTTTGAAAATATTCACGGGGCTCGGGTTTCATAAAAATACTTCTCAAAAGTTAAAACGTACCTCAAATATAATAAAATCATCTCCCGACTTGACTTAACATGTCATTTAAAAAGAAACATAAAAAACGTCAAACATCGAACAACCGACAATAAAACGTAAAATATTAGGCATCCATCGACATCACGCTTGCTAATACTCCTTATACTTATTAAATATAAAATATAAGTCTCCTAACATTGGTTTTAACTTAAACCTCCAAAAATAAAAATCATTCAAACTCATCAAAAATTTCAAAAATAGTCGTAAAGTAAGATTAAGCAATGACCTCGGTTTCAGGTTATCACACATAATGCCCAGTGAACGGATATAAAGCATGATAAGAGATACTGAAATGAAGCAGATGATAAAGTACTGAAGATGTAAGACTGATAAGTAAAGTTGCAGCGGAAACTGTGTAAAATCTAGAAAGTATGATTTATAAATAATAAAGCTGAATTGTTATCTGTTAAATCTGAAAACATGTATTTAATGTATTTTAATTGCCAAGAGATTATATAGGTCATGTGCTAAAACAACTGTTGCATGAATAACTAGAGGGTGACCTCGTCATGCTGTAGAGGGGTGACCTCTAAATAATGTGCTGGGTGGAGGGATCAACTCCAATGTGAAGGATGTAGAGCACACACCACATTCACCTGATAACTGTAAACTGATAATCTAGGATGTACCCATACGCCCTGCTGATAATACTGATAAAATGGCCAAGCTGATATAAATGGGACGCTGCGAGAAATCACTCCCTCGCAGAGGAGTCATGACACCGGTGCCTCTAGTGTCATGGTTACGGTACCTTCGTAACTAGTACATAAACTGGTCATGCTTGTATATAATGCTCAGGAAATTTATTTAGTTATTAAAATGATTACTGATAAGCTTTAAACATATACTGGGGAAAACATTCAGCTACAGACGGGAAATACTAATCATGCATAGAAGGAAGTCCAACTGAAGGACGGAAAATCCGTACCTCGTGTCCAGTAATGAAATAAGACTGAAAGCTGAAAGATCTATTCTGACTTCACGGTTACTACATAAATAATGGACGCGAATGAGTTAACTGATTACTGATTCTTATTGTTTTTAACTTGATCTATTATGTTCTTGTATTATTGCACTGCTTGTGTACAAACCGGTAACCCTGACTGTCTTTAAACATTTACCGATTATTTTATATCTTGTACTTCTGATTACTGTATATTATACTATATTTGGTTAGTGTATTTTTTGTACTCTGATTAGTGTCTAATCTGTATCTTTATGTAATTGTACTGTGATAAGTAAGCTGCTAAAATAAAACGTTTCCTGAATTTGAAAGTTTCCTAAAATAGAAAGTTTCCAAAATAGATTCCATGAGAATTTAAATCATTTAAATAGAATCATATGTTTTAAATGAATAAGCAAGTTAAATCACTTTAAATTTAATATACTAATTAAATTAAAGTAGCATTTTAACACGGATAATTAAGATATAAAATTTACTTGTCAAAACGATTTAATATATGATAAACATTTCTTCTTATTTCTTAAAAACACGTGCACCCGAAAATCCCGAGTCGACACTTGTAGAAACTAGAAGGGGGGGTTGAATAGTTTCTAGTTACTTTTCAAAACATTTCGCATAAACCCACTGTGCGCGGTTCTTTAAACATACCCGCGGTTCCTTTTCACTAACGAACCGCATGTCCCTTTAAGGAACCGCCAACAGTGGACAATGCCATTTGTTACATGTTAAACTTTAACAATCCTTTGTATCAAATTCTCGATCAAGCTTGACTAGATATAATATGTGTTTGATTGAAAGATAAATACTACAAGTAAGTAAACACACAAACACATCAAATGAAGAGTACATCAAGCAATAGTCTAAACACTAAGCACACACGTACTAAGCATAAGGTTTTCTGCAACTAGGATGTTTAGACTAAGTTATGTACACTTGACCATAATCTAAACATGAAGCACACACGTACTAAGCCTTAGCTTTTCTGCAACTTAGATGTTTAGATTATGAGATGCACACAACACACAACAACCAGTATGTAACTATAAATATATCTATAAAGGTAAAGACATAAATGTAAATGAAAGTACCGACACGATGATTTATAGTGGTTCGGTCACGAAGCTCCTCTTCGCCCTACTCCACTCCTCGAGTACACCTTACTCGAGAGTTACTTCACTAGTCAACAAACTCCTTAAGGTGGAGAAACCATACACAACGTCGCTTATCCAATTTCCGTCTCTAAGCTAAAAGTCGAGTCCTAATCTTAGGTAGGACCAATCTACACAACGTCGCCTACTTCACCATTTTCCGACACAAGGCTATTTGTCGAGTCCTAATCTTAGGTAGGACCAATCTACACCCATCTACACCGATCTTCACACTAGTTATGTTTTATGGCCCAACATAACAAACCTTGTGTTTTATGGCGTAAACACATAAACCACATAGATCTAAGCACACACCACTTATATCTATGACTATAACACTCCATTTTGATAAATGGAATGTCACGCGTGATTATGGCGTGTCATCAAAGCATACAAGGATAAATGTATAAAACATTACATGACCATAAAGGAAATACGAAATCAAACATCGGTACCCCAAAAGTAGAACTCATCACACACAAACATAAGTACTGTAAATGAAAGGACAAAACAATGTCCATGGAAATGATATCAAAGTATAAAGAAATGCATAAAGTAAAGAAGGCTAGGAAGCTTCCAATCCATATGCACGTACGCTTGAAGTCTACGAGCGTCCCTGAGTACCTGCCTTTTTGGGAACATGAAAAGGAAAATAGCTGAGCATAACGCTCATTGCACGGATATACAAGTAAAGCATGAATAATATAAACATATAAGCATAGAGCAACGGAAAAGACTAAGTCTTGGATAACCTGGTTATATCTTAGTAAAACTGGTTTTATAGTTTGAAAAGCCTTATGTTTATCTTGTAAAAACTGTTTAACATATTTACCATTTTCCAATATACGTCATGAATTATCACGTGCATGAATACTTGGAGGGGTGACCTCGTCATGCAAATTAGAGGGGCTGCCTCTAATTTAATATACTGGTTTGGGTAGGAGGGATCAGCTCCTTGTGAATGATGCAAGTCACACATTACATTCACCTGAATAATCTGCTGAAAACATGTAAACTAGGATGCACCCATACGCCCCACCTGATAATAATAATATGGCCAAAAGCTGAAGGGACGCCACGAGCTATCACTCCGTCGTGGTGGAGTCATAACACTGGTGCCTCCAATGTTATGGTTATGGTACCTCTATAACTAGGTGAAACTGGTCATGCATGTATATGGCTTTAGGTATTCTAATTAAACATAATCAATTCAAAAACATATAAAACATATACTGGGGAAAACAGTTGGCTGCATACGGGGAAATCCTAATAAGGAAGAATGTCCATACTGAAAGGATGGAGAATCCGTACCTTGTGTCCAGTGAACGAAGAAGACGAATGGAAGAGAGTCCTACTTCGGTATCACTAATTCTACATAAATACATACGTGTATAAGTATATGATTACTGAGTACGTAACTGGTTTTATATCATGTCTTAGCTTGTTTTATATGTTCGTGTCATGTTTTACCGATTTAAGCTTTATACTGTGTTTATCATGTATTCTGTCTATTCTGTTTAAGTATTTCTTGTATTTCATGTATTATTATACTTGTTGTGTAATAATAAGTAACTTTCTAAAAATAGCAGGTTTCCTAAAATAGAAAGTTTCCAAAAATAGAAAGTTTCCATAAATAGAAAGTCTTTAAAAATAGATTTACTGCTTAAAATAGATATGTTTCTAAAAATAGCAAGTTTCGATAAATAGATAGCTGCCTTAATTAAATAAGTTTCGAAAAATAGAAAGTTTCCATAATTAGATATAAGCTGGATTATTAAGCTAATTATATAAGCTTAAGTGTTTACTGATTAATATTCTAAGTCATGTAGTTAAATAGTATAGTTTATTAATTACTTCATGTGAATTAAATAAACTATACGTTAAAGTATATAATTAAATATAACATGATTTAATTAAATAAAGGTAAACATACTTAGGTTAAAATATGTATTATTATCTATTAATAATATAACCTAAGTCATGTAAATTAATTAATTATAAGTCATGATTTTAATAATTAATTAATTTTATAGTCTAATAAAATGATAATTACTTAGGTTAAAGTTCATGTATTAATAATAATATTAATAACCTAAGTCATGTATAAATTAAATTAATCATGTACATGTTTTTAATTAATTTAATTTAAATATTGTAAAAATAAACTTGTAAAAATAATTAACCTTGTAAAAACAACCCATGAACCGAACCCGTGAACCGGTCACAAACGCACCCTTGGTCAAAACCTAGCCGCCGGCTAGCAAAAGTTCCCACCAGCTAGTCGGTGGTTCCCCTTGCTGCCGCAACATGGGGGGGTTCCCCCTGCTTTCCTTATTTAGCCACCAGCATAAGCCGATGGTGGTTTTTGTTTTAGCCGAGACCCACCCGAGCACAAACATACCCCGACCGAGGTCGGGGTCCCTTTTCCTCCTGCGGCCGAGACACGAAACCACCACACCGAGACCTTGAGGTCTCGGTTGGTGTGAATCAAAACAAGCCGAGACCCCCTTGTGGCTCGGTTCATGCGTCGGCCACAACAAACTCCCCTTAACCATGACTTATTTTACCCCCCATGATTTTATTACATGTGGTTACTTGTTTTTAAATACACCATGATTTTATGTGTTCTTGATTAAATAAAAACAATAAAGGAAAATAAGTTTAAAGATATACCGATCACGTGAATCAAAGGAGGATGAATACACTAACACCCTTCCAATAAATCAAACACCGAAAATCAACCAACACACCTTGTGTGTATGTTCTACCCGGCGGCCAAGGAGAGGAGAAAGAGAGATTAGGGTTTTTCTTGATTTCTAATTTTTGTTATTATGAAACTAAGTTTTCCTTTTTTCCTTGTTTAGTAAAATTGCATGGGCTTGTTCCTTGTTTCTTATCTTGTCCGCGGGTAAGGGGGCTCACAAGGGGTAACCCGAATGTTTTTCCGTGTCTAATATTTAGTGTATTCTCGTGTTCGTGTTTTACGTGATTAAAATAATTATCGTTCGTGTCTTATTATATTTATTCATGATCGTAATAAATACACATAAATATGTAATACTAAGCTCGTGATTATTTACGTTCATGATTTCATGTTCGTATGTTCGTGATTATAATTATTATTGAAATAATTATCGTGTCTTAATACGTATTAAATACTTATCGTGATATAACACGTACGTAATACTTATAATTCTTGTTCGTGAAACGTAAACATGCTATAAAAGGAAAGTTCTAATCATGTACGTACGATCGTAAGGGTACTATTCATGGTAAAGGCATGCGGGTTTACAACTCTTCCCCCGTAAAAAGAATAATTCGTCCCTGAATTATAGATAAAGTAAACTGGAAAAGAAGAACATACCCGAATTCAAAATATGAAATGAGGGTAAGAAGCCCGGATAGACTCCTCTGTTTCCCAAGTGGCTTCCCGCTCGGTATTATCCCTCCAAAGGATTTTGACGAATGGGATCGTCTTCCTTCTCATGACTCGTTCTTGTCTGTCAAGAACTCGTTCGGGTTCTTCTATGAAAGTGAGATCTTCACGAATATGTTCCAGTGGATACTGAACCATGTGAAGGGGATGATACTTGTACCCTCTGAGTAAGGACACATGAAACACATCGTGAACATGAGAAAGCTGCGGAGGTAACGCTAAACGGTTAGATACTTCACCGACTCATTCAATGACATCAAACGGTCCAATAAATCGAGGACTGAGCTTCCCTTTTATTCCAAAACGTCTAACACCACGTGCCGGTGAAACCTTAAGGAAAACGTGATCTCCTACGTTAAAATGTAAGTCCCTACGATGCTTGTCTGCGTAACTCTTCTGACGTGACCGTGCTTCTTGTAGTTTCTGCTTAGCTACTGCGACCTTCTCATTAGTCAGCTCTATCATTTCTGGTCCTTCAAGTGTTCGCTCAACAACCTGATCCCAGCAGATTGGGGCGCGACACTTTCTGCCATACAACATCTCGAAAGGAGCACACTTGATACTTGCGTGCCAACTGTTGTTGTATGCAAACTCCACCAAATAGCTATAATCGTCCCAATCACCCGTCCATTCCAACGCACATGACCTCAACATGTCTTCCAATGTCTGAATCGTTCGCTCCGACTGCCCGTCTGTTTGTGGATGAAAAGCTGTGCTAAGCTTAAGTTGGGTACCCCAAGCTTTCTGCAGACTTCTCCAGAATTGCGAAGTGAAACGAGGATCTCTGTCTGAGACGATGCTGGATGGAGCACCGTGAAGTCTCATGATCTCCCTTCTATAAGTATCGGCGAGTTTACTGACCGAATCTTCCTTGCAGATCGGTAAGAAATGAGCTGATTTGGTTAGTCGATCAACGATAACCCAAATTGCATCATGCTTCTTCTTTGTCGGCGGAAGACCAGTAACAAAATCCATGGTGATTTTGTCCCACATCCACTCTAGAATATCTAACGTTGAAGAAGACCACCAGACCGCTGATGCTCGATCTTAACCTGCTGGCAGGTAAGACATTTGGAGACGTAAGTAGCAACATCCTGCTTCATACCACTCCACCAAAAGTACTGCTTGATGTCATGGTACATCTTGGTCGAACCAGGATGGATAGAGAATGTGGAGTGATGAGACTGCAATTATACATAGTCTCATCGTCCAAATCGGGCTTAAAACGATTAAAATATCATAAAAATACCCAAAAATGTGCTTGTATTTGTTCATTGTGTATTTCAGGTACGGATATCGTGAATTCACCAAAGGATTACAAGAATGAAGCAAAAACGAACACGGGAAATGAAGCCGCACAAAGAAACGGACCTGAACGATGATTTTCTAAAAATACACTTGAAGAATTGAAGAATTATAAGATTGGTCCCTCAAGTTTGAAGACTTTTCACTTTAGGTCCTTGTAAATCTCAAATATTACAAGTGGGTCCTTTAAGTTTCAAGATATGTTGTAACACCCCCAAATTCATACAACTCAATACAGCGGAAGACTAGTTGGTGTTACGGGATAGCACATTACTCACATCATAGACAACGCTTAAAAATCGCGTCGTTTATTAATAAATCATTTCCATTCATAAACATCAAAGTTACATCGGTCCCAAGTGATTACATTTCATACAAAGTTTTATAAAATATTTGAATGGAAAATATTGTTTAAGTGCGGGCCATGAATTCTTGTTGTCTTCCCGAGAATTACCTTCAAGTACCTGAGATAAAATATGTTAAAAGAAAAGGTCAGCGATAACGCCGAGTGAATTCATAGAGTTTAATAAATTCCATCAATATAACTTTGGTATAAAATTATTACCAAAAATCATTTCATACAAACCATTTTAATAGGCCATAAAATAGCCAAAATCATTTTATACAAGTATTTATCAAAATCATAATATAGGCATTTGCCTTAAAAATCATTATACGAATCATTGTCGTTCAAAACACCATACAATACGTTTTGCAACGTTGTATAGATTAAATAAAAACCGTTATATGAATATGGTTATAAAAACCAAAACACAAACATAATATCAATAGTATGACCCTGTATTGCTAGTCAGGCAATACATCGTAATTCGGAGCGTCTAGTAATATTTCGTTAGTTTGGATTATTATAAGCCGCATGACATTGTTACCTTACTAAACCAACAACGGGTAGCTAACCCGATCCACAATTTGCCCATCTAAAGTAGCGTGTCGTCACAAAGGTCACGCTATGGAAATCTTCTCATACATAAATTCGCTTACCAATCAATGTGGCACGACGGGGATCAACCGTCAAGGCGCGAACTGGGGTGATCGTCCCCAAATAGTACTATTAAATGCATAAGCGTCTACCAACTCCCGGTAGTTCACAATTCATGCTAATGGGACTTTTAGTGACATAACCTAACTTTAATAATCCATTTTATTTCATCTCTCGGGTCCATTAATCATTTATCGGGTCATACAATCGGGTCATTCAATCATTCGGGTCCAAAATCAATAAACAAATAATCGGGACAAATGGTGTCCTATTTTATAAAAACTAACATGTTATCTCCCTCTCGGGTTTATAAAACATTTATAAAAACATTTAAAAGAGTTCGAGGCTATGAACTCACGTTGATATGGGAAGGTGGGTTATCGGCGATTCGGACGTACGGTACGTGCTTCAATCACGGAAACCTAGACAAATAATAATCGGTCTTAGACGTTTGTCCAATGACTTTATAAAAATACCAATTATGTATACATATGATGATTATATATATATGATGATCAAGTGGGTTTACATATTCTCGTTTACTCATTTTAGTGTTATATGTCGATAACTTTTATATTAGTTTACTAGTTTTACCCGTTTACGTGTCTTAAGTCCAATAAGCTTATTATAAGTTATTTAACTTATTTTAATCCATTTTGTACTCATATTATCAGTACTTAAACTTTACAAGTTGGGCCTAAATGGGTTAAGCCCAATAAGTTCTTTTTACAAGTTTTTATCTTATTTAGTCCAATTATTAGTCCAATATGCTTAATTAGCTCGTAAATGTCCGTATTTCTTATAGTTCGGGTTTTATCGGTTTTTACTTGTTATACATGTCTATATATCAGTATATAAGTTTTATAAAGTTTTCATTAGACGGGTCCAACCATCTAAGTTTTATTTAACAAAAACGTTAATTTTACGGCAATAGCCGAAAAAGTCGTAAAAGTCATGTTTATAGTTTTATAACTTATAAAACTTAACAAGTTACCATTTTTATAAAATGTACACTTATTTAACCTTTTACATACTTATATAAATAAAATCCATAAGTTAGTGGGTTTTTATTTTATATTTTATATTATTAATTTTTGAGTGCTTATATAATAGTATTATTCTTTAATTTCCAAAATCTGATTTTTATCTTCACTTTCACCAAAACTGCCATATCTTGAGTTCTATATGGAGATAGAAGCTCAAATTTTTATCACATAAACTACATGATATGTGCTACATTTAACTCCACTATAGCTACTGTTGAATCATCTTCTAAATATTTTCTAAAAATCGTCCAAAACAGTAACCTCAGATTTATACCCTAAACTTGTTTTGATCATATCTCACTCATTACAATGATTCCATTGCATGGCCAACTCTCACATGTGTAAAAGACCCATAGCTTACTGTAAATACATTCTACTTCATCATTTTATCAGTCCATGACTTGTTTCTTTACTTTTTTATACAGCCAACAAATTTAACCAAGATTTTAACCTTGTTTCTTATGGTTTTTCACCTTTTTAATCATGTTTATCAACACCAAATCCCCACATAACATTTTTATCATCATATAATCATCATATACATATACAATAGGAAATAAAATACATGTTTACATAATCAAAATAACAAGAAGATGAGGAGGACAATCTTTATACCACCAAGTTGATGTAGGTTATGATTTTGACATGGTTTTGGATGGAGAAACTTATGATGCACCAAGACCACCTTCATGACCACCATTCTTCATGGAAAACTTGTAGAAAATCAGCCCTACTACTCCATGAAAACTCCTCCTTGGATGTTATAAGGACCACCAATCAATAGGGTTTCAAAAGGGCTTCAACATATGTGTATATAACATAAGATTTCATGGCTGATTTTTGATCAATGATGGTGTTTTTGGGTGAGGATGGGACGGCAACAATGGAGCCAAGGGAGAGAAAGGAGTGGTTTGCATGAGAGAATAATGAGAGAAATGGTTTTGGTTTGTGGTTTTGTGTTGAGCTTAGCTTATTTGTTAAGCATTGGACATGTGTTAGCCATATGAATGAAAACTTGACACCAAAGTGGTATGGTGTAGTTATGTAGCCGGTTTTGAGTGGGGGTGGGACAAGTGTCCCACTTGTCTCATCCCCATTTATTTACGGGTATTCCTCAATTCTAGTTTCCTCGATTTGCGTGCCCTCGGGTCGTTTTACGAAAAACGTTTTTATAAATTATGAATCAACGTCACAAAACGAATCCAATAAAAATTGTTTCATCAAAAACGGAGTTCGAAAACGTAAATACGTAACCCTAAGGTTTCCGGTTTAGTCGTAAAAGACGTTAAAATAAAA
Organism: Glebionis coronaria; assembly: GCA_025667525.1. NCBI lineage: Eukaryota > Viridiplantae > Streptophyta > Magnoliopsida > Asterales > Asteraceae > Glebionis > Glebionis coronaria. Next base: position 452,506,336 of record CM046875.1, on the reverse strand, counting down.
TCGTAAGTCCTAGTCTTTTCTCGTAAATTTGTGAGTTTACGAACCAACACAAATTTAAAACTCCAAAATAATATTCATGGACAAATTTATTTTCTGAAATGTCGGACTGTCACCAAAGACGGTGTATGTAAACGTAAGCACGTAACGTTGAATCCTCCGGTTTAAACGTAGTCGACGCTACTTCAAGACGTAAATCCAAATTACTTCCCAAAAATATGTGAGTTCATATTGTAACATTAAAATAATGTTTTCAAATAAATATTGAGAATAAAATATCAATCATAAATTGACGGATTGTCACAACATTTACCCCTAAACAGGATCTTTGTCCTCAAAGATCATCTTACCTTACTACTCGCTTCTTATAGAGTTAAAGCCATGTGGGTATTTATTTATTTTTTTCCACATTCGGTCCTTTCTCACAAGTGCAATCCATTATAGTACGCGAGTTTCATCAAACATAACTACGGGAATAAGATCAGGCTTAATATTGACTTACTTTCTCTATCCATGATGTTCACGGGTTTTTGATGAATGCAACTTTTCCCCGATCTAAGCTCTACTAAGAATAATCAGATTCTCACTTGATAGATATTCCATCAAGTTCGATATACGAAACATAATTCACGCAGTCTTTGAAGTCCTAGGGTAGATCCAGCTTGTATGCCTTTCAAACCAATCTTTTTACATCATCTCAATGGTCCCATACAATGGGGACTTATATCCCATGATTTGTCAGATCATGAATTCATTCTTCCAAGTTTAAAATTGTGGCATAACTTCGCTACCCATTTGGCACTTCAAGATCTACATTTCATATTCACATAACCTCCTGCCCACTATCGGCAGTCAATAATCAGATCCTAATTTCAACAATCATTTCAGATCTCGCGGGTCGGGTATTTTGCAAGGATAGGTTCGCCATCATAGGAAACCTTAAACCTAAAAGACATATCCAACTCACAATGGGTGTATGTCGGATGTCCTCATCTCAATTCCTGCTTACAGATGCTCTAATATTTAGATCCTAACAAGATTCGATCTCAATCCTAACAAGATGATTATCAATGATAATCTTTCCAAAGGAAAACGATTATACGGTCTATTACCAAAGGTCAATCATTCAAACATAAAACAGCACTTATATTACTTTGTATCGTTACTTTACCTCGTCCCTTCGATTTGGGGTGGTATATAGTAATCTCATCAAGGTTCGTTCTCAATGATTTCTGAGCAAATTTCTAGAAATTCGATGCGAAGCGAGGATCTTGATATAGATGTTCGATACAGGCATACTATGTTTACATAACTCTTTTGTATTTATCATTAACGGGAATGATATTTAGCAGATTTGGTCAGTCTGTCGACGATGACCCAAATCGAATCAAATTAGATGATGACCTTTGCAATAGCTAGACGTTTACTAATGTATGAGGCGATGTCTGCCTTCATAATTTGCCATCAGTACAACTTCTTCAGACAAATATACTTTTAGTCATAAATGACATAAATAGAATACTTATACTTACAAATTCCAACATAACTATATCTCACAATTCTCCATGTTTAGGCAACCATAAGTGGTCTTTTAATCATTTAGCGCTATCTGCCTCTCAATTCTAATGGTTCACATTAGCCGCGAACCACCTTTTATCATTTATATTATCCTTTTTACAAACATCGTCTATTTTTACATTGTTCGGCACTTTATTTTGCACGTTCATTATTAGGAAATATATCCTAATTGGTTCTTTATCCTTTTTATATAATATGTCAGTATCTATATTCACTTCTCATGATGATATAATTATCATATCCACAATTCACTCAGATATTCTTTCTATATTATGTGTCAGTAATTACGTTCACCTTTCTGATGAAATAAATATAACAACCGTATTTATTCAAAATTCTTTCTTCATATCTTCAATGTTTTAGTTTCGTCTCCACTATTATTTTTATCCGTTTTACTCAATCCATCGTCTAAAGCGTCGATAATCATTATAATTAATTAAATAATTATTTATTAAATTTTTATGAAACGTAAACGTAAAGATTTTAAATTTCTTAGTCCATCCAATTATATAAAATGTTCAAAATTAAATTTTAATTTTAATTAACAAGATTTTTGTTGATTTATCGAAAATATTTAATAAAATTCGTAAATGTTCGAAAAACCTTTGTTTATATTTTTGTCAAAGTTTTCTTAGCTTGAAAAGCAAAAATTGTCGTTTCAAATTTCAAGTCATGGTATAAATGGTTTTACTCAATCCTTCTTGAGTTATCTTGAGGTATACACAAACATTTACCCCTAAACAGAAGTTTAGTTAAATGGTTTGTGTATAAGGGAATAATCCCTTAAAATCCTTTGTTAAAACATTTGTCAAAACATATGTGCACTTTCTTTTTGGTAAAAATCCAAAGTCTTAAAAGGGCTCTTAAGTTTTGAAGAGTCTATATGCATACATCTTACCATTATTAATCCAACGGTCATTTTATGTAAAGGATTAAGTTTTTAATCACATGTTAAATATTTAAGGTATAGGTTTTCATTGTTTAGCCAATTCAGGGCAATTTATAACTAATTATTAACTCATTATTATTCGTATTAACAAACAAATAGTCCTTAATGATCGCAAGCATGAATTTATCAATTTACAGCCTACACACGAGATTCACCAAATTTATGAATGCTACATGTGCATTAGTCAATCCAAACGACATCACGTGAAACTCATAATGTTCATTACAAGTAACGGATGTAGTGATTGGAATAGATAATCTTCTTCGCGGACGCGAAGTTGATAATAACCATACCGTGGATCAAATTGCTAGAACCTTGTAAATGATCGAACAAATCTTCCATTTCGAGTTATGGATTTCGTTTTCGATTGTCAATTTACTCAATTCACAGTAATCTATAAATATAAGGAATGATAACACCATAGCTCTTCAGGATGACGGGCTTGGTATAATAAAATCTTTCTCCGACAACTCTCTCAGTTGTACGGTAATTCCTTAAATTCAGATGGTGCTGACGTACAGTGCACAAGCCACAAGTGCAGCACCGGAAATATAATCAATGTCAATTTCAACTTGCCTAAATGACAAAGGTCTAGGTAATTCATCAACAAATACTTCCTAAAGTTTCAGATAACATTATCATACATATTAGGTTCTTCTATGTTACAATATCTATAACTAGTTCACAATCATTCACGGTATAATTTCAAGTCTAAAAGCAGGATATGGTCATCCATCAAGAATTATTTAGATCACTTTTGATAATTAACACCTTATCATTTAGGGGAATTCTACTCGAGTTCCCATCAATTAAGACAATGTCGTCATGTCATAATCAATCAATCCATTCTACTGGCACTATCAACTCTCCAGTTTCATTGCCATCGATAAGATGTGAACTTCTCAAAAGACTAATAATAATTCATAATCCTTCACAAATTCAAGGATATATGGAGACACAACTACCATTAAAAGATTAAGGTCAACGCATAATCTATGCGAGAAAATTTCAAATCAGATACATACGAAAACATTTAACGAATATGAATATATCCCATGTTTTCATAATTTGAGTACGCATTCGAAAGCTCCTCAGATCGTTACCCAGGTCATTCAAATGAGATCAAATCAAAAGAAATGATAGGAACGTCGATACATCCAGTCGGGTATCAACACTCGGTAATCATATACTTTTCCTAAGAATCTCTCTACGGGAGAATTGGACAAGAACGGAATATCAATTTGTCAAATAAGACAAATTCCACAGATGAGTAAATTCGACTTAGAAGAATAGATGCTACAGGCACATATGTAGGTGTCCCTAACATTATGTCCCTATTTTTCACTTCTTGCAGATCTCATTAAAATTTTAATCTTTCACAATCCTCAAGAAAATGTAGTGTTTATTCATTAGTTTTATGGTGACTACTAATCAGTCTTGCATAGTCCATTCCAAATTGTATGTAGGCGCGCAACTATATACAATTTCAAGATTAACGATGCAATACTTAGTTCGTCAAAATTTTATCATCATGTTTGTAAAAACATCTTCATGCTTAATTCTTAAATAAGAATAAAAAATAAATTTACAAAGAATTTCTTTGTTATGGAAATAATTAAGTTTCCAAAGCGTCTCATAAACAACTTCATTTTGATATCAATCACTTATAAATCTCACTTTGAATAATCCTTATTGTGATGAAAATTAAATTTTCTCAAAGGATACCGTTTTAACTTTATAAAAATAATGTGTGATCTGCAAAAGAGTGATGAAGAGTTGTTCACCGAGAACTAACTACGATATGATAGGAAATGAACTTTAGCCAAATAATCATGAGGTTCATGACCTCGATGGCACTCACGAAGAATGATTCACAACGTAACTCAATTCGAGATGAGTACTCGTTCAATGGTTACATCACTAATGCGATCATTAGGATGAAGCAATGAAAGATAGATAACATCGATACATGTAGAATTTAGCGATCAAAGGTAGTCTTTTCATTAATCACAAACAAGTCAAAATTGTACCGTAACACATTACGTGTCACTATGTCATACAATTCTCAGAACTCATCCTACCAACTGATATCTCAGTTAAGTTAGGGATTATTTTTAAAAGATACCACAATGAATACTAATCTACAAGAGTCATTAGGTGTTCCACTTGTCCCGGAAGATCCATCGGTCCCAATTCAGAAGAAGGTTTCTTCAATTTATTTCCTGGACACTGGGCATCCTCATTAGTGGACAATGGCCTAGGAACAACCCTTAACACGAATCAACAATCAATTAAAACCTTATAATTCAATCACAAAACTTAACGACTTCCTCTTAACAATCTCATATTCCATATAGGTTAAGTGTTACTTTTATTTATTCAAGTTTCAACCACTTTATACTTAATTCGACATCCTACCTTATTCTCCAATACTTACAACCTTATTCTTTGGCCTTGTAAAGGCAATACAATCTCAATATGAATCAACACTTAATTTTCAATCCTATTAGCTCTTACAACAACAATTATCAAATGAGTCATTAATATGAAATGACTTGATCATTCAACTAGACTTCTCGGAAAGGTATTAGTGGCATAAGGCTTTTGGGTAATGGTTCCAATAACAGCCTCAAATGCAACATTCACCCTTTCGATTTCAATTTAAGAATTGGATGACAACGAATCATATGACATCTTTCTAGGTGGTAATGTTTTGTAAAACTCCACTCTATAAGGAAAGATCGTCATGGCATCGATATCAGATTTAATCTCGCCAATTCTTTCTCAATATCACAATCAACTAATATCTACATTTCTACGAATATCAACCATTTGTTGGGATCATAAATATCCACAACTTGGTTTAGATCTAGGATAGCTAGAATTCCTACGAGAATAGCTTCGATTAATTTACTAGGGGATTTAGGGTTTCTTGTGACAATCTACGTCGTATAAATACCTCGTATAAAAATCAAAATAATCATCAAACAATCATGTAATAAAATTACATCATATATATATAATCCAAGTTATATATATATATTAAAATAACACTTCTCAGTCTGGCCTTGTCGGTAACTCGGGAATTCTTCGGCACCGTTATAGTCAAAAGATTTTTAGACATTTTTAGAAAAATGTTTTTAGTTAAAAGATTTTGAAATGTTTTATTCAAAACCTTGGTTTTAAAAATCTTTCGTTCTCTATAACGAGAGCTCTGATACCAAACTGTAACACCCCCAAATTCATACAACTCAATACAGCGGAAGACTAGTTGGTGTTACGGGATAGCACATTACTCACATCATAGACAACGCTTAAAAATCGCGTCGTTTATTAATAAATCATTTCCATTCATAAACATCAAAGTTACATCGGTCCCAAGTCATTACATTTCATACAAAGTTTTATAAAATATTTGAATGGGAAATATTGTTTAAGTGCGGGCCATGAATTCTTGTTGTCTTCCCGAGAATTACCTTCAAGTACCTGAGATAAAACATGTTAAAAGAAAAGGTCAGCGATAACGCCGAGTGAATTCATAGAGTTTAATAAATTCCATCAATATAACTTTGGTATAAAATTATTACCAAAAATCATTTCATACAAACCATTGTAATAGGCCATAAAATAGCCAAAATCATTTTATACAAGTATTTATCAAAATCATAATATAGGCATTTGCCTTAAAAATCATTATACGAATCATTGTCGTTAAAAACACCATACAATACGTTTTGCAACGTTGTATAGATTAAATAAAAACCGTTATATGAATATGGTTATAAAAACCAAAACACAAACATAATATCAATAGTATGACCCTGTATTGCTAGTCAGGCAATACATCGTAATTCGGAGCGTCTAGTAATATTTCGTTAGTTTGGATTATTATAAGCCGCATGACATTGTTACCTTACTAAACCAACAACGGGTAGCTAACCCGATCCATAATTTGCCCATCTAAAGTAGCGTGTCGTCACAAAGGTCACGCTATGGAAATCTTCTCATACATAAATTCGCTTACCAATCAATGTGGCACGACGGGGATCAACCGTCAAGGCGCGAACTGGGGTGATCGTCCCCAAATAGTACTATTAAATGCATAAGCGTCTACCAACTCCCGGTAGTTCACAATTCATGCTAATGGGACTTTTAGTGACATAACCTAACTTTAATAATCCATTTTATTTCATCTCTCGGGTCCATTAATCATTTATCGGGTCATACAATCGGGTCATTCAATCATTCGGGTCCAAAATCAATAAACAAACAATCGGGACAAATGGTGTCCTATTTTATAAAAACTAACATGTTATCTCCCTCGCGGGTTTATAAAATATTTATAAAAACATTTAAAAGAGTGCGAGGCTATGAACTCACGTTGATATGGGAAGGCGGGTTATCGGCGATTCGGACGTACGGTACGTGCTTCAATCACGGAAACCTAGACAAATAATAATCGGTCTTAGACGTTTGTCCAATGACTTTATAAAAATACCAATTATGTATACATATGATGATTATATATATATGATAATCAAGTGGGTTTACATATTCTCGTTTACTCATTTTAGTGTTATATGTCGATAACTTTTATATTAGTTTACTAGTTTTACCCGTTTACGTGTCTTAAGTCCAATAAGCTTATTATAAGTTATTTAACTTATTTTAATCCATTTTGTACTCATATTATCAGTACTTAAACTTTACAAGTTGGGCCTAAATGGATTAAGCCCAATAAGTTCTTTTTACAAGTTTTTATCTTATTTAGTCCAATTATTAGTCCGATATGCTTAATTAGCTCGTAAATGTCCGTATTTCTTATAGTTCGGGTTTTATCGGTTTTTACTTGTTATACATGTCTATATATCAGTATATAAGTTTTATAAAGTTTTCATTAGACGGGTCCAACCATCTAAGTTTTATTTAACAAAAACGTTAATTTTACGGCAATAGCCGAAAAAGTCGTAAAAGTCATGTTTATAGTTTTATAACTTATAAAACTTAACAAGTTACCATTTTTATAAAATGTACACTTATTTAACCTTTTACATACTTATATAAATAAAATCCATAAGTTAGTGGGTTTTTATTTTATATTTTATATTATTAATTTTTGAGTGCTTATATAATAGTATTATTCTTTAATTTCCAAAATCTGATTTTTATCTTCACTTTCACAAAAACTGCCATATCTTGAGTTCTATATGGAGATAGAAGCTCAAATTTTTATCACATAAACTACATGATATGTGCTACATTTAACTCCTCTAAAGCTACTGTTGAATCATCTTCTAAATATTTTCTAAAAATCGTCCAAAACAGTAACCTCAGATTTATACCCTAAACTTGTTTTGATCATATCTCACTCATTACAATGATTCCATTGCATGGCCAACTCTCACATGTGTACAAGACCCATAGCTTACTGTAAATCCATTCTACTTCATCATTTTATCAGTCCATGACTTGTTTCTTTACTGTTTTATACAGCCAACAAATTTAACCAAGATTTTAACCTTGTTTCTTATGGTTTTTCACCTTTTTAATCATGTTTATCAACACCAAATCCCCACATAACATTTTTATCATCATATAATCATCATATACATATACAATAGGAAATAAAATACATGTTTACATAATCAAAATAACAAGAAGATGAGGAGGACAATCTTTATACCACCAAGTTGATGTAGGTTATGATTTTGACATGGTTTTGGATGGAGAAACTTATGATGCACCAAGACCACCTTCATGACCACCATTCTTCATGGAAAACTTGTAGAAAATCAGCCCTACTACTCCATGAAAACTCTTCCTTGGATGTTATAAGGACCACCAATCAATAGGGTTTCAAAAGGGCTTCAACATATGTGTATATAACATAAGATTTCATGGTTGATTTTTGATCAATGATGGTGTTTTTGGGTGAGGATGGGACGGCAACAATGGAGCCAAGGGAGAGAAAGGAGTGGTTTGCATGAGAAAATAATGAGAGAAATGGTTTTGGTTTGTGGTTTTGTGTTGAGCTTAGCTTATTTGTTAAGCATTGGACATGTGTTAGCCATATGAATGAAAACTTGACACCAAAGTGGTATGGTGTAGTTATGTAGCCGGTTTTGAGTGGGGGTGGGACAAGTGTCCCACTTGTCTCATCCCATTTATTTACGGGTATTCCTCGATTCTAGTTTCCTCGATTTGCGTGCCCTCGGGTCGTTTTACGAAAAACGTTTTTATAAATTATGAATCAACGTCACAAAACGAATCCAATAAAAATTGTTTCATCAAAAACGGAGTTCGAAAACGTAAATACGTAATCCTAAGGTTTCCGGTTTAGTCGTAAAAGACGTTAAAATAAAATCGTAAGTCCTAGTCTTTTCTCGTAAATTTGTGAGTTTATGAACCAACACAAATTTAAAACTCCAAAATAATATTCATGGACAAATTTATTTTCTGAAATGTCGGACTGTCACCAAAGACGGTGTATGTAAACGTAAGCACGTAACGTTGAATCCTCCGGTTTAAACGTAGTCGACGCTACTTCAAGACGTAAATCCAAATTACTTCCCAAAAATATGTGAGTTCATATTGTAACATTAAAATAATGTTTTCAAATAAATATTGAGAATAAAATATCAATCATAAATTGACGGATTGTCACATATGTCATCAATGGCCCTTGAAGATTTCTAAAATGACAAATATAGTCCTTGTGCAAAGTTTGGAAATACCATGTGCCAAATGTGACAAGTTGTCCATAAATTTTACAAGGGAAATGGGAATGATATGCTGTTTAACTTCATATGTAGACTTTTGGAAAGCCTGGGGGTTGTTTTGGCAAACATAAAACCCAAACCCAGTCCAAACCCGAACTTAGCCCACTCAAAACCCAAACCAACACCCTATACCCGACCTTACCCAACCCACTACCCTAATACTACGTTTATAATTAATTGTTTTTCAATTTAATATATAAACTACACATTAAACACCCCCTGTAGCATAACCCACAATCAAATCCCCCAATTGACCCCATAAACCCTATATAATACCCAGAATCAATTGACTTTATATGAGAAGGGTTTTTAATATTAACTTGCACAAGATAAAGCTAAAGCCAAGTACTAACAAGCCCATGTGCACACTGCCATCCACCTCAGCACATGTAGCCAAAGATGACAACACAAGATCACGGGATTGTAATGAAGAATACCAATTGATGGTTTAGATGAGGTTCCTTGGTCCCCAATCCCATCAAACGGCCATAATTCATCCTGGGTGTCAACATTTGTTAGCCAGAAATTCGAATTTTTGGAATATACCAAAGAATCAAAGGGCATTTGTGGTATTTGATTGAATATTATGAAGACATCAGAGCGAGGGTTTTTAGTTTCCTTTCTCTATAAATGTAATAGCTTAGGTTTTATTCTCCTTGTTCCAATTTTTATAAAAAGTTTGTAATATATGAATTTTTATATCAATTGAGTTCCCTATTACTTTTCATTGCAATTCTTTAAATTTCCAGTCTTTTAAATATTGTCATACACTTTCCTTGCACAATTTTCATTCCAAGTTCTATTTATTCCAAATCCAAGTTTTTGGTTTGGAGAAGTTACTGTAGCAGCAGCTCATTGGATAGCTTATCATACAAATAAGCTAGCTAATCAGGTTCTTAGTTGGTTCATCTCATTTGGTTTCAAGGCTTACAAGAAAAGGAGTTGGTTTCTTTTCTTCAAAGTGGTCAAGTTTGGTTTATTGGTTTTGTATCCGAGGTGAATAAGCTGGTGGGGATAAGCTATAAGGGTTTGTGGTATTGAAAGAAGTTGAAAACGGTTGTCTAGAGCTCATAGAAAGATTGGTTAGATAGCAAGCTATTGGACCCAATGTGAGTGTCTTGTTCCCCTTTTCACTTTTTCTTTTAGTGTAAACTGCTTCTAACTTATTTTGTATGCTTATTTGTCTCTTTGATTTTATTGCTTGTTTGAATCTATGTATCTGTTTTTGCTTATAATGTTTACTCAAGTTAATTATTTTTGCCTTTGATCTCATTCTCTTAAGTTTAAATATTCAGTTTCTGTTGGAAAACTAGTGTTTGGATGAACTCATATCACTGTCACTAGCTTAGGTTATAGTTCTAGGTACTAATGCATCACACTTTGGAGATTAGAAATCGCATAGATCAACTTTTGTTTCATCTTAAAAGTTGAAAAATATAAAAAGTATGGTTCATTTAACTTTCTGTTAAGTAAAATTCAGCAAGTCACTAATTTTGAGTGTTTCATGTTATTAGTTGCCTTTTTTGTTTGATTTATTTGTGTTTTTTTATTTATTTTGTAACACCCCATTTTGATAAATGGAATGTCACGCGTAATTATGGCGTGTCATCAAAGCATGCAAGGTAATATGTAGTAAAACATACATGACCATAGGGAAAACCGGAATCAAACATCGGTTCCCAAACATAAGCCCAAAACATAACAAAGTAAATGAACTGAATGAAAGACTAAACAAGCATAAATATATGAAGGAAACAGGAGAAGAAGTCTATGGCAGCTTCCATCCTATGCATGTCCTCCAAATGCTCGAGTCTTGGGTACCTGCCGTTTTGGGACATGGAAAGGAAAGTAACGGCTGAGCGAAACGCTCAGTGCACGGATATACAATATAGCATGAAATAGGAAAAGCATGTAACATATAACAGCGGAAGACTAAGTTCTGAGTAAACTGGTTAAGTATTAAGAAAACTGGTTTTGTAGTTTGAAAAGCCTTATGTTTATCTTATGAAAACTGTTTTAACATAAATATACCATAGCCCATATAGGTCATGAAAAGGTCACGTGCATGAATACTTGGAGGGGTGACCTCATCATGCTGATTAGAGGGGATGCCTCTAATTAATATACTGGTCTGGGTAGGAGGGATCAACTCCTTGTGAAGGATGCAAGGCACATACCACATTCACCATGATATACTGAATAAAACATGTAACTAGGATGCACCCATACGCCCCACATGATATAATAATATGGCCAAAACTGAAAGGGACGCCACGAGCAATCACTCCGCCGTGGGGAAGTCATAACATTGGTGCCTCCAATGTTATGGTTATGGTACCTCCATAACTAGGTGAAACTGGTCATGCTTGTATATGGCTATAGATTATGCTAATTAAACATAAGCAGTTCAAAACAATAAAACAAATACTGGGGAAACAGTTGGCTGCATACGGGGAAATCCTAATAAGGAAAGAATGTCCATACTGAAAGGACGGGAATCCGTACCTCAAGTCCAGTGAATGAACGGAAGAAAGAGTCCTACTTCTGGATCACTAACGCTACATGAATACACACGTGTATAAGTATCGAATAACTGATTACGTACTGGGTTTTATGTCTTATCTTAGCTTACTTGGTATGTTTTAGGTCATGGTTTACTGTTTAAAGCCTTAAACTGTGTTTATCTTGTATTCTGATTAATCTGATTAAGTATTACTGGTATTTCATGTATTATTATACTTACTGTGTAATAATAAGTAACTTTCCAAAAATAGCAGGTTTCCAAAAATAGAAAGTTTCCAAAAATAGAAAGTTTCCAAAAATAGAAAGTTTCCAAAAATAGAAAGTTACCAAAAATAGAAAGTTTCCAAAAATAGAAAGTTTCCAAAAATAGAAAGTTTCCAAAAATAGAAAGTTTCCAAAAATAGAATTTACTGCTTAAAATAGATTAGTTTCTAAAAATAGAAAGTTTCCTAAAATAGATCAGCTGCCTTAATTAAATAAGTTTCCATATATAGAAGGTTTCCATGATTTGATTAGCTGCCTGAAATAGATAGATTTCCATATATAGAATTAAGCTGGTTACATAAGCTAACATATAAGTCTAAGTGTTTATAAGCTTATTTCTTAAGTCATATGATATAGTGTATAGTTTAATTATTATTTCATGTATTTTAATTAAACTATAGGTTAAGCATTTTAATTAAAGTATAACATGTTTTAATTAAAATGGAATAAAATACTTAGGTTAAAATGTGTATTATTATGTATTAATAACATAACCTAAGTCATGTCTAAATTAATTAATTATAGGCATGTTTTAAATAATTAATTAATTATAACTTATAACATAAAAATACTTAGGTTAAATTAATATCATGCTAAATCAATAATTAAAATAACCTAAGTCATGATTTAATTAATATCTCATGTTATTAATTAATTTATATCCTAAGTTCATAATTCATAAAAATTAACATGTAGCATAAATTATGATTTAACCAACGAACCATGAATCGGGCATGAACTCGACACCGTACCCCGAGCCAAACTCGGGGTACGTGTGCCCCCTTGCTGCCGTGGGTCCCACAAGCACCAACCAAGACCAAAAATGGTCTTGGTGGTGGCGGCTAAAAGCAAACCGAACCCCCCTCGGGTTGGTTATGCTAGGCGGCTAAAACAAACACCCTTTTATATCATCCTTTGATTTTAATTTACCCCAAAACATGTTAGATCAATGTTTAATTATCATGTTTTAATAAGAATATTAATGACATGTTCATGAAAATAATCAAAGATTAAAAAGAATTAAAAAGAAAGGTTTAGAATGATATACCAATACGTAGCTTGAAAGGGGATGAACAAACACGGTTTCTAGCACTTGTTTTTAATGTCAAAAATCAACAACACCCTCCTATGGTGTTGTTATGGGTGGCGGCACAAGGAGAAACAAGGAGGAGAAGGAGAAAAATCTTTTAGGGTTTTATGTTTATTTTCTTGAAAAGTGAAAATGAAAAACATATTTACCATAACCCCCCTTTTCTTGTAAAAGTCCATGGGCTTAGCCCACCTTGGTTGTTGTGCCGTGGGTATGGGGCCCCACATGGGGTACCCGTACCTTTTCTCGTGTCCCGATGTTTCGTGTTCGTTCGTGATTAAACGTGTTCGTGTTTAAAATGTTTCTGTTTATTTTATCATGTAGTTTATCGTAATCTTAACGCTCGTAATTATATTATATGTATTTACGTAATTATTTTAGTTCGTATTTTAAATGGTGATCATGATTTAATTACGTTCACGTGACATATTTATTAACTGTTTATCATTAGTTCGTACGTAATCGATACTTATCTTGTCATACACGTATGCACTTGCTTGATTATTAGCACATGAATGTGATCAATACTAAATAAGGTAAGTTTTAATCTAGGACGTACGATCTTAAGGGCACTATTCATGGTAAAAGCATGCGGGTTTTACAATTCTTCCCCCCTAAAAAGAATAATTCGTCCCCGAATTATAGATAACGTAACTGGAAGCGAAACATACCCGAATCAAACTGGAAAGGTATGCAAAATAACGGAAATGAAGGTGACATGGTAGAAGGGAACGTGGAACATGACCCGTCTTGAAAAGACATGGAACGTGACGTGACTGAAAGGACATATCAAATCGATAAGAGAAAAAAAAATGGATAAGAAGTCCGGATGAACTTGTCCGTTTCCAAGTGGCCTCCCTCTCGGAACGGTTCCTTCAAAAGATCCTGACACTAATGATAAATCTTGGTCCTCCTGACCTTGACTTGGAATACGAAGAAATTCTTGGTTATCAACGGAAGGTAGATCCCCTAAATTCGATCGAGGAAAAAGAGTTAACGTGCAAGGGTAACTGAAACGTTACGATGCAAGACAATCTGACTTACTGATAATTAGAAACGATGCGCGAGACAATAGTACGTGAAAATTTTTGAACGTGATACGTGAAAAATTTTGAACGTGCTTGATATGAGCTTAAACTCATATCCTTTTATCAACAAATAACCCTAAAACATGAAGCAAAATACCCATTTATCTTGTAAAAAGCAGTATTATGTGGTATGTTTGTGTTTGTGTACACTTTTGTAGGTAAGGATACAATTTCAAGCAAACAAGGAAAAACCAAGCTCAAATGGATGAAAAAGACAAAAGAGGATCAAAAGTGACAAGACTTTGAAGTTCAAGGACCTATCTTGACAAGTTGTGAAAGTTGAAGGACTAGAAGTGCAAATTATGAAAAGTCAAGATTCAAGTCAAATTTGGTTCAACTACAAAGTCAACTCAGTCAAAGGGCCATTTTGTTGAAGAATCAAAGTTGAAGGGTCAAAAATGTCAAAAGGATTAAGATCATAGCTTGAAATTACAATCTGCCAAGTATAGGGACCTAATCTGCCAACTATGGAAAGTTTTGCAATCTTAATCCATGTGAAAAGAAAGTAACCAATTAGAAGAGAGAAAAGACATGACTCGGATTGCCACTTCACCCTCATTATTACCCCACTACCGCCGCCTACATTTAATACCATATCCAAACAGTGTGATCCGTGTGTAATGTTTTAAACAAATCAAAGGCCGCCACGTGTCCATCTTCTTTAACAAAAACATTTCCAGGATCGGGATTTTGATAGAAGGCGTTTCATGAGAAGATCAAAACACCAAATTTGCTCGTTTTGAAGAGAGGAATACAATGGTGCAATCCAATTAACAAATTATCCATTCAATCAAAAACACCCAATTCAATGTTCATCACCTTCAAAGAGCAAATGCAGATTCTTCCACGTGGCAAATTGTTATTGGTTCTGACACGTCACAACTCCAACAAATTCTCCTCTCATGCCTATAAATAGCTAGGATGTACCTCATTTCTAATGGTAGCCTAGTTTTGTAAAAAACACATAGTTCAATCTTTCCTTTCCATTTTTCCCTCACTTTTCCCCTAACTACTCAAGAGTCTGACAAACTCTTGAGTTAGTTAGTTAGTTAGTAGCTTGTAACCACTTTTGTAACTGAATTCTTGCAATAAAATTCAAATTACCTTTTTCCCGCCAAATTCTGTTTCTCAAATTCCTGTTGATTCTTGTTGATATTGGATATACTAGTTGCTGTTTGATGTTTGTTATGATCAACCAATGATCATAACTGACATTGTTGAAGTCTTGTAGCTGTTTGATCAGAATTCAAGTATTTCCATTGTTCTTGAAGATTTCATGGCAGTTTGATGATTTGCAGTTAATTGATTGATTGATTTGAGTTGAATACTAGTGATAGGTGGTGGTATCACTAGTGCAAGAGAGCTCAGCGCTCCTCTTCTTCCCAAAGGACTTCTACAATAGGTTCCTTAGCTCTTGTTTTATGTTCCTCTAAAATAGTCTTTGCATGCTCATTTTCTTAGTTAACTTTGATGGCTACATGTTATACTTGATTAGTTGCTGTTGTTTGATTGAGATTTAAGTGTTTGTAGTTCAGTTACTTCAATCTTGTGTACTGATTTGAGTGTCATTTGTAGTTACTAGCTTATTTTCAGTCACATTTTAGCTTTGCACCTTAATTGAGTTCTAGTTGAGATAATTGTTTGATTTCAGCTTGATTAGCCTTCATTTTGTCCATTGAATTCAATCTGCTATAGTTTTTGTTTCAGTTCAAACTATTACTCAATAAGCCTTTGTAAGATTTTGTTCAAAACTGATAAAGGAGTGTTTAGGAGTAGCTTTAAAATATTTTTCAAGTATTAGAAATTGGTGTTTAGAAGTTCATAATCAGTAATTAGGTGTTAACAATTGGTTCTAAGTCAATTGCAAGTCATAAAATAGTCAAACAGGCAATTGGTTAACAAATAGTTTGGGTCATTCTTATTTCAGCTTTAGTTTGATAAACTTGCCAATTTCAATTACTTGTTTCTCCTTCATTACTTGATGAAATTTGCTCAAACTTGTTTCTAGTCCTTGCTTACATCATAAACTTTCAGTTTCTATAAGGAAAATCTACAGTATTAAGAATTAAGCTGGTAATAAGCTTTTTAGCTCAAGCCTGAGCATTTTTCATTCTCTGTGATAAATTGATGACTGTTTTACCAGTTCTCTTAATCTAGTTCACAAAAGTATTGATTTTCTTTCACAAATCCATTGAGTTAGTGTTGAATATGAAGTTTTGAAATTTTGAGCTTTTTCATAAAAATTGGTCAAACTTGGTCAACATAAGCTCAAAAGAGCTTATTTCAGATTTCTCCTTCATTATTGGATGAAAATGGTTCTAGTTTGATTTCCCGTTCTTGTAATCAAGTGCTTAATCAGATTTGTCACAAAAATCAGGTTGTGACTGATTGAAATAAGCTGTAGCTTATTTTGTGCTTATTAATAAGCACTCAATTGCTTTTTTTGGACTTTTAGCTTATTTCCTTGAACACACGTAGCTATAATTGGATTTTAAGAGTTTTGCAAGTGATTTCAGCTTATTTGGTTGAGTAATAAGCTCAAACGAGCTTATTCTTCATATTGTCCCGTTTTTGGTTAAAACTTTAGTTTAATTGCACTTTGGTCCTTCCATTTCATTCAGTTTGGTAAACTTAGCTAATCTTCCTAGTTTTTAGGGTTTGCATATATTCAGTCCCTGGACTTTGTGATTTGTTAAATTTCAGTTGTTAAGTTTGTTAGTTTGTTAAAATTTGGTTAGTTTGTTAAAGTTTTTACAAGTTTGGTCCTTGTAGTTAACTGTTTTACATTTTTAGTCCCTATAGTTGATAGAACTTACATTTCAAGCATTTACATTTCATAGAAATTACATTTTCAGTCCTTATAGTTTTATATTGTGCATTTTTATATTTTACTTGAATAAAATTTGGAATTTGCAACTTGTTTTACGTATAAGTAGGTTTATATTTTTCATTTTTAGATAGTGTTGTTTGAATTAGCAATAGATTACCAAGCAAGCTTGAACAACCAAGAACAATTATAAATCCGATATTGGTTGGACTTTCTATTAGTTAAGAACTGAGAAAACGAACTTGCATTATACACATTTCAAATGGCGCCGCTGCCGGTTCTTTGACTACACGAGAGACTATCGATTGACGGTTTTCATTGGCTTTTGGGATCCGTTCATTTGGTGAACGTTATTTTTACGTATCATAAATAAAAAAAAAATAAAAAAATCAAAAATATAAAAATATATAAAAACTTAAAAATTAACAAAACAATTCTTTTCCTAAAGAATTGACCAAAAAAATTAAAAAATCCAAAAAGCAATCTTTTTCCTAAGAGATTGCACCCAAAAATATATATTATTGGATTCTCTCGGTTTTTATGTACATATAGTATTTTCCTTTAAAAACTCATAAATACAAAAATATTTTCCATATATTATTATAAGTAGATACGTATACGTATAAGAACAATCAATCTACATATCTTCCATAAGTATTGCCGAGGCAATACACCGTGTTGAGGGGCGTTCCGGTCCTTGACACGCGTATCGATCAAACAAAATAAAGCAAGAATAGATAAATACTCTCAATAAGCAATAATTCAAAGAATACGAACATTTAAGTGAATAGAAAGGCGATGTGCTATAAAATGCCATCTAAGGGTCAATAGGTACTTAAGTGCTTCGCGCCACCTAACCCCCCGTTCACTTGGGAGTATTCTAAGAAGGAAAGCTTCATTGAGGGTCTTGCACCCAAAGTAGTATTACATATATTGTTATTTTCTTGTGGATATTTAATATCGAAACTCGAAGAGGATAATCTTATTCTTTTCAAAGTCACACGAGAGCTTCTCTCTCATTCCTCGTATTGAGTTGCATGCTTACTCGCGGGCGTGCACAAATACCGATTGGTGTACAACCTCTTCCTCCGAAAAGGAAGAAAAAGAGAAAGAGTAAGACCACCACCGTTCACCAAGCCGATCACGAGAATCGTGCTTTGTCACCACCACAAGAAGCCATGGCTATTGATAACCGTACTTTGTTTGAACGTATGCAATCCAACATTCATGGATATGTTAGTGCCATTAAGATTCCCGACTTTCCCGCTAACACATTTGAGCTACATACATCTATGATCAATATGGTTTCTGCATCACCTTTCTTTGGAAAACAAAATGAGGATCCCCATGCTCACCTTAAGAGATTCCTTTCACTTTGCAACACCATTAAGCATAATGGGGTTCCACCTGACGTCATTAGATTGATGTTAGTGTCATTTTCATTAGATGGGAGTGCTAAGCATTGGTTAGACACCCAACCACCCGATAGTATCACCACATGGGATGATTTTACCACTAAGTTTTTGAACAAATTCTTTCCTCCACAAAAGACTATGGCTTTGAGAAATTTGATTATGGGCTTTACACAAAAACCTAGTCAATCCTTTGGTGATGCTTGGGAAGAGTATAGTGAGTTGTTGAGGCGATGCCCTAACCATGGAATGGATGATCTAAGCCAAATCAATACCTTCTATAATGGCCTTAAACCTCACCACCAAGATTCACTAAATGCTTCCGCGGGAGGGAGTATTCATTTCAAGACATACCATGAGGCTTTGAACATTATTGAGACTAAGGCAATGGTTCAAACAAACGATCCATTTGAAGAAAGAGTTCATGTTATCCAAAACACTTCTCAAATCCCTTTTGACAACCAACTCCTCAAGTTTCAAGAAGCTATTTTTCAAAGGATGGATAGAGAAAGTGAGAAGCATTTGCAAGCACAACAAGACATGTTTCAAACTTTTAAGAGCATGACATTGAATAATTCCTCAAACAATGTGAATGCCATCACCATTTCTTGTGTTACTTGTGGAGGTCCCCACTCTTATGAACAATGTGACAAGGTGCAAGGGTATCAAGGGGAATGCTATGCTTACCAAGAGGAACACCGTGAACACTTCAAGCCTAACATCAATCCAAATAACCTTTCTTACAAATCCCAAAATTACCTTACTCCACCCGGCTTCCCACCCCAACCACCCACCCAAATTCCACAAAATCCTCCTCAAATTTTAGCAAGGAATCAAGGGCAAAGACAACCATACCAAGGAAATAATTACAAGGCACCCAATCAATTTCAACCTCAAGCTAATACCTTTTACCCACAACAACAAGGATTTAATCAACCACTTCCATTTATTCCCAATCAAGCATATGCTCCAATACCAAGTCAAGCTTACCCTCCAAATCAAACTCAAGGATATGGGATGCAAGAGACTCAAGAGTATGTTGACAAGAAAATGCGTGAAATTGAGAAGAGAATGAATGACCAAGTGAAACGTACAATGGAGGAACAAATCAATAGGGTTTTAGTGGCGGTAACTCAAAGACCACAAGGGGCTTTACCTTCTAACACACAAACAAATCCTAGGGCCAATGTCAATGCCATTACAACAAGGAGTGGTACAACAACAAAGGATCCTTCACCTCCTAAACCTACTATTGTTCAACCCACTTGTACTCCTACTTGTGATAAGCCTTCTACTTCTACTCCACCTCCTCAAAGTGCTCCTATTCACTCAAACACACCTTCTCAACCACCTCATACTTCTCCTTTACCTTCCACACTTCCCAATGAAGAGGCTAACAAAGACAAATCTTCCACTACAACACCTATTCCACCTACACCCAAACCTACTCTTCCATACCCTTCAAGGTTGAAAAAAGACAAGTTAAAGAACAAAGATGACATACAAGTCTCCAATTTCTTAAGGATGTTTAAGCAACTCAATATCAACATATCCTTTGCGGAAGCTCTTGCTTATATGCCAAAGTTTGCTAAGATGTTCAAGGATTTGCTCTCAAACAAAGAAAAATTGGTTGATTTGCCTAACACATCACTTAATGAAAATTGTTCCGCGGTGTTACTTAAAACCTTACCAACAAAACTTGGAGATCCGGGGCGCTTCTTGATACCTTGTAATTTTCCCGGTGTTGAAAATTGCATGGCTTTGGCGGATTTAGGGGCAAGCATAAATCTCATGCCTTTATCGGTTTGGAAACAACTCTCTCTTCCCGAGCTCACCCCCACTAGGATGACTCTTGAACTAGCCAACCGAACCATAGCTCACCCCGTAGGTATAGCGGAAGATGTGTTTGTAGGTGTGGATAAGTTTACCTTTCCGGCCGACTTTGTAGTGGTCGATTATGACATGGATCCTAGAGTGCCTTTGATTGTTGGTAGACCGTTTTTGAGAACGGGTCGTACCTTGATAGATGTGGCGGAAGGAGAATTAATTATGAGAGTAGAGGATGAGAAAGTGGTGTTTAAGTTAGGGAAAGTTTGTGATAGAAAAGAGGTTAAGGAGTCTAGACCTTGTGAGACGATTAACATTGTGGATGTGCTAGATGAAGTGTGTAATGAACACTTTCATGATGCTTGTAAAAATGCTAGTGATGAGATTCCACATGTTGAAACCGTGGCCTCAATTGCTCCCTCTTTAACACCTTTTGGAGAGAGTGATTTCCTCTTGGAGGAATTTGAGTCCAACTTTCTTGGTGATGATGATTCTCCCATTAA
The DNA here is from genome assembly GCA_025667525.1 of Glebionis coronaria. Lineage (NCBI taxonomy): Eukaryota > Viridiplantae > Streptophyta > Magnoliopsida > Asterales > Asteraceae > Glebionis > Glebionis coronaria. The sequence goes on along the minus strand of CM046875.1, from coordinate 452,485,499 downwards.
TTGGGAAGAAGATATTCTTACAATCCAAAAGTTGCTCAATGAGGACCCTATTCCTTCCCCTATTCCACAAGAGATTACCATTGAGGAACCTTCCATAGTAAAACCTTCCATAGAGAGTCCACCTCCCATTGAACTTAAGGAACTTCCATCCCACTTAGAATATGCTTTCTTAGAAGGAAAAGACCAATTACCGGTGATTATTGCTAAGGAATTGAAAGAGGATGAGAAGGAGCAACTTATTGAAGTCCTTAAGAAACATAAGAAAGCTTTAGCATGGAAAATATCCGACATAAGGGGAATTGATCCACATTTTTGTACTCACAAAATCCTTATGGAGGATGATTATAAACCCGCCATTCAAAACCAAAGGAGAGTTAACCCAAAAATTCATGAGGTTATTAAGAAAGAAGTGATTAAACTCTTAGATGCGGGTATGATTTACCCCATTTCCGATTCTCCATGGGTTAGCCCGGTTCATTGTGTTCCAAAGAAGGGTGGAATCACCGTGGTGCCTAATGAGAACAATGAGCTTATTCCCACGAGACTTGTAACCGGTTGGAGAGTTTGCATTGATTATAGAAAACTCAATGAGGCAACTAGGAAAGACCATTTTCCGCTTCCTTTTATGGATCAAATGCTTGAACGCTTAGCGGGAAATGAGTACTATTGTTTTCTTGATGGCTTTTCGGGTTATTTTCAAATACCCATTGACCCTAAGGATCAAGAAAAGACCACATTCACTTGTCCATATGGTACATTTGCTTACAAGAGGATGCCTTTTGGCCTATGTAATGCACCGGGGACGTTTCAAAGGTGCATGATGGCAATTTTCCATGACATGATAGAGCAAACCATGGAGGTTTTTATGGATGACTTTTCCGTATTTGGGAACTCCTTTAGCTCTTGTCTCACCAATCTTGAGAGAATGCTTAAGCGTTGTGAGGAAACACGTTTGGTGCTTAATTGGGAGAAATGTCACTTTATGGTGAAAGAGGGGATTGTTTTAGGACACAAGATATCCAATAAGGGATTAGAAGTTGATCGAGCCAAAATTGATGTGATTGCTAAGCTTCCCCCACCCACCTTGGTTAAAGGTGTGAGGAGTTTCTTAGGTCATGCGGGTTTTTATAGGCGCTTTATACAAGATTTTTCTAAGATAGCTAGACCGATGACTCATCTCTTGGAGAAAGAGGCTCCTTTCATTTTTGATCAAGCTTGTTTAGAATCTTTTGAGACACTTAAGGAAAAATTGACAAAGGCTCCCGTTTTGGTTTCTCCAAATTGGGAATTACCTTTTGAGCTTATGTGTGACGCTAGTGATTATGCGGTGGGGGCCGTCTTAGGACAAAGAGTTAATAAGCATTTCCAACCTATACACTATGCGGTGGGGCCATTTTCCCCATGAATTAATTCATTGAGGGACGAGTCGAGCTAGAGACTCATTAACTCAAGCATCGTATAACTAGGTTTAGAGTGTTGTAGGTTAGAAATAAAGGCATAGATTTGGAGATAAGTGTAGGGGAGACCTTCTTTTGTCTTCATGCTTGTTTGTAGGGTTGCTCACTCATCTCATGCTTTGGAGCTTATGGAGGAGGCCCTTGTATCCGGTTCACTTCGTTACTTTAGTGATTTTTCATTGACACCTTGTGCTTAAACATGATTTCACTAATAGTTGTCCTTTCCTTAACTTGGGTTAAGCAAAGTCTATTCATTATCATAAGTGTAGGGGAAGTTTTTATACTTCCATGCTCTTAAACATTGAGGACAATGTTTAGCTTAAGTGTAGGGGGGTCTTCTATCGAAGTGACCTTACCTAGAACTTGTCATTGTCTTGCATGATAACATGAAAATTGAATTTTAAACATTTTTCAAATTTTTGATCTACTTTGGCCAACAAAAATATCATTCATGATTTTTGCATCAATCGTTTTTCATTTTGCATATCACATTTGCATTGTATATATTTCTTCTTTTATTTTTCATCAAAAATATATAAAAAGGAAAAATATAACAAAACATGGTTTTAACAAGTTTAGATTTCTTTGACATATTAGGCCCGCCATGGATATTTTGACTCAACCCGAGTTTGCTTATCTTAGCACTCTCTAGCTAGTATCCTTAACCATGTAGTCCTTCATTGGTCTATTAGGCTAAGCTTCCACCAATTTCATTCTTTGAAATTTTAAATTTGTGGAGAATGGGAAATGATAGAGTTGAAGCAAGTGTAAAAGGGCTAGATAGACTTCATGGCAATTACTTGTGGCTAAACCCTTCTCTTCTCTACCTCTATTTTCTTCGCTTGTATATAATTGTTAATAAATAATCAAGTACGGTTTTAATTGGTTTGTAATCTCTTATGCATTTTTGGCTAATCATTCATGGTTGATATGAGTACGTCTTAAGATTCTAAGTTAGCACGTTTTATGTGTACTAGACTTATGTCATGCTCCATATTTAGCGGGTGTTTTTCCTTTTCTTCTTTTCAAATTTCTTTGTGAGGAATAAAGAAAAATAAGAGCGGCTTATGAAAAAAAAAATGAGTGGCTAGAAAAAAAAAAGAAAAAAAAAAAAAAGAAAAAGAAAAAAAAAAATAATGCAAGACTCCCAAGAGGGGCAGTGTGGTGTTAATTATAGTGACTATTGAGTTCCAATATTACCTTGACGGGTTGCGGGGATTCAATAGATTGCTCCAATCCAATATTACCTTGACGGGTTGCGGGGTTGAAGATCCAAAATCTCAAAAAGATGCGGATGTAAATTATTGCGTGAGTTTTATTTTTTTTTCCTTAGCGAGTGTGTAGTTACTTATGAAAGCATGACATGAGGATTTTACACATAAGGCGAATGACTTATTACTCTTAATACGGACTTGTATTAATTGTGAGCGGTTTTTCAAGTAATGGATGAGAAGATTACTTAGGATTAAAACCGTGCTTCCTTATTTTTGGATTTTACACTTCTTATATTTCACACTTGAATAATGACAAATTTGCCCACAAGCAATTTGCTCAAATAATAACCGGTTCCACATTTAATTTTCATGAATAAGTTGATGCACTTTTTACTTGTGAATGCAATGATCCCATTTACTAGCTTGGTATGGGGAAAGTGAAACTTGAGGGTGATAAGTGTCCATGGTATCCAAGCCCTAATCCAAGTCATTGAGTTCTTTATGAGTTATTTCCATCAAAACCATTTCAAGAAAAATCAAAAAAAATAAATATAGATAGAAGTGTATTTTGATTCATTGCATTATTAAAAGTCAAAATCATGCATCATCTAGTCTAGAGTAGTGTAGATGCATCTCAAATGGCCAATGTGGATTAATTATGAGGGAAATGTAAATTTTTAAGCCTTGAAATATATTATTGCATGAGGACATGGCAATGCTCAAGTGTAGGGGAATTTGATATGAGCTTAAACTCATATCCTTTTATCAACAAATAACCCTAAAACATGAAGCAAAATACCCATTTATCTTGTAAAAAGCAGTATTATGTGGTATGTTTGTGTTTGTGTACACTTTTGTAGGTAAGGATACAATTTCAAGCAAACAAGGAAAAACCAAGCTCAAATGGATGAAAAAGACAAAAGAGGATCAAAAGTGACAAGACTTTGAAGTTCAAGGACCTATCTTGACAAGTTATGAAAGTTGAAGGACTAGAAGTGCAAATTATGAAAAGTCAAGATTCAAGTCAAATTTGGTCAACTACAAAGTCAACTCAGTCAAAGGGCCATTTTGTTGAAGAATCAAAGTTGAAGGGTCAAAAATGTCAAAAGGATTAAGATCATAGCTTGAAATTACAATCTGCCAAGTATAGGGACCTAATCTGCCAACTATGGAAAGTTTTGCAATCTTAATCCATGTGAAAAGAAAGTAACCAATGAGAAGAGAGAAAAGACATGACTCGGATTGCCACTTCACCCTCATTATTACCCACTACCGCCGCCTACATTTAATACCATATCCAAACAGTGTGATCCGTGTGTAATGTTTTAAACAAATCAAAGGCCGCCACGTGTCCATCTTCTTTAACAAAAACATTTCCAGGATCGGGATTTTGATAGAAGGCGTTTCATGAGAAGATCAAAACACCAAATTTGCTCGTTTTGAAGAGAGGAATACAATGGTGCAATCCAATTAACAAATTATCCATTCAATCAAAAACACCCAATTCAATGTTTATCACCTTCAAAGAGCAAATGCAGATTCTTCCACGTGGCAAATTGTTATTGGTTCTGACACGTCACAACTCCAACAAATTCTCCTCTCATGCCTATAAATAGCTAGGATGTACCTCATTTCTAATTGTACCCTAGTTTTGTAAAAAACACATAGTTCAATCTTTCCTTTCCATTTTTCCCTCACTTTTCCCCTAACTACTCAAGAGTCTGACAAACTCTTGAGTTAGTTAGTTAGTTAGTAGCTTGTAACCACTTTTGTAACTGAATTCTTGCAATAAAATTCAAATTACCTTTTTCCCGCCAAATTCTGTTTCTCAAATTCCTGTTGATTCTTGTTGATATTGGATATACTAGTTGCTGTTTGATGTTTGTTATGATCAACCAATGATCATAACTGACATTGTTGAAGTCTTGTAGCTGTTTGATCAGAATTCAAGTATTTCCATTGTTCTTGAAGATTTCATGGCAGTTTGATGATTTGCAGTTAATTGATTGATTGATTTGAGTTGAATACTAGTGATAGGTGGTGGTATCACTAGTGCAAGAGAGCTCAGCGCTCCTCTTCTTCCCAAAGGACTTCTACAATAGGTTCCTTAGCTCTTGTTTTATGTTCCTCTAAAATAGTCTTTGCATGCTCATTTTCTTAGTTAACTTTGATGGCTACATGTTATACTTGATTAGTTGCTGTTGTTTGATTGAGATTTAAGTGTTTGTAGTTCAGTTACTTCAATCTTGTGTACTGATTTGAGTGTCATTTGTAGTTACTAGCTTATTTTCAGTCACATTTTAGCTTTGCACCTTAACTGAGTTCTAGTTGAGATAATTGTTTGATTTCAGCTTGATTAGCCTTCATTTTGTCCATTGAATTCAATCTGCTATAGTTTTTGTTTCAGTTCAAACTATTACTCAATAAGCCTTTGTAAGATTTTGTTCAAAACTGATAAAGGAGTGTTTGGGAGTAGCTTTAAAATAGTTTTCAAGTATTAGAAATTGGTGTTTAGAAGTTCATAATCAGTAATTAGGTGTTAACAATTGGTTCTAAGTCAATTGCAAGTCATAAAAATAGTCAAACAGGCAATTGGTTAACAAATAGTTTGGGTCATTCTTATTTCAGCTTTAGTTTGATAAACTTGCCAATTTCAATTACTTGTTTCACCTTCATTACTTGATGAAATTTGCTCAAACTTGTTTCTAGTCCTTGCTTACATCATAAACTTTCAGTTTCTATAAGGAAAATCTACAGTATTAAGAATTAAGCTGGTAATAAGTTTTTTAGCTCAAGCCTGAGCATTTTTCATTCTCTGTGATAAATTGATGACTGTTTTACCAGTTCTCTTAATCTAGTTCACAAAAGTATTGATTTTCTTTCACAAATCCATTGAGTTAGTGTTGAATATGAAGTTTTGAAATTTTGAGCTTTTTCATAAAAATTGGTCAAACTTGGTCAACATAAGCTCAAAAGAGCTTATTTCAGATTTCTCCTTCATTATTGGATGAAAATGGTTCTAGTTTGATTTCCCGTTCTTGTAATCAAGTGCTTAATCAGATTTGTCACAAAAATCAGGTTGTGACTGATTGAAATAAGCTGTAGCTTATTTTGTGCTTATTAATAAGCACTCAATTGCTTATTTTGGACTTTTAGCTTATTTCCTTGAACACACATAGCTATAATTGGATTTTAAGAGTTTTGCAAGTGATTTCAGCTTATTTGGTTGAGTAATAAGCTCAAACGAGCTTATTCTTCATATTGTCCCGTTTTTGGTTAAAACTTTAGTTTAATTGCACTTTGGTCCTTCCATTTCATTCAGTTTGGTAAACTTAGCTAATCTTCCTAGTTTTTAGGGTTTGCATATATTCAGTCCCTGGACTTTGTGATTTGTTAAATTTCAGTTGTTAAGTTTGTTAGTTTGTTAAAATTTGGTTAGTTTGTTAAAGTTTTTACAAGTTTTGTCCTTGTAGTTAACTGTTTTACATTTTTAGTCCCTATAGTTGATAGAACTTACATTTCAAGCATTTACATTTCATAGAAATTACATTTTCAGTCCTTTTAGTTTTATATTGTGCATTTTTATATTTTACTTGAATAAAATTTGGAATTTGCAACTTGTTTTACGTATAAGTAGGTTTATATTTTTCATTTTTAGATAGTGTTGTTTGAATTAGCAATAGATTACCAAGCAAGCTTGAACAACCAAGAACAATTATAAATCCGATATTGGTTGGACTTTCTATTAGTTAAGAACTGAGAAAACGAACTTGCATTATACACATTTCAGTGCTACGTGGAGATATGGCGAGTGTAGTATGAGTAAACATATCGTGATCCATGATACGTGTAACATATCTTGATCATGATATGAGGAACGTGGAATGAACATGACATGTGAGACATATCGTGATCATAGAATATAATGGTGGTAACGCCAAACGCTACAAGGTGAGACGTGGAATATGACGTGAAACGTCTATCTGATGATGGAGAGTTATACTAAACTTGGGTCTGGTCTCACAAGTTCTTGCAAACTTCCCAGAATGAGGAAAGAAATGAACGTAAAATCGTAAGCCAAAATACGATCATGAACGTGAATAGTGTCATGAACGTGAGCGCGAAAGCAAGTCGTGGAATTAGAATGAAGACGTGAAGTAAGTTAGGAGTACAATTACGAATCTTTGTCTGACCCGATAGCTGAGGGATTGCCAAGTGATCGGATGAGCCTTGGCTGGAACATGTTCGTTCAATCTGTGGGTTCTGAAATCCGTACGGATGTAAGGATTCTGCATACTTGATCAAACTGTTGACAATAACCCAGATAGCATCATGCTTCTTCTGAGTTTGCTGAAATCTGGTAACTAAAATCCATGGAGATCTTGTCCCTTTTCGATTCACAATTTCATATGATGAAAACATCCCAGTTTGTTGGTGTCCTATCTTAACCTGTTGGTATGTCAGGTACCTAGATATGAACGTAACTGTATCTTGCTTCATCGAACCTGATACATAGGAGTTTGCGAAACTCTAAGTCTCTAAGTCTAGACTTCTCCTAGCGTAGGATTTCCTAGAACAGCTAATGTAGTGTAGGGTTCTCTCCTTTACGCATAAGCTGAGTCATGGTAAGATTAACCATAGAAACCCATGTGATTTAGTGTGTGACTGTAGTCAAACAGAATTGATATTGGAAAAAAATTCCAGGGTAGAATTTCTCTTGTCATAGAATTTGCAACATAGTGCAGATAGTGTCTTCCTGTTCTTCTCTAGGCTTAGAGGGAATTAGGTTATCTTCAATGAAAACGCTGATGAATTTGTTTAGGAGTTCATGGAAACTCAATTTATTAACTCCATAATGCTGTTGGAGCATTGATGAGACTGAATCAAAATCATAAATCTAGCATGACCGAGTCGTGCACGAATAGCAGTCACAGACATGTCCTGCTTTTTCACTCGTCACTGTTGGCAGCATGATCATGAGTTCGATCTTGGGAAAGTGGTTAACACTATATGGTTGATTGGACATGTTGTCAATATGTGGAGGAAAATAACTGTCATGAATGGTGATTTGTTTAAGTCGACGGTAGTCGACACATAATCTCATGGTACCATCCTTCTCCTTGAAGGTTCTTCTGGAGTGTAAGGAACAATTTTGGAATAATCCGTTGGTTATGCGTAAAAGGACCTTAGTAGTCGTGTGTTACTGACAGCTAGAAAATTTTAGCAATATGGCTAACAAAGCATGTGCTTGAAAAGCATAGATAATTTGTACAGATTTTCCTGATGGAAAATCAAGCTGAATGTATTCAGGAGCCTGAACATTACTGTACATAATTAGGAATCATAGCATGGTGTGGTGTTCATAGTACATAATTAGGATAAAATTCACCTCGTGTCTGTCCGAGGAAATGCGTTAGCAGCTTGGATCTTATCATTAAGCTGAAGGAAAACCTTCGTATGCGTGGGAATACGAAAGGCGTCCTTCACGGTTATGAATATATGAACTATGGTGAAAGAAATGAAAGTGACATCGGCAACGTGACAGTTCTCACTGATGCGCCGATAATGGTGTTGAAATTCTTGTGGCCTGATTAATACATGACACAACAAAATGGATATACCCTTGGAGGCTACCCTGAATTTCTTAGAAATGTTCCATAGTTGGACGTGAGTCATGTGTCTTGACTCGTGTCTTGGAAGTATAAGCATGAAATATGTCTTGACTGGTATCTTGACATGTGTCCTCAGAAAGTATACGTGAGACATGTGTCTTGACTGATGTCTTGACATGCGTCTCGAGATGTGAAACAAATATAACCACAATATTAGGTTAATATGCCAGAATTGGCGGATCGGTTGGACTACTGATCATTTGTATGTCTGATCACGTCCGTGGCCGGAGCCTCGGTTGCGATTTCTAGGATAGTTGCTGTCATAGTAGTGGTTACAATCATCTTGTCTGTCGGTTCCATGACGGTCATTCTCATGACCGTGACTCATGTAACTATTCAGCTGAGTGGCGGGCTGGTGCTGGTTTGCACTCATATGGCTGAAATGACAGCCGAACGACGTGTGACATGTAACCGTGAATTTGGGACAATGATTGATGGGAATTGTTTGATGGTGAAGCATCTTCTCGTCCAATTGCTTTGCTCCGACGCCTTTGTCTTCGTCTTTTAGGATCTCCAGGTTGTGAACAGCATCAGCATCAGCATCTCGTAGCGTCTCCCAACATCAGCAGCATCAACCTTCAGTAACATCTCCAAGCTATGAGCGGCATCGACAACCTTGTAAAATATCAGCAAGTGAACATACGCCTGAGATGATTTAGAATCGACTAACGAATACTCGTGAAGTATTGCAAGTGGAATACACATGGATTAAGGTACATGTAATACACATGAAATACGGTACGTGGAGTACACATGGAATGCACATGAAATGATCGGTATGGGCTCGATCATTTGTCATGATTTAAGGAAAGTATACCGGTTAAACGGTTAGGAAAACCATCATGATAACCTGGCATCATTAGCATAGACATCATTCTAGTTATAACGGAAACGTTAAAGTGTGGTTACACAAAATTCAACGATGATTTGCCTGACAGCATGATCAATGGAAACCAACCATGACTATCATGAAAGCATGATTCAAGAAATCTAACAATGTCTTGCAGGACAACGTAAATAACAAAAGAGGCGTGAAACATAATCAACATGAAGACGGAATTATCACGAGGAAACATGAAACCATCTATTACGAAGAAGTGTATAACATAATCAGCATGAAACTGAAGTTAACCATGACAGTATGAAGGCATACTTGACATAAAGACATAATAACTTATGATGGGACATGAAAAATTTTTTATGCCTATTTAAATCATGAGAAAAATTTTATGCAAGAAAAACAGTGCACAAATGCGTAATGTAGTTTATAAAACCTTTATATGTGCGAGGGAACGCCTATGGGTCGGTTCCAAAACAAAAGACATGGTGAGGGGACGCCTATGGGTCGGTCCCAAAGTTAAAAGTTTCGATAAAAGCACATGCGACTAAATAGGGCCAGTCCTGTACCAACCATTACTTAGTCAAAATTCCTGCAATAGATGACATATGATATAAATTCATGAATGCATGAAACATAAATAATTAAAAATCATTGTCAAAACTTAACAGAAAAAATTTTATGTGAAAATTATGAACTACTGGGGTCAGTCCACATCGTCACAGTTCACGAGGAACATCATGCATAGACAATGACACATAACTAAGTATGGATGACGGTTGTTCATTCCATATTAGTAAGACGATACTGGTGAAAACATCATGGTGAAAACAACAAGGTGCTGAAAACGTCATGGCTAAAACAAAAAGGTGCTGAAAACATAATGGTTAAAACAACAACGCGCTGAAACATCAATACGTGGAATAACAATCGTTGGCTTAGGAAGCTCCTGGTGACTACCCACTAGTCACAGGTCGAGTTTTAGAGCCTACAGGTCGAAGCCTTGGCTCTGATACCATAATTGTAACACCCCATTTTGATAAATGGAATGTCACGCGTAATTATGGCGTGTCATCAAAGCATGCAAGGTAATATGTAGTAAAACATACATGACAATAGGGAAAACCGGAATCAAACCTCGGTTCCCAAACATAAGCCCAAAACATAACAAAGTAAATGAACTGAATGAAAGACTAAACAAGCATAAATATATGAAGGAAACAGGAGAAGAAGTCTATGGCAGCTTCCATCCTATGCATGTCCTCCAAATGCTCGAGTCTTGGGTACCTGCCGTTTTGGGACATGGAAAGGAAAGTAACGGCTGAGCGAAACGCTCAGTGCACGGATATACAATATAGCATGAAATAGGAAAAGCATGTAACATATAACAGCGGAAGACTAAGTTCTGAGTAAACTGGTTAAGTATTAAGAAAACTGGTTTTATAGTTTGAAAAGCCTTATGTTTATCTTATGAAAACTGTTTTAACATAAATATACCATAGCCCATATAGGTCATGAAAAGGTCACGTGCATGAATACTTGGAGGGGTGACCTCATCATGCTGATTAGAGGGGATGCCTCTAATTAATATACTGGTTTTGGTAGGAGGGATCAACTCCTTGTGAAGGATGCAAGGCACACACCACATTCACCATGATATACTGAATAAAACATGTAACTAGGATGCACCCATACGCCCCACATGATATAATAATATGGCCAAAACTGAAAGGGACGCCACGAGCAATCACTCCGCCGTGGGGAAGTCATAACATTGGTGCCTCCAATGTTATGGTTATGGTACCTCCATAACTAGGTGAAACTGGTCATGCTTGTATATGGCTATAGATTATGCTAATTAAACATAAGCAGTTCAAAACAATAAAACAAATACTGGGGAAACAGTTGGCTGCATACGGGGAAATCCTAATAAGGAAAGAATGTCCATACTGAAAGGACGGGAAGCCGTACCTCAAGTCCAGTGAATGAACGGAAGAAAGACTCCTACTTCTGGATCACTAACGCTACATGAATACACACGTGTATATATATCGAATCACTGATTACGTACTGGGTTTTATGTCTCATCTTAGCTTACTTGGTGTGTTTTAGGTCATGGTTTACTGTTTAAAGCCTTAAACTGTGTTTATCTTGTATTCTGATTAATCTGATTAAGTATTACTGGTATTTCATGTATTATTATACTTACTGTGTAATAATAAGTAACTTTCCAAAAATAGCAGGTTTCCAAAAATAGAAAGTTTCCAAAAATAGAAAGTTTCCAAAAATAGAAAGTTTCCAAAAATAGAAAGTTACCAAAAATAGAAAGTTTCCAAAAATAGAAAGTTTCCAAAAATAGAAAGTTTCCAAAAATAGAAAGTTTCCAAAAATAGAATTTACTGCTTAAAATAGATTAGTTTCTAAAAATAGAAAGTTTCCAGAAATAGATCAGCTGCCTTAATTAAATAAGTTTCCATATATAGAAGGTTTCCATGATTAGATTAGCTGCCTGAAATAGATAGATTTCCATATATAGAATTAAGCTGGTTACATAAGCTAACATATAAGTCTAAGTGTTTATAAGCTTATTTCTTAAGTCATATGATATAGTGTATAGTTTAATTATTATTTCATGTATTTTAATTAAACTATAGGTTAAGCATTTTAATTAAAGTATAACATGTTTTAATTAAAATGGAATAAAATACTTAGGTTAAAATGTGTATTATTATGTATTAATAACATAACCTAAGTCATGTCTAAATTAATTAATTATAGGCATGTTTTAAATAATTAATTAATTATAACTTATAACATAAAAATACTTAGGTTAAATTAATATCATGCTAAATCAATAATTAAAATAACCTAAGTCATGATTTAATTAATATCTCATGTTATTAATTAATTTATATCCTAAGTTCACAATTCATAAAAATTAACATGTAGCATAAATCATGATTTAACCAACGAACCATGAATCGGGCATGAACTCGACACCGTACCCCGAGCCAAACTCGGGGTACGTGTGCCCCCTTGCTGCCGTGGGTCCCACAAGCACCAACCAAGACCAAAAATGGTCTTGGTGGTGGCGGCTAAAAGCAAACCGAACCCCCCCTCGGGTTGGTTATGCTAGGCGGCTAAAACAAACACCCTTTTATATCATCCTTTGATTTTAATTTACCCCAAAACATGTTAGATCAATGTTTAATTATCATGTTTTAATAAGAATATTAATGACATGTTCATGAAAATAATCAAAGATTAAAAAGAATTAAAAAGAAAGGTTTAGAAGGATATACCAATACGTAGCTTGAAAGGGGATGAACAAACACGGTTTCTAGCACTTGTTTTTAATGTCAAAAATCAACAACACCCTCCTATGGTGTTGTTATGGGTGGCGGCACAAGGAGGAACAAGGAGGAGAAGGAGAAAAATCTTTTAGGGTTTTATGTTTATTTTCTTGAAAAGTGAAAATGAAAAACATATTTACCATAACCCCCCTTTTCTTGTAAAAGTCCATGGGCTTAGCCACCTTGGTTGTTGTGCCGTGGGTATGGGGCCCCACATGGGGTCCCCGTACCTTTTCTCGTGTCCCGATGTTTCGTGTTCGTTCGTGGTTAAACGTGTTCGTGTTTAAAGTGTTTCTGTTTATTTTATCATGTAGTTTATCGTAATCTTAACGCTCGTAATTATATTATATGTATTTACGTAATTATTTTAGTTCGTATTTTAAATGGTGATCATGATTTAATTACGTTCACGTGACATATTTATTAACTGTTTATCATGAGTTCGTACGTAATCGATACTTATCTTGTCATACACGTATGCACTTGCTTGATTATTAGCACATGAATGTGATCAATACTAAATAAGGTAAGTTTTAATCTAGGACGTACGATCTTAAGGGCACTACTCATGGTAAAAGCATGCGGGTTTTACATATTTATATAAACCTTAGATAGTTATTGGTACTTGTAGGCTATCACTACTTAGGATCTTGTTCTGAGCTTTCATTTGGATGTTTTTAACGTAGGTTAAAATGGAAAAACACACCAGCAGGTGGTGTGGCTTTGATTTTTAGCTTTAGGGTTTGAAATTTGGTACAAGTGTAGTTTTAGGATAGTATTTTAGGTTAATTATCTGGTATTAGGTTTACGAAGGCTTTTGGTGGCTCAAGTAAGGCTGTTTAAGCCACTGTCACGGAAACAATAGTCCACAGCCCCTTTTTCTGTCATTTTTGCTGATTTTTGTTGATTTATGGCATGATTGTTGCTTAAGTTTGTGTGTTTTTGTATTTGTGATTGACTCCCCACAACTCCCTGGTTGTGGGGGTGCCCCTTGTACCATAAAACAACGACAAACAAGCTCGAAACAAGCAAAAAACAGCCCAAAACGAGCCAAAAAAACCATACAGTAGGTTTTTCTTTGTTGTCCGAGAACGCTGCAATTTTTTTTATTTTTCTTAGTGTTGTCCGATATTGGACAACACTGAACTTGGACAAGCTTGTTGTCTGGTGATATCTTGGACAACACTGAAGTACTCCACCATGGGGTACTTTGGGGTACTTTTGTTTTTAGCCAATTTTTTTAATTTTTTTTACTTTTTCATTTTTTCCTTGTTAATTTAGTTAAAAAAAGATTTTTAGAAAAATAAAATTTATTTTTAGCATTATTTTATTATTTTTATTATTATATTAGTTTAAAAGTGTTTTTAGCCTTTTAAAAATAGAAAAATAGTTTTAAAAATTTAGGAAAAATACTTTTTAGTCTTTAAATAATATAAGTGAGTTATTTTTTTAATAAAATAATATTTTGGGCTTTTTCTTAATTATATTTAATTTTAGGGCTTTAATTAGCATTTAAAATTGAATATTTAATTAATAAAAGTTTTTAAAATATATTTATTGGATTTTTATTCTTATTTATATTATTTTATACTTATTTTAATCTTTTAATTAATTTTTAGGTTTCATTTTTAATTTTGTCGCGTTTTACGTAATTACGTCATCGTTTTACGTCATCGTTTTACGTCATAACGTCGTAGTTTAATCCTAGTCGTAGCTCGTCTTTACTTTTTCTCTCATAAACCAAAAACGTCACTAATCTAAACTTTGATTTTATATAATTGGCACATTAATCCACACACCTCCTTCGAGAACGAACCCGCATTTATTCGGTTTTACGTTTTTCCTAAAGCGTAAGACTTAATACTTGCCACTCATACGCGTTTTTCCTAAAACGTGTACGATTTCCTACATCAATTTTTGGCGCCGCTGCCGGGGAGGTGTTTTTAGTGTGCCATTATTATTACTATCGTGTTTGTGTGAGTAGTGCGTTTTTTCTTTTCAATTTTTGGAAAGCGTGAATATCGTACATACTCATTTTTGTTATTTTCCTTATTATATTATAATATCCAAATAAATCGTGTTTAATTTTCCTAAATTAAACACACAACAATCATTTTACTATATTGTAGATATATTGGTTTTCGTTTTTTATTGTGAATATATTATTACTATATTGTATTTACGTAAGAACAATAAATATACAAGTACTCTAAAAGCGTGAAAACGCAACCTTGATTCGGGATTTCATCACTCGATCATTGTATTCGAATCTAAAGCAAAAGTTTAAAGGCAAAATAGATAAATACTTTCGTGAGGCTTAATTTCAATTAGCGCAAACTATAAGGTGGGTATAAGGCGGTTGTATTTCACGACCTAAGGGAAAAAGGCTCTTAAGTGCTTAGCGCCGCCTCGTTTCCCCCGCTTGCTTGTGCGTGTTTTGAGAAAGAAGGCTAATCGAGGGTTTGCCGCCCAAGTATTATCTACGTATCATATATATTTGCTTGTTTTCAAGATTAAACCCTCTTGAACGTTTTGGTGTTCCACCAACGTTCTAAAGTCATCGAAGGCGTTCACTCCACGTGATCTTTTTCATTCTTTGAGGCTCCTTTAATCGAGAAAGTCGATTCGAGGGGAGATTTGTAGATTTGAGTCTACGTAATACACAAAAAAATCCAAAAAAATTAAAAAACAATCAAAAACAAAAAAAATTAAAAAAATCGAAAAGCCGCAAAAAGAATCTTCTTTGCTACCACCCATTCTACGCTTAGTGCATGCGCACTCGATCGAAGGATTATTCCAATTCTAGCGAAGCTTCGAATCGACGCAATCGTAATCGAAGGAATCGACGACGTAGACGAGATTTAGAAACCGACGTTCCTAATATCGTTGTTGAAGAGACCATAGAGGAGATGGCCGACAATCGTTCGATGATGGAATTGCTCCAAGCACCCACCGAGGGTTATGGAGACGCGATCGTAATTCCCGCTATCGAAGCGGAGAATTTTTTAGATTAAGAGCGGAATGCTTTCGTTAATCCAAGCTACGAAGTTTCGAGGTCGTGAAGCCGATAATCCTCACGACCATATTCGGAATTTTGATCGTCTTTTAGCCACGAGCAAGTTTAAGAACGTCTACGCTGATGTCGTCAAGCTTATGCTTTTTCCGTACTCCCTCGATGGTGCCGCCAAGGATTGGTACGAGAAAGAGCCACCTAATTCCATAATTACGTGGAAGGATCTCGTTTCCAAATTCGTTAATCATTTTTTTCCACCGTCTAAGACAACGTTTTTCAAAAATGAAATTACGAGATTTGAGCAAAAACCGAATGAATCTTTTAGAGACGTGATACAAGGCTTTTACCTAGTAAGAAAATTATCGTTCTAGTGTTCCTGTCTAATCGAATTGATCTTAGTTCTCTATGTGTGACTCTATTGTTTTTGGTGGAAACAAAAATGTGTCGTTGTAGTGTTTAAAATTAAATGTGCAAAACAATTAAAGTAAAAGTGCTCTTAAAGTAAATCTAAGTCTAATTAAAGTAAAGGTGCAAGTATTAAAAGCGAGACTGAACTTAAAGGGCACTGAAGTAAATGACGTAAACTTAAATCTATCTAAGGCAAACTTAAAGTGCGACTAAAACTAAGGCAAGTCTAAAATAAAACTAAGGCAAATAATCTTAAAGTGCAATTAAATAAAAGGCAAGAAAAATCAAAGACAAAAGCTAATAAGAACCTGAATACAGCTCATTCGGAATAAACCTTCGTTTGGAATAATCACTCGTCCTAAATGTCACCTTTGGTTGAAATGATTCTTCTTCACTTGGAATATTACCAAAATCCTTGATCCGGAACAAGTTGGTCTGAATATGTCACTTATCCAAAACAATGCTTCGTTCGGAACTTACTGATTCGGAACTTGTTGGTCACCCTTGATTCGGAAGTTTCCGAATGAACCTCCTTGATTCGGAAGTTTAAAACTTCCGAATGAACAAACACTGACCCGGAACTAGTCCCTTGATTCGGAAGTTTATTCGGAACTTTTGAAGTTCCGAATGAACAGCCTTGGTTCGGAACTTTGGGAACTTCCGAGTGAATGATCGTTGATCCGGAACTTTTGAAGTTCCGAATGAACAGTGCTTGATCCGGAACTTTTGAGTTCCGAATGAAACTTACTGGTTCAGAACTTTTGAAGTTCCGAATGAATGACAATTGGTTCGGAAGTTTTCCTTCGTCCGGAACTTTGAATGTTCCGGATGAACAAGATTGGTTCGGAACTTTTGTTAATCCCAAAACTTCCGGATGAACACTTGGTTCGGAACTTTGGAAGTTCCGAATGAACACACTCCCTTGTCTTGATTCGGAAGTTTTCACCATGAAAGATCAGAAACACAAAACAATCTTCCCGAAGAACAAGGGAAACAGTAGCAGCAGGATAATAACAATTTTAATCAAATAAACACAAACGATCTAAATATAATAATAACGAATCAACAGTAATAGCAAACAAACAATTTAAAACACGAAATCAAGTAACTTTAACCAAAATAATCAAACACCACTTGGATCAAAATAAAAGCATGAACATGAACATAACATAAACACATGAATTAAAGAATAAGAAAGGTAGATAAGAGATTGACAAGATAAAATAAAGATTTGACAAGAATTAAAATGAAAACTTACTTGGAATTAAATGGTAATTAAGGTGCATAACATGAATTTAAATTGACAAGAAATTAAAGGACAAGGTATTTAAATGTGGAAGACTAATTGTCACTATTAGCCAACAACAGTGAAAAATGACTAATCCTAATCTATTTATAGGGGAGGATTTAGGAAGCTTCCTCCCCTCTTTCCTTTTCTCTTAATTGCATAATTAAGTCCCTCCTTCTTTTAATCATCATTAATTGCGTACTTAGTCCTTTTCTTCTAATCTTCTTTAATCTTGGACTTAAGGGACTTTTGACTTCGGAATTTCTTTTGAACTCGTCTTTAAATTCTTCAATAAAATAGACTTGAATTCTTCGGCTTTTGATAAACTTCCGTCTTTTGACTTTTTCTTCGATAAATCTTCAGAATTGGTCGTGGACTTCCGTTCTTTTTGCACTCTTGACTTCTTGACTTCGTCTTTCATCCTTTTCTTCAATAAAAGCCCGTAAATGCCCGTGAATGTCCGTGTTTTCTCCACTTTTCACCTTTTCATCCTAAATCACAACAAAAACACAAACCACGCATAATTCCGACATAAAAGACATAAAATACACGTTTTGGTCCGGTTATTATTGTAATTAAGTGGTAGAAAAGATGGGTGTTTACACACCTATCAAATCCCCTACACTTGACCATTGCAATGTCCTCATGCAATGCATTAGTTACAAAGCAAGATTACACTTTTCATCATAATCAATCCACGTTGGCCTTTATTAAAAAGATAGAAAATTAAAATCATACAAAATAAGAAATCAAAAGCATACCTTGGGTTTTGAAAATGTCATGAATAATCATCATCCTCAAGTTTTCACTTTCTCCAAACCAAGCTTAAAAACGAGATCATTGTTATTATAAGTTAGTAGACTAACACGAATTCATGTGGGCCAATTACTCACTTAGACTCCCTTATTCCTAGGGGTATCTCTTATATTTTATTATTGTCTTGAATGATCACAAGGATGCATTATTTGACTTATTTCGATAGTTATTTAGTCTGAAAATAAAGTGAACGATTTAATCAATAGTTAGCTAAAGGACCAAATCTTTTAAAACTGCTTCTCGGGACCTCATAAAGTTCATATCTTGGCATAACTCGCTTCGCGATTTGAGACCTTTCTCGGACCGCTATTTGGCAGCGACTTCATACTTCAAATCTTGAGAGACGTTCGTGAAATAATGGTCTTCTCTTCATAATAGGAATTCTTCACTTTGAAGTTTTGAGAGATTCATACTTGGACCACGACTTCTTCATTTTTCTCCAATATTTATTTTGGACTTTGATATACAACGATCCGCCTCCTTTTATGACTTGGATCTATTTATCCTCATACCTTGTTAGGGTCTTTTCGGATACACTTCTCCATGACTTTTAGGGAGTTTTGCTTTACGTCGTGTGTCTCGATCCTTCATATTGATTTTCGATAAATGATCTTTCACATCACTTTGGATCTTTAGCAACAAAATATAGCCCTCATGCCTTGTTAGGGCCTTTTCGGACTCGCCAATCTTCGCGTCCCGCTTCAATAAGTTATGCCTTGGCTATGAACTCTAATCCATACCGAGCAACTTTTAAACGATCTGGGGCTAGAAGCTAAGTAACTTTTCAAATCATACAACCTTATTTATTAGCAGATAAATTTATTAGCAAGCGATGGGAGAATAGGTTTATAATTAACTCACATAAATTCACGAAAGAATACCGAACTTATAATTGGCTCTATCATCTCTCGTTATCCACAGTTTAAAATCTCAAGTAATGAGACTCGTGGATGCTTAGCCTATTAAATCAAAGTTTTGGGTTTTCGAGTCGCCTATAGGATCTTGCAAATTCTTAGACTCTTTCAAGTTTTAGAAATCGCATTCTAAAGTTCCCTTGATAAACGACTCTCTAGGATCAATTATAGGAACTTGCGAAAAGTTCTTGTTCTTAACCCGTGAGAGTTAAGACTTTCGCGTTTTATAGCTCCCTATATAAAAGCCTAGCAAAACTTGACTTAAACACGTTAAGGATACTAGCTATAGTAAACTCGGATTGAGTCAAAAGATTCACAACGTTTGAAAATTAAAACCACTTATTAAAAGATTTATTCTAGCAAAGAAAGAAAATAGCTATACAAAAGGGAAAAAAACTAATAGGCCAAAATAGATCAAAATTTTTGAAAAATGTCGAAAAATTGATTTTCCGGTTAAAATGAGGAAAAATACAAGGAAAAGACCACTTAACTTCGATAGAAGTCCCCCCTACACTTATGATAAACATTGTCCTCAATGTTTAAGCATGTGGGAGTAAGCTCCCCTACACTTAGGACATTGTGCACGTTGTTTAAATCTCGCTAAGGAAAAGACAACTAAAGAGATTCCTATTTTTATATTGAGAAAATATAAAATAGTGAATCGAAAAGAGTTTAGGATAGAACCGGGAAGAAGTAGAACACGGAATCACGGGTCGTCAAGAATCATCAAGAGTGGATCATTGAAGCTCGAATCCCTGATTAAGAAGTGAGTAGAGGAAATAGCAATCCAAAGGGTCCCCCCTACACTTATGGTAAAGAAAGCGAAAGGATAGATGCATGGGTTGCCTTCCAAGAAGCGCTTGGTTTTTGTTAACCGAGTCGTGAGCCTGACTCGACCTTGATCATCAACGGAAGTAGCATGAAACAAATCCACCAGGATCAAAGACATAGTTTTCATCCATCAATAAGAACGAGCTTAAGGCGAACAAGGCAAGCCAAAAGAGAAGTGGCAAGGTTCCCTTAAGCAGTGATGGAGCACGGTGGAAGCAAGTATGGTGCGGTGCAAGCATGTCTTCAATGGGTCCAAAGATTTTTCCTTTTATTTCATCAGGTGGATACTGAGATGGCTTAAAGACTTCAATACCGGGGTCGAACACCTTTTCCTTTAGGGGAAAATAGCACTGGGGCTCAGCCGAGTGTGAAGAAGATCCGCAAAGAAGCACAACCTCGTCCCCAAAAGTGGGACAAAGAGGTGTCAAATAATATGTGCAACGGATTTCGGTGTCGATCGGTTTCTTCTCCTTTGACAAAATGCTCTTCAAATCCAAAGTAGGATCAAGACGATAATCTTCAAAGTCATAAGGAGGAGCATCACTCTCATGAGGGAAGTAAGTGTTGAGAAATTCAGAGAAATCTTCCTCAAATGAATAATCGTCCAAAGTAGGATCGAGTGATGGCGGAGGATCTTCATCATGTGAAGAATCGCTCGATAGAGTATTAGCCTCATCAAAATCATCGAAAGTGGGCAGCTCGGGATACTCAGAAGTAAAATCATCCGAATCTGAGCTAGAATCATCATCATTATAAGCATCGAAGACCGGTGGAGAATCAAAAATGGGAGAAGCGTCCAAAGTAGGGAGAGAATCATCCACATTATCTTCAAGGAGTGGATTATCAGTGGAAGAATCGAATAGAGGATTGTCATAGACGGTAAAGTCATCGAGCACATTTATCATATTCACTGATTCTCGTCCTCCAAAGGATTTGCCTGTAAGCTTCCCCATTTTAAAAACTTTTGAATCATCCCCGACTCGTAAGATTAACTCGCCTTCGGCCACATCTACTAAAGCACGTCCGGTTCTCAAAAATGGCCGACCAAGTATTAAAGGAATACGAGGGTCCATTTCATAATCAACTACGACAAAATCGACCGGGAAAGTAAATGTGCCAACTTTAATAAACACGTCTTCGGCTATACCAACGGGGTAAGCGAGAGTGCGGTTTGCAAGTTCGAGAGTCATCTTTGTTGGAATGAGATCGGGCAATGATAGTGTTTTCCAAACACTCAGTGGCATCAAATTAATACTAGCCCCGAGATCAGCAAGGGCAGTAAATTCTTTAGTTTTGTTGAACACGCAAGGCAACACAAAACGACCGGGATCTCCAAGCTTTTCTGGAAGTTCTCTAAGAAGAACTGCAGAGCAGTTTTCATTTAAGCGTGTGTTGGCGAGTTCGATCAGCTTCTCCTTCTTGCTAAGCAATTCCTTGAATGCTTTGACAAATTTCGGCATGTGGCAAAGTGCTTCAACAAGGCTAATGTTGATGGTCATTTTAGATAGCATATCCACATATTTCGATACTTGGCAGTCATTCTTGGTTAGATCATTGGTCTTGCCTATGCGAGAAGGGTATGGGATTCTAGGTTGATAAGGGTTAGGTGAAGGTGTAGTTGGTGAAGGTTGTGATGTTGAAGGGTCCTTCCGAGATACATCGTCATGACGGGGCGGAGACGGTAATGGTGTACTATCACTAAGTGTAAGAGGAGTAGGGATATATGGTGGTGGAGGAGGTGTAGATGATGGTGGTGAATCAGGTGGATTGACAATGGTAATTCCACTACGCGTAGTTATAGCACTCACATTAGCTCGCGGATTAGTGACGGTGTTTGAAGGTAGAGAACCCGAAGAAGAAGAAGGTTGAGCTTCGGGCAAGAAACTAGCCAATAGATTCTTTAATTCAGTTGTTTGAGTGATGAAGGAGGATTAAAGATTATCACGAACCTCGGTTCTGATGTCATTACCTTGCTTCAAGATATCTCCTTTCAAATTGATTATTTGGCTCTGTAGATTCTTGATTTGCTCACCTTGAGTTCTCATGATGGTGTCAACATCGGGATTAATGGGTGGGTGTTGTTGGGTGGGTGGTTGATAAGGGTTAGAAGCACGAGGTGGGATTTGGTTGCTTCTATTGTAGTTGTTGGCGGGGTTTTGGTTTTGAGGAGAAAAACCGGGTGAAAGGTAGTTGTTGGAACGGTAGCTCAGCAGATTTCTATCCCCTTGTTGTCTAGCTTGGTAATTTTCCGGTGAATAATTACCGTAAGCTGCATACACATTTTCCGGATTTCCTTGTGTCGAAGGACAATCGGTGTATGAGTGAGGACCGCCACATGTTTCACAAGGATTAGCAACCGCTTTAACTTGTTGTTTTTGTTGGTTTGAAGCGAGAAGCGTAATACTTTTGCTCATTTCGGCCATCATGCTGGTGAGTTCGGTCATTTCAGGGTTTGCTGAAGTTGAGGAAACATTGAATCTCGGGTTGTTCCTAGAAGAAGCAGAGGAATCCCAGTTCTTGTGGTGAGTAGTCATGTTCTCAATTAACTCTCTACACTCCTCGGGTCTCCTTTTCATGAATGTGCCACCGGCGGCTGCATTTATCGTATCACGATCTCGAAAAGTCAATCCGTTGTAGAAAGTATCAATCAATGTGACGGGAAGCATGTTGTGGTTTGGACAACGGTCGATCAAGACATTATATCTCTCCCAAGCGTCAAAAAGAGATTCATCAGGGTCTTGCATGAAACCGCTGATCTGATTGCGAAGGCTTGTGACCATTGATGGTGGAAAGTAGCGCGATAGAAAGCGTTGAGTCATATCATCCCAAGTGTGAATAGAATTCTTCGGGAGACGATCAAACCATTTCTCGGCATGATGCGATAAAGTATGTGGAAAGAGTTGTAGGCGGAGTACATCCATTGTGTGTTGGGAATAAAATATGGGTCAGATCACCAAACGCTGATAAGAAGAAAGTCAACGCTGATAGATTGATTTTGGACGCTGATAGAAGTCAACGCTGACAGCCTTGAAGATTGACACTGATAGAATATCTTTTGTTTATTTGTTTCTTTATTTATGTATGGTGAAGATAAGCACGACATTGTATTTTCTATTGTTATCTTTACCTAGAATAGTTGATTCATAGCTTATTGTACAAGACTTCTTGTTCTATAAAAGAAGGTCTTTTAGGTTAAAGTCATATATCAGTTTTCATAGTATTCGCAAGTTAAACCTTTCATTGTAATCAACACGATTATTCTAATACAAGTGAAAGTTTGTTTAACATCATTGTGTTTTAGATCAAGTGTTAATTCCGCATAACACTTTGTTACTTTATTCATAAGCAAAGGTTTCTCTACGTGTAGTACTTGATCTAATCTCGTATACACAAAGCTAATCGATCTAAGTTTGGGATCAACAAGTGGTATCAGAGCTTGTTGAGAAACTTTTGATCTTTAAGTAACGCAGAACCCTAAAACACCAAACCCTAAAAACACCATGTCTGGCACAAATCAACCTCCTGCTTTGCTACAAAACAACTTCTCAAATCCTAGTATCAAAATTCCCATGTTTGATGCCAGGAACTTTGAACTTTGGAAGTCCAATTTTGAGCAATACATAGCTATTCATGACTACACTCTTTGGGAAATTATCGAATATGGGAACACATTCGATAAAGCAGCAAAGATTACTGCTGCTATTGAGGCAAGGTCAGCTATTCCTAATTGTCCAGAAGCTGATAAAGTGGAAAAGCCTGATGATGGGAGAGCAGTAGCTGTTGAAGACATAGCCAAGAAGAGGGTGGACATGAAAATTTTGAACATCTTGAAACATGCCCTAGGTCATGAGAATCAGCATAAGTACAAACGTTTTGATTCTGCAAAAGAGCTTTGGGAAGCTCTTGAAGTAGCACATGGTGGCAATGCTGACACAAAAGAAGAAAAGAAGAAGCAACTCTTGCATGAGTATGCTGTCTTTAAAGCTCAACCTAATGAGAATCTCAGCAGTGTGAGAAGTAGACTTCTTGACATCACAAGTCAACTTGCCTTCATGGGAAAACAGATTGATGATCCTGAATTGAATGCTACTTTTCTCAAAAGCCTTGGTGATGTATGGAAGATTGAGACAAGATCTATTCTTGTCAATAACACCCACAAGACTTCCAGGTTTGATGACATCTTCAACAAGTTAAGGCTGTTGGAGAATGAATGGCAATTGGAGAGTGATAACAAATCTTCAAGCAGCAACATGGCCTTCTTTTCACAAAGTGAAGGCCAATTTGATTCCATGAACTTTTATGGACATTCAGCCTCTGGATCTCAAGGTGTCAGTGCTGGATGTCAATCTGTCAGCGCTGGATCATATCCTGTCAACGCTTTGTACTCAAGCGCTGACACACACAATCATGGCGCTGATAGAATTAAACCTGCTGGTTTTGATCTTGATACTGTGTGTGCCTTCATTGCTTCTTTGCCTAGTGATTCAAGGATCACTTATGAAGATCTTGAGCAGATAAGTGATGAACAATTGGAAGAGATGGATATAAAGTGGACTATGGCTCTTGTAAGTTTAAGAGCAAACAGGTTCAACAAAAGGTTCAAGAAGAAGATGACCTTTAATGCTAAGGATGTTGCTGGATTTGACAAGTCCAAGGTGGAGTGCTACAACTGTCATAGGATGGGGCACTTTATGAGGGAATGTAGATCTCCAAGGAGATCTGATGCTGGGAAGCCTTCTAGCCAAATGATTAAGAACCCAGATCCCAAGGCCATGGTTGCTGTTCAACAAATTGATGGCGTTGGGGAATGGGATTGGAGCTGGATGGCTAAGAATGAGGAAGAGGACAGAGCTTTGGTTGCTGAAGTTAAAGAAGAGCATGCTGAATATGCTCTCATGGCACACTCCTCCTCTTCATCAGATAATGAGGTATATGATGATGCTTTCTGTTCTAAGGGTTGTCGTTTAAATACTGAAAAATCAAAACAAGAGATAGTTAAGTTATTAGATGAAGCAAGTACTCTAAGGTGCAAATTATCTAACTATCAAATTGCTCTTACCCAAACAGAAAAGACTGTAACTGAGTATAAGAAAATGGAGTTTGATTTAAAGGATCAAATAAATATCTTAAAACATGAGTTACATCAGAGTAAGGATGTTCAAGATATAGTAAATAGGGTTAATCTTGATTTGATAGCTCAGTTAGAGGAGGCTAACAAAAACAAAGATAATGTGAGTCTTAAAATCCAGAGATTTGATAAAGCCACACAATCCCTAGGAGAGTGTGTTAGTAAACAAAGAGACTCTAAGGATATGAGTGGGATTGGGATAAATAACTATAAGGTTGTTCCACCACCAGCTGGGGATTTCTATGGTGTCCAATCAAAGGACTTATCTTGGACTGGCTTGCCAGAATTCCAAGAGGAGGAGTTTATTCCTCCACCTAGAGTGACTTCCCCAGTTGAGGAATATCAGCAAAAGCTGACTGACCTAGAAGAGTGGAAGAAAGCTAACCACACCTTGTTTGTTAAGGGAGGGTTGTTGTGTGAAAGTCCAAATGAGCCCACACCAAACATGATACCAATTGTGGAGTCCTATGATCCTAAACCTATTAAGATCACACACCCTACTACTGGCAAACCTGTTGACCTTGGCTCACAATCTGTTAGAAAACCTAGTGTTAAATATGCAGAGATGTATAGAAATTCTAGGTCACCAAAAAGCCAAGTAAGTAATCATGGAACAGGCTTCTTTGCTTCTAGACCTAAGACTATGTCTAGAAAAGCTTGTTATACATGTGGTAGCTTCTCACATTTGGCCTACAAATGTGTCAATGCTTCCAATGTCAACGCTGACAGGAACCATTTCAGCGCTGACAAAAGTCAACATAGGTCAAACACTGTCAGACCCAATACCTTTGTGAACAAAAGTTCACAAGTTGTTAGACCAGCCCCATTCTTTTCTAGAGGGTCTAACACACAAGGCCTAAGACCTTTTCAAAAGTCAAATACTTGGTCAAATAGGCAATGGGTTCCTGTAGCAAACCCTAGGTATAACGCTGATAGGAGCAATCGGGTCGCTGACAAGAGAAATTTCAGCACTGACAAACCTAGGTATTTGCAGCCACAGGGAAATAGGTCTAAAGCTTCTACTAGCTTAACATGGAGACCAAAACAAGACCAGAACCCTAATAATACTGGTATTTCTATGACATGCAACAGGTTTCATTATATTTCTAAGGCATTGTCAACACCAATTGGGGTTAACTGGGAATTTCATTCAAACAGGGATGAAAATGGGGTTGTTATGAGAACCAAGTCTGTTCTTGTTGAACAACCAAATGAATCCAAGTCTTCTAAGGCTTGGGTTCCCAAAGAAAACTAATGTGTTTTCTTTATGTGCAGGGCATTCAGAAGAAGATCAATGACTATGGATACTGGGATAGTGGATGCTCAAGGCACATGACTGGAAAGGAAGACTATCTGACCAATTTCTCTCCTATTCAAGATGGTGATAAGGTATACTTTGGAGGGGGCTACGGCACAATCACAGGAAAAGGAACCCTTGTCACCAACAATCTAAGGTTTGATAATGTCTTCTTGGTGAAAGACCTGGATTATAATTTGTTTAGTGTATCACAAGTGTGTGATAACAAAAATAAGGTTCTTTTCACAGATACTGAGTGCTTGGTGTTAAGCAAAGATTATAAGCTCCCTGATGAGAAATACATAGACTTTAGAACACCAAGGCATAAAGACATATATAATGTGAATCTTAATGGAATTAAGGTAAATAATAAAATGTCATGTCTGTATGCTAAGGCCTCAGTAGATGAAAGTAATCTTTGGCACAGGAGACTAGGGCACATAAACTTTAAGAATATTAATAGACTTGTGAGGCTTGGTTTAGTTGATGGTTTGCCTGAAAAGGCTTTCCACAATGACCACTCTTGTGTTGCATGCCTTAAGGGCAAGCAGCACAAGGTCTCATTCAGGTCTAAACAGGTGCACTCTAGTTCTAAACCCCTTCACTTATTGCATATGGACCTCTTTGGTCCTACTAATATAGAGAGTTTGAAGGGTAAATCATATTGTTTTGTCATTACTGATGATTACTCCAGGTTCACATGGACTTTCTTTTTAGCTAAGAAAAGTGAAACTGCCCTAAGTCTGATTAATTTCATTACCCAAATTGAAAAGAAGAATGGTAATGAGGTCAAAATTATTAGAAGTGACAATGGGGGTGAGTTTAGAAATCAGTTATTAGATGATTTTTGCGCCAAGAAAGGGATTACTAGGCAGTTCAGCATAGCTAGAACTCCTCAGCAAAATGGAGTTGCTGAGAGGAAGAATAGGACCCTTATTGAAGCAGCCAGAACCATGTTGGCTGATGCCCATTTTCCTATAGCTTTTTGGGCTGAAGCTGTTAACACAGCTTGCTATGTTCAAAATAGGGCATTGGTCAACAAGATACATAATAAGACACCTTATGAATTACTTTGGGGAAGGAAGCCAAATATTGGTTTTCTAAAGCCTTTTGGTTGTCATGTAGTTGTGTTAGAAACTAGTGAGGCCCTAGGTAAATTTGATTCAAAAGGTGATGAAGGCTACTTCATGGGTTATTCAGTGCAGAGTAAAGGATATAGGGTTTACATTAAAAAGGAAAAACGTATACTTGAAAAGGTACATGTTAGGTTTTTAGAAAGTAAACCTAGTGATCCTGAGAGTGGTCCAAATTGGTTGTTTGACTTAGAACCTTTGTCTAGAGCTTTAAATTATATGCCTGTTACTGATCCAGACATTGTGAAGGTAACTTCAAGTGTTTTGGAAAAGAGAATTGGTAATGTTTCAGGTATACAGGTTGCTAAGGAGGATGGACCACCAGCAGCTATATCATCTCCCACACAAGAATTTGTTACACTTCCTATATGGACAGATGAGTATTATGCTGCTGCTACTGCTGCAAGGAAAGATAATGGTGGTGTTCAGATACCACCAACTACAAACATGCATGATTCTTCAGGCGCTGACAAAGGGAAATCAAGCGCTGACATGACCAATTCAGACGCTGATGGCTCCAACGCTGACAACAACAGTTCAAACGCTGTTAGCCCTAACGCTGACAAGCAAGTTTCAGACTTTGGAGACACTTTTACACAGCTTTTCTCTTCTCATTTTGAACAAGGTGGACCTTCCAATGTTCATGAAGAGATCTCTGTTGATCAAGAAGAATCTGAAGAAGATATTGGCAACATGGAGCGTGAAATTGAGGACACCAGAATTTTTGAAGGAGGAGTTCTCACTTCCACAGCTAAAGATCACCCCACGTCTCAAATCATTGGTGATGTTATGGCTCCAGTTCAGACAAGAAGATCCCATCAAGGTCTTGGTGGATTTATTGCCAATATACACAAGAAGGTTGATACCCCTCTTGTACAAGCATGTTTGTTTGCCTGTTTTCTGTCACAGGGAGAACCCAAGAAAATTTTTGATGCTCTCAAGGAACCAAGTTGGGTGGAAGCAATGCAGGATGAGCTTCACCAATTTGCTATACAGGATGTTTGGGAGCTGGTTGATTGTCCTAGATATGTGAGACCAATTGGGACAAGATGGGTTCTAAGGAACAAGAAAGATGAAAGAGGCATTGTGGTCAGAAACAAGGCACGTTTGGTAGCTCAGGGTTATACACAAGAGGAAGGAATTGATTATGAAGAAGTCTTTGCTCCAGTTGCAAGAATTGAAGCTATCAGAATTTTCTTAGCTTATGCTTCTTGCATGAATTTTACTGTTTATCAAATGGATGTGAAGAGTGCTTTCCTCTATGGCACAATTGTTGAGGAGGTTTATGTAATGCAGCCTCCTGGTTTTGAAGATCCTGAGAATCCAGACAAGGTTTATAGAGTAAAGAAGGCAATGTATGGCCTTCATCAAGCCCCAAGAGCATGGTATGGTACATTGTCCACCTACTTGGTGGAAAATGGTTTCAAGAGGGGCACCATAGACCAGACACTGTTTACAAAGAAGAAAGGAAAACATGTGTTACTTGTGCAGGTCTATGTTGATGACATCATTTTTGGATCTACTGATCCAAAAATGAGTGAGGAATTTTCCAAGCTCATGACAGATAAATTCAAGATGAGTGCAATGGGTGAGATGAACTTCTTTCTAGGTTTACAAGTTCAGCAGAAAGAAGATGGTATCTTCATCTCCCAGGACAAGTATGTAGCTGAAATCTTGAAGAAGTATGGTTTTTCTCCACATGAGAAGGAGGCTTCTACTCCTATGGACAGACAACACCCCTGGGGAAAACTTGGAGCTGGAAAGGATGTGGATGTTAGGCACTATAGATCAATGATTGGTTCATTGATGTATCTTACAGCCTCAAGACCTGACATCATGTTTGCTGTGTGTGCATGTGCACGCCATCAAGTGACTCCCAAAGAATGTCACCTTTTTGCTGTGAAGAGGATTTTTAGGTACCTAAGATGTTATCCAGATCTTGGATTATGGTACCCAAAAGATTCTCCCTTGGACCTTATTGCATATTCAGACAGTGATTATGGTGGTGACAAGTTTGATAGGAAATCCACAACTGGTGGATGCCAATTTCTTGGGAGCAGATTAATATCTTGGCAATGCAAGAAACAAACAGTGGTGGCCAACTCTACAACTGAAGCAGAATATGTTGCTGCAGCTGCTTGTTGTGGACAAGTCTTATGGATTCAGAACCAGCTGTTGGATTATGGGTATAATTTTATGCATACCAAGATTTTTGTAGACAATAACAGTACTTTATGCATTATTAAAAATCCTGTACATCATTCTAAAACCAAACACATAGAAATTCGACATCATTTTATAAGAGATTGCTTTGAGAAAGGTTTAATACAACCAGATAGGGTAGATACTGATGATAATGTAGCAGATTTATTAACTAAACCTTTTGATGCTGGAAGATTTCAATATTTGGTAACAAATATTGGAATGGTTAATCTCACTTAATATGTGTTTTGGAACATTTTTGTAAAAGTATGTACAGGATAATGCATTGTTATTGGTCTTTGTGATGATTTAGATTTTCCACATTATTTTTCTAACACTGACAAAGGTAAATGTAACGCTGTCAAGTGTTATTTTGCCGTTGTTGGAGATATTATGGTCTAACGCTGACAAGAGTTTCTTCAACGCTGTTAAGTGTTGACGGGACGCTGTCAGCAACAAATGTTAGTTTTGTGGTTTTCATCTAAATGTGCAGGTAATGGTAGCTTTATGCCATTGGATACAGAGTTGCTTATGGATCTTTGAAGAGTTATTTGGACATGTTTTTGTTTATGGATGATGGTTGGAATATTTATATTCCTATCTTGACATAAATTTTTAATGTTCATATATATTGTTGAGAACTCATGTATCATAGTTTGAGGGGAGGTTTAAGGAACCTTTAGGACTCTTGGGTATTCTTAGAATACTCTCATCACAATTCTAGATTGTGTCCACAGGTGAGTATGGGTTAGTTTTACTAAACCATGAGGCACTGTAGCATGCATAGTATATCAACTTTGCATGCTGCCAAGACATTTCTGACTTAGAATTGGTTATGGTCTGATGGGAGACTTGGGAATACTTTGGATATGGGTTTACCTGGGAGTTACAAAGAATTTTATGAAATAACTTTGTTGGTAAGTATTTTGGTTAGCAAGGGACTCTAGAGGACATTTGTGTCTATCTTGCTTATGCAAGTGTGTATAAATGGACAGTGCTTGCCGCCCAGTAATTATTATCAACTTGTAAGATATTTCCCTTAGGATAAATTACTTTGTTAAGGTCTTTTTCTTTTTAAATATTTTTATTTTTACTTTTTAGACGCTGACAAGTTTTTCTCCAAACGCTGTTACGTCCAATTGTGACGCTGACAAGGCTTTAGGCAAACGCTGACAAGAAAATATAGCCGTTGGGCGCTGATGGGCTATTTTTGACCGTTGACACCTAGTGGGCCCTACCCAGTTGTTATTTTTTGACTAATCTTTGGCCGTAATTTTGGGGAGAAGTTACTTTTAATTAATGCATGAGATAAGTTATATTTGATTCAAGATTTTCATGATTGCTCTTTGAATATAACCGCCTCATTTTTGACCAATCAAAATCATGCATCTCTCCTATAAATTTGGCTAATCTTTTTATTCTGGGTATTCATATTTTCTTGTCTAACACTTTTCCTCCTAGATTTTTCCCATCTCATATAACCTAAACAGCTTTAAATCATGGCACCCAAATTCAACTCAAAGAATTTAACATTGGAGTTCAAGAGCCAACACAATATGATCGCTTACTTGACTGCTGATGATGCTTTATTTCCTCAGTATTCACAGATGGTGGCTTTTTTAAATGCATCTTCATTGAGGTATGCACTTTCTCATACACCATTAGTCCCTGTCGCACACATTAGACAGTTTTGGAACAATGTTAGTTCCACAACAACTAATGGAGTGACTACATTAACCTCTACTGTTCATGGACGAACATGGGTGGTCACTGAAGCTTTGGTTCGCCAAGCTTTGCGTCTTGATGACGCTGATGGTGTGACTACTCTTGCCATAGCAACAATAGAACAGGGTCTTAGGGAATTGGGTTATCCTATTCCTGCTGATGTCACTTTAAATAAATATCATAAGCAGGAATTTCCCTCTGACTGGAAATATTTGATACATGTCCTTTTACAATGCTTAAGTCCAAAATGTACTTCTTTTAATGAAATAAACAGGTCAATTGCAAGTGCTTTGGTTTGTATAACACGTGGGCTTAAGTATAATTTTTCAAAAATGATTTTTGAAGGGATGTGTAAAAACAAGGGAAGTAAAATGACTTTGGCTTACCCTAGATTTTTGCAAATGGTCTTTGATTTACAAGGATATTGTTCTAGGGATCATGACACTTTTTATGAGATCCCTAAACAACAGAAAACAATTTTTGCTAAAATGAGCTCCACAAACGATCCCATACCTCTTACCCAACCCATGCTTGAAGTAATTCAGGCTGCTCAACCACAACCAGGCCCTGAACCCCAACTTGAGCCTATTCATGAACCATCACCTTCACCAGAACATATGGCCATTGACCAACCCAGCGCTGACACTCACAATGTGGGCGCTGACACAGCCAATCCCAACACTGATACACTTCCTGAACAATCCCAAACACCCCTTAATCAACCCACACCCACACAATCTACTTCATCTTCTACCCCATTACAATCTAGGTTGACTAAACGCCAAAGGGTTACTGGAGTGTTCTCCTCTAGTGATCCTAGCCTTGTAGCAGAGAGAACCACCTCCACAAGTGTGGCTGGTGAAATGGGTGAGGCTGGGGCTATTGACACAGGCTTAGATGCTGGTCAAGACAGTCCCAACATCATTAAGACCTCATCCATGCCCCATGATCCTATTTTGGGAGGTCAAATTCCCATTCTAGCTGAGGGCAGATTGGAACCTATGACCATAATTGAATTGACGGCGGCTGTCGTTAGCTTGCAAAAGCAAAATGTCAGTCTTGTACAAACTGTCAACAGCCAGGGAAGAGAACTCCAAGCTTTGAGGGAGAGAGTAACTGTTTTGGAGAATCCAAGTAGCAGGAGTCTAATGGAGGAATCTTCCAAAGGGGAGGAAAAAGAGGATGAGGAGGATGAGTTGATTCACACAGCTAGTGAAAAGAGTTCAGAAAAGAGTTCACAATTTAGTGAATCTTTGCAGATTGCTGAAGCTCTCACCAACTTGAAGAAGCATCCAGTTGTTGATATATCCAAGATGACACCAAAGAACTTGGAAGGATCTTTCAAAGAAACATTGGGCGCTGATACAGGTTTGGACGCTGACACATCCAACGCTGATAAAGGTAATCGTGGCACTGATAGGAGCAACTTGGACGCTGACAAAGTTGCAGGTAGTGTTGATGTATTCCAGCCATCAACAATTATCAAAGATGTGTCCACACAGGTTTCTTCTTCTACTTTACCAATTATTGATCCAAAAGACAAAGGTAAAGGTATTTTGATTGAAGAAGATGTTCCAAAGAAAGATGCAGCACAAATAGCATTTGATGAACAGTTGGCTGCACAACTTGTGGAAAGAGATTTGAGGAGAAGTAGAAGATCACCATTTGTTGTTTCTGAGAGTGAGGAGGAAAGTGGTGATGATAAAGAAGGAGATAGCTCAGATTCAAGCATTCAAATTATTGAAGATCCAGAAAGGCTTGAATATGGAGATGAGCTAGCAAAGGAAAGGTTGAGTGAGTTGAAGAATCAGGTTGATTGGGACCTACCAGAAATCACCAGAATGTACCATGCTTGGGAAGACCAGGTGATGGACAACCCAGGTATGAGTTTATCAGATCAAATTTGGGGGTTGGAAGTTCTTCTTAGGGTACAAGAAGACATAAAGGTGATTATGAGATTTAATGCACAAGAGGTCAAGACCTGGCTCAAAAGAGATAGAAGGCAGTTGTACTATAAGTTGCTTAGATGTCATCAGCCTAATTGGACATCAAAGAAGTTGCTGGCCTTGTCTTTTGAGGAGTTAGAGTATAGGGCACATCCTATTTGGAGGAAGGTGCAAGAACAGAATGTCTACCAATTTCTTTCAGAAGAAAGAAAACAAGAGCTTGCAGAGGAGATGAAAATTCAAAAGGAAATAAGGATTGCTCAAAGACCAGTGAAGAAAGGAGATCCTTTTCAATTTCCTAAAGACATGGATGTATATTTTCCAACTGAAGGCGTTATAAGGAAACATCTCAAGCTTTCTCCCTTGGAAGCTTCAGATTTGGTAAATGTGATACCTCTAGATGACAGAAATCCAATTATCAGTTTTGATGAAGATGAGTGTGGATTTTGGAAGGTTGGACGATTTGGAAAGGAGGTACATACTTTCACTTCAGTTATTTCTATATTTGCAAGCATAGACAGGGAAGACTTGGTGCATCTATGGAGGTTAATAGAGGCCAAGTATACAGCTGAAGCACCTACTTCAGCTAATGGAATAAGACTTTGGAACACATTTATGACTTTGTGTGGTCCAAAAGAAGCAGATCCTGCCATTTGGAAGGATCTTGAAGATGATCTCAGTAATCTTCATTGGAGGCTATATTCTACTTGTGGTGTATTTCATATGAGCTCTACAAAGTTTTCAGAATATTTGCTTGTGGATGCTGACTATTTCTTGTCCAAAGAAGTATTGGAGAAGATGCTAGAGACACCCTTGGAGATTGATTATACGAGTGATGTGGCCAAGGACTTGATCAGATATGTTTATCACCAACATAAGAAGTTATTGAAAGATTCCTCCTAAGCCTTTAGTTTTTATTCAGAAACTTGATCATTGGTATGGATATCAAGTTTAGGGGAGGATTGTTGGGAATAAAATATGGGTCAGATCACCAAACGCTGATAAGAAGAAAGTCAACGCTGATAGATTGATTTTGGACGCTGATAGAAGTCAACGCTGACAGCCTTGAAGATTGACACTGATAGAATATCTTTTGTTTATTTGTTTCTTTATTTATGTATGGTGAAGATAAGCACGACATTGTATTTTCTATTGTTATCTTTACCTAGAATAGTTGATTCATAGCTTATTGTACAAGACTTCTTGTTCTATAAAAGAAGGTCTTTTAGGTTAAAGTCATATATCAGTTTTCATAGTATTCGCAAGTTAAACCTTTCATTGTAATCAACACGATTATTCTAATACAAGTGAAAGTTTGTTTAACATCATTGTGTTTTAGATCAAGTGTTAATTCCGCATAACACTTTGTTACTTTATTCATAAGCAAAGGTTTCTCTACGTGTAGTACTTGATCTAATCTCGTATACACAAAGCTAATCGATCTAAGTTTGGGATCAACATTGTGGCCCCAGGCAACTTCATGCTTTGGGTTATTGTAATGAACTTGTCGAGGTGTTTGTTGGCATCATCATCAGGCAATCCTCTAAATGGGTTTGTTTGTACTTGCTGAATCATGTGGTGCTTCAACGAAAACTCAGGAGCGTTGATTTGCATCGGCGCAATCGGTCCTCCTCGTCCAAACATTGTTGGTTGACAAAGTTCCTCCATAGTCCGAAGATCGGGCTGTGGAAGAGCATTGTTGTTATTGTTGAGGTGCGGTAGTTGATTATTGTTGTTAACACCTGCCATATCTAAATCTTCTTGAGGCTCGGGCTCTTGATAATTAGAAGATCTAGTACGCATACACCTGAAAATGCAAAAGAAAAAGAAACCAAACGCAAAGACAATATATATACACAATAAAGATAAAATCTTTTTGGATTTTTGAGATTTTTAAATTTTATGGATTTTTATCAATTTTTAATTTTTATGGTTTTTTGAATTTTTTATGCAAGAAAAATAACGTTCACTAGTGAACGGATCCCAAAAAGCAACGTGTCTCTCACAGAAAACTGTTGATCTTAACGAAAAGAGCCGGCAGCGGCGCCATTTGATACAAGGCTTTTACCTAGTAAGAAAATTATCGTTCTAGTGTTCCTGTCTAATCGAATTGATCTTAGTTCTCTATGTGTGACTCTATTGTTTTTGGTGGAAACAAAAATGTGTCGTTGTAGTGTTTAAAATTAAATGTGCAAAACAATTAAAGTAAAAGTGCTCTTAAAGTAAATCTAAGTCTAATTAAAGTAAAGGTGCAAGTATTAAAAGCGAGACTGAACTTAAAGGGCACTGAAGTAAATGACGTAAACTTAAATCTATCTAAGGCAAACTTAAAGTTCGACTAAAACTAAGGCAAGTCTAAAATAAAACTAAGGCAAATAATCTTAAAGTGCAATTAAATAAAAGGCAAGAAAAATCAAAGACAAAAGCTAATAAGAACCTGAATACAGCTCATTCGGAATAAACCTTCGTTTGGAATAATCACTCGTCCTAAATGTCACCTTTGGTTGAAATGATTCTTCTTCACTTGGAATATTACCAAAATCCTTGATCCGGAACAAGTTGGTCTGAATATGTCACTTATCCAAAACAATGCTTCGTTCGGAACTTACTGATTCGGAACTTGTTGGTCACCCTTGATTCGGAAGTTTCCGAATGAACCTCCTTGATTCGGAAGTTTAAAACTTCCGAATGAACAAACACTGACCCGGAACTAGTCCCTTGATTCGGAAGTTTATTCGGAACTTTTGAAGTTCCGAATGAACAGCCTTGGTTCGGAACTTTGGGAACTTCCGAGTGAATGATCGTTGATCCGAAACTTTTGAAGTTCCGAATGAAAAGTGCTTGATCCGGAACTTTTGAGTTCCGAATGAAACTTACTGGTTCGGAACTTTTGAAGTTCCGAATGAATGACAATTGGTTCGGAAGTTTTCCTTCGTCCGGAACTTTGAAAGTTCCGGATGAACAAGATTGGTTCGGAACTTTTGTTGATCCCAAAACTTCCGGATGAACACTTGGTTCGGAACTTTGGAAGTTCCGAATGAACACACTCCCTTGTCTTGATTCAGAAGTTTTCACCCTGAAAGATCAGAAACACAAAACAATCTTCCCGAAGAACAAGGGAAACAGTAGCAGCATGATAATAACAATTTTAATCAAATAAACACAAACGATCTAAATATAATAATAACGAATCAACAGTAATAGCAAACAAACAATTTAAAACACGAAATCAAGTAACTTTAACCAAAATAATCAAACACCACTTGGATCAAAATAAAAGCATGAACATGAACATAACATAAACACATGAATTAAAGAATAAGAAAGGTAGATAAGAGATTGACAAGATAAAATAAAGATTTGACAAGAATTAAAATGAAAACTTACTTGGAATTAAATGGTAATTAAGGTGCATAACATGAATTTAAATTGACAAGAAATTAAAGGACAAGGTATTTAAATGTGGAAGACTAATTGTCACTATTAGCCAACAACAGTGAAAAATGACTAATCCTAATCTATTTATAGGGGAGGATTTAGGAAGCTTCCTCCCCTCTTTCCTTTTCTCTTAATTGCATAATTAAGTCCCTCCTTCTTTTAATCTTCATTAATTGCGTACTTAGTCCTTTTCTTCTAATCTTCTTTAATCTTGGACTTAAGGGACTTTTGACTTCGGGATTTCTTTTGAACTCGTCTTTAAATTCTTCAATAAAATAGACTTGAATTCTTCGGCTTTTGATAAACTTCCGTCTTTTGACTTTTTCTTCGATAAATCTTCAGAATTGGTCGTGGACTTCCGTTCTTTTTGCACTCTTGACTTCTTGACTTCGTCTTTCATCCTTTTCTTCAATAAAAGCCTGTAAATGCCCGTGAATGTCCGTGTTTTCTCCACTTTTCACCTTTTCATCCTAAATCACAACAAAAACACAAACCACGTATAATTCCGACATAAAAGACATAAAATACACGTTTTGGTCCGGTTATTATTGTAATTAAGTGGTAGAAAAGATGGGTGTTTACACACCTATCAAGACGCGTGGGATCGTTTTAAGGAATTACTTAGGCAATGTCCTCACCATGGTTTTTCCGAGTTGCACCAAATCGATACGTTTTACAACGGTCTTAGTTTTCAAGAACAAGATTCGTTGAATTCCGCCGCCGGTGGCAATTTTTTGTGCAAAACTCCGAAAGACGCTTTAATGATTATCGAGAATCGATCCAAGGTTTACCAACTCCGCAACGCACCGAGTGTTGCCAATGTCGCCAATGTTAGTAGTTCTAATCGTGACATTGAGAGAGTTGACGCGAAAGTCGATAAGTTGACGAATGTGTTTACGTCTTTTCTCATTGAGATGCAAAAGAAAGACGCTCCCGCTACGGTGAAAGCGGTTGAGGTTTCGTGTACGTTTTGTGGTGGACCTCATAATTATTACTAGTGTGCGGCTACGGATGGCCAAACGTCGAATGTGAGTGCGTTAAACAACATTTTTTCTAATCAAAATCAAAATAACGCCGGTCCATCACAACAAGGCAATTATAACCGAGGCAACAATTTTTCGAATCAAAATCATAACAATTTTCAAGGAAACAATCAACAAGGAAATTTTTCGAATCAAGGAGGTTATAATCAAGGTCGTAATTTAAGTTGGCAAAACCGAGATAACAACAACAACCAAAACTCGAGTTTTCAAAACAACGCTAATCAAGGAAACAATTTTTCGAATGGTAATCAAGGGAATTTTCAAAGAAGTAATCAAAACAAAGGGAACTTTAATGCTAATCAAAATAGTTCGTCAAACGATTTTCAAGAATATATGAAAACGAATGAGGCTAATATGAGACGATTAGAGGGACAAATTGATATTTTGAAAAACGAATTTTCCAACACTTTGAAAGGTCAAAATAATAAAATTGAACAAGGTCAAAGTGAGATTAAAAAGATGTTTTCGGCAATCATGAGCAATCAAGCGAGTTCGTCTTCGAGTACGTTACCTAGTAACACCGTACCCAATCCGAAGGAACAATGTAAAGCCGCCTCGTCTATTGGAAAAGGTCGTGTGATTACCCCTAACCTTGATGGATTTAGAGTTGTTTCTTCCTCTCGACCCTCTACTTCTAATACGCCTTCATGTTCTAAAGTCGAAGGGATGAACGTGGTGACCAAGGAAAAGAGTGCACACCCTCGTGTACCTCAAATTCCATCCACGGTTCAAAAAGAGAGCTTCATCGACCTCACCAAAGTAACCCTTGAAGAAACTTGTGCATCGATCCTTCTTAAAATACCTAAAAGGCATATGCCGAGAAAGGAAGAGGATCTGGGCCAATTTCTATTACCTTGTGATTTTTCCGAGATTGGGGGATGTTTAGTCCTTGCCGATTTAGGTGCTAGCATCAACCTTATGCCTCATTCTCTATGGAAATTGATGAGATTGCCTAGACTTACCCCCACGAACATGACTATCGAGCTTGCAAATTGTACTCCACTTATACCAATTGGAATAGCTGAGGATGTCTATGTTAAAATTAGAAAGTTTGTTTTTCCCGCGGATTTTGTTATATCCGATTACGAGTGTGACCCTAAATGTCCCATTATTTTAGGCCGACCATTTTTATCAACGGCTCGAACCGTGATCGACATCCACGAGGGGAGACTTACTATGAGATATGGGGAGGATAAAATGGACTTTTTTACGAGTAAATCCCAAGTGTCTTGTGATAATGAAAAAACCGAGGTTTCAAAACCTAACGTTTCTAAACCTAATGATTTCAAAATGTTAACTTTAGCGGAAAGTATGAGGCTTGACGCATGTTTTGAAAGAATAAGAACGGTTTTAAAGATGATGATTTTAATGATAAAGAATACGTGTACCTAATTCAAAAAGGGATGCGTAAATTTATGGATGAAAACTCACGTTGGGATGTATTTAGTGAAACAAGTGAAACACCAATTCTGAAGGGTGACGTTAGTGCCATCACGACAAAGACCAATATGGGCTCGTCTTCACCACCTTCGAAGGACCATGACTTTGAGGCCCATACTTCTAAACCCATTGAAGTGCCTCCCACTCCTAGCCCCAAATCCATTAAGGCTAAGGAAGTGGCCCAACCCAATGCAATCTCACCCATCATAGAAATGTCACCTAAGCATAGCCCAAGGGCTTGTAAGACCATGGTTGTGACTCTCGAGAAATCCACTCGATAACTTGCTCACATCGACACTTTCTTTGATGGCGATGGTGATTTTGCCGAGATCGAGCATATACTTGCTAATCCGCCATCCATCTTCGAGGATTTACCCTTTGATAAATCTTCAAATGAAGAGGACGATCTCATGTCGAAAATTTCTTATGATGATGAGAATGACGACACTTTCACAACGTACTCGAATTCCGTATACAAACCTATTTTTCATCATAATCCCATTTTTGATGATGAATTCGAGAACATTGATGACCATATCATCGATCCTCCTTCGTTTCACGATTGTGATGATGAAGAATTCTTTAAGGAGGTCGATGAATTTCTTGCTATAGACACAAGTCCCATTCTCGAGGAGTTACCTTATAAACACTCCTCATTTGAGAATGACGTTTACCACATTCGCGAGGATCTAACTTATCAACGATCCCCACAAAAGAATGATGGTTTCGTGCTTGATCGTGATCTCTTCGAGAGAGTTTCTAAAATCATCAAAGAGGGGAATGACAAACCATGGTTTGGCAAGCCTATCTATGACGAAGAAATCGATGAGATCGACGTTCATGAAGATGACGAGTATGTAGACTCCGAGGGGGCGGTGTTCTTTATTGATCGACGTTTTGAGAACTTATATAATCCACCACCCCCTAACCGCGACTTAAATGTGAGGATTTTTAGCGCGACTAATTTTGAATTTTACACGCCAAATATTTTCGACATTATCAAATCGGGTTTTCATAAAGAGTTTTTAAACGATGAAAAAGGAAAAGATTTTAAAAATGTTTTAAAAGATTTTTCTACATGTTTAACTCCGTCATCACCGCGTTTTATGAGTGCTACCACCTCGTCTACTCCTTTTGACGACGGTTGGTGTGGATCTAGTGTGGGGGAAGCTCCATATGTTCCCTCACATTTCTCCACCGAGGACGAGATTTACGATCCCGGAATTGCTTGTAAAGGGAAATCTCGGTCTTCCACTGATGCAATAAATGGAAAATCTTTTCGTTTGCTTGGTGTGAGTCTACCTCGAGTAGCTCATTATGTTCACTTACCCATTGCCCCACCTTTCTACTTCTTATCTCTTTTCTTATACCCCTTTGGGGTTCTAGCATATGTTGAAGTGGCGTTGGTTCGTTTATCCCATGAAAACGAGGACACCATCTTCGACCCCGGTATTTTTCATCATGAAAGGAATTAGTCCTTAGTACCGGTTGCTTTTGGGCATTGTTTATCATGTAAGCCCCATAAAAAACAACCATACCAAGATTATCCCTAAATGATCACACTTATGGGGATTCGAGTCGAGCTTTTGACTCGGTTAACAAAAACAAGGTGCCTCGTGGGGGATTCTCATGCTTATCCTTGTACATATTATCGCTTTTTTAGTTAACCTAATGTGGGGACTTGTGCTCTTCCAACCTTTGTTTCGTGGTTGTTTGTGATTGTGATTTATTAGGTTCATCGTCATCATTGAAGCCTCTCGTGTTCGTTTTACGGATCACTCGAGCTTCGATCGTTGCCTTTGGAGATTCCGATATCCGATGATCTCCTTTTATGTTCTAACGTTTATCTTATTAGCATAATTCATAAACGGCTTTTAGGTTATTGCCCTTTCCATGCTCGAGATTAAGCATTCGACTTCGTCTCTAGTATGGGGGTGTTTTCACCCCTAGACTCGAAACATTGAGGACAATGTTTAGTTTTAGTATGGGGGGGGTGAGTAGATACTTCACCTTGCTTACGTCACCACGCTATCCGATATTCATCTATTTGTTATCGTTTTATGCAAAATAAGGCTAAAAATGGCCAAATTTTAAATTTTTTTCTTGTTTTTCGTAAGTGTTTAAGACACGAATGTAGGTTTTCCGATGGTGAGAATAAGAGTAATTTTTGACTCGACCGTGCGTGTTGAGCACTTAACTACGATTCCTTAACTTTTTAGGCTAAGTCTCTTAAATGAGGACGAGAAATGATAGAGTTATTTCTAAGTCTCGTAATCGTCACGATCTCATGTGTAGTAATTATTAGCTTATTCTCCCCACGCTTTTGCATAATAAATTGTTAATAAATATTGATTTAGCGGTTTAGTCACTATTGTTGGTTTCTAATTTATTTTAGTAGCTTCCATGTAATTAAATTGGGAAAACATTAAGGTATCGCCAGCGTCACGGTTTTGAAGTATTGGCACCCGAATAATCGAAAGCTTCACCTAATAATAAGATTTCAAGTGCTCACCTAAATTAAGCAAAAATTTAAAGCTCACAAGGCCGAAAAATCTATGCCCAAATTGAAAGTGAATCAAGCCTTAATCTTTGAAGCTTTAAAGATCCAAAATTCGCTTTAGCGTGAGGATATACGTCTTTGGCTAATAAAACCACCGATGAGGCGGATAATAAAAGGCAAGGCAAGACCAAAGTCATAATAAAAGCTTCATGGCGAAGTTGAATAAAAGATGGAGGTAAACCATGATAATAAAACCACCGATGATGGCAGATAATAAAAGTCATGATAATAAGTCTCATGTTCAAAACCGTTATAAAACCGTGTTTATCGATCCTTCTTGTTGACTTAATTTTTTGACATCGTTGTCTATTAGGGTGAATTATTAATTCGATGATTTTGGTTACACCGTTAAGACTCTATTTTTAGACTTAATCTCTATTCACGCATAAGTCAATGATGTATCCTCGTGATCATTAAGACAAAAATAAAATATAAGAGATACCAAGTAGGAATAAGGGAGTTTAGGTTCGTAATTAACACTCATGAGATATGATTGTGTTGCTAACTTATAATAACAATGATCTCGTTACACGCTTAGCATGGAATCGAGTGAAAATCGAGGATGACGAACTTATCTCTATGAGGCATTCACGTGTTCTTATTATTTGACCCTAAAAGTCACTTTATCGTGATGAAAACAATACATTATGTCTAAAACACGTGTAGTAGTTTATTTAAGTTTACGTTTTCAATAAATGTCATCATAAAATGAATTTTGGAAGTGCTACGATACTTAATTCTAGTATTGCGTGGGGACACGGCAATGGTTTAGTATGGGAGAGTGATGAGACTGCAATTATACATAGTCTCATCGTCCAAATCGGGCTTAAAACGATTAAAATATCATCAAAATACCCAAAAATGTGCTTGTATTTGTTCATTGTGTATTTCAGGTACAGATATCGTGAATTCACCAAAAGATTACAAGAATGAAGCAAAAACGAACACGGGAAATGAAGCCGCACAAAGAAACGGACCTGAACGATGATTTTCTAAAAATACCCTTGAAGAATTGAAGAATTATAAGATTGGTCCCTCAAGTTTGAAGACTTTTCACTTTAGGTCCTTGTAAATCTCAAATATTACAAGTGGGTCCTTTAACTTTCAAGATATGTCATCAATGGCCCTTGAAGATTGCTAAAAATGACAAATATAGTCCTTGTGCAAAGTTTGGAAATACCATGTGCAAATGTGACAAGTTGTCCATAAATTTTACAAGGGAAATGGGAATGATATGCTGTTTAACTTCATATGTAGACTTTTGGAAAGCCTGGGGGGTTGTTTTGGCAAACATAAAACCCAAACCCAGTCCAAACCCGAACTTAGCCCACCCAAAACCCAAACCAACACCCTATACCCGACCTTACCCAACCAACTACCCTAATACTACGTTTATAATTAATTGTTTTTCAATTTAATATATAAACTACACATTAAACACCCCCTGTAGCATAACCCACAATCAAATCCCCCAATTAACCCCATAAACCCTATATAATACCCATAATCAATTGACTTTATATGAGAAGGGTTTTTAATATTAACTTGCACAAGATAAAGCTAAAGCCAAGTACTAACAAACCCATGTGCAGACTGCCATCCACCTCAGCACATGTAGCCAAAGATGACAACACAAGATCACAGGATTGCAATGAAGAATACCAATTGATGGTTTAGATGAGGTTCCTTGGTCCCCAATCCCATCAAACGTCCATAATTCATCCTGGGTGTCAACATTTGTTAGCCAGAAATTCGAATTTTTGGAATATACCAAAGAATCAAAGGGCATTTGTGGTATTTGATTGAATATTATGAAGACATCAGAGCGAGGGTTTTTAGTTTCCTTTCTCTATAAATGTAATAGCTTAGGTTGTATTCTCCTTGTTCCAATTTTTATAAAAAGTTTGTAATATATGAATTTTTATATCAATTGAGTTCCCTATTACTTTTCATTGCAATTCTTTAAATTTCCAGTCTTTTAAATATTGTCATTCACTTTCCTTGCACAATTTTCATTCCAAGTTCTATTTATTCCAAATCCAAGTTTTTGGTTTGGAGAAGTTACTGTAGCAGCAGCTCATTGGATAGCTTATCATACAAATAAGCTAGCTAATCGGGTTCTTAGTTGGTTCATCTCATTTGGTTTCAAGGCTTACAAGAAAAGGAGTTGGTTTCTTTTCTTCAAAGTGGTCAAGTTTGGTTTAATATTGGTTTTGTATCCGAGGTGAATAAGCTGGTGGGGATAAGCTATAAGGGTTTGTGGTATTGAAAGAAGTTGAAAACGGTTGTCTAGAGCTCATAGTAAGATTGGTTAGATAGCAAGCTATTGGACCCAATGTGAGTGTCTTGTTCCCCTTTTCACTTTTTCTTTTAGTGTAAACTGCTTATAACTTATTTTGTATGCTTATTTGTCTCTTTGATTTTATTGCTTGTTTGCATCTATGTATCTGTTTTTGCTTATAATGTTTACTCAAGTTAATTATTTTTGCCTTTAATCTCATTCTCTTAAGTTTAAATATTCAGTTTCTGTTGGAAAACTAGTGTTTGGATGAACTCATATCACTGTCACTAGCTTAGGTTATAGTTCTAGGTACTATTGCATCACACTTTGGAGATTAGAAATCGCATAGATCAACTTTTGTTTCATCTTAAAAGTTGAAAAGTATAAAAAGTATGGTTCATTTAACTTTATGTTAAGTAAAATTCAGCAAGTCACTAATTTTGAGTGTTTCATGTTATTAGTTGCCTTTTTTGTTTGATTTCTTTGTGTTTTTTTATTTATTTATATAAACCTTAGATAGTTATTGGTACTTGTAGGCTATCACTACTTAGGACCTTGTTCTGAGCTTTCATTTGGATGTTTTTAACGTAGGTTAAAATGGAAAAACACACCAGCAGGTGGTGTGGCTTTGATTTTTAGCTTTAGGGTTTGAAATTTGGTACAAGTGTAGTTTTAGGATAGTATTTTAGGTTAATTATCTGGTATTAGGTTTACGAAGGCTTTTG
Source organism: Glebionis coronaria (assembly GCA_025667525.1). Taxonomy (NCBI): domain Eukaryota; kingdom Viridiplantae; phylum Streptophyta; class Magnoliopsida; order Asterales; family Asteraceae; genus Glebionis; species Glebionis coronaria. The sequence continues at coordinate 452,440,777 of CM046875.1, read as the reverse complement.
GTGGCTCAAGTAAGGCTGTTTAAGCCACTGTCACGGAAACAATAGTCCACAGGCCCTTTTTCTGTCATTTTTGCTGATTTTTGTTGATTTATGGCATGATTGTTGCTTAAGTTTGTGTGTTTTTGTATTTGTTATTGACTCCCCATACAGTAGGTTTTTCTTTGTTGTCCGAGAACGCTGCAATTTTTTTTATTTTTTTTTAGTGTTGTCCGTTATCGGACAACACTGAACTTGGACAAGCTTGTTGTCTGGTGATATCTTGGACAACACTGAAGTACTCCACCATGGGGTACTTTGGGGTACTTTTGTTTTTAGCCAATTTTTTTAATTTTTTTTAACTTTTTCATTTTTCCCTTTGTTAATTTAGTTAAAAAAAGATTTTTGGAAAAATAAAATTTACTTTTAGCATTATTTTATTATTTTATATATTATTTTAGTTTAAAAGTGTTTTTAGCCTTTTAAAAATAGAAAAATAGTTTTAAAAATTTAGGAAAAATATTTTTTAGTCTATAAATAATATAAGTGAGTTATTATTTTAATAAAATAATATTTTGGGCTTTTTCTTAATTATATTTAATTTTAGGGCTTTAATTAGCATTCAAAATTGAATATTTAATTAATAAAAGGTTTTAAAATATATTTATTAGATTTTTATTCTTATTTATATTATTTTAGACTTATTTTAATCTTTTAATTAATTTTTAGGTTTCATTTTTAATTTTGTCGCGTTTTACGTAATTACGTCATCGTTTTACGTCATAACATCGTAGTTTAATCGTAGTCGTAGCTCGTCTTTACTTTTTCTCTCTTAAACCAAAAACGTCACTAATCCAAACTTTGATTTTATATTATTGGCACATTAATCCACACACCTCCTTCGAGAACGAACCCGCATTTATTCGGTTTTACGTTTTTCCTAAAGCGTAAGACTTAATACTTGCCACTCATACGCGTTTTTCCTAAAATGTGTACGATTATCCTACATCAGGGAGCTATGAGCCTCAGCTAACAATGCTTCCCGGAGTTCTTGGTCATCAGGAACGCAAAGTCTCGTGCCCTGCCATAAGATACCATTTGCATCTACTCGAAATTCTGTCTGCTTCTCCAAATTCTGAATTATCGCCCAAATTTCTCCATCATCTTTCTGAGCTTCCATGATCTTAGAGAGTAACTCGGGTTCCACTATAAGATTAGCCCAGTAACCCTGCTGTCCACGTACCATGATCTCTATGTCGAGTCGCTCCAAGTCTCTTATAATTTCCTCCTCAATTTTAATGCCGTTTATCATTCCAGACTTTCTACTAAGTGCATCTACCACTACATTCGCCTTTCCGGGATGATATTGCAGATTAATGTCATAATCCTTCAAGAGCTCTAACCATCTCCTCTGTCTCATGTTCAATTCACGCTGAGTGAAGATATACTTCAAGCTCTTGTGGTCCGTGAAAATGTCACATGATTCTCCATACAAGTAGTGCCTCCATATCTTCAATGCAAACACGACTGCTGTAAGTTCCAAGTCATGCGTAGGGTAATTTTCCTCATAAGGCTTAAGCTGCCGTGAAGCGTACGCGATCACTTTCCCATGTTGCATGAGAACACAACCAAGTCCCTTCCCTAATGCATCACTATAGATCTGAAATCCACCTGTACTAGATGGGAGAGTAAGAATCGGTGCAGATACTAACTTCTACTTTAGGTCTTCAAAGCTCTTCTCTCGTTCTTCGGTCCAGACGAATTTCTCCCCTTTCCGCATCAATTTGGTCAATGGTAGTGCTAACCGGGAAAAGTTCTCCACAAACCTACGGTAATAACCAGCTAAGCCTAGGAAACTACGAACTTCAGTTACTGATGTCGGTCTTGTCCACTTGCTAATAGCCTCAACATTTGATGGATCCATCATGATTCCTTCTGCTGATACAATGTGACCTAAGAATGCCACCTTTTCCAACCAGAACTCACACTTGGATAATTTAGCATACAACTGCTTCTGGCGAAAAATCTGTAGTACTGTACGAAGATGGTCTTCGTGTTCCTCCTTGGACTTAGAGAAAATCAGGATGTCGTCAATGAAGACAATGACGAACTTGTCCAAAAAATCATGGAAGATTCTGTTCATCAAATCCATGAACACTGCTGGAGCATTGGTAAGGCCAAATGGCATGACTACAAATTCGTAGTGGCCATACCGTGTACGGAAAGAGGTCTTGGCGATGTCCTGCTCCTTAACCCATAGCTGATGATAGCCCGACCTAAGATCAATCTTGGAGAAATGTTTGACCCCTTGGAGTTGGTCAAACAGATCGTCAATCCGTGGTAGTGGATACCTATTCCTGATGGTAATCTTGTTGAGCTCGCGATAGTCTATGCAAAGACGCATACTGTCGTCCTTCTTCTTAACGAATAAGACCGGTGCGCCCCATAGAGACGCGCTCGGTCGAATAAATCCTCGTTCTAGAAGTTCTTGCAATTGATCCTTCATCTCCTTCAACTCTATGGGAGCCATGCGATAAGGAGCCTTGGAAATCGGCTCAGCTCCTGGGATGAGCTCGATATTAAATTCTACTTCACGTGCGGGTGGTATGCCCGGAAGTTCTTCTAGAAATACATCTGGAAATTCTGACACTATCGGTTGATCCTGAATTGATGGGGATTCAGCATCCATGTCATGAATAGTAACTAGATAACCCTCACAACCATGTGAAAGTAATGCACATGCTTGCAGGGTTGATATGATTTGTATAGACCTTCCGGGTACGAACCCGTTGTGAATGTACTCTAGCGCATTTACATCACCTAAGATGACTCGATATGAATGGCAGTCTATGGTATCATGATGCTTGGATAGCCAATCCATGCCCAAAATAATGCAAAATCTTTCATGTCCAGTGAAAGTGCGTCAACAGGACGAACCTTGTCGTCAAATTATAGGGGAAGGCTCTTGTACACATGGGTTATGCGTACAGAGTCTCTCAAAGGCGTAGAAATACTCATTATATTCTCTAGTGGCATGGGGAGTATCCTAACATTCTTGGCATAAGTAGTAGAAATGACCGAGTGAGTAGCACCCGTATCAAACAGAACACATGCAGCTTGACCATACATATACAAGATTCCAGTGATGGTACCTGTAGACTTATTGTCCTGATCACGAGATGTCATGTAAACGCGTCCACTAGTAGGAGGCGGCTTGGTTTTAGCATGTCCTAATGTACCCTCCATCTCGCCCTTGCGGCAATCCTTCATGCGATGGCCAGGAAGACCACACTTGTAGCATGCGTCGCTGTCGCGACGACATGGCCCTGGGTGCCTACGATGGCAAGTAGAGCAAAGAGGATGAGTATATCCTCCAGCAGGTGTCCTGACTGGCTGAGAGCCTGATAAAAACAATATGCATGAGACATGATAATAGGCACAAAGGACAATTCGGATAATCGTAAGATTGAATACCAGTGATAGCTGGACGGTTAGGCTGTGAACATCTATGGTTCTGGTCCCTCCGGTTACCATGATTCCTGTTAGAAGATTTGCTAATGTGTCAGAATTAAGAATTATAACATGTAATCATAAGAAAATGCGTAAGTTTAAGGACCTGCTGCTGTTGGAGTGTCCAGCGTTGTTACGGTAATTATCATTACCGCCACGCCTATCCGTAGCAGAACGATCGTATGTCTGACCGTTTCCCTTGGGCTGATTAGGCTGTTGCTGAGTAGTCGGCTGAGACCGGTCCCCAGTCTTCTTCCTGGAATATACAATTTAAAGAGATGAAATATTGACATATACTGAAAGAATACGGATTGATCACCGTTTGAATACGAATGTTTACCTCTTATCGGGTCTCTCTGCTTCCCCGAACTCATCTCTTTCCTGCAGCATATCTAGCTTACATGCTGCATCGGCCACTTGTGCCACCGTGTTTAACGGAGCACCTTCTAAGTTATTGGCAATCATTGGAGAAAGGGCCCAACAAAAATGTTGTGCCTTCTCTTCAGTAGTGCCTACGGCTGCTCTTAGGACACCAGCGAAACACAGGAAACGCTGTATGAAATCACTGCTATTTTCCTCAGGTTGCTGGCTAATAGTGTAGTATTCACTCATGAGCCTATTCATTCCTTCTGTGGGAAAGATGCGAGGTGGGGGAGGATAGTCCTGCAAGTCTGCATTGGCAGCTGCAACCATCTCCCGGATATTGTGTGTGTTTACCATCTGGCAATATAACATAAAATACATGATTAAACTGATCAAAAGTTAAACTATATACATGAAAAAAATTTATACCAATAAATCATGAGAAAAATTTTATGTAGGAAAAACTAGTACATGAATGCATGATGCCGTTTTATGAAAACTTTTGTATGCGCAAGAGTGAACGCCTATGGTCAGTTCACTCAAAATAAAAGACATGGCGAGGGGACGCCAATGGGTCGGTCCTAAATTTTAAAAGTTTCGATAAAACACATGCGACTAAATAGGGCCAGTCCTGTACCAACCATTACTTAGTCATAAACCTGCGACAATGACATATATATGTATGCATGAAAATGATGAATGCATGAAAACCGACTGTCAGTTCTAGGAAGACTATAGTGACTACCCACTAATCACAGGTCATGTTTTGAGAGCCTACAGGTCGAAGCCTTGGCTCTGATACCATAATTGTAACACCTCATTTTGATAAATGAAATGTCACGCGTGATTATGGCGTGTCATCAAAGCATACAAGGATATATGTATAAAACATTACATGACCATAAAGGAAATACCGGAATCAAACATCGGTACCCCAAAAGTAGAACTCATCACACATAAACATAAGTACTGTAAATGAAAGGACTAAACAATGTCCATGGAAATGAGTATCAAAGTATAAAGAAATGCATAAAGTAAAGAAGGCTAGGAAGCTTCCAATCCATATGCACGTACGCTTAAAGTCTAAGAGCGTCCCTGAGTACCTGCCGTTTTGGGAACATGAAAAGGAAAACGGCTGAGCATAATGCTCCATGCACAGATATACAAGTAAATCATGAATAATATAAACCTATAAGCATAGAGCAGCGGAAAAGACTATGTCCTGGATAACCTGGTTATATCTTAGTAAAACTAGTTTTATAGTTTGAAAATTCTTATGTTTATCTTGTAAAAACTGTTTAACATATTTACCATTAGCCAATATAGGTAATGAATTATCACGTGCATGAATACTTGGAGGGGTGACCTCGTCATGCAAATTAGAGGGGCTGCCTCTAATTTAATATACTTGTTTGGGTAGGAGGGATCAACTCCTTGTGAAGGATGCAAGGAACACACCACATTCACCTGAATAATCTGCTGAAAAAATTTAAACTAGGATGCACCCATACGCCCCACCTAATGATAATAATATGCCCAAAAGCCGAAGGGACGCAACGAGCTATCACTCTGTCGTGGTGGAGTCATAACACTGGTGCCTCCAGTGTTATGGTTATGGTACCTCCATAACTAGGTGAAACTGGTCATGCATGTATATGGCTTTAGGTATTCTAATTAAACATAAGCAATTCAAAAACATATAAAACATATACTGGGGAAACAGTTGGCTGCATACGGGGAAATCATAATAAGGAAGAATGTCCATACTGAAAGGACGGAGAATCCGTACCTTGTGTCCAGTTAACGAAGAAGACAAACGGAAGAGAGTCCTACTTCGGTATCACTAATGCTACATAAATACATACGTGTATAAGTATCTGATTACTGAGTACGTAACTGGTTTTATATCATGTCTTAGCTTGTTTTATATGTTCATGTCATGTTTTACTGATTTAAGCTTTATACTGTGTTTATCATGTATTCTGTCTATTTTGTTTAAGTATTTCTTGTATTTCATGTAATATTATACTTGTTGTGTAATAAAAAAGTAACTTTCTAAAAATAGCAGGTTTCCTAAAATAGAAAGTTTCCAAAAATAGAAAGTTTCCAAAAAATAGAAAGTTTCCAAAAATAGAAAGTTTCCAAAAATAGATTTACTGCTTAAAACAGATAAGTTTCTAAAAATAGAAAGTTTCCATAAACAGATTAGCTGCCTTAATTAAATAAGTTTTTAAAAATAGAAAGTTTCCATAATTAGATATAAGCTGGATTATTAAGCTAATTATATAAGTTTAAGTGTTTACTGATTAATATTCTAAGTCATGTAGTTAAACAGTATAGTTTATTAATTATTTCATGTGAATTAAATAAACTATAGGTTAAAGTATTTAATTAAATATAACATGATTTAATTAAATAAAGGTAAACATACTTAGGTTAAAACATGTATTCTTATCTATTAATAATATAACCTAAGTCATGTAAATTAATTAATTATAAGTCATGATTTTAATAATTAATTAATTATATAGTCTAATAAATGATAATTACTTAGGTTAAAATTCATGTATTAATAATAATATTAATAACCTAAGTCATGTATAAATTAAATTAATCATGTACATGTTTTTAATTAATTTAATTTAGTTCTTGTAAAAATAAACTTGTAAAAATAATTAACCTTGTAAAAACAACCCATGAACCGAACCCGTGAACCGGTCACAAACGCACCCTTGGTCAAAACCTAGCCGCCGGCTAGCAAAAGTTCCCACCGGCTAGCCGGTGGTTCCCTTTGCTGCCGCGGCATGGGGGGTTCCCCCCTGCTTTTCTTATTTAGCCACCGGCATAAGACGGTGGTGGTTTTTGTTTTAGCCGAGACCCACCCGAGCACAAACATACCCCGACCGAGGTCGGGGTCCCTTTTCCTCCTGCGGCCGAGACACAAAACCACCACACCGAGACCTTGAGGTCTCGGTTGGTGTGAATCAAAACAAGCCGAGACCCCCTTGGGGCTCGGTTCATGCATCGGCCACAACAAACACCCCTTAACCATGACTTATTTTACCCCCCATGATTTTATAACATGTAGTTACTTGTTTTTAAATACACCATGATTTTATGTGTTCTTGATTAAATAAAACAATAAAGGAAAAGAGGTTTAAAGATATACAGATCACGTGAATCAAAGGAGGACGAACACACTAACACCCTTGCAATAAATCAAACACCGAAAATCAACCAACACACCTTGTGTGTGTGTTCTACCCGGCGGCCAAGGAGAGGAGAAAGAGAGATTAGGGTATTTCTTGATTTCTAATTTTTGTTATTATGAAACTAAGTTTTCCCTTTTTCCTTGTTTAGTAAAATTGCATGGGCTTGGCCCTTGTTTCTTGTCTTGTCCGCGGGTAAGGGGGCCCACAAGGGGTAACCAGAATGTTTTTACGTGTCTAATATTTAGTGTGTTCTCATGTTCGTGTTTTATGTGATTAAAATAGTTATCGTTCGTGTCTTATTATATTTATTCATGATCGTAATAAATATACATAAATACGTAATACTAAGCTCGTGATTATTTACGTTCATGATTTCATGTTCGTATGTTCGTGATTATAATTATTATTGAAATAATTATCGTGTCTTAATACGTATTAAATACTTATCGTGATATAACACGTACGTAATACTTATAATTTTTGTTCGTGAAACGTAAACATGCTATAAAAGGAAAGTTCTAATCATGTACGTACGGTCGTAAGGGTACTATTCATGGTAAAGTCATGCGGGTTTTACAATGACTCTAACACTATATCCAAGTATTAACAAACTTGGATCTACACAACTAACACCTCATCCAAGGATACCCATCACTTGGATCTTCTACCCTTACAAACACATCCAAGTGAACCCAACACTTTGATCTTCTGCATATACATAGTAGGAAAACAATGACTTGATCTAGAAGGAGAGATCTTCATCATGTTATGAACACAACACTTCATGGTAATGACAGTGTTCTTCTCTTTGCACTTGAGAGGATGAGAGGATTGAAGGAGAGAATCACATCTTAAACAAGATTAATCTAACTAACTAATCAAGGAGTTTAAAGATGTTTTTGAAGAAACTATGCAAAAAGGGTTGAAAGAAAAGATGGAAATGATCCACTATTTATAGGACAACAATGCAACGGCTATAAAGACCGGCGGTTCCTTAAGTGCCCCCGCGGTTCCTTATCAATAAGGAACCGCGAGTTCCTTTAAGGAACCTCTGGCTTGGAGACCGTGCATTTTTGTCCTTTAGTGGGGAAATACCATCTGGGGTAGTTTATACCCTCAAAGGATATTCCTTTGGCATATGGAATATGCCAAATTCAAATTAAAGAATATTCTTTGGAATATGCTTTAGGGAATATTCTTTGGAATATTCCAAATTCAAATTTCCATTTTCTTTTTATTAAACATTTTCTTAAAAATAAAGTTTATTAAATTTTTTTGTCACATTTGATTAAATGTGAGTTTTAATAAAATATTAATCCTTGATCACTTAGTTAGGTTAATGACATGTTTATTCATACCTTGAGTGATTCATGCCGAATGTAATCTTGGAGATGTCGAGAGAAGTATTCAACTGTATTCTTGATTGATTACGAGTACCTTAACATTTTATATGATGTATTATGAATTATACGTTTGTCATCAACAAAACACAAGAGATTATATCGACAAAACATCGTAATGTTTGCACTGACAATCTCCCCCTTTTTGATGATGACAAACAAGTAAACCGTAACGCATATTAAAATGTAAAAGTTACTCGTTTACACTTACTTCTCCCCTTCAAAAAGGTAGTCAACGTCTTTGAAGAAGAGAAGATCAACGTCGAGAGAGCACACATCCAAAGTGGTAATCATCGATAACACGTCATTTGAAGAAGAGAAGAATTGACGTCACGAGAGTTTGCATCTGAAAGGTAGTCTTTATTTGTAGAAGAAGAGGATAGAATTCGATAGAACATGCATCCAAAAAGCTAATCATCCATTGTGGTTGTCGGTTGAGAAGCGAGAATCCAAACCGTAGACCCATCATCTAAAGATATTGAGCTTGCGTCATCCTAGTGAAGTCTTCAATCACCATAGGTTAACCAACTCCATGCATAATAAAATGCTTATCTTCGAGATTCCAAAATTCATTACTTTCAAGAAGTTCGAAGAATGCAATTTAAGTGAGTCAATGATCGCAAATGCAATGAGTTGAACTCTTAAAAATGCTCCCCCTTGATATGACCTCCCCTTTTCTTGAGGCACCAACAAAGCAAGAAAAGTGACGAGCTACAAAGAAGGGTTAGAAAAGTCCTACAAAACAAATTTAGTGGACAAGATTATACATATAGCAAGGGTCACCCAAGCGGAATTAGCTTTAAACATCCCGAGTACAAAGAGAGGGAATCAAGAGAAAGCTAAAACAATCTTAACTTTTAGAAGTGTCAAAATATGACAAGTTAAGAAAAATAAGAGGGATATTAGATAGAAAAAAGAATCCAACTTATTTTGGTGATACCAAAAAAAAAGAGGACTAAGAAAGAAAAGAAATGTCCAATTTGTAAGAAAAATATTGTCAAGAGGAAATACTCCACTTTAATATTATGGCAAAAATACCAAACTAAAGAGAGTATGACATGGACAATAAAACAATTCCACATAGTCGAAAAGAGAGGAAGAATGACTAATGAAAAGGAAAACAAGGATGATAAACAAGTCGTTTGCACAAACAATGACACGCACTGAAGAAAGAAGTGTGCACGTGATGCTATCAATCCAAAGACAAGTCACAGAAGAGGATCTTGACAAGATCAATTCACAATTGTTGGAATAGAGGTAGAAAAGAAACATCCATACCAATTGTAATGATAATATGTCAAAGGGTTAAAATCTTAGAATTTGGAATCACCCAATAAAATTCAAGATTTAACCAAAATCCTCTCAAAAGGTTAAAAACTTAAAATTGTTGGAATCACCCAATCCAATAGTAAATTTTAACCGCAATCAACTCTCAACAACAAGAAAGACAAAAAATCCCAAATCAAAGACATTTTTGACCTTAAAAATAATTCCTTTAGAAAGCTCCAAAAGCTTTTTAAGTTGGTGTTAGCCTCAAAATATAGAGTCAAACAAGAATGTTCGGTCATAGGTTTATATTATAACCTTTAGTAGAACATTGTAATAGCTAGTTAAAATAGTCGTGACATTACGGGCTTGATGGCTAGCTTAAAAGGCCTCTTTCAAGGTACTAAGCATTTATTCAAGCCCGACCCAATCAAACTATAGCCCATTTAAGCCACATGTAGGCATAGGCTATAAATACCCTTCCTAGCATGTTAGGAAGGGTGTTGGTTGTCTCATTTTCTAATCTAATCTCTCAAAAGTTTAACACACACTTCTCTCTACTTTCTCTCACTACTTTCTCTCTCTAGAAACCTTCCATCTTTTATCTACCTTTCTTTCTTATTTATTCTCGTATAATCATCACATATTTTAGGGACAACAATTGGTATCAATCGCCATGGGGTAGTTTTTGTGATTCGTTGTTGCTATTACATTGGGTCGGTGTGATTTACTCCTAACATCATCCCGAATTCAAGTATTTTCTTATTTTTCGTTGTGTTTCGTGTTCTAAATCATACTATAGATTATCTACATACTTGTGGTAAGATTTTGGTTACTTTGGTTTGGATTGAAACACGAATTCCCAGGTAAAGTTCTCATCTTTCTTGTTGCCTACAAGTCTCGAACTTCTTACTTGCTACGATCTGAATATTGCGATCGCATAAACCTGGGGTTTCTACTTACGATCGAATATCACGATCACTCGTTACGATCAGTGACTGCAATCACTCGATACAATCAGTGACCGCGATCACTTGTTACGATCGGTGACTGCGATCACTTGTTACGATCGGTGACTGCGATAACTTATTGAGATCGGTGACTGCGATCACTTGTTACGATCGGTGACTGCGATCACTTGTTACGATCGGTGACTGTGATCACGTGTTACGATCAAGGGGTTGTGATAAATGTTTCGATCAGGGTTGCAATCTAAGAGTGCGATCAGACTTACAATCTATGAGTGCGATCGGGGTTGCGATCTAAGAGTGCGACCAGACTTACAATCTATGAGTGCGATCAGGGTTGCGATCTAAGAGTGTGACCAGACTTGCGATCTAAGAGTGCGATGGTTGACATTGCGATGGACATCTAAATTTTGTTAGAGTATTTTTAGACTTAGCCACTATCTAGACTAGTCCCGGAACGTAGTTTACGCGAAGTTAAAAAAAAAGAGTTAAAATTTCCCGTCAATTAGATTCAAATTTTTTCCATACTTGTTTTAGGCTATTTCTAGCTCGATTTCAAAATTTGGTGATTACAAATCTTTTAGGTCTACAGTTTTGTCGGACTGAGGAATTTATTATCGGACTGAGAAAAACCACATTCAAATCATCATTTCAGAGAATGTTGAGATGGATTCTACTGCCGAATATCGTGTGAAACATAATGGTGGCGGGTAATAAAGAGAGACCACCAATGCTTGTGACTGGTAGATATGCACAATGGCAATCACGATTCCTTCGATATCTTGACACTAAACCTAATGGTGTTGTTCTTCGACGTTGCATCAAAGAAGGACCATATACTCTCTCTATAATAACCATTCCTACAATTCCAGCAACCGAATCGACAACCGGTTCTGATGGGCAAACTATTGAGGAAACATATGAGAACACTTCGAAAGAGAAACGTGCTTGGATTGATGCAGAGAAAGAAGCAATCTATTTGATTCTTAGTGGGATTGGGGATGATATTTACTCTACGGTTGATGCATGTTCTACTACAAAAGAAATGTGGTTTGCCATTGAACGCTTGCAACAAGGAGAATCACTTAACAAGCAAGATGTCAAAACCAACTTGTTCTAGAACTTTGGTAAGTTTACTTCATTGGATGGGGAATCAATTGATTCATACTACTCAAGGTTCAATAAGATGATGAATGACATGACAAGAAACAATCTTCAAGTGTCCACCATGCAAGTCAATGTGCAGTTTCTACAACAACTTCAACCCGAGTGGACACGATTTACATAATAACACAATCTAACACAATCTAACACGAATAATGGCTTCTGAGAAAAGCAACTCCGAACCCGCACTTCATGAAATGGGACCTAGTAACATTAGTTATAGTCTTTTCCCAAACAAACCTACTTCATCATCATTTACACCACCTTCTAGGACTGAATGAGATACGTTGTTTCAACCGTTCTTTGAAGAATTGTTTACTCCTCCAAGTATTGTTGCTCCAGAACCTGAGGTAATAGCTCCGGTAACCGAAGTTGTCACTCCAACAACCGAAACATAATCAGACACATCTGTAAGATATACCATCAACGAGTAATTCTCAACCAACACATGTTTCAACTACCCATGTCATGCCTATTGATGATGAAGAGGATGATGATGATCATGATTTGGAATTCGCTCAAATGCGTGAACTTCCATTCTTTGGTGTACCAATTCCCGACCATAATCAATCCAAGTCGTCCAACTCAGAGGAAGCTCCTACTACGGTTTACTCCAATCCACGAATTCGTGAACATGACAACAAGTGGACAAAGGATCATCCTATAGATTCTATTATTGGTGACCCTAATCGTCCGGTATCCACACGAAGTCAGCTACAAGAAAATGCAATGCTTTGTCATTTTGATGCTTTTCTCACTGAAGTTGAACCTAAGACATGGCAAGAAGCTTTTACTCAATCCTGTTGGATAGAAGGTATGCAAGAATAACTTAATGAATTTATACGTCTTGACGTATGGTAACTTGTCCCATGCCCGGATCAAGTGCAATTACTCACTTTGAAATGGGTTTACAAGGTGAAACTCGACGAGTTAGGCGGAATATTGAAGAACAAAACTCGACTAGTAGCTCGTGGATACAAGCAATTATTAGGCATCGACTTTTTGGAATCCTTTGAACCTGTTTCCCGTTTGGAAGCTATTAGACTATTCCTTGCTTATGCAGCCCACATGAATATGATCGTCTATCAGATGGATGTGAAGACGACATTTCTCAATGGTGAAATCAAGGAAGAGGTCTATGTTCAACAGCCGGATGGTTTTATGAATCCTAAATATCCTAATCATGTGTACAAGCTTAAGAAGGCTCTCTATAGGTTGAAGCAAGCTCCACGCGCATGGTATGATCTATTGTCACAATTCCTCATTACGCAAGGCTTCGCTAAAGGCAAGGTGGATCCCACGCCGTTCATTCAGAAACGAGGTAAAGATATGATTATGGTACAAATATATGTTGATGATATTATATTTGCTGCCTCGACCCAAACCGTATCTGATGAGTTTGAGACACTCATGTATTCCAAGTTAAGATATCAATGATGGGCAAGGTATCATTCTACTTAGGTCTTCAGATATCTCAGAGTCCCAGAGGCATCTTTATCAATCAATCCAAGTATGCCCTTGAATCGCTTAAGAAATATAAGATGGAATCTTGCGACCCCGTGGATACTCCAATGGTGGAACGAACTAAGCTTGATGCAGATCCACATGGAGTTTCCGTTGATCCGAAACTTTATCGAGGAATGATCGGTACCCTTCTGTATATCACAGCTAGTCGACCTGATCTTCAGTTTGCTATCTGTATGTGTGCTCGGTATCAAACTCGGCCTACTGAGTTACACTTAGCTACTGTCAAACGGATCTTTCGATATCTTACAGGAACCATTAATTGGGGACTTTGGTATTCGAAGGACTCTTCGGTTGCACTAACGGCATATGCAGATGCGGATCATGCGGGTTGTCAAGATACAAGGCGTAGCACGAGTGGAACTTTGCAATTACTAGGAGATCTACTAATCAGTTGCGCATCGAAAAGGCAGAAAAGCGCTGCAATTTCAAGTACGGAAGCAGAATACATAGCTATGTCCAGTTGTTGTGCTCAAATTCTTTGGATGAGATCAAAATTAACTGACTATGGTCTAGGTTTCAACAAAATTCTGATGTACTGTGACAACAAGAGTGCAATTGCCTTATGCTTTAACAATGTTCAGTTCATCCGGTCGAAGCATATTGACATTCGCTACCACTTTATCAAGGAGAAAGTGGAAAATGGAGTAATAGAGCTTTACTTTGTCCGATCTGAGTATCAATTGGCGGATATTTTCACGAAGGGTTTAGATCGCGCTCGAATGGAATTTTTGGCCGACAAGCTAGGTTTGAGAACTTTCTCGCCCGAGACTCTAAAGGAATTCGCAGATGAAGGCGAAAGAATAGTGGTGGTAAACTATTATCCGTATCCTTGGTGATCATATGTATATATTGTTTATATTTTTATCCACAAAAGCAAAATACAAAAATATAAAACATATAAAAACCATAAAAATTGAAAAATTTAGAAACCAAAAATATTTTTACTTTAATTTTCAAAGGCATGTATTTTGGTACGATAATATTTACGGCCTTAGAAATGTTGATTAATATAGACACGACGCCATAAATAGAGTTCATACAAAATCTGTAAATATTTCATAAAACATGCCTATATGGCTTGTAGTTATTTCTGACTACAACCCGATTTTCATATTAAAGTCAAGTATTTCTTATGAAAGCTTTGGCTCTCAAAGGGAATTAATTTTCTCGGGCAAGGTTTAATTTAAAACCTTGTAAGGGATCAAGTTTACTTTATAACTTGGTCTAACACAAATCTATGTACGCTTTAGTGCATTTATTTGTTAAAACAAGAGAAGTCTTGTTTTTATGAAGTTATCATCTCTACAACCATAGCTATCTACATTTGGTTTCTACATACTCGCCGATGTGACTACTCAAACGACGACTTCAGCTCTTTTGATAGAACACGGGTCAAAAATCTAGGGGGAGCAATTGTCAAGCATTCAGAATCTTCGATGCGGAACGTGCCAAGTTCACAAATTGGTGTCAAGACAACAATACCAATCGTACATGTGGTGTCAAGAGATGACTTCAGACGTGACGAGGCGACCAACATTCGTGAACAAGAACCATTTGATCTTATCATATGATGTTCTCATCAATCAGGTCCAACCTTGTCAATTCATTCTTATATGGTGAATATGTGATCATGTTACAAATCGGTATCATATCTCACAATTTGGTCTCATGAAGATTGAAAGGACTTGCCTTATTTCTTCCCAAAACCTTTGTTAAAACTTCATTAAATCAATTGATATTAAAAACATCGATTGGGTTAATATTTTTAATATGGGGGAGAAAATGTGATTTAATATGGGAAAATTATCACAAATGGTTTGACTTAACGTGATAGCTCATCCTGACATGTGTGAAATGTTTTCGAATATCGTGGCATATTTTAAGGGGGAGCAAAAGGGATTTGCACATCAAAACGGATTTTCATGGTGACATATACTTACCCTAAATCCATTTATTTCACAACGATGAAGATTATGGTGTCATAAGGATGGTAGGATAGGTTAAGTCCAATGATTCTTCCATAACCGGAGGAATCTTTCCAAGGACATTCCATAGCTAGAAATAGTAGTCCTTAGGAAAGATGGAGAAAGATTGTGAATGTAGCTGAATGCCGACCAAGTACTTAAGTTAGCAGTGGAACAATCACAACAAGGTGCTAGTTATGACGTATTGGTAAGCATTGAAGGGGTTGAAGAATGAAAAAGAATTGTAAAGATAAAGGGTGTAAAGAAAGTAGCCCTCCTTACAAATTAGGCAGAAACTGGGTCAATACATATGCTATTGAGATCATTTTTAATGATGCTTAATATTGAAGATAGACATCATGGACCCAGTGATGCAATGCACAACCCATCCCAGCTAACTCAAATATCTCTCAAAAGATATTTGTTTTAATCACACGGAGACAACGCATTATCTATCGATTTATTCACTCCGAATAAATAGGTATTGAAATGGTGGCACTCCACTCCAGCCTCCGATCACTAAAATCCAAAATGCACGATCGAGTCTAGAGCCATTTGAGATCATAAAATATCTCATTAGGACACACTTCCATATTTCCTTGCTTCTTCACACTCTGTGAAAAGTAAGAAAGATATTAAGAGTCCTACGCAAATCTTCATGATCTTGCCTGAACATCCGAGTAATATGAAAGTATTTACAATGAAGATGGAAATCCTTCTTGAGCGAACATTCAAAAGCTCATGGTAGGTGACTTGTGCGATTCTTTATGAATCAAACTTGTGATAACTGGAAAGCAACAGTTGTTTAATTCTTAATTGAATTTAAACACGTTCCAAGCCTCTACGCAATATCTCAGTGATCTTGCCAGAATACTCAGAGTGATACCTTAGTGTTCATAGTGATGAGTGGAAATCCTTCTAGTGTTAACCTTAAACAGCGATTGGTAGGTAACTTGCAAGATTCAATATGAATCAAGCTCGTGACAACTGGAAAGCAACGACGATGCGATTCTTTAATGAATCAAACTTGTTGCATGAATCAGAATTGACGTCTTCAATCATGCGGATAGTTTTATCCAAATGATTCACTCTTTACATTCGCAGTCAGCTTTGGACGATCGAGTAAAGAGAACGGGTTTACCCGCGAAATCTTGTCAAGGAGATTTTTAATTAAATCTACCTGACACAAGTACCATATTTTATATCGTCCAGTGGTCTTCACCGACCGGAGGTAAAATGCTACCGAATTAGAATGAAATGTTTAAAGTCATTTCGTTCGTGTCTACTTATGTTTCGGCATTTGAAGACGGTGGCGTTGTGGAATCCAAGAAGAAGTCGTCCCTGCATGCTTATACTTTATGCACTTAATACTTCATCTAATTCAAGAAAGCCTAAAAGTTAAAGTCTTCTGCTGTATCAAACTCTGAAGCTTTCAAGAATTACGAAGGTATAAGTATGTGGGACATGAAGTCACGAAGAGGCGAATATCACAAATGATGGATGCACAAGATCAAGGCAAGAGATTAATGCTCAAGATTGATATCAATAATCACATCAGCATTTTCACCAGAAAAGAAAAAGAAAAGAAAGACGAAGACTATGAGCTCAAGACAAGCATAGTATGATAGGTTTATTTTATTATTGTAACTGGGGTAATTGCCCTTGTTTGGAGTGACCTCCCTTAGGGCGAGATTGTTGGAAATACGTTTTTTACGTATTTAGGAAGATTCGGTCACTCCGACAATATATTAAGTAGTAGCTCGAAGTCTAGATATCTTTATATATATCAAACAAGGAAAAGCCCGGTCCATGCTTGTATGGTCGGCCCAATTGTAAGCCCAAGCCCATCTTATGGGCTTGGTATATAAACCCTCTCCTTAGATGGAGAAGGTGTTGGTTCACATAACTTTACACATAGTAAAAGTGTGTTTTCATACTTTCTCTCTCAAAGTGTGTATGTGTTCTTACCATATTTCTATCTCTTTCTCTCTCTAAACATAAGCATATATTTACAATATCCTATAGTAACATTGGTGAAACAACAAAATAACTTGGACGAGGTCAACTATCATACACTTTTTGACATTTTGGAACAATTTCAAAATGAGGCAAATGAACTTCGAGCTGAACGGGTCGCAAAGACTGCTAATCCACTTGCTTTGGTGTCTACCACTCTCCATGTCCAAGATCACCGCTTTCGTGCTCCAAAATCATACTCCACTACATCCTCATCACCAAGATACTCCACCACATCCTCTTCACCAAGATACTCCACTTCATCTAAGTATTCAGCTCCCATAAGATCACGAGACAAAGAACCAAGAGCACCATCACCATCACCTAAGCCATCATCTGAAGAGGACATTGATGAAGAACCAGCTCAAAAGGATAGGGAGATGAAGCAACAAATTGCTTTCATTATGAAGACCTACAAGAAAATCTTCAAACCCACCAACAACAATCTTCGAACATCATCAAATACAAGGAATCAATATGTTGAGACTCCTCAAAGGTATGAAACACGTCAACGAGATGCATGTCCTCCAAGGTATGATCGACGTAATCCTACACATGTTGAGGGTTCTGCACGGTATGATCGAAAAACTGCTAAGTATGATGCTCAGAGGATTGCTACTACTGCTGGGAATGGGGACACTGTTGGTACTCAAGTGGTTCAGCAAAGTGGGATTCAATGCTTTAATTGTCAAGGTTATGGGCATATGGCAAAGGAATGCAGAAAGCCAAAACGAGTTAGGGACTCTGGTTATCATAAGGAAAAGATGCTGCTTTGCAAGAAGATGGAAGCTGGAGTTAAATTGTCAGCTGAGGAAGGAGCCATGCTTGATGACATTGATGATGAAGCTTCCGATCAAGAACTAGAAGCACATTACTCGTACATGGCAAACGTTGAAGAAGTTCTCAACGTCACTGAAGATGACAATGGTCCTATCTTTGATACTGAGCCAATCGAAAAGGTACACACTGAAGAGGAATATAATGTGTTTGGTAATACTCATGAGCATTGTGAGCTACCCAAAGCCATTAATGACACATGTATGATGGAAATGGTTGATAGCAATACCACACCCGATTCATCAGACATGTGCAATAATGAGTCTGAGGATGATCAACATGCAAACGAGTATGATGATGAGGAGCGTATTGCGCTTGCTAACTTAATTGCTTCTTTACAAAAAGATGTCAAAGAAACTAGAAAGAGTCAAAAGCAATTAGAGAAAGCAAACGCTACGCTCACTCAAAATTTTGAAGAATGCAAGGCTGCTCTAATCAAATCTAGTGAGACCATTGATAGCTATAGAGCTCAGCTTCTTTAAAAGACCAATGAGATTGAGGGGTATAAAGGGTATTTAATTAACGTCAAAAAGGACGATTATCAACAGAAATATAACGAAACTCTTAAACTTCTAGAACAAGAGAAATGTAATTATAACACCTCTTTGAGTACTGAACGTCACAAAACGTATCTTGCTACCACGAAAGTCAAAGAGCTAACTCAAGTAAATGGTTTTCTTCAAGAGGATAAAACTAAACTTGTTAATGAAAAGAAAGCAGTGGTTGAAAAGTTGAAAAAGGATTTCAAAACTAAACAAGCGAAAGATATCGACAAAATGGTGGAACTTGAAACTCAAATTGATTTTTATAAGAAAATTGTTTACCAAAATAATCAATCAGTTCAAACCATGAGAATGTTGGCACCTCGTTCGTTTTTTAAGGATCGACCTAGTTTTGCTAATCCTAAGTATCTTGAGCAAGCTCAATCTGAGAATCATCACTTATATCTTGATGAGTCCCAATGGACCGATCTTGATTGCCTTGTTGTTAGGCCCGATAGTGAAGAGACAAACGATTTGGAAGAAGAGAGTAGACCAAAAGTTAATAAAGATTTTGTTAAACCATATAAGTATGCTTATGAAAACAATCTTTATGGTCTTTTCAAACCGCAAACAAAGAAAACTCGTGAGCAAATATTTTTCGAATGAGAACAAATAAGAATTCAATGGAAACAAGCTTTTGCCACTAAGAAAACTTATGTTTCAAATTTATTGAGTACTTGCCATTTAAATCCTCTGTAAGCAAGAGTAAGCAAGCACTTAGTATTCTCAAGAGTAACATTGAAAATTTCAAAAAGGTTGTTGATGATGACTGGAAAAAACGTGAACTTTCGAAAGGAGACAAAGAAATTCCTCACGATATAACTATGCTTGTGAAAAGTATTTTGATTCCGCTTGGGGAAAGAATGCAAAAACATATTTTGGAATTTGATACATTAATTAAGCAAGAAATGTTTGATGATTTGAAATATGTGGAATCTCTTGAACAAGAAGTGAACGACCATCAACCTGAAAGAGACGAGTTTTCTACAGCATATGATCTACTCTTACATGAATGTCTCTCAAAAGATATTATGTGTGTTTATGTTACATCTTGTGCTAATATTGATGAATATTATGATGTTGCATGCAAATATCTTGATCAAGTTAAAGAATGTGAACATCTTGAAACTGAGCTTTCGACTAAAGTTGACCAAAAAGAATTTTCGTTACTTCAACATAGATAAGATTATCTTTAAAAACATTGTCACTCACTTGAACTTGCTTTGCAAAAGAAAGTTAGCAGCTTTTCAAATGATACACCTTTGGAAGTAAAATTTTCTGAGTCATGTCGATTACTAAACAAAAAAAATTTCGGATTTGAAAGCTCAGTTACAAGAAAAAGACATCGCAATAGCAGAGTTGAAGAAACTCGTTTCTAAGATGGGTGGAAAAGTTTTGGAACTTAGCGTTAAAAAACCTGTTGTTAGACAACCCAATGCCTCTAAAGTGAATAGATCCTCTCTCTTGGGAAAACCATCTGCTTTCTCAAATTCCTCGTTTGCAAAACCTGTGTTTGCCCCCAAGATGGATGGAAAGGAAAGGTTACCACATACTCAACCCATTAGGAATACTGTAGCACCAAGTGTTAAGCACAATAATGTGATTAAACCAGGGATGTATAGTATGACCACTAAACCCACAAACAACGTTAGTCACTCGCCTCAGACTTCTAGAAACACTAATATTCGTGTGTCTTCTACTACAAGAGTATTCTCCACTGTTAGTGTTAGCCGGCCTCAGCTTAAGAGCACTCAAGTGAATGGTAAGGTTTGGAAACACAAGAGTAAAGGGAAGATGAAGGAAGTAGAAGAACACCCTAGGAATTTGAATGTTTCTAAGAATAAAACGTCTGTAATCGCATGTAATGACGGTTTGAATGATTCGACTACTTTGAATGCTTTAAAGGTTAAGTTTGTTTGTGTGAAATGTGGAAAATGTGCTACTGCTAATCATTCTCTGTGTGCTATGAATAATGTGAAAGACATAGCTACTAGAACTAAGAAGCAAGTTGCGATGCCTATTTGTGCTAGTAAACCCAAACGCAAAGTGAACCATTCCGGTGCAACCCCCACTAAGAAAAGTAATGCATCACAATCCACCACTAAGAACCCTAGAAGCAGAATTAGGGAATTATATGAGTCTGCTAGCAAGTCTTGGAAATGGTGGTTTGCTAATCAATGTCGTCCGGGATATAAATGGATGCCTAAAGTTAAGACATAAAATGTGACAACGAGTGTTAGTATGCCTTTAAATATTGCTAAGGACACTAATGATTCTACAATCACAACTAGTGTGGTATCCAATTTAGCAAATGCTCCATCGTGTTCTAACTCTTCTGTAGGTGATACAAATAATTCTCTTCATACTGGACTCCGGATGCACGAAGCACATGACTGGGAATCTTAAGCTTCTAATTAACTTTGTGGAGAAGTTCCTGGGTACGGTCCGATTCGGAAATGATCAATTTGCACCGATCCTAGGATATGGAGATTTGGTTCAGGGGAATATCTTGATAAAAAGGGTATAGTACGTCGAAGGGCTCAATCACAATCTTTTCTTGGTTGGTCAATTCTGTTATGCAGATTTGGAAGTTGCTTTCAGAAAGAAGACATGTTTTGTTTGTGATTATGATGGGAATGACTTACTTACCGGTACACAGGGTACTGATCTTTACACAATTTTACTATAAGACACAACTTCATCAACTCCAATTTGCTTCATGGCTAAAGCTTCAACAACTCAGGCATGGTTATGGCATCAACGTCTATATCATCTCAACTTTGATACCATCAACTCACTTTCTGATGAGACTGCAATTATACATAGTCTCACGTCCAAATCGGGCTTAAAATGCTTTAAATGTCATAAAATACCCAAAAATATACATGTGTTTGTTCATTGTGTATTTTAGGTACGGATATCGTAAAATCAACAAAAGATCACAAGAATGAAGCAAAAACGAACACGGGAAATGAAGCCGCACAAAGAACCGTACCCTAAGCATGAATTCACTGAAGTCCTTGAAGTTTGAAGAATTGTCAAGAATGGTCCCTCAACTTTGGAAGACTTGTCATTTTAAACGCTTGTAAAACTCAAAAATTAAGGGTCCCTAAAATGACAAGATTGTGCATTAATGGCCCTTGAAGAATGCAAAATGTGCAAATATAGTCCTTGGTGAAAGTTATCAATATGCATGTGCCATTTTTGACAAACTGGTGAAAGTTGTTTACAAAGGGAAATGGTATATAAGCTGCCAAACATTATATAAACAAAACCAGGAAAGCAAGGGGGCAAACTCTCCAGACATAAATACTCCATCCACCATTCCCCTCTTGACACGTCACCCCTAACTGCCACATCATGACCCACAACCCTTAACCAGTTTATTTATAAACTTGGTCAAATGGTCAAATCCTATTTTTTTCCCACTAAACACGATTTTAAATTATTCAACCCCTAATCTTGGATTAAACCTCCCCTATTTAACCCAGATAAACAATATAAACCTTAAATCAGTTTTCCTTTATTAACCAAAATTAGAGGTCCAAATCATCTAGATCGTTGATTCATGTTTACCTCAACCAAATCCATCCCCAAACTTGGTCCCCCACATGGCCAGCTGGCAACACCAACACCCCCTGCTCCCCTGTTTGGACGAAATTAGCAAATAAAGAATCCAGTAGGCATCCAACGCTCACAAAACCATTACTTGGTCCTAAAGTTTGAAATCAACAACCAAGATCAAAAGTGAAATCTGTTTCATCACATGGACGAATATTGACCAAGTTTGAAGAAATTTTTAATACAAGGTTTTAGCCTCGTATGAAAAGGTTTGGTTATCTATTTTAAACTAATAGCAAATATGAAAGTGTCGTTGCGTAAAATAAAAGCTTTAAAAATTAAACTAAAATGACGATTTAAAAATAAATGATTGAAAACTTAAAAACAAAATTAGAAAAAACACTTGGTAAAAATAGATAAGCGTGCAATTTGTGGAAATTAAAACATAATGAATCTAAAACTTGAAAACTTTGTAAAAACAAGAAATTAATCCCATCAGAATGTTGTAATCGGAATATGATCGGAAAGCTGGTCGGAAAGTCCAATCGGAATGTGATCGGAATATACTCAAAAGGAATATGATCGGAATGTTGGTAATCGGAAAGCAATCGGAATATCAAACTATCACCTCCATCGGAATATAAGAAAAAGGCACAATCGCAATACTTGAAATCATGGCCAATCGGAATGTCAAACAAGTATCCTCGTCGAAATCTAGATTGGAATCCCAATCGGATAATAAAACCCTTTTCCGATCCTTGTGATCGAAATAATAGTGGTACTGGTCGGAATGTAAGGCCCCTAATCGGAATGACAAATCGGAAAGGGGTTTATCCTTTCCGATGGTATGTATTCGAAATAAGCCAAGTTTTTAAGCTATTTTTGATAAGCTCAAACCAAGACTTAACCAAATAAAAAAAAAGCCGAACTAATAAGCATAAAATAAGAACCTTTTTTAAACTTTAAATAAGCAAACTTTTAAATCAAACTTTAAAAAGACGAATACTTTAAGAAAACTTTGAAACAAATAAGCTAAATACAAAATAAGCTAATAAGCATGTCAAGCTCAAAGCTTAAGTTGTATAAAAACTTAGAAATTGATAAAAAGATAAACTTTTTAATCAATCAAACATCAAGATTAAACAAAATCAAAGATTATCACTAATCAAGATCAAAATTAAAAACAAGAAAGGTAGAAGAAGATTAAGATCAAAAACAAGATTAAACTCTCAAAAGTGAAGATTTGATTTAACAAGAAAGGAATAAAAAGATGAAACTTTCCTAGTGAGAGAAAGTCAAACACTTTCTCTCTCTAAAAACTAAAACTACTAAAATTGAAAATGAACTAATTAACTAACACCCTCCTAATGTGTCATTAGGAGGGTATATATAGGAAGTGGGAAGGTGCATGTGTTGCTTCCTTTTTCTTTCTTCACGACTCGATTTAAAAATCTTTGTCTTTCTTGACGTCGTCTCGGGATTTGTCGACATAAATTGAACTCGTCTTTTAATTTCTTCGTTTAATAGACTTGAGTTCTTCGACATATATCAATCTTCCATCTTTGGTCCTTTTCTTAGATAAATCTTCAAATAGGCCCATTGACTTCAAATCTTTTGCACTCTTGGACTTTAGACTTCGTCTTTTCTCGTTTTCTTCGATAAAAGCCCGTGATAGCCTATGTTTTCTTCCTTTTTCATCTTTTGGTCCTAAAACACAATAAAAACACAAACCACGCATAATTCCGACTTTTACGATATAAAATACACGTTTTGGTCTTGTTATTATTGGAAATAAGTGGTAAAAGGATAAGTGTTTTCACACTTATTAATTTTTAAATGGCAAGACTGGAAATCAGCAATTAGGGTTTAGGGTTTTGTATTATTTTATTTTTATTCTAGATTGTTCATGCTAGTAGTATAAATATAAGTCGCCTGCCACTTATATTGTTTTTGTTCTAGTTTTTTTGTAAAATCTTTGATTTATTAATGAAAATGAAAAACTGAGTTTGTGCAAATAATACTAAGTTTCATTTTTCTTTTCAGCTTATTTAGTGTAATATTCACATTAATTTTCAAATTAGTTTAATGTTTAGTTTAATAAAAGTTTGCAAGAAACGTGTTCTAAGGTTTTCAAAAAAGTTAATCCAAGCCTAAAGTGGAAGTGAAAGTGGAAGCTTTAGGCTGGTTTGGCTTGTTAAAATTTGGTTACAATAGTTGGTTTCAAAAAGAATTTGGTTTCAAAGGTTTGTGCTTCAAAGATTTTTCATATAAAAATCTCATTTTTTTTCTTTATTGGTTAAGGCTTACTGTTCCAATAAGCCATCCCATAAGCTGCTTGACAAACAGCTTATTGGGTACTTATTGGAACTTGAAGTTTGTTCCTTGGTTTTGTGGTTTTGTGTAGGAAAGAGGCATCACAACAAGACCTCATCTCATCATTCATTCATCCTTTCCATTTTTTTTTTGAATTGAAGACATTATTCTCCCTTGGGTCCATTTGGATTCCTAACAATAGGGATTCTCTACTTATTTATAAGCTCACACAAGCTCAGATTCCACCTTTTGGAAGGCCTCGGCCTAAGGTAATAAGGGCTTGAACCCCAAATTGGCAGATTTTTGAAGTTTTATGTGAATTGTATGAATTTGTGTGAAACCTGTCTTAATGGTAGTTTGATTGTTTGTTTATGCTTATTTATGCTTTGTATGCATGTCTAGATATGTTGGGTCAAAACGTTGATGTGGCAGAAACTAAAAAACGAAGAAAACGTGAAGGCATTTGTCTAAGGGTTGACAAGTGTAATCCAGGCGTTGTCAAGAGTAAATTAGGTGTTGATAGAAGTCAACAAAAGTCAAACGCTGATGGAAGCTTCTATTTAGGATAAGTATACAGAATATTATTCTGTATTAGTTATTTAAATAGAAGATTTACATGTTTATTCATAATTATCTCTTGTAAACCCTAATCCTTAGCCTATAAAAGGAAAAAGGGTCTTAGGTTTTATTCATAACTTTCATTCACAATGTAAACCTAAAGCGTGTGTCGACTAGGTGTGAGATTCAATGTATACACACCTAGTGATGGTTGATTATTAATATAATTAGCAATCTAATTGAGTAATTCTATGTTTCTTATGCCCGAACACCTTGTTAATGATTGTTGTTCTAATTCTGCTTTGATTATGTTAATCATATGAACAATGATCATTCCTAGTAGCTAAAAGATTCGAGGAAACCAAGGTTTCATAGTTGGTATCAGAGCAACATATAAGGTACAAGCTTGGGAGATTCCACTTCGTCCAAGGTTTTATAAGCTAAAACTTTTAAAAAGTATATAAGTTTTATATACGTTTTCTAACACTTTCATTATACGCAAGTTTGATTTATCAATTAAAGTGGAAGTTTGGTTTATCTTGTTTGTGTGTTCTTGTTTAAGTATTAATTCCGCATAATACTTGAATTGTTACATATACAACAAAGTTTCTCTACGTGTTAAACTTGATTTAATCTCGTTAACACAAAGCTAAATCGATCTAAGTTTGGGATCAACAAGTGGTATCAGAGCTTGTTGAGAAACTTTGATCTAAAGAACACTAAAAACCCTAAATCGCCAAAAACCCTAATTTTCAAGAAACCCTAAAAACAACATGTCTACTCCAGAGTTAACCTCCTCTTCCTCAAGCCCTAACATCAAGATTCCCATGCTAGATCCAGACAACTTTGAGCTATGGAAGTTTAACTTTGAGCAGTATCTTCAAATCCATGACCACACCCTATGGGAACTTATTAAATATGGAAACACATTCAATAAGGCTGGCAAGATTGCAACTGCTATCTTGGCAAGATCAACTCAAGGATCTACTAAAGAGGATTGAAAAGAAAAACCTGAAGATGGAAGAGCTGTCTCAGCTGAGGAAATAGGAAAGAGAAGGAATGACATAAAAACCCTAAGCATCCTCAAACTCTCTTTGGGACAAGCCAATCAGCACAAGTATAGAGGCTATGATTCTGCAAAAGATCTATGGGCAGCCCT
Organism: Glebionis coronaria; assembly: GCA_025667525.1. NCBI lineage: Eukaryota > Viridiplantae > Streptophyta > Magnoliopsida > Asterales > Asteraceae > Glebionis > Glebionis coronaria. The sequence continues at coordinate 452,414,441 of CM046875.1, read as the reverse complement.
TGAAGTTGCTTATGGTGGTAATGCTGATACTGTACAAAAGAAAAAGAAGCAACTCTTGCATGAGTATGCTGTGTTCAAAGCTTAACCCTATGAAAAGCTAAGTGGAGTGAGAAGCGGACTTCTTGACATTAAAAGAAAGATTTCCTTTATGGGAACAGTGCTTGGTGATGTTGATATCATCACCACTTTTCTTAAAAGTCTTGGTGATGCATGGAAGATTGAAGCAAGGTCTATGATTGCTAATAATACTCACAAAAGTTCCACTTTTGATGATGTTTACAATAAACTGAGGCTTGTAGAGAATGAAATCCTTTTGGATCAAGGAAGCAAGTCTACCAATGGAAACATGGCCTTCTTCTCACATAGTGAAGGTCAATTTGATCAAATGGAGTCTTACATGCACCCTGTTACTGGATCACCTTATGTCAACGCTGGATCAAGCTTTGTCAGCGCCTCACATTCAAACGCTGACACATATAATTTTGACTCACCAAGAGTTAAACCTGCTGGTATTGATCTAGATACTGTGTGTGCATACATTGCTTCATTGCCCAATGAGGACCTTGAGCAAATTAGTGATGAGCATTTGGAGGAGATGGATATAAAGTGGAATATGGCTCTTGTAAGCATAAGGGAAAATAGATGGAATCGAAGATTTAAGAAGAAGATGACTTTTAATACTAAGGACACTGCTGGATTTGATAAATCCAAGGTTGAGTGTTATAATTGTCATCGAATGAGACACTTTATGAGAGAGTGCAGATTTCCAAGAAGATCTGATGCTGGAAAACCCTCAAGCCAAATCATCAAGGTTCAAGATCCTAATGCTATGGTTGCTATGCAAGAAATTGATGGTGTTGGCTGGGATTGGAGCTATTTAGCCAAGGAAGAGGAAGAGAACAAAGCTTTGGTTGCAGAAAAGGAAGAAGAGGAGCATGTTCACTATGCTCTCATGGCACACTCTTCATCTTCATCAGACAATGAGGTATATGATGATGCATTTTGTAGTAAGGGTTGTCGTCTAAATACTGAAAATCTTAACAAAGAAGTCTTAAAATTAACAACATATGTCGTTAATGAAAGATGCAAGTTATCTAATTATCAACTTGCTCTTACTCAAACTGAAAAGATTGTAGCTGAATATAAGAAAATGGAGTTTGACCTAAAAGATCAAATCAACATTTTAACTCATGATTTAAATGCTAGTGTTGAGGTTAGAAACGTTTTGGAGAGAGCCAATGGTGCTTTACAGGCTAAGTTAGATGAGGCTATAAAAAACAAAGATAATGTAGATCTTAAAATTCAGAGATTTGATAAAGCTTCACAAACCCTAGAAAAATGTGTTAGTGAACAAAGGGATTCTAGGGATATGACTGGGATTGGGATGAAAGAGTATGCTGGTATTCCACCACCTGCTGGGAACTTCTATGGTGTCCTTAGAAAGGACTTATCTTGGACTGGTATACCAGAACTCCAAGAAGAGGAATTTATTCCTCCACCAAGAGTTCTTACCCCAGTAGAGGAATACAAGAAGAAGTTGACTAATTTGGACCAATGGAAGAAAGCCAACCATACCTTTTTTGTTAAGGGTGGCATGCTTAGTGACAGCCCAAATGAGTCTACACACATAAAAGTGACCAATCCTACTACTGGCAAGACTGTTGACCTTGGCTTAAATGTTGATAGAAAACCTAGTATTAAATATGCAGAAATGTATAGAAAACCTAGGTCACCAAAAATCCAAATTAATGATAATGGGACATGTTTCTTTTCTTCTAGACCTAGAGCTATGTCTAGAAAAGCCTGTTATTCTTGTGGAAGTTTTTCACATTTACCTTATAAGTGTGTCAATGATTCAAAGGTCAACGCTGATAGAAAGTCAAACACTATCAAACCCAAACCTTTTTTCAGCAAAGTCCACAAGTTGTTAGACCAACCCCATTCTTTACTAAAGGGTCTAATACTTATGGACAAAGACCTTTTCAGAAGACTAATACGTGGTCTAACAGACAATGGGTTCCTATAGTAAACCCTAGGTTTAACGCTGATAAGGGTAATTTCAGCATTGACAAGAACAAATTAAACGCTGACAGGAACGTTGCTAGAGTAAGTAATGGAAAATATTTGCAACCAAAGGGAAAGGGGTCTAAAGCTTCTTCTAGCTTGACATGGAGACCTAAACAAGACAAAAACCTTAATTAAGATAGGATTTCTATTACCTGTAACAAATTTCATTATATTTCAAAGGTCATAACAAAACTAATTGGGGTTAACTGGGTGTTTAATCCAAAAAGGGATGAACAAGGGGTTGTCATAAGGACTAAGTCTATTCTTGTTGAACAACCAATTGAATCCAAGTCTGCTCAGGCTTGGGTTCCCAAAGAAAACTAATTTGTTTTCTTTATGTGCAGGGCATTCAAAAGCAGGTTAATGATTATGGCTATTGGGATAGTGGATGCTCTAGGCACATGACGGGGAAGGAAGATTATCTGACAAATTTTATCCCCATTAAAGATGGTGACAAAGTGTACTTTGGAGGAGGATATGGAACTATCACTGGCAAAGGCACTCTTCTCACCAACAATTTACGTAAAACGTGTTTACGGTAAAAAGAACTTGACTATAATCTGTTTAGTGTATCATAGGTGTGTGATAAAAAAATAAGGTTCTTTTCACTGATACTGAATGCTTGGTGTTGAGCAAAGATTTTAAAATACCAGATGAGAAATTCATTGATTATAGAACACCTAGACATAAGGACATTTATAATGTGAATCTTAATGGAATTAGGATGAATAATAATCTGTCATATCTATATGCTAAGGCTTCAGTTGATGAGAGTAATCTTTGGCACAGAAGATTAGGGAACATTAATTTTAAGAATATAAATAGACTTGTGAGACATGGTTTAGTTGATGGTTTTCCTTAAAAGGCTTTCCACAATGACCGTTCTTGTGTTGCGTGCCTCAAAGGCAAACAGCACAAGGTCTCATTTAAGTCTAAACCTGTACATTCTAGTTCTAAACCTCTTCACTTACTACATATGGACTTGTTTGGTACAACTAATATATAGGAAGCTTAAATGGTAAATCCTACTGTTTTGTCATCACTGATGATTTTTCTATATTTACTTGGACTTTCTTTTTAGCTTTGAAAAGTAACACTGCTGATACTTTGATTAACTTTATTACCCAAATAGAAAAGAAGTCTGGTAATGAAGTTAAGATGCTTAGAAGTGATAATGGTGGTGAGTTTAGAAATAAGTTGTTAGATGAATTTTGTGCCAAGAAAGGGATTACTAGACAGTTTAGTATAGCTAGAACCCCAGAAAAAATAGGGTAGATGAGAGAAAGAATAGAACACTCATAGAAGCAGCTATGACTATGTTGGATGATGCTCACTTTCCCATTGCTTTTTGGGCTGAGGTTGTGAATACAGCTTGTTATGTTCAGAATAAGGCATTAATCAACAAGATCCATAACAAAACACCTTATAAGCTATTTTGGGGCAGGAAACCTAATATTGGTTTTCTTAAAACTTTTGGATGTCATGTAGTTGTCTTGGACACTAGTGATGCCTTAGGTAAGTTTAGTGCTAAAGGTGATGAAGGCTACTTAATGGGTTATTCTGTGCAGAGTAAAGGATATAGAGTTTACCTTAAGAAAGAAAAATGTATACTTGAAAAGGTACATGTTAGGTTTTTAGAAAGTAAACCTAGTGATCCTGAGAGTGGTCCAAATTGGTTATTTGACTTGGAACCTCTATCTAGAACATTGAATTATATGCCTGTTACTAATCCAGACATTGTGAAGGTAACTTGAAATATTGTGGAAGAACAAGTTGTTGAAATTCCAGGTACACATGTTGATAAAGAGGTTGGATCACAAGCAGACAAAACATCTCCAATAGTTGAGTATGTTACCATTCCTATATGGACAGATGCATTTGCTCCTGCTGCTGCTGGAAAGGAAAAAGGTGGTCCACAAGTATCACCAGTTGAAAACATGCATGATCCTTCAGGCGCTGACAAAGGAAATTATGGCGCTGACAAGACAAATTCAGGCGTTGATGGCTCAAACATTGACAGCCTTGGTTCAGGCGTTGACAGATCCTTTGACCATCTTTTCTCTTCCAATAATTTTGAACAACGTGAACCTTCAAACTGTCATGGAGGGGTTCATTCAGATGAGGATGGAAGAGAGTCTGAAGAGGATATTGGTAACTTGGAAGATGAGATTGAGGAAAACACAATTATTGAAGGAGGAGTGCTTACTTCTACAAAAAAAAATCATCCTCCTTCTCTAATTATTGGTGATGTGATGACTCTTGTGCAAACTAGAAGGTCTCATTAGAATCAAGGAGGATTTATTCCCAATATTCACAAGAAGGTTGATACCCCTCTTGTTCAAGCATGTTTGTTTGCCTGTTTTCTGTCACAAGAGGAACCCAAGAAGATTTTTGATGCTCTCAAAGAACCAAGTTGGGTGGAAGCAATGCAGGATGAGCTTCACCAATTTGATATTCAGGATGTTTAGGAGTTGGTTGATTGTCCCAGACATGTCAGACCTATTGGGACAAGATGGGTTCTTAGGAACAAAAAGGATGAGAGAGGCATTGTGGTCAGAAACAAGGCACGTTTAGTGGCACAAGGATATACACAAAAGGAAAGGATAGACTATGAGTAGGTATTTGCACCTGTTGCAAGGATTGAGGCTATAAGGATTTTTCTAGCCAATGCTTCCTGCATGGGATTTACAGTCTATCAAATGGATGTGAAGAGTGCTTTTCTTTATGGCACAATTGTAGAGGAGGTTTATGTAATGCAGCCTCCTGGTTTTGAAGATTCAAAACATAGGTGTATAGAGTAGAGAAAGCTATGTATGGACGTCATCAAGCCCCAAGAGCATGGTATGGCACATTGTCCATGTATCTGGTGGAAAATGGATTTAAAAGGGGCACCATAGACCAGACCTTGTTTACAAAGAAGACTGGTAAGGATTTCTTACTTGTACAGGTCTATGTGGATCATTTCATCTTTGGCTCTTCTAGTCCAAAGATGAGTGAAGATTTTTCCAAACTCATGACAGACAAGTTTAAGATGAGTGCAATGGGGGAGATGAACTTCTTTCTAGGGTTACAAGTACAGCAGAAAGAAGATGGTATCTTCATCTCTCAAGATTAATATGTAGCAGAAATCTTGAAGAAGTTTAGCTTTTCTCCACATGAGAAACGGGCTAGCACACCTATGGATAGGGAACACCCTTGGGGAAAAGTTAGAGATGGAAAAGAGGTGGATGTCAGGCATTATAGGTTAATGATTGGTTCATTGATGTATCTCACAGCTTCAAGATCTGACATTATGTTTGCTGTGTGTGCATGTGCACGCCATCAAGTGACTTCCAAAGAGTGTCATCTTCATGCTGTCAAGAGGATTTTTAGGTACCTTTGGTGTTATCTAGACTTGGGATTATGGTATCCAAAAGATTCTCTATTGGAGCTTATTGCACATTCAGACAGTGATTAGAGTGGTGACAAGTTTGATAGAAAATCCACAACTGGTGGATGCCAATTTCTTGGGAGTAGATTGATATCTTGGAAATGCAAGAAATAAACAGTGGTGGCCAATTCTACAACTGAAGCAGAGTATGTTGCTGCAGCTGCTTGTTGTGGACAAGTCTTATGGATTCAGAACCAGCTGTTGGATTATGGGTATAATTTCATGCATACCAAGATTTTTGTAGACAATAACAGTACTTTATGCATTATTAAAAATCCTGTACATCATTCTAAAACAAAACACATAGAAATTAGACATCATTTTATAAGCGATTGTTTTGAAAAAGGTTTAATACAACCAGATAGGGTTGACACAGAAGAAAATGTGTCTGATTCATTAACTAAACCTTTTGATACTGGAAGATTTCAATACTTGGTAACAAGTATTGGAATGATCAATCTCACTCAATATGTGTTTTGGGAACATATTGTAACAGTATGTACAGGATATGCATTTTTTATTGGTCTTTATACAAAATTAGATTTTCCACTTTATTTGTCTACCGCTGACAAAGGTTATTTTAACGATGACAAGTGTTAAATTGACGTTGTCAGCAACATGTTAGTTTTGTGGTTTTTGATCTAATTATGCAGGCGTTGTTAGCATTGTACATTTCGATACAGAGTTGCTTATGGATTCTTGGAGCATTTTGGGAGCATGTTTCAGTTTATGGATGATGGTTGGTATATTTATATTCCTATCTTGACATAAATTTTTACTACATGCATATTATTTGGCAACTTATGTATCATAGTTTAAGGGGAGGTTTAGGAACCTTTTAGGACTTTATGGGTATTCATATAATACTCTTATCACAATTCTAGATTGTGTCCACTGGTGAGTATGAATTAGTTTACTAACTCATGAGGCACTGTAGCATGCAAAGTTGATAAACTGTGCATGCTACCAAGACTTTTTGGCCTAGAATTGGATGTGGTCTGTTGGGATACTTGGGTATGATTTTTATTGGGCTTACCTGGGAAGTTACAAAGGATTTTATGAGTTAACTTCACTGTTAAGAACTTTGGTTAGCAAGGGACACTAGAGGACTGTTATGTCTATCTTGCTTATGCAAGTGTGCATGATTGGACAGTGCTTGCCACCTTATAATAATTTTCAGTTTATAGGTTATCTTCACTTGGGTAAATCACTTTGTTAAGGTCCTTTTTCATTTTTATTATTTTTATTTTTGGACGTTGACAGATTTATTTCCAAACGTTGTTAGGACTAATTTAGACGTTGACATGGCTTTTTCCAACGTTGACAAGAATATAGCCGTTGGGCGTTGATGGGTTATTTTTGACCGTTGACACTCATTGGGTCCTACCCAGTTGTTATTTTTGACGAAAATTGCGGTCGTAATTTTGGGAGTTGGTAACTTTTAATTAATGCACAAGATAAGTTATTTTCTTTTCAATATTTTCATCATTATATTTTGAAAATAACTGCCTAATTTTTTACCAATCACATGTGCCTACCTCTCCTATATATTTGGCTCCTTCTTTTCAACAGGGTAATTGCATAATCTTGTCTAACAAACTTTTCTCCTATATTCATCTTTGATAACCTTTCACACAGCTTTCTACATCAATGGCGCCTAAGTTTAAACTGAGTGACTTGGTATTGGGATTCAGAAGTCAGCATAACATGGTTGCCTATTTGGAGGCTGATGATGCTTTGTTTCCGCAATATACTCAGATGGTGGCGTATTTGAATGCATCTCCACTCCGGTATGCACTTTCTCATGCTCCTCTTATCACTGTCACTCATATTAAACAGTTTCAGAACACTGTTATTTGCTCAACGCTTAATAATGTGACTACATTAATTGCTATTGTCCATGGGCGTCCATGGGTGGTTACTGAAGCCTTGGTTCGCCAGGCTTTGCATCTTAATAATTCAGATGGTATAACCACTCTACCCATTGGTGAGATAGAACAGGGACTTCAAGCTTTGGGGTATCCTTTCTCTGAAGAGGGTACTTTAAATAAATATAATAAACAGGAATTTCCCCCCATCTTAGAAGTACTTAATACATGTCATCCTTCAATGTTTAAGTCCCAAATGTACTGCACATAATGAAATTAACAGATCTATTGGTAGTGCCATTGTGTGTATTGCTAATGGGCAAAAGTATAATTTTTCTAAACTGATTTTTGATGGCATGTGTAAAAACAAGGGTAGCAAGATGACTCTGGCTTACCCAAGATTTTTACAAATGATTTTTGATGAGCAAAGGTATTGCACCAGGGATCATGATGATTTTTATGCGATCCCTATGCAAAAGAAAGCTAAAACAATTAAAAGACTCCAACGGCTTGAAACTATAAGCTAAAACAATTATAAGTTTTAACAATTAAAAGACTCCCTGTGCAAAAGAAAGCTAAACCAAGGTTTTCACATCAACTTGTAAACCGTCGCAATCTTGCGTACAATGAAAGTTTTCATATAAATTTGACGTCACATGAATAGTGCAAGATATAAGGTACAAGCTTGGGAGATTCCACTTCTTCAACAAATAGGTTATATTCGTTTTTCTTCATTCGTAATCTACAATTAGAGTCTACATGGTTCGTGATCCATTTACATGCACCACTCAAGGGGAAGAGTTTATTAGTTGTTTATCTTTAGAAGACCCCTATTGGATGTGACAAAAAGGGGAAGAAGATTCAAAGATCAAGGTATGCAACTTAATTTTATGTGGTGATATGTTTTACAAGAAATCTTACTTTAAGGGGAAGCTTGTTTCATTCGTAAAAGATCAAGATTTGAAGATTGGTATTGTCATCATAAAATAGGGGAAGATTGTTGGGAATTAATTTGATGAGACAAAACAAGAATAATGAAAGAAGAAGGACTTATGTGCAAAAAGAAAGATTTAAAAGAATATGGAGCCCTTTCATACAACAAGGAGGACTTATTAGCAAAAGATGGAGGGACTTCTAGGTAATTAGATTTCTTGTAGAAAGGGGTATGTGTAGTATATAAACACATACACCCTACGTGAATTATCATTCAATTATTCACAATGTAGTCATAAAGCAAAAGTCGTGTGTTCTAGACGTGTGTGATCTTGTAAACACGTCTAGGGTTAGTTGGTTAACGTTTAATGAGAAGTAAACGTTGGAAAAGAAACATCTTGTTTATGTGTCGTGTTCTTATTCCGCTATGTTAATCATATGAACATGATGCATATCCTAGTAGCTCAAAGATCCGTGAATCTTAGGATTCCACAAGATAGATTACAATCAGTTTGGGTAGGATTTGAGTGCATTCTCTTTGATAATTTTTAACTTCTGAAATTAAGGGGGTGTTTGGATTCGGGTTTTAAAGCAGGTTGTTGAAAGATTTTGGCTTAAAACTTGTTCGAACACAACCCTTTAAGTAGTCTCTTGTGATATCAGTAAGAGGTTTTTAGTTTGGTAGGATTTAAAACAAGATTGTGTGAAAAGTTTTGGTAAAAATAGTTTAAAATTAGTAGGATAGAAAATCTGTGGTTTTAGTAAACATTTGACCACCAAATCTTGGAATCAGTTAGCTATAAAGGTAATTTAGGGTTGGGAACAAGTTAGGAATAGTTTGGTTTTGTGTTGTGAAGGTTTTTGCTTGTTGAAATTCGGCCTAGGGGTCATTTGCATCAATCAACAACCCACCAACCCCTATGTTCTTATACAGTGACTGCATAGGGTGATTTTTATGTGATTTTTGTATTGAGGTTGTGCTTTTTCTTGTTTATCTTGACTCCCCACACTCCAAGAGTGTGGGGGTGCCATTGTATCAAAGTAAAACAAAAAATCAAACAAGTTACAAGCAATCAGGTCCACATACCTGATTTTTTGTTCAGGCAGTGGGAACAAAGTTCCCCCTGCTAAGGTTAAACTTCCCACTATTGGGCTAAAGGACAAAACCTGTCCAAGTGTCCCTTTCATATTTTCTCTTTTTTGTCTTTAGTGCCCTTTTTGTAACCTTTTTCATCAATTTCAATTTTCTTATTTTTGTTATTTAATTTTAGTATTTTTCATAAAGTTTATTTTCAGATTACTGTTCATTTACTATTTTTTAGAATTAATTTCATTTTAATTAGTTTTAATTATTTCTGTTTTTGTCTTTTAGTGCAAAATCTTTATATTTTTCAGTTTTAAAATTTTTCCTAGTTTAAGAAAATTATTTTAAGATTTTTAGATTAAAAAAGTTCTACTGTTCACTCTTTTTATTAATTTTTAGATTTAATCTTAGTTTAATTAGTTTTTAATTAAATTTGTTTTGTCTTTTAGTGTAGAAAATTACCTTTTCAACTTTTTAAAATTTTCTACTGTTTAGTAATATAATTTAGGAATTTTCAAATAGTCAAATTAATTTTAGCATTATTTCATTATTTTTAGTCATTATTTTAGTTTAAAATTGTTTTTAGCATTTTAAAAATAGAAAAATAGTTCTAAAAATTTAGGAAAAATACTTTTTAGTCTTTTAATAATATAAGTGAGTTATTAATTCAATAAAATAAGATTTTGGGCTTTTTCTTAATTATATTTAATTTTAGGGCTTTAATTAGCATTTAAAATTGAATATTTAATTAATAAAGGGTTTAAAAACTTATTTATTGAATTTTTATTCTTATTTATACTATTTTAGACTTAGTTTTAATTTTTAAATTGTTTTTAGCTTTAATTTTTAATTTCGTCACGTTTTACGTATTTACGTTCGCGTTTTACGTCAAATCGTCGTAGTTGTTGGGAATAAAATGTAGCCAGTACACTTGGGCGCTGACAAGAAGAAAACAAGCGTTGATAAGAAGAAAACAAACGTTGATAGATCAAGCGTTGACAGGAAGATGTCAAGCGTTGATAGGATGAAGTCAAGCACTGATAGAAGACTTAGTCTACACGTAGTAAAGATATGATCAACAATGTATTTTCTATGGGAATAGTGACATTATTAAAAATCCTATACATCACTCTAAAACAAAACACACTCTTACTTCTACATTAAAGGATCACCCCTCTTCTCTAAATATTGGTGATGTGATGTCTCCTGTTCAAACTAGAAGATCTCATCAGAATCTTGGAGGATTTATTGCCAATATTCACAAGAAGGTTGATACCCCTCTTGTTCAAGCATGTTTGTTTGCCTGTTTTCTGTCACAACAGGAACCCAAGAATATTTTTGATGCTCTCAAAGAACCAAGTTGGGTGGAAGCAATACAGGATGAGCTTCACCAATTTGCTATTCAGGATATTTGGGAGTTGGTTGATTGTCCCAGACATGTCAGACCTATTGGGACAAGATGGGTTCTTAGAAACAAAAAGGATGAAAGGGGCATTGTGGTCAGAAACAAGGCACGTTTAGTGGCTCAAGGATATACAGAAGAGGAAGGGATATACTATGAGGAGGTCTTTGCACCAGTTGCAAGGATTGAGGCTATAAGGATATTTCTAGCCCATGCTTCCAGCATGGACTTTACTGTCTATCAAATGGATGTGAAGAGTGCTTTTCTTTATGGCACAATTGTAGAGGAGGTTTATGTAATGCAGCCTCCTGGTTTTGAAGATTCAGAGCATCCAGACAAGGTGTATAGAGTCAAGAAATCTATGTATGGACTTCATCAAGCCCAAAGAGCATGGTATGGCACATTGTCCACTTATCTGGTGGAAAATGGATTCAAAAGGGGCACCATAGACTAGACCTTATTTACAAAGAAGACTGGTAAGGATTTCTTACTTGTCCAGGTTTATGTGGATGATATCATCTTTGGCTCATCAAGCCCAAAGATGAGTGAAGACTTTTCCAAGCTCATGACAGACAAATTCAAGATGAGTGCAATGGGGGAGATGAACTTCTTTCTAGGGTTACAAGTTCAGAAGAAAGAAGATGGTATCTTCATCTCTCAAGATAAATATGTAGCAGAAATCTTGAAGAAGTTTGGCTTTTCTCCACATGAGAAAAGGGCTAGCACTCCTATGGATAGAGAACACCCTTGGGGAAAATTTAGAGATGGAAAATATGTGGATGTCAGGCACTATAGATCAATGATTGGTTCATTGATGTATCTCACAGCTTCAAGACCTGACATTATGTTTGCTGTGTGTGCATGTGCACGCCATCAACTGACTCCCAAAGAATGTCATCTTCATTCTGTCAAGAGAATCTTTAGATACCTTAGATATTATCTAGACCTGGGATTATGATATCCAAATGCATATTCAGACAGTGATTATTGTGGTGACAAGTTTGATAGAAAATCCACAACTGGTGGATGTCAGTTTCTTGGGAGCAGATTGATCTCTTGGCAATGCAAAAAACAAACAGTGGTGGCCAATTCTACAACTCAAGCATAATATGTAGCAGCAGCTGCTTGTTGTGGACAAGTCTTATAGATTCAGAACCAGCTGTTGGATTATGGGTATAATTTCATGCATACCAAGATTTTTGTAGACAATAACAACACTTTATGCATTATTAAAAATCCTGTACATCACTCTAAAACAAAACACATAGAAATTAGACATCATTTTATTAGAGATTGTTTTGAAAAGGGTTTAATACAACCAGATAGGGTTTGACACAGAAGAAAATGTATCTGATTTATTAACTAAACCTTTTGATACTGGAAGATTTCAATACTTGGTAACAAGTATTCGAATGATCAATCTCACTTTATATGTGTTTTGGGGACTTAGTATAAAAGTATGTACATGATATGCATTGTTATTGGTCTTTTTGAAAAGTTAGATTTTCCACTTTATTTGTCTAACGCTGACAAAGGTTATCTTAACGCTGATAAGTGTTATCGTGACGTTGTCATCAACATGTTAGTTTTGTGGTTTTGATCTAAGTGTGCAGGCATTTTTAGCATTGTACCATTGGATACAGAGTTGCTTATGGATCCTTGGAGAATCATTGGAGCATGTTTCAATTTATGGATCATGGTTGGAATATTTATATTCCTATCTTGACATAAATTTTTATTTACATGCATATTATTTGACAACTTATGTATCATAGTTTAGGGGGAGGTTTTAGGAACCTTTAGGAGTTTTGGGTATTCTTATGATACTCTTATCACAATTCTAGATTGTGTCCATTGGTGAGTATGAGTTAGTTTTCTATCTCATGAGACACTGTAGCATGCAAAGTTGATATACTATGCATGCTGCCAAGACCTTTTTGGCCTAGAATTAGATGTGGTCTGTTGGGAGACTTAGGTATGGTTTATATTGGGTCTACCTAGGAGTTACAAGGGATTTTATGAGATAACATAATTGTTAAGAATTTTGGTTAGCAAGGGACACTAGAGGACTGTTATGTCTATCTTGCATAAGCAAGTGTGCATAACTAGACAGTGCTTGCCGCCTTATAATAATTTTCAGTTTCACTAGGATAAATTACTTTGTTAAGGTCCTTTTTCTTTTTTATTACTTTTATTTTTTGGACGCTGACAAATATATTTCCAAGCGTTGTTGTGACCAATTTAGACGTTGACATGGCTTTGGCAAACGTTGACAAGAATATAGCCGTTGGGCGTTGATGGGTTATTTTTTACCGTTGACACTCATTGGGTCCTACCCAGTTGTTATTTTTGACGAAAATTGAGGACGTAATTTTGGGAGTAGATAACTTTTAATTAATGCACAAGATAACTTATTTTCTTTTCAATATTTTCATCATTATATTTTGAAAATACTTGCCTTATTTTTGACCAATCACATGTGCCTATCACTCCTATATATTTGGCTCCTACTTTTTAAATAGGGTACTCTTATTCTTGTCTAACAACTTTTCTCCTATAATTCATCTTTTACAATCTTTCACAAACAGCTTTCTACAACAATGGCGCCTAAGTTTAAACCAAGTGACTTGGTATTGGGATTCAGGAGTCAGCACAATATGATTGCTTATTTGGAGGCTGATGATACTTTGTTTCCACAATACACCCAGATGGTGGTGTATTTGAATGCATGTCCATTACGGTATGCTCTTTCTCATGCTCCTCTCATCCCTGTCACTCATATTAAACAGTTTTGGAACACTGTTAGTTCCTCAACGCTTAATAATGTGACTACATTAACATCTATTGTTCATGGGCGTACTTGGGTGGTTACTGAAGCATTGGTTCGCCAGGCTTTACATCTTGATGATGCAGATGGTATAACCACTTTCCCATTAATGATATAGAACAAGGACTTCAGGCTTTGGGGTATCCTTTCCCTGAAGAGGGTACTTTAAATAAATATCAGAAACAAGAATTTCCCCCAGCCTAGAAGTACCTCATACATGTCATCCTTCAATGTTTGAGTCCCAAATGTACTGCACATAATGAAATTAACAGATCAGTTGCTAGTGCAATTGTGTGCATTACAAATGGGCAAAAGTATAATTTTTCTAAACTAATTTTTGATGGCATGTGTAAAAACAAGGGTAATAAGATGACTTTGGCTTATCCCAGATTTTTACAAATGATTTTTGATGACCAAGGGTATTGCACAAAAGATCATGATGATTTTTATGAGATCCCTGTGCAAAAGAAAGCTATTTTTAGTAAGATGAACTCACCCCCTCACAGAGATTTACCCCTCACCCAAGCTATGCTTGGTGTTATTATAGCAACACAACCTCAACCTGACCCACAACCACAACTTGACCCAATACCAGATCCCTTACCTTCACCTCAACGCATGGAACTTGACCAAGAATTCTTCAACGCTGACATGTTAAATGTTGGCGTTGACACTAGTAATCCAAACGTTGACACCTTTCCTTCACAGACCCAAACACCCTTAACCTTCAAACTACCAACCAATCCACATCATCTTCTACACCCCCTGAATATAGGTTGATAAAACGACCAAGGACTACTGGAGTGTTCTCCTCTGGTGGTCCTAGCCATGTTGCAGTGAGAACCACCACCACAAGTGTGGTTGGTGCTATGGATGAGGCTGGGACTATTGGTACTCGCTTAGATACAGGCCAAGCCAGTCCTAACATTTTTAAGACCTCATCCATGCCCCATGACTCTACTTTGGGAGGTCAAATACCCATTCTAGAGGAGGGCAGATTGGAACCATACACAATATTTATCTTTGCCACCCTGCGATCTTATATCTTCACCTACATGATCACACTATGCATCTTCTTGAAAGCTGGCGAACCTATGAGAGGTTATTTTTTCAATATTTTGAGGCTAATAACCCCAATATTATGATAATTCTATGCTCTAAGAGATCATTCCTCTTAATTTCACTTTGAGTAAAATCTTGAATATGATAGTTGTGGATGTCTTTGTCGTTATTTGATCTTTAGTTTTCTCGGTTCTTGAATCGTGATGCATTAAATATTTCTTTGGGATGAGTATGTGGTTAAGAATCTTCGACTTTACTTAGTACATCATGATGCCACCTTCTCGATACAAAACATGGATACAGACTAAATGGCTTTGATATTCGTCCTAAATCGGTAGTGTTTTACCTCTGGTCGGTGAAGTCCGTTAGACGGTATTAAATACTATACTTGTGATTAGGTAGATTCAATTAAGAATCTCCTTGACAGGGTTTTGTGGTGTTGGAAATGTATTTTCCCAAAGAAAGTCTCGGTCACATCATTATTAGCATAGATCACGAGCTATAGAATATTTAGAACTTTGTAACTTGGAGCGACCCCCCTTAGGGGGAGATTGTTGGAAATACGTTTTTACGTATTTATGAAGGATCGGTCGCTCCAACGATATATTATTGTATTAGGCTCGTGATCCAGTTTGTACTAAATATAGTCCATATAGCCCACATTTAGGGTGGGCTATATATACCCCTCCTAGCATGTTAGGAGGGGTGGTTCATTCATTTTACAACATTTTATTTAATCTAATCACTTTCTCTCTCTACTTTTCCTTTTCTTTCCTTTCTCTCTCTACACCTCATCTCCTTCTTCCTCCTTCCACCATTAAATCAATAGATCTAATCCATCATTTACCAAATCCTTAGATCTCGTAGACCTTAATCCATCTTTCCGAATAGATTTTTAGAATAGACTCCCCAGACTCGGACAGCTCATACAAACACTCGACTCCAAAAACATTCAAGTTTTGACCCACTCAAACCTCAACACAAACAAACCAAACACATACTCTCGACCAAGACTCCTCAACAGCCTCGACTCCAATCACAAAGACACTACACGAACCCAAACACCTCTCGGACACCACTCGAACACCCTCGAACCACCCACTCTCTCGACTCGCAAAAGTCTCACACACCCTCAATACCCATCCTCCCCGTCTGTCAACTCTCGATATCCAACAAACCCAAAAACACTCGAAGACTCGACTCATTTTTTTTAGACCCTCACCCAAGACTCGAAAAAACTTACCCTTACCCACACCCCTCAAACCACCCAAAACTCACTCACATCAACCTAGACTCAAAAAGATCTCAGTTTCAAAAAGAAAAACTTTCATAGATCCAAAACACAAACCCACACAAATCTTTTACTCCCTCATCCCAACACTCAATCTAGCAAAATGACACACACAGAAGGACACTACAGAAGATAGAAGACAGACACACGCATGCAACAAAAAATTAAAAAACCTACCCGAGATCATTTAAATGATCTTGAAGAAAAAAAGTCGGCTTGATTCTTGACTTCTTGATTCGAAATACACTGAGCTTAGCATCAAAAGGGTGGAGTAAAAGTGATTGTGTTTGATTGTTTCATGAAGATATAAGGATTGTTTGATTGTTTCATCAAAAGGGTGGATTTTGGATCTGACAGGTTTGAGAGAACTAGACAGTTTGAGAGATAAGAGAGAGTTTTGTGCGTGTATAAGCAGATTAATCAACTGGTGAGATTAGTTCTCAGAGGATAGTGAAGAAAGAGGGCGGAGAAAACAAAGAGGGGAGAGGGATTAGGTAAGAAGAAAACGGAGGTTTGAAGTAGATAGATTAGGTTTGTGAGTTTTGGTGTTGAGGAGAGAGATAGAGACACGCGTGTTTTTTATTTTTTATTATTTTTTTTTTTTTTGGTTTGTGTGATTTAGTCAAACAAGAGGAGAGAAAGTTATTTAATATTGGGCGGATACAACGAGGAAAAAAAGAGTGGGGCGGACAAAACAAAGTTTTTGAGAGTGAAAACACGTATCTTCAATTTTATTGTTACACGTGTATACACGTTTCTACTTTTGTTATTTTTTTATCCTTTTTGTTTATTTTATTTTTCATTTTTTTATTTATTATTTTTAGTTAAGTTACCCTTTTACATATTTAAAAAGTTTATTTAGTTAAAGTTTTTAAGTTTTTTAAAAGTTATAAATGTTTTAAAATAGCAAAGTTTATAAAAGTTAATTGAGGTGGGTATTTTGATAGAATTAAATTGGTAAAATATTTGACGGGTTAAAAGTTCTTGTGGCCGAATTTGAAAACAAAAGTGACGAGTCAAAGTGACGGGCTTCATTTATATCATCCATCGAGGAATTTTAAGTGTTATTTACAGGTTTTTCGTTTTTTTCACGAATTCTAGAATCCCTAAAACAACAACATCCACGTCATTTTTAATCGATAGTCAATGGATTCGTTAGATTCGGCATGTCAAAAGGGAGAAGCGCATAGAATGCAAGACAAAGATAGAAAAAATGGCATCACTTCATTTCAAATGCTTCAGTCTCATCTTGTCACTCTTTCGAGGATTCAAGGAGGGAGCGAATTTGTGACAATCTTTGGACAAGATCGTCATATATTCATCGACTCAATCTTCACCATTTTGACCCAACTCGCCGAGCAACTCAACCATAACAACCTTAATCACTCTGCATCGGCACTTGCATATAAGGCTCTTGTGACACAACTCACGCCTTTCCTCCAATTCAATATCATCAAGCCTGAAAGTTCAGTGATTTGCCAATCTTTTCTTCGAGATATACATACCGAGCTTCGAGTTTTCCATGATACAATTTTGAAACTCATGACATCGGTCTCGTCTTCGATTTATCAAAGATCACAACTTCAGCAAGCATATGATAATGGAGTGCAAGAATCAATGACGCAGATGCAAGAAGAGAATGGTCACACGGTTGACAACTTGGAGCCTAACGATTGCAAGAGCTCGGTTGACAACTTGGAGCCTAACGATTGCAAGAGCTCGGAATCGAAAGGACAACATGATACCAGTGGCACGTCAGGGAATGCTCACGAGATCCTTCTTGATGACACCTTACCCGTTTATGACAAAGAGCCTGCAAACATGGTACAATGCAATGTTGTTTATGATGTATATGCTGATGATATGCCGCATATTGAGCATTCTGAACCTAATTATGACAAACATGGGATGGAAAAGAGTGATAGCAATACCACTTATGATTCATCCGATGTAAGTCATAACGGGGGAGAGATTGTTCAGAATGCTATAGTACATCATGATAATTGTATTATAACTGCTTCATTGACTACTTCTAATTCCAAGATTAGAGAGCTCGAAACGATTGTAGCTCAACAATCAAAAGATCTTGAGGATGCCAAAATTGAATTTTCAAAGAAAACGAACAAATTTGAAACATATTTTGAAAAACTTGAAAAATCAAATGTTGTTCTTGAAAGAAAATTGGATCAAACTGTTCTAGATTCTAAAGCTGAAAAGGATAATCTTTTGAAACAAATTCAACTGCTTGAATCTAAGTTGGCATCCTAAGATAACTTGCTCAAAGAAAATGAAACGTTAAAAGCCCAAGTTCAGGAAAAGGTATTTGCTATAGCTGCGTTGAAAAACGAGTTAAGAAAAAATAGAGGACCTAGTGTGGACACTAAGCTTGAAAAACCATCAATCTTGGGGAAACCGCCTACAAATTAGTTCGTCAGACAACCGATTGTCAGACAACCTACTGCATTTAGATCCAAGCGACCACAATCCTCGAGACCGCGGTTTGCCTCCCAAGTTGATTTGGTTCATCTTTCTAGACCAGACACTCCAGCAACTAGGCCCTATGTGATCACTCCAGCTTTAGCAAGACCAAATCAAATGATTGCCTCTAGTTTCCCTAAAAATACCAAGACCACGTCTAGAACTAGTTCAAATGACGTTTGCCATAAATCTGGTCTTGGGGAAGCTAAGCAAAAGACACATGCAAGAGATAGCAATGTCCAACCTAGTCAGATGCCTTCTAGTTTACCCAACACTGCTAACCGTAGCATGTCACATCCTAGGAGCATCAATCAATCATCTAGGAATTCTAGATCTTACTCGGACATTAAATATGCTACTTGTAAAACATGTAGAAAATGTGTCTTTACGGCAAATCATGATTCCTGTATCAAGAAATTACTTAATGAGGTGAACTCCCGTGCTAGAATTAAGTCCCAGTGGATAGCTAAAATCAAACCCGTTGGTAAAGATTGGCGCCCCACTGGTAGAACGTTCACTCTTGTAGGAAACGAGTGCCCTTTAACTAGGATAGTCTCTGATTCTACGAAGACTACTAGGGAGGAAATTGCAAAGGATGATACATCACTTAAGCCTGAACTTAAGATTTTCTATAAAAGGAAACGTTTGCCAACTAAGACAAGTGAATCATCCCCTCAGGCCACCTCTGACACAAGAAAAGAAAACCGTGAACCCCCATGTGCTTCTAAAATAGATATCTCTAACCCATGCAAAAGTATACAAACTCCTAATGAGAATGCAGGTACCAAAGTTGATGTTCCACAAGAACGAAGCGGTCCAATCATTGTATACCGTTCAACTAAGGACACTCTCAGAGTTTGGTTGCTGAAGAAGCAGATATCAGAGAAACTAGTATCTCAGGGGATTCATGGTTAAAGCTTACAAAGGACTTATAGTCACATCACAGACTATAACTCGATCTTCAAAGAAAGGAAAGTTTATCGCCGATGGTAAACTTATCCTAACAACGAGAAATTAAGTTTTCTCGGGCATGAGCTAATATTAAAAACATTCGAAGTTTTTAAGCTCATGCACTATGACTTACAGTTAAATGTCAGATTGTAACTCGAACTTAATATAAAGGAAAGTTTATCATTAATGATAAACTTATCCTCATAACGAGAAATTCAATTTTCTCGGTCATGAGCTTGTCTTAAAACATTCGAAGTTTTAAGCTCAGAAAGGAAAGTGTATCTTTTAAATAAGAGAACTTTTCCTCATAACGAGAAATTAACCTTTCTCGGTCATGAGCTTTCCGTTAAAACAGTCAAAGTTTTCAAGCTCATGAAAACGACTTCTAAGTAAATGTCAGCTTAGGACTCGTTCTTCAGATAAAAGGAAAGTTTATCGCCGATGATAAACTTATCCTTAACAACGGGAAGTTTACAACTTCTCGGACTTGAGCTCGTTTTATAAGATATTCAACATCTTAAGCTCAAGTAATTGGTTTTCAAAACTTTGAACACAATTTTTCGAGAATTTCTCAAAAGGTTTTTCTAAATCTTTCAAAATTGTGTGTTCAAAAATGTTTTGATAAAAAGAGCATGTCTTCTGGAATCGATAATATTTACGAACCTAGAAATGTCATTCAATAATGACACGGGGTTGTAAATAAAGTTCGAGCAGAAGTTCAAACTTTTAAAACATGCTCAAAATGGCTTGTAGTTATTTCTGACTGCAACCCGGTTTTCATATTAAAGTCACGTATTTCCTTGGAAAACGTTGGCTCACAACGGGAATTAATTTTCTCGGGCATGATTTACAAGCCAAATCATGCAAAGGGATCAAGTTTACTTTACAACTTGGTCTAACACGAATTAGTGTACGTCTCAGTGCATTAATTTGTTAAAATAAGAGAAATCTTATTGACACCACGAATCAAACTTTTCAAGATATCAATTGGAAAATGTTTTTCATCATCCTGTGCCTCGTTAAACAATGACTACTGCTCTTTAAATAGAAAACGGGTCATCGTTTAAGGGGGAGAAAATGTTACATCATCTTTCACATCAAAAAGATCTTCAAAAGTTTTCAAGGAAACTCAAAAAGCTTAATGGTTAATGGTTGGATTGCTTTGGCATTTGTCTTGCTGTTGCTTATAAGTTTGTCATGAATAGTTTTGTGCTTGTGTTAAGATAGGTTAATCACTCAGGCTAGGGTAGTTAACATAAGATAGGTCAAAATGACAAGAATTAGAACTTGGAAAAACAAAAGAATTTTGTTTGTTGAAAGTAGAAAAATTGAGGGGGTAAAGTTGACAACATGTCAAACTTCTGAAAAATTTGACCTAGTCAAATTCACACACCCCGTCTCCACTCTACTTTCACTGTTCCCATTTATCTTCTTGGCCGCCATTAACACACAAGTACACAAACTCTCACGAAAATCAAACAGAACATCTCACAATCATTCTTCTTGTTCAAGATCTTCAAAAGGTATTCAATCGGATTAATCTTTCATGCAAAACAAGTTAATTAACTCTTTTTTAAATTGAAAACAATCAAAATCAGTTACTGCGTTAATTAGGGTTAATTAAATTGGGGGTTTTGCCTGGGTTTTATTCGGAATAGAACAAATTTAACTGCTTTGGCCTTTAGACCACTTGAATCAAACGGATTTCGTGCTTAATTAGAAAATATATAAGTGTTGAAAAACATTCCGAATAGGAGGACTTTCCGTGTAAGAACATTTTCCGAATAGAATGATCTTTCCGCATAGGAGAAGTTTTTCCGAATAGAATGATCTTTCCGCATAGGCCAAATCTTTCCGAATAGAATGAATATTCCGCATAGAGAAATTTTTTCCGAATAGAACTGAATATTCCGCATAGACCAAATCTTTCCGAATAGAATGAATATTCCGCATAGAGAAATTTTTTCCGAATAGAACTGAATATTCAGCATAGACCAACTCTTTCCGAATAGAATGAATATTCCGCATAGAGAAAATTTTTCCGAATAGAAGGAATATTCCGCATAGGCCAAGTCTTTCCGAATAGGATTTTCTTATTCCGCATAGACTGTTCTTTCCGAATAGAGTACTTATTCCGCATAGGTTTAATGTTCCGAATAGTCTTTTTATTTCGCATAAGCCCAAATGTTCCGAATAGGGATTTTATTCCGCGTAGGCCCAATGTTCCGAATAGAGATATTATTCCGCATAGGCTCAATGTTCCGAATAGAGATTTTATTCAGAATAGGGATATTATTCCGCATAGGCTATATGTTCCGTATTGAATGATTATTCCGTATAAGAAGATGTTTGAAGATGTTTGAATGGTTCAAAGCTTAAGGGATTAGGTCATATGTTCTATGCTTAGGTTTAATGTCATATTGATATTCATGTTTGTATGTTTCAACCTTTGTGTTTTATCTTAAGCAGAGACGATGACTAACCCTACAGTACAACATATACAAGACACCAAAGCTGCCGCCATTGCTGAAGCCAAGACTCTAAAGTTTATTCCAAACAACTTCCGTTTGAAGGAGGTATCTCACTCTACCCATAATGGATTTAAGGTAGGAACAGCCATGCTTGATAAATCTCATTTCAAGCATGCGCTAAGGAGAAGTGCTTCAGTGCCCTATGAATACCTTTACGAGTTCTGGGCTACCAAAGAGAGGACGTCGAACACAATCACTTTTTCCTTGGACAACAAGCAGCAGACGCTTACTGCGTCAGACTTCAGGAAGATCTTTGGATTTCGACCGACACTCAAAGGTCTATCATACTCAGCCAACCCGACTAAGGACCAGATCATGGAGATGTTCACCGCCATTGGATGTCTTGACATACGAACCCCGTCTGAGTTTACTACTGCCAAAGTTGGTCAACCATGGAAAGCTATTTTTGGGATTCTAAGCCGATGTTTAACACCCAAAACAACTGGGTTTGATGCTGTTCGTCCACCAATCATCAAGATGTTTTATGGTATGTTTAAAGGTATGGGTATTGATTATGCATCACTGCTGTGGGAGGAGTTTACTTTTCAACTCTTCACAAACACAAAGGGTAAGGTTAAAAGTTACCAGTACCCTAGGTTTATTAAGTTGATCATACATTACTTTATGGAAAACGATGCATCCATTAACAAGCATGCAGGTAGTCGTCATCACACGATGGATGATGATGATTTGGTAGACTTAAGGCAGGAGACTCATTCGAATACGGTTATTCCTGGTCCCATTCCCAGTCATCTTCTGACCGATGAGATTATCGCATCTGATGATTACAAGAACTTGCTAACAGAAATTGAGAATCAACGAGCAAGTATTCCAGCAGGTGAAGACTCATCTACCACGGTTAAGAGCAAAGGTAAACGGAAGCAAACAGATTTACCTGAACCCAAAGCCAAAAAGAAGAAGACGACAGTTAAGAAGGGGAAGGGTACGGCTGATGAGTTAGTTCTCCACGATGAAGAAGATATTGATGATCCTGCTCTTAACAAGGCTGAGAGAAAAGCTATGAAGATAGCTATGGAAAGGAGTAGGAAAGATACTGGAGGTAGTGGTTCGGGTACACGGGTACATGTTGAAGAAGAGTACGTGGAACCAGATGATGTGTTTGAGTTTGGATCGCCTGAAAAGTATTCTACTTCGAAGGAGACATCAACCCCCCTGTTTCAGCCAGTATTGAAAAAGAGTCTACTCAACCCTTGGCAACTCAACTTCAACCAACTCAACCCGTACCAACCAGACCGGTTTCAACACCATTTCTTCCACCACCAATAACCCCCATCCTTAGTACCGCAGTTACAACCGAGCCTATTCCATCAACCCAGAGCAGCTCTGCAACGTCTGCAATGGCTGCATTGGTGATGGCCGAAATGTTGGATAAACATGTGGATAATCACAAGAGAGAAATGGATGAACTTCCCCAAGAGTTACTTAGACGAGCTCAAAGTGAAGAAGCATCTAAGAAAGCTCAAGAAGAGTTGATTGCTAAGTTCGCTGCAGATATGGAATTTACACGTAAAGCTCATGTAGAAGAACTTGCTCGGGTTAAAAAGGCTGAAGCTGATAGGCATCAAGCACGGATTACGAGACTTAAAGCTATTAAGGATGACCTTAAAGAGCAAAAAGAAGCTCTTGAAGCTTCTATTGAGCAGAGAGTGAAAGACTTCGTTGAATCCCTAATGCCTAAACTGCGTGATGAGTTGAATACACTTGCTGCTGACAACTTGATGATCAAATCATCCAATCCTTCAGAAGCCGCCTACAAGATTGCTTATGACTTGACGGATTTTGAACTTAAGAAGATCCTCAAAGCTCGAATGAGGGAACTTGGATCGTTTGATAAATCGAGGATTCAACGGGCTCTATTCAAATCCCTGAATGACGCTATCATGGAGGATGATAAGTTGTTCAAGACGTTTGGAAGTGTGGTACCCTACCACATTCTCCCTGAGGAAGAAAGGGAAGAGAGTGAAGAAGAAGAGGGTACTGGTGGAGAAGAGGAAGAAGAAGAAGAAGAAGAAGATAAGAATGATGATGATGATGAGGATGATGAGGATCAGAATGATGATGATGATGAGGATGATAATGATAAGGATGATGATGATGATGAGGATGATGATGACGATGATGATGATGGCGATGATGGCGGTGATGGTAATGAGGAGAGTGTTAGGGGGAGCAACGGGGATGATAATGAGGATAATGATGGGGGTAAACAGACTAAAGAGGGAGATAAGGTTACCAGCTCCAAGAAACCTGCTAAGACTGGAACCAAGTCCAAGAAAGATGCAGCAGCAAAAGAAAAATCTACTTCCACGGAATCCAGACGATCGAAGTGGCGCCACGATGTGAATGCCACTACAGGGTCATCTATTCCTGGTACATTTATCGCTGCATCCATACCTGTTACCACTAACCCCGTTAGTTCTATTGTTGTTGCTCCTGTGATTGCAGAATCGGTAACCGAACCTGAAGCTGCACAACACTCACCTGTTCTTGACACTGCCGAGATGCCTGAAACAGAACAAGCAGATGTTCACGTCTCCACTCCTCTGCAAAAAGACCCACAATCTACTGTTCCAAGCACAAGGGACTGGGCAGACACGTTGGAGATTGACGAGACTGCACCACCACAGGCTTGGATCACGGCAGCGGCACAGTATGATCCGATCACTGACGCTGACAAAGATGTTTTGTATCTTCGTATCCGCAGTCCGATTGACTTATGTGCATTTCTTGCTCATGAGTATAAGACTTCGGTTACTCCATCTTTGGTGAAGAAAGCACTGAAGGATAAGATACTTCGCGCCAAAACCCGGTTAACCCAAATGGAGTTCGAGTATTATGCCGATGAGATCCTGAAGGCTCTGAATACCGTTCAACGGCCAGGACTTCATGAATCAGAAAGAGCTCCACCTCCAATGGATCCTTCTCAAGATAATCAGATTGCTCTTGACTTCTTCGTCACCAATGATCTTGTGTATCTTCTGAAGGGGTCATCAAAGTACGCAACCTCCCTGACCTTGCTGAAAGCTGCCAACTGGGGGACAATACCCTTTATCGAGGAAAAGGTAAACCGACTCTAGGTCCCAAAGATAAATCGTAATTATGATATGTATGCTGTCATAGGTGCATCTCATTGGGACGAACGAGTCCGAAGGGCGTACAGGGGTTGCTGCCTAGTCAATTCTGGAAGCAACGTTAGATCCGACATCCGCATCTCCAGCATCTTAGGGATGAAAACTGAAGCCAAGAATGGCTATTATCATGTGACGGAGATTCGTTTGAAAAGGAAGGATGACAGGGAATACAAAATCTAGCAGGGAGATTTTTCCATCATTCGCCTTGAGGATATCGAAGATATGCTGCTTCTGATGACCCGAGATCAACTCACACATATTCCTCGTGAAGACCTCATTGCTTTGAATACAACACTTCGTATGTTCACACGAAGCGTTGTCATCAAGACACGAGTTGAAGATCTTCAGTTGGGAGTTGAAAGCTATCAAAGGAAGCTTAACCTAACCCGTCCAGTGAATAAAGTGCTACCTCAACATGTAGAAAGATGTCCCTATACCAGCATTTCTGTCCCGAATTACGGCATTTTCTACTTGAACAGTCGAGGTTTAATGAAGTTTATGAGGGTGGGTGAGCTCCATAAGTACAGTGATGGGACTCTTCTACAAGTCAGAGGAAAGTTGGAGCATCTGAACTCGGGTGGGACTTTGCCAGAAATGACGGAGGATTGGCATCCAGGTTACCGGCAGATGGCGAAGTACGTGATCAAGAAGATAGATCAAAAGCTCCGTGAACGTAGATTGATGAGGAGCTTGGAAAGGTTCGTTGGTGGAAGACCATATTTAGTGCACCACAAGCTACTGCAACGATCCATCTAATGGGTCGTACATCCCAGGTCCACTTTATATTGGTTTTCAATTGTGAATATGTATATTTGTGAATATTGTGCTGTAATGGCTTGATGTAGTGTTAAGGTATGATAATTTTTCAAGAATTTCTCACGAGATTCTAAATCTTTCAAAATATATCATACTAAAGCACTACAACTATCCCTTATTAATTTAAGGGGGAGCATGAACATGTTCTATGGCCAAACATCGATTTCATTTTTACCCAAAGACCGGTTAATCCATTCAATATCCCAAATATTAATGGTTAACATTTTGGATAAGGGGAGAAAATGGGATTAAGGAGACTTAAGTAATACTTGGCTAAAAGATGAAAAAGACTTAACGATAATCCAACTTAATATGTGTTAAGCACGTGTTAAGGGGGAGCGTTTTTGATGAACAAAACACCTAAGGTACAAAACTTTTGATTTTAATATCACAAGTACCTTATGTGATTTTCAATGATTTTTCATGGTGGCAATTCCTTCCCAAAACACGCTTAATTCACGACGAATGTGGTGACAAAAGGGTGGTAGGAATAGGTTTAGTCCAATGATTCATCAGAGCCGATGGAATCTTCCCAAGGACAATTCCCTAGATAGAATTAGAAGTCCTAGGAAAGATGGAGAAAGAATGTGAACGTAGCTGAATGCCGACCAAGTACTTAAGCTAGCACTGGAACAATCACAACAAGGTGCTAGTGATGACGTATTGGTAAGCATTGAAGGGGTTGAAGAATGAAAAAGAATTGTAAAGATAAAGGGTGTAAAGAAAGAAGCCCTCCTTACAACTTTAGGCAGAAACCGGGTCAATACATATGCTATTGAGGTCATTTTTGCTAATGATTCTCGGTATTGAAGAAAGACATCATGGACCCAGTGATGCAATGCACAACCCTTCCCAGCTAACTCAAATATCTCTCAAAAGGTATTTGTTTTAATCACACGGAGATCAACACGTTATCTATTGGTTTATTCACTCCGAATAGACTGGTATTGAAAAGGTGGCACTCCTCTCCAGCCATCGCTCACTAAATCAAAACGCACAATCGAGTCTAGAGCCAAGAGATCATCAAAAGTCTCATTAGGACACTTTCCATTTATTCCTTGCTTTCTCACACACTGTAAAAAGTAAGAGATTTTCATGAGTCCTACGCAGTATTCCTGTAATATTGCCAGAACATCCGAGTAATACGCAAGTATTACAATGAAGATGGAAATCCTGCTTGAGCCAACATCAAACAAGCTCATGGTAGGTTACACGTGCGGTTCTTTTAGAACCAATCTTGTGAAAAACTGGAAGGTAACAGTGGTTTAATTCTTAATTGAACTTAAACTCGTTCCAGGCCTCTTCGCATTATCATATGATCTTGCCAGAACATTCAGAGTGACTCTTTATTGACCACAGTGACGAGTGGAAATCCTTCTAGTGTTAACATCAAACAGCACTTGGTAGGTGACGTGCAAGATTCTTTATGAATTGAGCTCGTGACAACTGGAAAGCAACGATGGTGAAAATCTTAATTGAAATTCACTTGTTCCAGGTTTCATGAATTGACGGCTTCAAATCACAAGGATAATTTATCCAAGTGATTCACTCTTTATGTTCGCAGT
Source organism: Glebionis coronaria (assembly GCA_025667525.1). Taxonomy (NCBI): domain Eukaryota; kingdom Viridiplantae; phylum Streptophyta; class Magnoliopsida; order Asterales; family Asteraceae; genus Glebionis; species Glebionis coronaria. The sequence continues at coordinate 452,386,984 of CM046875.1, read as the reverse complement.
CAGCTTTGGACGGTCGAATAAAGAGAACGGGTTTACCCGCGAAATCCTGTCAGGAAGTTACTTAATTGAAACTATCCGTCACGGGTACGATATCTAATATCGTCCAACGGTCTTCATCGACCGGAGGTAAAATGCTACCGAATTAGAATAAAATGTTCAAAGCCATTTTATTCGTATCGTTGCTGTGTACCTGTTAAAGACGGTGGCATTGCTGTGTACCTGTTGAAGACGGTGGCGTTGCTGTGTACCAGTGAAGACGGTGGTGTTGCGGTGTACCTGTAAAAGTCGTTCCCACATGCTTATGTCTTTTGCAACAAAGTTCAGCAAAAATTCAAGAAAGTACAAGATGAAGTCTTCCGCCGTACCAAACTCTGAAGCTTTCGAGAATTCAACAAAAAGACGTAAGTGTGTGGAACATGAAGTCACGAGGAGGCAAAGTTCACAAGAAAGGCAAAGATCGCACGTGAAAGGCCAAAGAACAATGCTCTCAAGTCAAAGCCAAAAAGATCAAACCAACATATTCACAACAAAAGAAAGAAAAGAAGAAAAGACTACGAGCTAAAGAACGAAGACTTAGTATAGTATGCTAGGTTTAGAACTTTGTAATGTGGAGTGACCTCCCTTAGGGGGAGATTGTTAGAAATACGTTTTAACGTATATTAGAAGTATCGGTCACTCCACAATATGATTTATGTTGTAATAGCTCGTAGTTAACAATTAGTTAAATGTTACTTATTAAGTTAAGTAAGAACCGGTCCATGGGCTTGTCATGGACCGGCCCAAGCCCAATGTTATGCTTGGAGTATAAATACCCCTTTCCACCATGGAAAGGGGTTGGTTGTTGTTCTCATTTCACTTTCATATTAATAAAATCATACACATTTTCTCTCACTTTCTCTCTCTAGTTTCTCTCACTAGAAAACATCAACCCACTTCATAGATTCATAGGTTATCAATATTCTACATGTGGCTATACTAGCTGTTCTCTTTACTCGAACATCTCAAAGCAGACTGTGATAGTAAGAGTGAATCAGTTGGATAAATTATCTATATGTTTAAAGTCAAAAATTTGTATTCACGTGGTTCAATAGCTCATCTGCGGTTCCTTAGAGATAAAGAACCGTGGACAGAAGCTATGTTTTTGAATGAAAAATAGAGTGAGAGTTATTGAAAGCTAGAAAATTTTGACTCAAAGGGAAAAGACTCAATCAAGCATGCACAATCAATGAATATGTTCCATTAACCCTAGACCTAAGCGTAAGTAATTAAAAGCTTCCCTCTTAAGAGGCTTAGTGAAGATATTGGCTAAGTTATCTACCGAGGGTACCTTATTAGTAGTAATCTTCCCCTTCTGAACATTATCCCTAAGGAAATGATGGCGAATCTCTATGTGTTTAGTTCATGAATGTTGCACAAGATTCTTACTAAGGTGTATTACACCCTTAATATCACACATGATGGCAACATCACTAAGTTTAATCCCATAGTCAACAAGGGCTTGCTTCATCCATAGTGCTTGTTGACAAGCTTTACCGGCACTCACATACTCAGATTCCGTGGTGGATATAGCAAGAGCAGTTTGTTTGAAGAACCAAGAAGTTAAAAAACAACCCATGAAGGTACAAATACCACTGGTGCCTTTCCAGTCCACATAGTCTCCTGGATGATCCGGGTTGGCGTAAACTATGGTTTCTACGCCGGTCCCCTTAGGATACCATAATCGAAAATGTATAGTGCATTTAATGTATCGAAAGATATACTTAACCGCTTCAAGGTGAGAGATTTTGGGAGCCTCTTAGAAGCGGGCACAAAGACAAACACTAAAAATGATATTAGGTCGACTTGCCGTTAGGTACTACAAACTACCAATCATATCCCTATATTTGGTATTATCTACCGACTCATAATCATCATCTACGATGAGTTTAGTATCTGATGCCATGGGAGTCTAAATACGCTTAGAGTCCTCTAATCCAAATTTCTTTAGCATTTCTTTAACATACTTAGATTAATTAAATAACATACCATCATCCATTTGCTTAATCAGGAGTCCTAAAAAGATGTTAAGTTCACCCATCATGTTCATATCAAACTCATCATGCATGATTTTGACAAATTCATCATGCATATCTTGACAAGTTGAACCAAATATGATGTCATCGACATATATTTGAACAATGATGAGGTGAGATCATTTCTTCTTTGTAAAGATTGTATTATCTATCATTCTTATGGTATACTCATCTTTTACAATAAATGCTTTAAGTCTATCATACCAAGCTATGGGCGCTTGTTTAAGATCATAAAGATCTTTCTTGAGCTTGTAAACATGATCCGGTTTCTCAAAATCAATGATCCCAGAGGTTGAGCAACATATACCTCCTCATTAATCAAACCGTTAAGAAATGCACTCTTTACATCCATTTGTTGAAACTTAAAGTATAATGCAAAAAAACGTATGCTAAAAGGATATTAATGGACTCTAACATTCCAACGGGTGCATATGTCTCGTAATAATCAATTCCTTTTTGTTGATTATAACCTTGAGCTACACGTCTAGCCTTGTTACATGTCACTACACCATTCTCATCTAGTTTATTTCTAAAAACCCATTTGGTTCTGTAAGCAATGCCGAAAAATATTATTAGTGTTAACTAATCTTTCTTAGTTTGGATCACGACAAAGTATAAAGACATTTATAGTCAAAGACAATCGAAAGACGAATTATTCAATAAACACTATCATCTAGTTAATAATCATTTAAGTCTTACACAAACATATCTTAATCATGTTTAGTGATCATAGAAAGTAATTAACCTCAAAACTCACATTTTGACAAATGTGACAGAAGATTTTAGTGAACTTTATTTCTAAGAAAATGTTTTATTAAAAAGAAATATGAAAATTTAAATATGGCATATTCCAAATTCCATAGGAATATCCTTTGATGTAAATATTACCTCAGATAACATTTCCCCATTAAAGAACAAAAAGGAGCGGAGTCTACGACCCGCGGTTCCTCAAATAGGCATGCAGTTCTCTATCAATAAGGAACCTCATGACAAATAATGAACTAAGCACAAATAGCCGTTTGTTTTTGTCTCTTATAAATAGTGGATCAAATCTCCATTTTCTAAGAACCTTTTTGGACATTCTTTATGTCTCCTTTCTCTTTTCTATATGCTAATCATTAGTAAATGATCACTTAATGTGTTAAGTATGTTTACTTATGATTATCCTCTTGATCCTCTTCTTTACTTTCCAAAGAGAAGATCACTCACGCATTTATGATGTGATTAAAGATGAAGCCTTGATGAAGATCACCCTACCTTAGATCTAGTCATGTTCATCATTTTATATTTGAGTCTTGTGTAGATCCAATGTATTTATGTATACTTGGATTAGTGTTGTGTTGATCCAATGTATTAGTGATTACTTAGATTACTCTTATGTAAATCCATTGTATATGTGTATACTTGGATTTGTCTTGTGTGGATCCAACTTACATGTGTATACTTGGATATGTCTTATTGAGTTGTAATTAGTCTTGTGTGTTAGTTCTCACTAAACTATAAAGTGATGTGTGTATGTGTCATGTGAGTTCTCAGTACTTCAAAGTGAATAGTTGTGAAGATTGGTTCTAGCTTTGGATTAGAATTCGACATCTAGCCTTGTGTCGGAAAAGAAGATGGGCGACGAAGATTGGTTCTAGCTTTCGATTATAACTCGACATCTAGCCGTATGTCGGAAAATGGTGAAGTAGGCAACGTGTGTAGATTGGTCCTAGCTAAGATTAGGTCTCGACATTTAGCTTAGTGTCGGAAAATATTGTAAGAGAAGTTGTAAGGTTTTCTCTACCAAGAAGGGAGCTTGTGGGTATAGTGGAAATCTCGAGTAAGGTGTACTCGAGGATTTAAATAGGAACGAGGATAGAGATTCGTCGCCGAACCACTATAAATCTTGGTGTCATACTTTAGGTTGCTTCTGTCCTTACTCTTTACTTATGCTTTCATTCTTATCGTGCATTTCAATGTCACTAGATATTGTTAATCCACTAGAATTGAACCTAACAACTATGAAACTAGTTTTCAAGTAAAAGGTAATTTTGGGATAAACCTAATTCAAGAATTTTAATTAAGACCATAACCGAGAGAAACTATTCAACCTCCTTCCCCCTCTCAGTTTCTACAATTGGTATTAGAGCGATGGTCACTCAAGGTCTTTGAAGTATATTGTGCTTTAAAACTTGGATCGATCCATTGTCTCCTCAAATTAGAAGGGTTCGTTGTACTAAAGTTTTTCTTTGGTCAAAACTATTTTTTAATAAAAATAGACCTTTTAATTGGTAATCTAGCACCATATCTTGTTTAGTAGCCTATATATATTTTTGATTTACTCTTGAAATGTATCTACTATTTTGTATCTTTCTTTGTGTAGGTACTCATGAAGACTAATCATTAACTTGATTGTGGATTGAGTTACTTGCACTTGTAGAAGACTCATCTCCTTTTGATCTCCAATATCTAAGGATGATGATATCAATATTGATATTAGTTATACTAGTCCTTGAAGACTTAGTATGACCCTTAGTCAAATTTGGGTGTTGAATTGGTCCTTAGAAGACTTGGGATGCACTTTGCGGCTAAGGTACGTTTTCGTCCTTCCACACGCCCTATTGATCATTCTTTTGATCATTACTTGACTATGTGCTTTTTCTTGGCATCCTTTCCTTGACATTTGTTTGTGGTATGTGATTCTATTCTTGTACCCTCTCAAACCTTCATTTCTTGGATACTTGACTCACTTAGGTGTTGTAGAGTGAGTTAGTAGTAGCTTAAAGTATCAAGCATGATTTTTATGGTTTGCAACTTATACGGTTATTAGGCCCTATATCATGTGTAATATGTGCAATTGAGCTCATCTTGTAGATGATTGATTAATCCTTTGAGATACCAAACTACTTCATAAGTTATATTTAGGATATTACACATTTGGAATTGAAATATTCCAATGATATTGTTATTGCAATTTTTAGCAATGATATTTATCCGATCATGTGAGAGAGAAAGTGAATCTATTCTTTGCTCATATTTTGACATAGTTTAAGACAAATACTTGAAAGTGATCTTACTCTATTCTACGAAATTGCTTGGTATGGTTCATTACCAAATCCGTTTAGACATACGCCGGAAAGGCACGTCTTAAACCACTATAAATGACACAAACTCTTAGTTTCTACTACTTGACAATTGTCACTCATCTCTTGAGCATTGAACTTAGCCTTGATTCACTCCTCTTGGTTTCTCTCCTCTTTGTCTTTTCTTACGAGTAGTCATTTTCCATATCGGTCTTATTAGATCTTTTTCGGTCTCGATTAACTCGTAATCCTTCATTAAAGGTAATATTATTAGATGAAGGATGAGTGAAACCGTTGTCTTGGAATCAATTAATTTGAGTGATTGAAGCTTTTTGAAAGATCAACAATGGTGGTTTGAAGAAAACCCGTCACTTATGGAGAAGAAAGGGTGAGGTTTTTTTTTGAAAAAATGATTTCTTAATAAAACCATGATTATATTAGTCACTAGTAGACCGCGGTTTAATATTGACAAGGAACCGCGTGTTTCAACCGTGATAATTAAAGAACCGTTGACAGTGGACATGTTTAAAACAAAAAAATCAAATAAAATTTTCAAAACCAAGTTTTTCTAAAATACTTAAAATATATATCAAGCCTTTTGGAAATCATTGGACCACTTCAATACTAGCATCAATTAGTTGTAAGTATCTTCATTCAATTTCAATCAACTTTTTCTAGGGTTCTTAATTTCATAATTGCGGATTTTTAAAATTAAAATCGAATTAGAACCTAATTAGGAATGTGGGTTGACATAGTTGTAATGTTATGATTCCTTAGGTTTGAATTCATTGCGATTTCACTAAAACCCACTTATTGAAAAAATCTGAATTTTAACTAATATATTTCATTTAAATGATGGAATTAATATGAACCCTTGAACATATTAGTAATTGCATTGTTAATGCTTACCTTAAAACAGATTTTGAAAAACCAATGTTCAATGTTCATGTTTGATTTTACATAATTAATATGTATTAGTCAAAGATGAAATGGGTACATTGGGAACATGAGAATGTTAAGGATTAATCCTTTCGTTAATCAAGTAATTGACTAAGCACATTCTTATGATTTTGATTTTTGTTCATTATGTAACATAAGAGTGATTGTGGAAATATTTTTGTGTTGCATTTAGGTGCTTAATCATGCCTTCGGATTATCAACAAGACCACCACTACACTAGGAACTATATGCCTAACCTTGTCGATTCTACTCCTTCCGTAACTCTTGGTAATATTTATCGTTTAGTTCAAAAACGTTGTTTCCATGAGGGTAGAGTTGTCTACGGGGATTTTGATGAGTATGACTATACTAGACATATGTTTAGTGAAATTGATCTCCATTGTTTGCTAGAGATCAATGAAGTCATTTACCTGAATTCCTCCTAGAGTTCTTTAGCACATATTCCCTCACCTGTAATGATAACGGAATGTTTGTTAGGTTCACCATAAATGGTAAACTCATCATATACTATCTCAAAGAATTTGGTAAGGCACTTGGAGTGCCATATGTAGGTCAATGTTGATTCACGGATTTGTGGAAAATTGATGATTTGTTAAATTGTATCGACAACCCTCCATATGACACCGATATACCAGACCTTGACCTCATCCTTGATCTCATCACTAACGGAAGTAATCAGTCTATTGTACGTAGTATCCATTCTAAAAAGCGTTCTTTGAAAAGCCATGAGATACTTGTTAGCAATCTTAATGAGTGTATGGTCCGTTGGGTCGACATTCTTACGGGGAATGAATTTTTTCATGGTGGAAACCGGGATCATGTTTTGGCGTGTATGGCACATATGATTTATTGCATCTTCACTTCCACCAAGTAAAATCTTGCATACTTCATCGCTCGAAGGATCAATTATGTCCTTTCGAAACCAAAAGCCAATCTTCCTTATGCCATGCTCCTCACTCACCTTTTTAAAAGGGTTGGTCAAGACTTCCCCGAACTCGATCTCTCTCGTTTTGCACCTGTTAATCGTGTGATGCTTCCTATTCAAAAGGTGCAACCACAAAATCATAGGAGTGATCGAGGTATGAGAAGAAGTTATCCACAAGAATCTGACAATGAGAAAGATCCCGCATCACCAAGTGATGGTGATGATGTGGGAACTAGTGCTCATGTTGGTTCTTCGAGTGACTATGTCCCATCTATGAACACTTTCATGGATGGGTTAAACCAAATTAATCCTCCTCCTCGTTACTCTTTAAGCCCTCTTCCGGATAACTTCGGACTTGAGGATGTATATCGTTCTAACCTTCAAACACGAGGGGAGTTGTACGATCATCGTACGAAGTCAAGGATTTCATTCAAGGCTTTAGGGAAAATGACCAAGAACCTAAGGAAGAAAAATAAGTGATGATCAAGTGAAGCATTTGGTGAAGCATTTGATTTGTTGATATGATTGTGAACATTGGTGTAATGTTGGATTATTTATTTTCATTAGACTTGTTTTAATTTCTAGCATTTAGACTTTGGTTTGTAGTACTAATACTTTATGTTTGATTAGCTACTATTTTAATCCTATGTGTTCATGTGATCGAACTTTCGATTTGCATGACTTTGTGCAATTATGTGTTAGTTAGCTATTTAGATTTTGGTTAGTAATCTATATTGGCTTGTAAAACCTTTGCTTAAAATCTAGGCTTGTGAAAAATGATGGAAGTCCATTTTATGAAGCCTTTTGCCCGCGGCTCTTTAATTATGGGCGGTTCTTTATCGATATCGAACCGCGCCCTTATTTAGGGAACCACAGGTGATGTCTTCGAAAGCATCTATGCTTTACACTGTTTTCTCTAAATCTTTGTAAACATGGCTAAAACTTTGGCTAAAAACCAGCTTTTTCTCAATTAAGCCTAGCAAATTTTATTATTCACCAAATGATTTTTAACACATTACTAGTTTGGATCATCCCACCTCCTTCTTAAACCTCTCTTGGTTATTCTTGTTCTTCATACTCTAAGCCTTCTTCTAAACCTTGACGCATAACCATGGTGTCCACAAGATCCTCAAACACTTCCAAACACTCTTCTTCCAAAAGAAAACTTAAGATTAAGATCAAGATGCCTAAACAAGGTTCTTCATCTTTTCTTACACCTAAGAATGAGATTTCTCCTATTCTTATTTCTTCATCACCCTCACCACCTCTTGCTCCATGCAAGAGTAGTCCAACTCATGGTGCTAACCATTCCCATGGTTCCACCACTTCTTCATTCCAATCCAAAATGAATTATTTGTCCTCACCTTTCACTCCTAGTCCTCTCTTGGATGTGAACCCTCAACCTCTTCAAAGCATTCCTTTTGAGAATGACATTGTTGAGCCTTTGGTAACCTCACCTTTCACCGCACCAAATTCACCCATCACACCATTGGAAATCATGCCCTCTCCTCCTCCCAACACTCTAGTTTTGGGTGTTCCTATTTCTAAATTCATGGGTGGTCCTTACTTCTTTGCTTTTCTTGAAGCTCATGAAACTAATTGTCCATGTTTCCTCTATAATAACTACATCATTCAAAACCTAAAAATGGAGATGTTTGGTCTTCATAAGAGGTTGCAAGATTTCTTGCTAACTTTGTTCACCAATCCTCCTCCTCCTAGGAGATGAATGATGATGATTTTAAAAATGTTTCTTCAAGAAAAATAAGCCAAGAATGATTATCAAATCAAGAACTAGTGTAGTTAACTTTGTAATAGCTAGTTGTTATTTGTTTTCTTGTATTTCCTTTTCCTTCAAGTGTTCTTCATGGAGATGTTTATTAGATTAATGTTTTTTGTCTCAACCTATGTGCTCTCACACTAATCAACTTCAATTTAATTAAAATTGAACCTTAATCTATCATAACCTCTAAGACTTGACTAAAATTGATTCAAAATGTTATCTAAATATTTGTCACCCTTTGTCAAGACACTCTTTGTGAGTATGTTTCCCTTTGTGCATCCAAAGCATAACCTAGTGCTATTAGAGGTAAAAATCCAGGATTTGCTTAATTTTGAAAAAGTCTGGTCTTTTCTCAAAATCTTTCAAAAATAAGATTTCTTTGTCCATTGTTGGCGGCTCATTAATTACCGCGCGGCTCGATATTGATATCGGACCGCATGTTCTTTTAAGGAACCGCGGATAGTATCCATCTTCTGGCTCTTTTTTTTGGTCTTTCTTATTTGACCTTAGTATTTTTCAAGATTCTTTGTATGTCTGTTTTGGTTTAACTTTCTTGAAACTTTTATTTTCTCTTTATTCCTTACCTTGTCTATTTTCTTTAAATCTTCTCATTCTGGGAGTTCTCTTTATCACCCCTCACAATATCTTCTTCTAATCTTAACCTTGACATATCTTTGTCACAACCTTCTAAACCCAAAGCTTCTTCTTCTAAGCTTTCTAAGAAACCAAAAATCTCGGTTCGACCCGTTTGGATAAAGAAGAATAAGGATCATAATGATTCCTCTTCTCCTAAACCTTGCAAGACTTCTACTTTCTCCTATTAAGTATTTGAATGAGACTTCTCAGTCAATCTAATTACCAGAGAAAGAGAAGCTATTCCACCACCACCTAAACCTTGCAACATACCTCACCTCAATGACATTTCTTCTTTTCCCAACCTTTCTAGGCATTGTGAAAATATCTCTTATCCTTAATCTCCTTCTACACCACCACCTTGTTACTATGATGGCCCTCCCCCATCAAACGACTTTGTTTTACATCATGGAGGCTCGTGTGCGTGTTGTCGATTTCAACAAACTGAACTTGCTCATGTATATGACAAATTAAATTTTCTTGAATTTCTTCTCACTCAACCTCCCCTCCAAATCTTCGAATGATGCCTCGTCGTCTTATTTTACCAATTAAAGCACTCTTTGTGTTCTAATTGTTTGAGTCAAATAAAAACCTAAGCAATCTTGGAAGACTATCTTTACTAGAATAGTTTTTGCTTTTGTTGTTTATTTTCAATATTTTTTTGTTTAATATTCATATTGTGTGTATGAATATTTTTCTTGTACGTTCTCTCATATTTTCGTAACATAATTGTTATGTCTGTTATATCTTGTTTTGCTAACTCTTTATCACACATATTGTTAAGAGTTGATCATGGTTAAAATTTACAATTGTTTTGGGTGATTCCAACAATTCAAAGTTTATAACCCTTTGACATATTATTATTACAATTGGTATGGATGTTTCTTTTCTACCTTTATTCCACCAATTGTACATTGATTGTGTCAAAACACCCTCCTTGGACATACTTAGCAAATACTTACTTCTAATTTGAGATTTCTTTTCTTCCTCCCTCTTAAGTTATGAAATTGAGTATATTGAAGTTCGCTTTCTCTTGATTCTTGACAAATTGAAAGTCCTAAAAATCTCAAGTCTTTAATTGTTCATGGTTGATAGGATATTTGGATATTCTATGTCTAATTCAATCAACACGTAAAAGGGTGAAAGATATTAAGCTATGTATCCGTAAAACACTTAGCAAATATTGAACACTCCCAAATTACATTGCATAGCGGAAATACACATTTGGGTGCTAAATACAAACATTATTACACAACACACTTTTAACGACCTCAAAATGAGACATTTCAATTTTAAGAGAAATTAATTTAACCATTTGTCTAAAACTTTCGATCCCAAGTAAAAAAAAATTTAGAAATATCAGAGTCACATTTAGGTCCCCCAAAGACTTTATCAAATCCACAAACGATTTACCAAAGTGCTTGACCGTACATTATTATAATTTTTTTTAGGACAAAAGGGAAAGAAATCCGTTTTAGACCAATCACCACAAAAACAGTCCGCAATCCTTCTCCAGCAAGCTCCATCAGCAATCCACTTCAATCACCTGGAATACATGCTTAAAATCATCAACACAACGGTTGAGCGAGTCTATAGGTTTTCCAAATCATCATTTGAACACAAGAGAAAAATCAATCATAATTATTTAATAGAATTGTCGTCACAATCTATTGATCAGGCATTCTGGTATATAGCAATAGCTATTGAATTGTATTAAGCTCATGACACTGACCCCTTAACTTAGTCACCCACGCCTAAAGCCGACATGAATAGATGAATTCCAGTACCCCTACTAGGGTATCAGTTGCAAGTATACCACATTCTCATTCTCGTAAAATTATCCTTCCCAGCAGGTTAGTCAGCGTAAAGCCCTGGTCTCAGATAGGGTCGTCAGCCCAATAGTACTATTATTAGAATAAGCGGCTATTCCCAACTCACAACATCAAGTCAGAAGATAGTTAACGACTCATGAATTTAGGGACTTTTGCAACATAGGTACTTATACAATTCAAAACAACAAAGGCAACAAGGCAACATTCGGGTCCAAACAATCAATCATGACTTGTGTTCATTTTACTTTCAAATAGAATGTATCCCCCTCGCGGGTTTTAAAATCATTCGACACAATTACAAAAGCGAGGCTATAGACTCACCTGGAGTAATAGCAGTAGTAAGACGATCTTCGACGATAGTTGATGCCCGATAAACACAAAAACCGCAACCTATCAAATAAGGCGCGTTCATCAATAATAAACTCGAATAAATCCATACTTACTAACACCAAACTCAAAATAATAAAATAACAACCAACCCAAAATGAAAACAATACAAGTGACCTATTACTTCATTCTATATGTTTACTTTAGTAGTCAATCCTTTCAATAAAAATCTGCCGGAACACACCAAATTATACGAGCTCGTTTACCCCACTTAAACACATCAAATATTTATGATACTAATCAGAGACCTCACTTACTATATATAGAAAGACCTATTAACAGCCCATCAAAAGATTTTACTTTTAAAGTTCCCTGCCCGACACATCTTTGAACTACAAAAACCGGACTGTTTTACGTCACCAACTCGTATAACCATTTTGACCATTCTAAACAATCCCGTTTACAAACCCGACACTTGATTTTGAAAATAGACTCACAACCCTAAGTTTAGAGCCAAACATCAGTCCTTGACCATTTTTACAACTCATTCTATAGTCCCCGAGATTCGATCCAAATATCGTCAACAACTTCGGATTGTATCGATACTCGTCTCCCGGTACACGAATAATCAAAACATCATAACTTCGCGCTCGTTTGGAGCTAGAAGCTCTATCTTATATCAAATCGAAGCTAAAATAATTCTCTACAATCTCATCTAATTAGTTTGTTCATTTTCAAACAGTAAGGTAACCAAAATTGGCCTTGAACCTACTGCCCTAAAATACCTCTTTAAAAATCATGTTAGATCAAATTTTCAACCCATTTTAATCAATCTTATGATACTAATATCACCTTAATATCTTTTTAAACAACTCATCTAACTCATAACATCCTTTAATGATCATCCAAAATTTTACCCACTCAAAATTTCCAACATGCAATTCTCAAAAATCAATTATAACAACACTAACAACATACCCACACAATAAAAATAGATCAAATCACCATGGATCATATAAAAAAATAAAAGTTGGTGCATGTGTATAAAATTTATACCAAAAGATGCACAATTTAATTTCCAAATATGGTCTTTTGTTAGATTTCTTTTATTCAAGTTCAAAATCAAAAATCAAAAATCAAAAGTAACTTTTTAACAATATTTTGGCATGATCATCTCTTGATCATCACCAACAACACATGCATAATCATAAATTTGACCTACCAACTCTTGAAAAATCAACCTTCATGCATGTTGAAGATTTTTACACCAAAATAAAGCCCTTGAAAATCTATGATGTGGTCTTGTGTTGTTTTTTATTAGATCATGATAAAAATGGAAGAAATTTGATGGTAAAGGGGTGTTGGGGGTGACGGTAAAGAGAGGGAGGAGAGAGGGGTGGGTTTGATTTTGTTTTCACACATTTTGTGTGTGTTTTTCCTAGTGGAAAAACCTTTTATAGTGGGGTGGAGGGTTAGATTTTGCCAATTTGTGATAGTTTTGGTCCAAAATGCATATAAATAGTTGTAAGGGTAGAAAATGTAAATTGTCAATTTTGAAAATATTTACGAGGCTCGGGTTTCGTAAAAATACTTTTCAAAAGTTAAAACGCACTCAAAATATGATAAGAATATGATCCCGGTTCGACTTAATACGAACTTAAAATAAAAAAGTCAAAAATATAAACATCGGGACAACAAATAATAAAACATAAATCTCGGGTATCCGTCGATATCGTGGTCACTAATAATCCTCGCTATTAGTAAAAAGATAAAAATAAGACCTCCAACGTGGGTTTTAAATAACCATCAATCGTCATATCATTCAACTCATCAAAAATTTCAAAATTATTCGTAAAATAATATTATATAATATTAAATAAATGACCTCGGGTTTGGGTTGTCACATCCTACCCTCCTAAAAGAGAGCGACGTACGGTGCTCGGCCCCTCTTATACTCACATTCCATACCTCCAGAACAAAAGAGAACTCTTTTCCTTAAAGAAATCCTCATGCTTCCTTCATGGATTCAAATCCACTCCCAGAATTCTTGTATCTTCACCATATAATTCTCATTGTGTTTCGACCTTATAAGAACTCTTCACAGTTCTTTCTCTATGAAAAGCAACTTATCTTCAAGTTGAACTTTTTCCTTGTTGTTCCCAAAACAAATTTCACCCTTAATAACGACACTTTAGTCATAACCACGGTTCCCAATTTCAAACTCCCTCGATTTCTACGAGTACCAACATAACTCTTCTGACAACTCCTTGTTACTAATAAACGGTCCTTAACCCATACAATCTCATCAATATTGTCAATATCACTTTTAGTTCAGTCATTCAATTCCACCTACATTTCTGCATTACACCAAAAACCTAATCTTATGTCCATAACTCACGATCTTTAACTTTCACAAATTGAAGTTCTTTGTGTACCATCAATAGTACAACCTTATAAGTAGCATGACAACCACTATCGCATAATAATTCTAACAATTCCTATGTCAATCACACACACACAAGCATACCGTCCAATGTTCGAATCGTCCTTTCACTCTACCCGTCATTCTCTGTATAACGCACAGTACTCATCTCACCTTTACTTTTACTCAAACTAGATTGTGTTGATTACTTGACTTGTGAGATTCCTTCATCACTAAGTCTCACTCGCTCAACTTAGGTATGTTAGGAGCGCTCAACATACCACGTCTCACTTGACTTTCCAACAAAATCCTTTCCATAAGTTTTACAAAATGTTGAAATCACTTACCTTGACATCCTTCTCAAATCAGACCGCTAACTTAAAATTTCAATATCTTTTATATCAAGTCCACACTTTTTGTCATTAGCAAAACACAATCCTTAGAAAATTTTTCCTTTTTCTTCCTGGTAAGTGCATCTGCTACCACATTCGCCTATCCCGGATGGTAGCGAATCTCGTAGTCAGAATCACTCACAGTCATAACCACCAACATACTCAAATACCCGAATATACAATTGATAATACTCTACTCATCTCCTTTATCTTCCCAAGAAGTTAATTATGAAGCACTCTAATGATCCTTAATTAGTACGTACTTGATTCCATACAAGTAATATTTTCCTACAATCTCAAAACAAACACCACAACTATATAACCCTTATGAGACGCATCACAACAAACTACAAACTATAAATACTTAAGATCCTTTCAACAATGACAACATCGGTGCAGAACACAAACTACCCTTCAGTGTTCAGAATATAGCTTCCCCATCTGATAAGGATCAGATCTTGAAACTTGAAATTTAGATGTATAAGTGGGACTCACACATCCAATTCTTCTTAGTTAGCTTAATCAATGCTTTAACAATTAGTTAAAACCTTTCGATAAACCTCCGATTATTCCCAGCTTAGACCAAGGAATTAACAGATTTCCGTCGGCGTCGTTGGTACCGACCAATCCTTAATCGTTTCAATCTTGGCAGGATCTTCACGATTACCTTTGTTGTCAAAAAACTGCTTTAAAAACACAAATATTTCAACCAACATCCATACATAGGAGACTTTACATACAGTTTCTCTTTTTCCAACCATCCCAAAATTTATCCTCGTATGTTACTTATGTTCCTCCATTCCTCTTGGAATAATATAGAATATCTTCAATAGATACAATGACTAACCCTTCCTAGCACCCGTCCATGAATATGGCAGACGCGTTCGTCAATTCCAAAAACATCACTTGCTACTTAAGCACCCATATCAAGTACGAAAAACAACTATAGGAACATCTTCCTTCCTACCTCTCAATTTATGATAACCAAAACTCAAAGCGATTTTTGAGTACACACTGGATCCAAACAAGTTACAAGGATCACACGAATCATCAATCCTCGGTAATGGATACCGATTATTGGCTGTCAATTTGTTAAGCTCACAATAGTCAATACACATCTGAAACAAAATCTAAACCAGCAGCTATCAATTTATAGTGAAGATTAGTCCAATCTCAAGCATCAGTACTTCGCACCACTAACCAATTCATATCAATAATCCACATCCAAAGATCCCAACTTTATGAGCATCAAGTCGATACTAAACACCTACTTTCCTAAATTCAAGGAATACACTCTTAGTATAAAACTAATACTAATAACCTTTCCATCGGTTAACTCCACATCATAGTTAACTGTCATTCTTACTAATTCTCCATTGATAAAACAACTAATTCTTTACATTTCTACAGTTTCTACCCGATCTAACATCAAACAACATACTAACGTAAAGAATCTCAAGTAAGAATATACCATTTATAACGTTCAGACTAATAAGTGTGAAAACACTTATCCTTTTACCACTTATTTCCAATAAAAACAAGACCAAAACGTGTTATTTATGTCGTAAAAGTCGGAATTATGCGTGGTTTGTGTTTTTATTATGTTTTAGGACCAAAATATGAAAAAGGAAGAAAACACGGGTTTTCACGGGCTTTTATCGAAGAAAACGGGAAAAGACGAAGTCAAAAGATCAAGAGTGCAAAAAGAACGGAAGTCCAAGACCTATTCTGAAGATTTATCGAAGAAAAAGTCTAAAGACGGAAGTTTAATGAAGTCGAAGAACTTAAGTCTAATAGAAGAAGAAAATTAAAAGACAAGTTCAAATCCCGAGACGACATCGAGAAAAGACAAAGAATTAAAGTCGAGTCGAGAAGACGTGAAGAAAGCAAGAAAGAAGATGCAACACATGCACTCCTTCCACCTTCCCTATAAATACCCTCCTTATACACATTAGGAGGGAGTTAGTCTTTAATTTTTAGTTTTTCATTTTGCACTTTTCTTTCTAGTTTAGAGAGAGAAAGTTCTAAACTTTCTCTCACTAAGTTTTTCATTCCTTCCTTTCTTTTAAGCTTTCATCATCATTCTTGTATTTGGATTTCATCTATCTAATTCAAGTTAACTTTTGAGTTTTTAATCTTCTTCTACATTTCTTGGTTTACTTGGTTTTTGATTCGAAATCTTCTCTTTGATCCGAATCTTCCATGTTCCGTGATTGAAGTTGAGATTGTATGGTTAGAAGATTCATTCCCTTTGTTCCTACATATGCTTCTAAACGTATAAGTTGTAAGCTTTTAATGCTTATTGTCTTATTCGAGTTTTAGCTTATTGATTTTCGGATATCACAAAGGATTTAGTCATCACAAAAGTTTCTTTCATAAAGTGTTTGATTTCCGTTTTGAAAAGTCGCAAGTTTAAGCTTTTTGAATTGTTTTAGGCTCGGGTAGAATAGCTTATTGTAGCAGCTTATTGATTTTTAAAATTTGCCACCAATTTCGGATTAAGTTAGCTTCCATCGCAATCTTGGGGTTTTCGCACATTCCGACGAGTGTCATTGTTTTGATCGCAATAACCCAATAGGGTTCTACTTTGCGATCGGTTGGTTACTTCCCCCTTATTCCGATCTGGATTGCGATCGCTCATTGCGATCGCATATTCCAACGGGTCTTAAGGCTCTTGTTAAAACGAAACGCTGCCCAAATTTACTTTACTACATTCCGATCTGAACCGCATTGCGACTGAGGTGTTTTCAACATTTCGATTTGGAAACTTTGCGATCTAAGAACATTTCGACGAGCATCATTGCGACAGACTTGTGGTTTTTGCATTCCGATGGGTATTTATACTTGCATTCCGATGGGTACTAAGATTGATGTTCCAATAGACCTTTGCATTGACTATTCCGATGGATTATTTTAGTTATATTCTGATAGGTATGATTTGGTGCATTCCGACAGAGATGGCTTGCATTATTCAATTTAACTAAGATTTTAAGTTTTAAAGTTTTTCAAAGTTTTAAGTTTCAAGTATTTTCCTAATTAACTTTAAGTTTAATTTTGTCAAAGCTTCTACTTTACTCATCGACAATTTTCATACATGCTTTTAAATTAGACAACCAAACCAAATCATTTTGCTCACCAAAAGACAATTGAGTCGCACTCTTAACCATTAGTCAATTCGAAAAGACGTGGGACTACAATATTTTATACTTAGCCAAAAACCAAGTATTAAATGGCGCCGCTACCGGCTCTTTTCGTTAAGATTAACGGTTTTTAGTGAGAGACGCATTGAATTTTGGGATCCGTTCTTTGAACGTTATTTTCCTTGCTTTACAAATTTTCAAAAATCCTAAAAAAATATAAAACTCTTCAAAAATACAAAAACATTAAAAAAATCATAAAAAGCAATTCTTTTCCAAAAAGGTTTTGCACCAAAAAGATTATATAGATATTCTCTCTGTGTATATTTTTCTTCTGCAGGTATATGCGTACTAGATCTTCGAACTATTCTGAGCCCGAGACTCGTGAAGATCTAGATATGGCTGGTGTTAATAACAACAATAACAACCCACTTCAACCCAATTTGAATAACAACAATAACAACAACAACAACAATGTCCACCTACCTGATTTACGAACAATGGAGGAATTGTGTCAACCCACCATGAACGGACGCGGAGGCCCGATTGCGCCAATGCACGTCACGGCTCAGGAGTTTTCGTTGAAGCATCACATGATCCAACAAGTGCAAACTAACCCATTTCAAGGAATTCCGGATGATGATGCCAACAAACACCTCGACAAATTCATTACCATAACCCAAATCATGAAGTGCCCCGGTGTTTCTATGGATGACCTTCGCCTTCAACTTTTTCCCTACTCGCTTTCTCACCATGCTGAAAAATGGTTTGACCGTCTTCCTAAGAATTCTATTCATACGTGGAATGACATGACTCATTGCTTTTTGTCGCGCTACTTCCCACCATCCATGGTCACAAGCCTTCGTAACCAAATCACTGGATTCATGCAAGACAATGATGAATCGCTCTTCGATGCTTGGGAACGATACAATGATTTGATCGACCGCTGTCCTAATCACAATATGCTCCCCGTCACTCTCATTGATACCTTCTACAATGGTCTCACTTTTCGTGATCGTGACACGATCAATGCCGCCGCCGGTGGTACTTTTATGAAAAGGAGACCGGAGGAGTGTAGAGAGTTGATTGAAAACATGACTACTCACCACAAGAATTGGGATTCATCCGCATCCTCAAGATCTAATCAGAGAGTCAATGTTTCTTCTACTACTTCCAATCCTGAGATGACTAAAATTTCTCGACAACTCCCTGAGATGAACAAGAATTTCATGACCATGGCCACAAACCACTTTCAACAAGCTAAAGCCGTCGCTATTTCTTGTGACACATGTGGTGGTCCTCATTCTTATAATGATTGTCCTTCTACTCAAGGCAATTATTCTGAAAACGTTAACGCAGCTTACGGTACTTATCCCACATGAGGCTATCAAGCTCGTCCTCAAGGAGACCGTAGCTTGCTAAGTTATCGTTCCAACAATTATCTTGCTCCACCTGGTTTCCCTCCTGCCAACCAAAACCAACAACAAAGCTATAACCGAAACAACCAATCCCAACCTCGTGCTAACAATCAATCCCAAAGAAACCCATACCCAACTTAAGGAAATTCTCAAGCTTACCAAGCTCCACCTCTCAATCAACCGATGGCAGTAAGTCCAGACGTCGAGACGTTTATGAAGACTAATCGGGAGCTGGTGACGAATCTTCAGAGTCAAGTCATCAACTTGAAGGGCGAAATGGCGAAACAAGGGAGCGATATTCGAGCCGAGTTAAGGAATGATATGGAAAAACAGAGCAATGAAATTCGTGCCGACATCAGAGATTCTTTCAGCACTCAAGCGCTTAACATTCGTGATATGATTGGTTCGCTCATCCAAGGTAATCAACCCTCTTCTTCGGGTACTCTTCCGAGTAACACCGTTGCGAATCCAAGAGGGGAGATGAAAGCAATCACCACTCGTAGTGGAAAAGGTTATATGGAACCCGAGCTTCCTACACCTCCACCCGTGATTGTGAACAAGGAAAACGAGCAACTTTCCCCACCTCCTTCACCTTCTATCCCCATTTCCCCACCACCCGTGGTTGTGAGTGATCCTATTCCCCTAAAGCCTTCTTCTTCATCCAATTTCAAGGTTGAGGAAAGAGAAGCAAAAGAGCAAGGATGATATTCAGGTTTCAAACTTTCTAAAAATGTTTAAACAATTGAATTTTAACATCTCCTTTGCCGAGGGTCTCGCTCACATGCCCAAATACGCTAAGATGTTTAAGATCTTCTAAGTGATAAGGAAAAGCTCCTTGACATTACTCAGACCCAACTTAATGAGAACTTCTCCGCCGTGCTCTTAAGGAAATTGCCCACCAAACTTGGTGATCCGGGTCGCTTCTTGATTCCTTGCAACTTCCCGGGAATAGAGACTTGCATGGCCCTAGCCGATCTAGGTGCCAGTATAAACTTAATTCCTTTAAGTGTTTGGAAGCAATTATCTCTCCCTGAGCTAGTCCCGACCAAAATGACTTTGGAATTAGCTAACCGTACGGTTGCTTATCCAGTGGGGATAGCCGAAGATGTCTTTGTTGGCGTTTACAAATTCACCTTCCCGGCGGATTTTGTTGTCGTTGACTACGAGATGGATCCTCGTGTTCCATTAATCGTTGGACGTCCATTCCTGAGGACCGGTCGCACTCTCATTGATGTAGCCGCAGGCAAAATAATCATGAGAGTTGGTGACGATAAAATTGTCTTCAACATGGGTAAGATTTCTAAGCAACCTTATTCATATGAGAGTGTTAATGCTATTGATGTTCTCGATGAGGCTTGTGAAGAACATTTTCATGATGCTTGCAAAAGTACTCTCTCTTCTCTACCCAATGTTGAGACCGTTGCCTCAATTGCTCCGGCATTGACTCCTTTTGGAGAAAGTGACTTGGATGATTTCGAAGCTAGCTTGGGTCCTCTCGATATTAAGTATGATAATTCGTCCACCGATTGGGATGAAGACATTCGTACTATTGAGAGACTTCTCAATGAAGACCCGTTTTCTCCTCCTTCTCCTAAAGAGGTGACTAATGATGATCCATCGTTAGTTTCACCATCTATTGAGGATCCTCCTACTCTCGAGCTTAAGGACCTACCTCCTCATCTTGAGTACGTTTTCCTTGAAGACAACGAGAAGTTACCGGTCATCATCGCAAAGGACCTGAAAGAAGAAGAAAAATCCCGACTTATCGCCATGTTGAAGAAGCATAAAAGAGCTATCGCTTATAAAATCTCCGACATCCGTGGAATTGATCCTCACTTTTGCACACATAAAATTTTCATGGAGGACGACTTTAAGCCCACAATTCAAAGCCAACGAAGGGTGAATCCTAAAATCCATGAAGTCATCAAAAAAGAGGTTATCAAACTTCTTGATGCGGGTATGATTTACCCTATTTTGGATTCACCATGGGTTAGTCCAGTCCATTGTGTGCCTAAGAAAGGCGGCATCACCGTTGTGCCCAATCAAAACAACGAGTTGATTCCTACCCGTCTCGTTACTGGGTGGAGAGTTTGTATAGACTACCGCAAACTCAATGATGCCACGAGAAAGGATCATTTCCCTCTACCTTGGTCCATGACCAAATGCTTGAACGTTTAGCGGTGTTGGATCCACTAGATGTAGATCTTGCAGCCTGTCAGGAACGGTGAATGACTTCTGTAATCACAAGTCAATCCACAGAGAGACTCTATACACAATATGAATGCAGAATACAAATATACTAAAGAAGAACAGAATAACTATAAAGACTTGATCCTTTCTAAGGATTTCTAATATTGATAATAACTAGAACTACGTTTGGTGAAGGTATGTATAACCCTTCTGCCTAAGGTTCCTTTTATACTACAAGGAAACCCTAATACAGCATTAAACAAAACGTGTAAAAATGATATGCATATCCTTTCCTAACATATCTCCTGCATATCCTAACAGAATAATAAAAAAATAATAAAGTTTGACTTTGACCAGGACCAGGAGCACGACTTGCTCCTACTACTACTAGGAACATGAGGAACTACATACCTCCTAGTCTACCTATTACATTTAATTATTACAATGGTCCTAACAATCCTCCCCTAAACTTGAATTTGACCTATTGAGTTCAAGTTTCCTGGAAAACGTGCAAATAAAGCTCGAGGATTGAATCAGCAAAAGTAATAACGGCATCAGCAAGATAAGAAACAGAAAAACCGCCGCAACATGAAACACTAGAAGCTTCTTCAAAGCTTGGAACAAATCAGCATCATGTTGAATCTTTTCAGCAACATGAGCAGATTTGATGAGCCTTTACCAAGTAGCTGCTCGCTCTTGGGCTAGCCAGTCTTTCTGGTGGAATAAGCATCACCCTGGGAGACTAGAACCCAACCCAACTCTTAGAACGTGAATCAATGGTGAGTGGGAGTACCCTGATGATTTTAGGCAAACCATCACAGCCGTCAACGGATTTGATATGTCTTTACCAGAAGCCGTACCCCTATGGACTCGCCAACTCTCAGCAATGAAGCATCGGTGAGTTGAAAACCCTATAGCTTTTAAGCAAGCTATTACAGTTATCAAAGGATTTGATAAAATCTTTACCAAGAGCCGTACCCCCTTGGATTAGCCACTTTTCAGTCTAGGACCATGGCAAGTGAAAACCATCCA
Source organism: Glebionis coronaria (assembly GCA_025667525.1). Classification (NCBI taxonomy): domain Eukaryota; kingdom Viridiplantae; phylum Streptophyta; class Magnoliopsida; order Asterales; family Asteraceae; genus Glebionis; species Glebionis coronaria. The sequence continues at coordinate 452,364,799 of CM046875.1, read as the reverse complement.
GTTTTGGGTAACCTGGCAACCATCAACGGATTTGATAATCGCACCAGGAGCCGTACCCTCAAGGTGAATCAACTCTTTCTTGTCGATGAGACATGGTGAGTTGAGAACCATTTGTTGTGAGGACCAAGTCCAACACCAGGTGAAACCAGTAACCAGCACAAGCACAATTCAGTAACCAGAACCCATAGTGTGAAGCAGCAAATGGTATCATATTCACAAGTATAAAATCCAAGATGTGTTGAAAGTATAAGCAGATATTATATAAAAATTATATATATTTTTTTTAAACTAATTTTTTTTTAACTATAAAGAATGAAATTCACCAATCACTTTACATATTGGTGAAAAGAATGATAATAAGAACAAATGAACAAAAAATACAAAACATAAACATTTACAAACCAACCAAATCAAAGACCAGAAGCAGCCTTCTTATCAGCTTTCAAACGAGCCTGGATGCCTTCCACCAATGCTGTTGCCATAGAGGACTCATTCCCTGATGGAGCACTTGACAAAGAAGGATTTTGAACCACCAGAAGCCAACCAATTATGACTAGAAGCTAACCAATGAGGACTAGAAGCCAGTCATGAAAGAATATAACCACCAGAAGTGAGCAAAATCCTCCACCAGGAGTAACACACACCACCAGAACCAATGTAATATGTTGTTAACATCTACCAATACGTTAGTCTGTCCAAAGAATATCTACACAAAGCCTCCCCTTAGGCTTAGCCTCCCCTCAATCCTAGACCTCAAGGATTGACCATCCCTATGTGAACCACCAAGTGGTTGAAGCGAGGACCATCAAATGCTTTAGTCAGCAAATCAGCAACATTATCATCCGTATGAACTTTAAGAACATGTATAAGCTTCTTCTCATTGGCAACCCGTATAAAATGATGCCGAATTTCAATATGCTTTGTTCGCTGATGAAAAACAGGATTCTTCACAATGCAGATAGTGCTTTGATTGTCAATAAAAATTTTGGTGTTCATAAAATTGAAACCATAATCCAACATCTGATTTTGGATCCACAAAACCTGTCCACAACAACTAGCAGCAGCAACGTATTCAGCTTCTGTTGAAGAAGTAGCTACTATTGTCTGTTTCTTGCATTGCCATGAAATAAGTCGATGACCCAAAAATGGACAACCACCAGTAGTAGACTTTCTGTCATTATTAGCACCTGCATAGTCACTATCACTATATGCTTCTAGAACAAAAGGTGATTCTCTAGGATACCATAAGCCCAGTTTAGGTTGAGCCTTGATATACTTGAAAATCTTCTTCACTGCATTTAAGTTCGAAACCGTTGGAGTCACCTGGTGTCTAGAACAAGCACTTACTGCAAACATGATATCCGGACGTGATGCAGTCAAATACATGAGGGAGCCAATCATAGACCTTTACATGTGAACATTGACCGGAGGGTCTGGCTCATTCTTAAGTTTGACTTTAGCAACTTCATAAGGAGTTGTTGCTGGTCTAAGAGGATCCATGTCAAACTTCTGAAGGATCTCATGAACATATTTATCTTGACTGATGAAAATCCCATCCGATTATTGCTTGACTTGAAGACCAAGGAAGAAAGAAATCTCTCCCATCGCACTCATTTGAAATTCTCCTTTCATCAAGTGTTCAAACTCATCACACCATTCCTTCCTAGTAGAACCAAAGATAATGTCGTCCACATATACCTGAAAAAGGATAATGTCCTTGGTATTCCTCCTAAGAAATAGTGTTTTGTCAATAGTACCCCTTCTATAGCCATTCTTTAACAAGAAAGTTGAAAGACGCTCATACCAAGCTCTAGGAGCCTGATGTAATCCATAAAGAGCCTTGACCACCTTGTAAACTTTCTTGGGATGAATTGGATCTACAAAGCCCTTAGGTTGAGTGACATACACCTCCCCATCAATGTTGCCATAGAGAAATGCACTCTTGACATCCATCTGAAACACCGTAAAGCCCACATAAGAAGCAAAAGCCAAAAACAGACGAATGGCCTCAATCCTTGCAACCGAAGCAAAAACTTCAGTGTAGTCAATGCCCTCAATTTGAGTGTGGCCCTGTGCGACAAGCCTAGCTTTATTCCTTACGACAATTCCCCGTGCATCCTTCTTGTTCTTGAGAATCCATTTGGTATTGATTGCAGTCTTTCTATCTGGTAAGTCAACCAGAACCAAAACATTCTGAAACAAGAATTGCTGCATTTCCTCCTGCATAGCCTCCACCCAACATTGATCCTCAAGAGCATGAGAAACTGACCTAGGTTCCACCTGTGAAAGAAAACAAGCAAACAAACAGTGTTGAAAGTCCGTATGATTATTACGCTTTTGATCTTCAATATAGCTCACAAGAGCATGATGATCAGACGAGGCCTTCTTCTACATTCTGCGTGTCTTGACAGTAGAACCAGGATCTCCAATGATTTGAGTGGTAGGATGATCTTTGTGTGATTGCAAGACTGGATTGGAAGAGACCTCCACTTTTGGTGCCAAGTTATTGAGATCACCAACAAAGTCAGCATCATATGAAGCAGTGTTGAAAATCCCATCTACTGGTTGTTTATGAATGTCATCCAGCTTGGTAGAAGACTTCTTTTGATGGTTCCCCAAATCAGAAGGACTGGAGAAATGATAGGTGTGTAAACACCCATCTTTTCTACCACTTAATTACAATAATAACCGGACCAAAACGTGTATTTTATGTCTTTTATGTCGGAATTATGCGTGGTTTGTGTTTTTGTTGTGATTTAGGACGAAAAGGTGAAAAGTGGAGAAAACACGGAAATTCACGGGCATTTACGGACTTTTATTGAAGAAAAGGATGAAAGACGAAGTCAAGAAGTCAAAAGTGGATAAAGAACGGAAGTCCAAGACCAATTCTGAAGATTTATCGAAGAAAAAGTCAAAAGAAGAAAGTTTACTTAAAGCCGAGGAACTCAAGTCTTATTTATCGAAGAATTAAAAGACGAGTCCAAAGAAATCCCGAGCCAAAAGTCATCACATTCCAAGATTAACAAAAAGATTAAGAAGGAAGGACTTAATGGTGCAATTAACAAGAAAGGAAGGAGGGAGGAAGCTTCCCCTAACCACTCCCTAATCACCTATATAAACGCCTCTTATTCATTCATTTAGTTCTTGTTGACTAATCGTGACAATTAGTTCTTCCATGGTTGGTGGCTTGACAAACCATTCTTCCACTTTATTTTATGCACATTTAATTACTTGCACATTTAAATACATGTTTTGCACCTTTAATTACCTTAAATTTCAAGTAAGTGTTTCTTTTTAATTACTTGCACCTTTACTTTATCTTGTTCATCTTCTTCTACCTTTCTTTGATCTTTGATTTACAGGCGTTTTTCTCTTGTTGATTCGTTTAAAGGTTTGATTTTTATGCTTTTGATTGTTTTAAACCATTTGTTTTCATAGCTTATTTGGTTTATTTTTCAAGTTTATATAGTTTTTACAAAAGTTATTTTTATATAAAAAGTTGTTTTTCTTAAAGTTTATCTTTTTCATATTTTAAAAGTTGTTAACTTTCAGTTTGTTAGCTTATTTTTACACGATTTACCTTAAGGATTTAGTCTAGTGCTTATTAGAACAATAGCTTATTTACTTAGCTTAATTTCCATCCAAGTCTCCGTATTCCGATCTTGACGATCGGAAAAGGGTTTAATATTCCGATTGAGGGTGTCTTGGTATTCCGATTGGTGAGTGTTTTTGAGTATTCCGATTGGTGTGTGGGTGACAAACATTCCGATTGGTTCCCTTGATTCATTCCGATTGAGGTGCAACTTGGTTATTCCGATCGTAAAAGGTGACAGATATTCCGATTGGAGTTCCGATAAGCATTCCGACCAGCATCCAGTTATATTGCGATCAGGTAAGTTGAACATTCCGATTGGAAGGTGTTGGTTATTCCGATTGGTCACGTTTGGCATTCCGATTGGTTCAATCGGAATATATTCCGATTGGAGGGTATTATTTTCTTACTTTGTCTTGTTTATTTTTCTAAGTTTACATTTTTAATACTTGTCTAACTTTAATTTCCATCACGCTTTAATTTTTAGTCATTTTAATTAAGTTCCTTTTCATTACGTTTTTAAATATTGCACCCTTTTGTTTAATTAGACTTAGATTTATTTTTCACGTTCTTTAAATACTTGCCCTTTACTTAACGACATTTTCTTTTAAGTCTTTGCACATTTAAATTTAAAAACAAACCAAGAATTTTTGTTTCCACCAAAATCAACTGAGTCACATAGAGAACCTAGATCAATTCGATTAGAACACATCAACGAACTTAATTTTAATTTTTATACTAGGTAACAACTAGTTATTAAATGGCGCCGCTGCCGGCTCTTTTCGTAAAGATCAACAGTTTTCTGTGAGAGACACGTTGCTTTTTGGGATTCGTTCACTTGTGAACGTTATTTTTCTTGCCAAAAAATTCAAAAATTATAAAAATTAAAAAAATTGATAAAAATCCATAAAAATTAAAAATTTCAACAATCCAAAAAGATTTTATCTTTATTGTGTATATATATTGTCTTTGTTTTTGGTTTTGTTTTCTTTTGCATTTTCAGGTGTATGCGTACTAGATCTTCTAATTATCAAGAGCCCGAGCCTCAAGAAGATTTAGATATGGCAGGTGTTAACAACAACATTCCACCGAACCTGAATAATAATAATAACAACAATGCTCTTCCACAGCCCGATCTTCGGACCATGGAGGAACTTTGTCAACCAACCATGTTTGGACGAGGAGGACCGATTGCGCCGATGCAAATCAACGCTCCTGAGTTTTCGTTGAAGCACCACATGATTCAGCAAGTGCAAACAAACCCATTTAGAGGATTGCCTGATGATGATGCCAACAAACACCTCGACAAGTTCATTACTATCACCCAGAGCATGAAGTTGGCTGGTGCCACAATGGATGAACTTCGCCTACAACTCTTTCCACACACTCTATTACATCATGCCGAGAAATGGTTTGATCGTCTCCCGAAGAATTCTATTCACACTTGGGATGACATGACTCAACGCTTTTTGTCGCGCTACTTTCCACCATCCATGGTCACAAGCCTTCGCAATCAGATCAGCGGTTTCATGCAAGATCCCGATGAATCTCTTTTCGATGCATGGGAGAGATATAATGTCTTGATCGACCGTTGTCCAAACCACAACATGCTTCCGGTCACCTTGATCGATACTTTCTACAACGGATTGACTTTTCGAGATCGTGATACGATCAATGCAGCCGCCGGTGGCACATTCATGAAAAGGAGACCCGAGGAGTGTAGAGAGTTAATTGAGAATATGACTACTCACCACAAGAATTGGGATTCCTCTGCATCTTCAAGGAACAACCCGAGATTCAATGTTTCCTCAACCTCAGCAAACCCTGAGATGACCGAACTCACCCGCATGATGACTGAAATGAGCAAAAGTATTACGCTTCTCGCTTCAAACCAACAACAACAACAAGTTAAAGCAGTTGCTAATCTTTGTGAGACATGCGGCGGTCCTCACTCATACACCGATTGTCCTTCGACACAAGGAAATCCGGAAAATGTGTATGCAGCTTATGGTAATTATTCACCGGAAATTACCAAGCTCGACCTCAAGGGGATAGAAATCTGCTGAGCTACCGTTCCAACAACTACCTTTCACCCGGTTTTTCTCCTCAAAACCAAAACCCCGCCAACAACTACACTAGAAGCAACCAAATCCCACCAAGAGCTTCTAATCCTTATCACCCACCCAACCAACAAACCCCACCCATTAATCACGATGTTGAAGCCATCATGAGAACCCAAGGTGAGCAAATTAAGAATCTGCAGAGCCAAATTATCAATCTTAAAGGAGATATCACAAAGCAAGGAAATGAGATAAGATCCGAGCTTCGAAATGATATTCAATCCTCCTTCAGCAATCAAACCAATGATTTGAAGAATATGCTTGCTAGTTTCTTGCCCCCTGCTCAACCTTCTACTTCAAGTTCTCTACCTTCAAACACCGTCACTAATCCGCGAGCCAATGTGAGTGCTATTACTACTCGTAGTGGAGTCACCATCGTAGGACCAACAATCCCACCACCATCATCTACACCTCCTCCACCACCATTTATTCCTACTCCTCCTACACCTAGTATTAGTGCACCATTACCGTCTCCGCCTCGACGTGATGAAGTTTCCACAAATGATCCTTCAACATCTCAACCTTTACCTACACCTGCACCTTCACAACCCAAACCCAATATCCCTTATCCGTCTCGTTTAGGCAAGTCCAAAATGCTAAACAAGGAGGACGCTCAAGTGACTAGCTATATCAAGATGATTTCTCAAATGAACTTCAACATTAGCTTTCTTGAAGCACTTGTCCACATGCCCAAATTTGTTAAAGCATTCAAGGAATTGCTCAACAAGAAGGAGAAACTGATTGAACTCGCCAACACACGATTAAATGAAAACTGCTCTGCAGTTATTCTCAAAGAACTTCCGGAAAAACTTGGAGATCCCGGTCGATTTGTGTTGCCTTGCGTGTTCAACAAAACTGAAGAATTTACTGCCCTTGCTGATCTCGGGGCTAGTATTAATTTGATGCCACTCAGTGTTTGGAAAACACTATCATTGCCCGACCTCATTCCAACAAAGATGACTCTCGAACTTGCAAATCGCACTCTCGCTTACCCCGTTGGTATAGCTGAAGACGTGTTTATCAAAGTTGGCACATTTACTTTCCCGGTCGATTTTGTCGTAGTTGATTATGAAATGGACCCTCGTATTCCTTTAATACTTGGTCGGCCATTCTTGAGAACCGGACGTGCTTTAGTAGATGTGGCCGAAGGTGAGTTAATCTTACGAGTCGGGGATGATTCAAAAGTTTTTAAAATGGGGAAGCTTACCGGCAAATCTTTTGGACGAGAATCAGTGAATATGATAAATGTGCTCGATGACTTTACCGTCTATAACAATCCTCTATTCGATTCTTACATCGATAATCCACTCTTTGACGATGATCTGGATGATTCTCGCTCTACTTTGGACGCTTCTCCCATTTATGATTCTTCACCGGTCTTTGATGCTTATGATGATGATGATTCTAGCTCAGATTCGGATGATTTTGATGATTGTACTTCTGAGTATCCCGAGCTGCCCACATTCGATGATTTTGATGAGGCTGATACTCTCTCGAGCGATTCTTCACATGATGAAGATCCTCCGCCATCACTCGATCCTACTTTGGACGATTACTCATTCGAGGAAGATTTCTCTGAATTTCTCAACACATACTTCCCTCATGAGAGTGATGCTCCTCCTTTGGACTTTGAAGATTATCGTCTTGATCCTACTTTGGATTTGAAGAGCATTTTGTCAAAGGAGAAGAAACCGGTCGACACCGAAATCCGTTGCACGTATGATTTGACACCTCTTTGTCCCACTTCTGAGGACGAGGTTGTGCTTCTTTGCGGATCTTCTTCACACTCGGCTGAGCCTGAGTGCTATTTTCCCCTAAAGGAAAAGGTGTTCGACCCCGGTATTGAAGTCTTTAAGCCATCTCAGTATCCACCTGATGAAATAAAAGGAAATATCTTTGGAAATTTTGAAGACATGCTTGCTCCACTTCAACTTTGCTTCCACCGTGCTCCATCGCTGCTTAAGGGAACCTTGCCATTTCTCTTTTGGCTTGCCTTTTTCGCCTTTAGCTCGTTCTTATTGATGGATGAAAACTATGTCTTTGATCCTGGTGGATTTGTTTCATGCTACTTCCGTTGATGATCAAGGTCGAGTCAGGCTCACGACTCGGTTAACAAAAACCAAGCGCTTCTTGGGAGGCAACCCATGCATCTATCTTTTCGCTTTCTTTATCATAAGTGTAGGGGGGACCCTTTGGTTTGCTATTTCCTCTCCTCACTTCTTAATCAGGGATTCGAGCTTCAATGATCCACTCTCGATGATTCTTGACAACCCGTGATTCCGTGTTCTACTTCTTCCCGGTTCTATCCTAAACTCTTTTCGATTCACTATTTTATATTTTCTCAATATTAAAATAGGAATCTCTTTAGTTGTCTTTTCCTTAGCAAGATTTAAACAACGTGCACAATGTCCTAAGTGTAGGGGAATTTACTCCCACATGCTTAAACATTGAGGACAATGTTTATCTTAAGTGTAGGGGGACTTCTATCGAAGTTAAGTGGTCTTTTCCTTGTATTTGTCCTCATTTTAACCGGAAAATCAATTTTTCGACATTTTTCAAAATTTTTGATCTATTTTGGCCTATTAGTTGTTATCTTTGTATAGTTATTTTCTTCCTTTGCTAGAATAAATCTTTGAATAAGTGGTTTTAATTTTCAAACGTTGTGAATCTTTTGACTCAATCCGAGTTTACTCTAGCTAATATCCTTAACATGTTTAAATCAAGTTTTGCTAGGCTTTTATATAGGGAGCTATAAAACGCGAAAGTCTTAACTCTCACGGGTTAAGAACAAGAACTTTTCGCAAGTTCCTATAATTGATCCTAGAGAGTCGTTTATCAAGGGAACTTTAAGATGCGATTTCTAAACTTGAAAGAGTCTAAGAATTTGCAAGATCCTATAGGCGACTCGAAAACCCAAAACTTTGATTTAATAGGCTAAGTATCCACAAGTCTCATTACTTGAGATTTTAAACTGTGGAGAACGAGAGATGATAGAGCCAATTATAAGTTCGGTATTCTTTCATGAATTTATGTGAGTTAATTATAAGCCTATTCTCCCATCGCTTGCTAATGAATTATCTGCTAATAAGTAAGGTTGTACGATTTAAAAAGTTACTTAGCTTCTAGCCCCAGATCGTTTAAAAGTTGCTCGGTAATGACGAGAGTTCATAGCCAAGGCATAACTTATGAAGCAGGGCGCGAAGATTGGCGAGTCCGAAAAGGCCCTAACAAGGCATGAGGGCTATGTTTTGTTGCTAAAGATCCAAAAGTGATGTGAAGAATCATTTATCGAAAATCAATATGAAGGATCGAGACACACGACGAAAAGCAAAAACTCCCAAAAAGTCATGGAGAAGTGTATCCGAAAAGACCCTAACAAGGTATGAGGATAAATAGATCCAAGTCAAAGAAGGAGGCGGATCGTTGTATATCAAAATCCAAAATAAAGATTGGAGAAAAATGAAGAAGTCGTGGTCCATATATGAAGAATCTCTCAAAACTTCCAAGTGAAGAAATTCCAATTATGAAGAGAAGACCATTATTTCATGAACGTCTCTCAAGATTTGAAGTATGAAGTCGCTGCCAAATATCGGCCCGAGAAAGGTATCAAATCGCGAACCAAGTTATGCCAAGATATGAACTTTTTGATATCCCGAGAAGCAGTTTTAAAAGATTTGGTCCTTTAGCTAACTATTAATTAAATCGATCACTTTATTTTCAGACTAAATAACTATCGAAATAAGTCAAACAATGCATCCTCGTGATCATTCAAGACAAATAATAAAATATAAGAGATACCCATAGGAATAAGGTAGTCTAAGTAAATAATTGGCCCACATGAGTTCGTGTTAGTTTACTAACTTATAATAACAATGATCTCGTTTTTAAGCTTGGTTTGGAGAAAGTGAAAAGTTGAGGATGATGATTATTCATGACATTTTCAAAACCCAAGGTATGCTTTTAATTTCTTTGCTTTGCATTTTTATAATTTTCTATCTCTTTAATAAAGGCCAATGTGGATTGATTTTGATGAAAAATGTAAACATGCTTTGTAACCAATGCATTGCATGAGGACATTGCAATGGTCAAGTGTAGGGGATTTGATAGGTGTGTAAACACCCATCTTTTCTACCACTTAATTACAATAATAACCGGACCAAAACGTGTATTTTATGTCTTTTATGTCGGAATTATGCGTGGTTTGTGTTTTTGTTGTGATTTAGGACGAAAAGGTGAAAAGTGGAGAAAACACGGAAATTCACGGGCATTTACGGACTTTTATTGAAGAAAAGGATGAAAGACGAAGTCAAGAAGTCAAAAGTGGATAAAGAACGGAAGTCCAAGACCAATTCTGAAGATTTATCGAAGAAAAAGTTAAAAGACGAAAGTTTACTTAAAGCCGAGGAACTCAAGTCTTATTTATCGAAGAATTAAAAGACGAGTCCAAAGAAATCCCGAGCCAAAAGTCATCACATTCCAAGATTAACAAAAAGATTAAGAAGGAAGGACTTGATGGTGCAATTAACAAGAAAGGAAGGAGGGAGGAAGCTTCCCCTAACCACTCCCTAATCACCTATATAAACCCCTCTTATTCATTCATTTAGTTCTTGTTGACTAATCGTGACAATTAGTTCTTCCATGGTTGGTGGCTTGACAAACCATTCTTCCACTTTATTTTATGCACATTTAATTACTTGCACATTTAAATACATGTTTTGCACCTTTAATTACCTTAAATTTCAAGTAAGTGTTTCTTTTTAATTACTTGCACCTTTACTTTATCTTGTTCATCTTCTTCTACCTTTCTTTGATCTTTGATTTACACGCGTTTTTCTCTTGTTGATTCGTTTAAAGGTTTGATTTTTATGCTTTTGATTGTTTTAAACCATTTGTTTTCATAGCTTATTTGATTTATTTTTCAAGTTTATATAGTTTTTACAAATGTTATTTTTATATAAAAAGTTGTTTTTCTTAAAGTTTATCTTTTTCATATTTTAAAAGTTGTTAACTTTCAGTTTGTTAGCTTATTTTTACACGATTTACCTTAAGGATTTAGTCTAGTGCTTATTAGAACAATAGCTTATTTACTTAGCTTAATTTCCATCCAAGTCTCCGTATTCCGATCTTGACGATCGGAAAAGGGTTTAATATTTCGATTGAGGGTGTCTTGGTATTCCGATTGGTGAGTGTTTTTGAGTATTCCGATTGGTGTGTGGGTGACAAACATTCCGATTGGTTCCCTTGATTCATTCCGATTGAGGTGCAACTTGGTTATTCCGATCGTAAAAGGTGACAGATATTCCGATTGGAGTTCCGATAAGCATTCCGACCAGCATCCAGTTATATTCCGATCAGGTAAGTTAAACATTCCGATTGGAAGGTGTTGGTTATTCCGATTGGTCACGTTTGGCATTCCGATTGGTTCAATCGGAATATATCCCGATTGGAGGGTATTATTTTCTTACTTTGTCTTGTTTATTTTTCTAAGTTTACATTTTTAATACTTGTCTAACTTTAATTTCCATCACGCTTTAATTTTTAGTCATTTTAATTAAGTTCCTTTTCATTACGTTTTTAAATATTGCACCCTTTTGTTTAATTAGACTTAGATTTATTTTTCACGTTCTTTAAATACTTGCCCTTTACTTAACGACATTTTCTTTTAAGTCTTTGCACATTTAAATTTAAAAACAAACCAAGAATTTTTGTTTCCACAAAAATCAACTGAGTCACATAGAGAACCTAGATCAATTCGATTAGAACACATCAACGAACTTAATTTTAATTTTTATACTAGGTAACAACCAGTTATTAAGAAACGAGTATTTGAAGCAGACTCACTAGCTGGAGTACCAATAGGTGATAAACGGACACTAGGAGCAGAAGCTAGGGTACCAGGAGCAGCATTGTCAGTAGGCGTATTCAAGGGGAACTCAAAACCACCCTGAGCAGCTGTTGTAGTAGCTTCTTGTTGTTGTTTGAGTAAAGTGTCAAGAGCTACTTGGGAATCCGGTACATCCAATGGAGTTGCATCACTAGAAGAAGTAGGAGAGACGGTGGTGGAGTAGGATGGAACCACAAAAATGTCATCCTCGTCATCTGAATCAGAAAGACTAGAAGGAACACCTGTACTAGAAGTTGCAAACACTTGTGGACCTGCATCATGGTTAGTTTTGAAACGAAAGTATCCTAACGAATCACTAAGATAATCACGATCAAAATACCATTCAGGACCCTTGCCTTGGATGTTTGACTTCTCTTCAAAATACCTGAGATTTATAGTTTCAATGATCCGCTTGGCTTGGGGATTGTAGACACGATAAGCCCGAGAGTGAGCTGAATATCCCACAATGTATCCTTCATCTGCCTTGCTATCAAACTTCCCCAAATAGTCACTAGTATTCAGAATGGTGACTGGACACCCAAAAGGCTTCAAATGAGCAATATTTGGAACTTTGCCCGTTAGAAGCTCATAAGGAGTCTTCTTGTGAGGATTGGTAATAGAAACCCTATTCAAAACATAACTTGCAGTATTAACAGCTTCTGTCCAGAACATGGTTGGACTCTTGGAATCGGCAAGCATAGTTCTTGCTCCTTCTATTAGTGTCTTGTTCTTTCTTTCTGCCACGCCATTCTGTTGAGGAGTCCTTGCTGCACTATAATCTCTTTTGATGCCCTTAGCATTACAAAGTGCTATGAGGTCTTTATTTTTGAACTCGGTTCCATTGTCGCAACGAATACCTTTAACCTTCTAGGTCAACTGGTTCTCTATAAGGGTAAGAAAATCTTTAAGAATAGAGTAGGTCTCACTCTTGGCAGCCATGAAGAACACCCACGAAAACCTGCTATATCCATCAGTACCACCAGACAAAATTGTTTGTGGTCAATGATCCTAATAGAAGTAGGACCAAATAAATCCATGTGTAGTAGCTGCAATGGTTCAGTAATAAGACTAAGAGCAGTAATGGCCTTGAAGGATGCTTTGTGCTGTTTGCCTTTGCTGCAAGCAATACAATTTATATCATTTCTAAACGACTTGGGAGGTAAACCAGAGACCAGATTAAGATGTGCAAGTTTGTGAATGGTCTTGAAGTTCACATGCCCCATCCTTCTGTGCCATTGAGTGGCTTCATCTTCTGAGGCTTTAGCAACTAGACATGCTAGTTGACCAGTAGGATTGACTTCATTCAGCTTGATGCTATAGAGATTGTGTCTTCTAGGGATTCTGAGCAGAACTTGTGAGTCATCCGGAAGCTGAAAGTCTTTGGAGAGCACAAGTGCATCAGTATCGGTAAAGAGAACAAACTGCTTCTTGTCACAAATCTGAGAGACAGATATCAAGTTGAAGTGCTGAAGTGCTTCCACATAGTAGACCTGCTCAAAATTTAGATTAGGCGTCTTAATTGTTCCTTTGCTAGTGATCCTGCCTTCACCCCCACCAAAATAGACCTTGCCGCCATGAAATGGTACAAAGTTAGAGAGAAGACTTTTATTTCCTGTCATGCTCCTGGAGCAACCACTATCAACAATGCCTAGACTAGGATCTTGGTATGGAGTAACCTACAACAACAAGATAATAAAAATGCAAAAGTTAGTGTCTTAAAAGGACCCAAACCTTTTCAGGTTTGAGCCTGCCTTGTGGATCTTTAGTAGAGTGCCAAGAAGATTGATGAGATCCACCATTGTTCCTTGGTTGCCTATGCATCATATGGGTATTATTATTTGACCAAGAACAACCTGCTGAGGGCTTAACAGCAGTTCCCAAACTTCCCAAACCAAAATACGCGTGGTCTAAATTAGTGGATAAATTGGATTAAAATTTTGAAAATAATTACTGGTGGTTTGTAATCCAATATTTCTCCAATGATCAGAAGCTAAAGGAGAGGACCTTCTAGAAGAAGAAAATGATTGAGCACTAGGATTGAGTTTTTTAGACATATATGGGGCAGCTCCTGGTGGACCAGGAGTAGGAAATACATGATTAACAGAAGCATGTGTATCATAAAAATCACAATCTTTAATTAAATGAAATGCACTCCCACAAACAAAACATGTTTTAATAGACCTTTTATTAGAATGATATTGTTTCATACTGCCAACATTATTACACACAATTCTAGGAGAAACATTCTTCCTAGGACTCAATAAACTAGGACCAGACACACTTGACTTAACAGCAACACTTTCTTCACACATCCTAGCACCAGTAGCAGCATGATCATTCAACTTGGAACTTGTAGGTCTTGACTCTTCACTTGCACCACTAGATGCAGAGTCACTGGCTTTGTCACTAAAAGTACACGAGACAAAGTCATTAGAATTAGTAGAACTTTTTGGGGACTCATGCATCTGTGATCCATCCAAGTCATTATGCCATGAAGTGGGCATAAAAGTTCCAGTAAGAGGGGGAGGGACAGCATGCATTTCTGCTGCTGGTTTAAACCTATTGTAACTAGGTTTTCCCTCTTCCTCTTTGTCGGCATCAAAGACACTCGAAAAAGATATATCAAAAACTTCTTCTGAATCAATATATTTTTCAAATCCTAACCTTCTTTTAGTTCTACCAGACATGCTACTATCAATTAATTTTGAAAGATTTTTAGGTGCCTTTTGCCATTTTTCAAATCTTAACATTGTAACATCTAATTTTTCTTGCATCTCCTGTTTTTCTTTGATACTGGCATCTCTTACTTTTTCTGTATATTTAAGCATATTAGTTGTGTTTTCTAAATCGATGCTTAGTATCCGGATTTTATCCTCATACTCACGTTGAGTATATTGTAGCCTCCTCTTTTGTTGTTCCAATGTGTTTAAGGAAGCCTTATAGTCTTGAACCTCTAAAAAGTACTTATCATTTTGATCATTTACTTCATTAAATTGGGACAACAATTCTGAGTATTTATCATGACAACCAAGAGGACAATGTTGTACCTGAGGTGAGATGCCCATAAGAGCAAACTCGTCTGCTTCTTCTGCATCAGAGAGATTCCCAGCAATCATTGCAAACACGTCAGTCGAGGATTCAGCTGATTCTAGAGTGGAAGCCTGATGATCATTCCAGTTGACCATAGAGTCAACAGATACCAATGCCTTTTTGTCATCTTTTATCTCCTGAACCTTAAAGGCTGAGTACCTGCTCTTCTCCTGGTCATTCTTGCTAGGGCATTCCCTTGCAAAGTGACCTTGTTGCTGGCAGTTGTAGCAGCAAACCTTGCTTCTGTCGAATCTTGCTGGCTCCCGTGGGTTGTAATTGAATTTTCGACCTGCTTTCTTCTCAAACTTGTGAACCCTTAGGGTGAGCATGGCCATCTGCCATTTAAGATCCATTTCATCCAGGTCAAGTTTATCGACCTGTTTGAAGTCATCAAAAGCAAGTTGTTGTTGAGCATCAACATCAGCCACAAACGAATGAAGAACGGCTTCTACCATACTACCAGACTTGGCAGTAGGATCAGGAGCAGAAGTATGCTGAAAAGTATGTTGAGAAGACACAGTATTACTTGGGCTACTAGCATATGACATGGGACTGGATGCCATAGAACTCACAAAGGCAGAATTAGCAGGAGTGGGAAAAGAGTCACTTGAATATCCTCTCACATGAGGTTCAAAGGTTCTGAGCTTATGAAATAAATCATCAAAGTTGAGATAGTCAAGCCCACCTTTGGCTTTGAGAGAGATCACCACCTGATTCCACGAGTAGGGTAAGGCTTTAAGAAACCTTGCATTAATATCACCATCGTCAGGCTTTGAACGAAGTTGATTCAATTGGCTCAATATCTTCTGAAACCTGTCATACCCTTGATGTAAACCTTCAGTTTCTGAGATTTTGAATTATGTGAATTCATCTCTCAGCATGGATCTTCGCATTTTCTTGGAATCCTCATTTCCACCAAACCTTGCTTTAATTCCATTCCAGATCTCTCTGGCATCATCCAAATGGTAGAAGTCACCCATGTGATCATCAGGAAGAGATTGAAGCAAAATTGTTTTTGCTTTGACCTTCTTCTGAAGAGCTATGATTTCTTCATGAGATTTAGGGTCAAGAAGAGTAATATTACCATTCTTGTCTCTTCCAGTTAGCTTCCTGCTGTTCCCATTCAGAATAATCTTCCAAAGGTCTTGATCAGTATTGGTGATCCACCATTCCATCTTCATTGCCCAACTATCATATTCATCCTTTTTTAGAAGAGGGAATTTACCATTCGTGTTGGAAACCGTAGCAACGATCTGCTGAGGTTGCACAATTTTAGGAGTGCTGTCTTCTCCTGTTTGAGTAGAAGTTGAGGCAGACATGATAAAACAAAAATGTCAGTAATAAGAAAACTTAATTCTTCTAGTATAGAGACCCTCCCAGGCTCTGATACCACTTGTTGGATCCACTAGATGTAGATCTTGCAGCCTGTCAGGAACGGTGAATGACTTCTGTAATCACAAGTCAATCCACAAAGAGACTCTATACACAATATGAATGCAGAATACAAATATACTAAAGAAGAACATAATAACTATAAAGACTTGATCCTTTCTAAGGATTTCTAATATTGATAATAACTAGAACTACATTTGGTGAAGTTATGTATAACCCTTCTGCCTAAGGTTCCTTTTATACTACAAGGAAACCCTAATACAACATTAAACAAAACGTGTAAAACTGATATGCATATCCTTTCCTAACATATCTCATGCATATCCTAACAGAATAATAAACAAATAATAAAGTTTGACTTTGACCAGGACCAGGAACACGACTTGCTCCTACTACTACTAGGACCAGAAGGAACTACATACCTCCTAGTCTACCTATTACATTTAATTATTACAATGGTCCTAACAAGCGGGTAATGAATATTACTGCTTTCTTGATGGTTTCTCGGGTTATTTCCAAATACCCATCGATCCCCAAGATCAAGAGAAGACAACATTCACTTGTCCCTATGGTACATTTGCTTACAAAAGGATGCCTTTTGGCTTATGCAATGCCCCCGGGACTTTCCAACGGTGCATGTTGGCTATCTTCCATGACATGGTTGAGCAAACCATGGAAGTCTTCATGGATGATTTCTCGGTCTTCGGGGATTCCTTCTCTTCCTGCCTTGCCAATTTGGAACGTATGCTTAAGCGGTGCGAAGACACTCGCCTTGTTCTGAATTGGGAAAAATACCATTTTATGGTAAAAGAAGGCATCATGCTAGGACACAAAATCTCTAAAGCCGGTCTTGAAGTCGACCGTGCTAAAGTAGATGTCATAGCCAAATTACCTCCACCTTCAACCGTGAAGGGTGTGAGAAGTTTTCTGGGTCATGCGGGCTTCTATCGTCGATTCATTCAGGATTTCTCTAAAATCGCTCGCCCGATGACCCACCTCTTGGAAAAAGATACTCCTTTTATCTTTTCTAAAGAGTGTCTCGAAGCCTTCACTCTTCTTAAGGATAAGCTAACTAAGGCACCGGTCTTGGTTACCCCTAATTGGGAGCTGCCTTTTGAATTGATGTGCGATGCTAGCGACTTTGCTATTGGTGCGGTTTTGGGCCAAAGAGTGAATAAACACTTCCAACCAATCCACTATGCTAGCAAAACAATGACGGGGGCTCAATTGCATTATGCGACAACCGAAAAAGAGCTTTTAGCTGTTGTCTATGCTTTTGAGAAATTTCGCCCCTATCTTGTTTTATCCCCCACCATCGTATACACGGACCATTACGCGTTGAAGTACTTGATGACTAAGCATGACTCTAAGCCAAGACTTCTTCGCTGGGTTTTACTCCTTCAAGAATTCAACATTGAAATTCGTGACAAGAAGGGTGCTGAGAACCTGGCCACGGATCATCTGAGCAGACTTGAGGATCCATATCAAGGGGATCATCCGAACAAAGAGATCAATGACTCTTTCCCCCTTGAGACCTTAATGTCTATAAATCTCAATCTTGATGACACCCCGTGGTTTGCGGACATTGCAAACTACTTAGCGGGTGGAATTCTCATCAAAGGGTTAACATCCCAACAAAAGAAGAAGTTCTTGAATGATGTTAAGACTTACTTTTGGGATGAACCTTATATATTCAAACAATGTGCTGATTTGATCATTCGTCGTTGTGTTGACGGACCGGCAGCTTTTGACATTCTCCAGGCTTGCCACAAATGACCCACCGGTGGTCACTTTGGTCCCAACTACACCGCTAAGAAAGTGTTTGATTCTGGATTCTATTGGCCCACCATTTATCGTGACGCTCACGAAATGGTTAAGCATTGTGATGCTTGCCAACGCCAAGGTAAGATCACACATAAGGATAAGATGCCTCAAAATTTCATACAAGAATGTGAAATCTTTGACGTATGGGGCATCGACTTTATGGGGCCATTTCTATCCTCCAAAGGGAACGAGTACATCCTCGTCGCAGTTGACTAAGTTTCTAAATGGGTTGAAGGCAAGGCTCTCCCTACGAACGATGCGAGGGTGGTTGTGAACTTTTTGAAGCAGTTTTTCGCTCGATTCGGCGTTCCTCGTGCTATCATCAGTGACCGCGGGACTCATTTTTGCAATGATCAATTTGCAAGAGTCATGGCTAGGTATGGTGTTAATCATCGTCTTTCCACCGCCTATCGTCCCCAAACCAATGGGCAAGCCGAGATATCCAACCGTGGATTGAAGCAAATTTTGGAGCGTACTGTTGGAGAGCATCGCGCCGCGTGGGCCGATAAGTTAGATGATGCTCTGTGGGCTTTCCCTACTGCTTATAAGACCCCGATCGGCTGTACGC
Source organism: Glebionis coronaria (assembly GCA_025667525.1). Classification (NCBI taxonomy): domain Eukaryota; kingdom Viridiplantae; phylum Streptophyta; class Magnoliopsida; order Asterales; family Asteraceae; genus Glebionis; species Glebionis coronaria. The sequence continues at coordinate 452,346,329 of CM046875.1, read as the reverse complement.
CTTATCGTCTTGTGTATGGGAAAGCATGCCACCTCCCCATCGAGCTGGAACATAAGGCGCACTGGGCCTTGAAGTGGGCTAACTTCGACATCAACAAAGCCGGTGATCATCGCAAGATTCAACTCAACGAGCTCAACGAACTGAGGAATGAAGCTTACGAGAACTCACTGATCTACAAGGAGAAGACGAAGATCATTCATGACGCAAAAATCAAGAACCGAGAGTTCCATGTTGGTGATCAAGTCTTACTTTTTAACTCTCGGTTGAAGATCTTCTCTGGCAAGTTGAAGAGCCGCTGGTCTGGTCCATTCACCATCGCCAAAGTCTTTCCATATGGGACCATTGAGCTTTCTCAGCCAAATGGGCCCAACTTCAAGGTGAATGGCCAGCGTTTGAAACTGTACTTTGGTGAGGACATCTCTCCTGAGATGATTCCATCCCTCACCACGTTCCCCATGAACTAATTTGGGTCGAGTCAGGCTCGTGACTCGGTGAACAAAAACAAGCGCTTCTCGGGAGGCAACCCGTGATCTATCCTTTACTGCTTTCATAATAAGTGTAGGGGGAGCCCCGTATGTGTTTGTTGTCTTGTGTTGTGCAGGGATTCAAGCTTCAAAGAGCATCTTGATGACTTTTGACGAACCGTGATACCGTGTTCCCATCTTCCCGGTTCTATCCTAAAACTCTTGTGATTCAATATTTCATATTTTATATGTTCACATTGAATTCACGTTAGTTGTCCTTTCCTTAGCAAGATTTAAATAAAGTGCACAATGTCCTAAGTGTAGGGGAGTTTACTCCCACATGCTTAAACATTGAGGACAATGTTTATCTCAAGTGTAGGGGGGACTTCTATCGAAGTAAGTGGTCTTTCCCATGAATGTGCCCTCATTTTAACCGGAAAATTTGATTTTTCGACATTTTTCAAAATTTTTAATCTATTTTGGCCTAGTTGTATAGTTATATTTTCCTTTGTTATGTTCATTTTCTTTCCGTGCTAGATTAAATTTTCAATAAAGTGGTTTTAAATTTTTCTTAGTCGTGAACATTTTGACTCAACCCGAGTTTACTTATCTAAGTTTACTCTAGCTAGTATCCTTAACGTGTTTAAGTTAAGTTTTGCTAGGCTTTTATATAGGGAGCTATAAAACGCGAAAGTCTTAACTCTCATGGGTTAAGAACAAGAACTTTTCGCAAGTTCCTATAATTGTTCCTAGAGAGTCGTTTATCAAGGGAACTTTAAAATGCGATTTCTAAACTTGAAAAAGTCTAAGAATTTGCAAGATCCTATAGACAACTTGAAAACCCAAAACTTTGATTTAATAGGCTAAGCATCCACGAGTCTCATTCCTTGAGATTTTAAACTGTGGAGAACGAGATATGATAGAGTCAATTATAAGTCCGGTATTCTTTCGTGAATTTATGTGAGTTAATTATAAGCTTATTCTCCCTTCGCTTGTTAATAAATTTATCTGCAATAAATAAGGTTGTACGATTTAAAAGGTTACTTAGCTTCTAGCCCCAGATCGTTTAAAAGTTGCTCAGTACGGATTAGAGTTCATAGCCAAGGCATAACTTATTGAAGTGGGATGCGAAGATTGGCGAGTCCGAAAAGGCCCTAACAAGGCATGAGGGCTACAGTTTATTGCTAAAGATCCAAAAGTGATGTGAAGAATCATTTATTGAAAATCAATATGAAGGATCGAGACACACGACGAAAAGCAAATACTCCCCAAAAGATCATGGAGAAGTCTATCCAAAAAGACCCTAGCAAGGTATGAGGATAAATAGATCCAAGTCCTAAAAGGAGGCGGATCGTTGTATATCAAAGTCCAAAATAAAGATTGGAGAAAAATGAAGAAGTCGTGGTTAAAAGTTGAAGAATCTCTCAAAACTTCAAGTGAAGAAATTCCTATTATGAAGAGAAGACCAAAATTTCAAGAACGTCTCTCAAAGATTTGAAGTATGAAGTCGCTGCCAAATATCGGTCCGAGAAGGTCTCAAATCGTGAAGCGAGTTATGCCAAGATATGAACTTTATGAGGTCCCGAGAAACAGTTTTAAAAGATTTGGTCCTTTAGCTAACTATTGATTAAATCGTTCACTTTATTTTCGGCCTAAATAACTATCGAAATAAGTCAAACAATGCATCCTCGTGATCATTCAAGACAAAAATAAAATATAAGAGATACACCTAGGAATAAGGGAGTCTAAGTGAATAATTGGCCCACATGAGTTCGTGTTAGTTTGCTAACTTATAATAACAATGATCTCGTTTTTAAGCTTGGTATGGGGAACGTGAAACTTGAGGATGATGGCAGCCAAAACCCAATGTAAGTTTTTTTCTATCATTTTACTTTTTTCTTAGATGTTTAGTGCTTAATAAAGGCCAAGGTAGGTTATTTATGATGGAAATGTAAACCGTGCTTTAAAATTAATGCATTGCATGAGGGCATTGCAATTGTCAAGTGTAGGGGATTTAATAAGTGTGAAAACACTTATCCTTTTACCACTTATTTCCAATAAAAACAAGACCAAAACGTGTGATTTATGTCGTAAAAGTCGGAATTATGCGTGGTTTGTGTTTTTATTGTGTTTTAGGACCAAAATATGAAAAAGGAAGAAAACACGGGTTTTCACGGGCTTTTATCGAAGAAAACGGGAAAAGACGAAGTCAAAAGATCAAGAGTGCAAAAAGAACGGAAGTCCAAGACCTATTCTGAAGATTTATCGAAGAAAAAGTCTAAAGACGGAAGTTTAATGAAGTCGAAGAACTTAAGTCTAATAGAAGAAGAAAATTAAAAGACAAGTTCAAATCCCGAGACGACATCGAGAAAAGACAAAGAATTAAAGTCGAGTCGAGAAGACGTGAAGAAAGCAAGAAAGAAGATGCAACACATGCACTCCTTTCACCTTCCCTATAAATACCCTCCTAATACACATTAGGAGGGAGTTAGTCTTTAATTTTTAGTTTTTCATTTTGCACTTTTCTTTCTAGTTTTAGAGAGAGAAAGTTCTAAACTTTCTCTCACTAAGTTTTTCATTCCTTCCTTTCTTTTAAGCTTTCATCATAATTCTTGTATTTGGATTTCATCTATCTAATTCAAGTTAACTTTTGAGTTTTTAATCTTCTTCTACATTTCTTGGTTTACTTGGTTTTTGATTCGAAATATTCTCTTTGATCCGAATCTTCCATGTTCCGTGATTGAAGTTGAGATTGTATGGTTAGAAGATTCATTCCCTTTGTTCCTTCTAAACGTATAAGTTGTAAGCTTTTAATGCTTATTGGCTTATTCGAGTTTTAGCTTATTGATTTTTGGATATCACAAAGGATTTAGTCATCACAAAAGTTTCTTTCATAAAGTGTTTGATTTCCGTTTTGAAAAGTCGCAAGTTTAAGCTTTTTGAATTGTTTTAGGCTCAGGTAGAATAGCTTATTGTAGCAGCTTATTGAGTTTTAAAATTTGCCACCAATTTCGGATTAAGTTAGCTTCCATCGCAATCTTAGGGTTTTCGCACATTCCGACGAGTGTCATTGTTTTGATCGCAATAACCCAATAGGGTTATACTTTGCGATCGGTTGGTTACTTCCCCCTTATTCCGATCTGGATTACGATCGCTCATTGCGATCGCATATTCCGACGGGTCTTAAGGCTCTTGTTAAAACGAAACGCTGCCCAAATTTACTTTACTACATTCCGATCTGAACCGCATTGCGACTGAGGTGTTTTCAACATTTCGATCTGGAAACTTTGCGATCTAAGAACATTCCGACGAGCATCATTGCGACAGACTTGTGGTTTTTGCATTCCGATGGGTATTTATACTTGCATTCCGATGGGTACTAAGATTGATGTTCCGATAGACCTTTGCATTGATTATTCCGATGGCTTATTTTAGTTATATTCCGATAGGTATGATTTGGTGCATTCCGACATAGATGACTTGCATTATTCAATTTAACTAAGATTTTAAGTTTTAAAGTTTTTCAAAGTTTTAAGTTTCAAGTATTTTCCTAATTAACTTTAAGTTTAATTTTGTCAAAGCTTCTACTTTACTCATCGACAATTTTCATACATGCTTTTAAATTAGACAACCAAACCAAATCATTTTGCTCACCAAAAGATAATTGAGTCGCACTCCTAACCATTAGTCAATTCGAAAAGACTTGGGACTACAATATTTTATACTTAGCCCAAAACCAAGTATTACAGACCTTAAGGTTTGTCATCATCACTCAAACGTAAACGGGAGCGGCAGCATTCCTATCTTGTCAATTTCCTTTCCTTGGACAATTCCCTTGCTTGTGTCCTTTCTCGCCACGGCTAAAAAACATATCACAATTCCAGGGTACAAATTCTAGTAACTAATCCTCTTATCCTACACTTCGCAGCTTTATGACTAGGTTGTCCTAACTCTAGTCGGAATTGTGGAAAATCAACTACATAGTATAGAGTACAGCAAACACACTCGAGATTTATCTTGTCACTTCTAGACACAGTGGCAACACAAATCCCATCATTCCTTCCATGGTTTAAATACTGATTTCGGTTATGTCTTTGGTTATTGTAATTACTGTAATCCTTACAATTCTGACCTTGATTCGGGTTGGACTGATCAGATTCCCACTTCCTCTTATTGTTTTCAACAATACTATCTTTCCTATTTTGCACTTTCACGTCCATTAAATCATGCGCCATCTAAATAGCTTCATCAAAAGATTCAGGTTTTGAAGAAATAATCTCACTCTTGATATCACTAGACAATCCTCTAATGTACTACTTCCTTACCTTACAGTCATTCACAAAAGTATCAGGACATAGCAATATAGCTCAGAAAGTTTCCCATTAACCAGTAATAACATCGTCCCTTAGCACTAATTGTCTTAATTCAGATTCCAACTATCCTAGTTCCTATTCAGGACAAAACCTAGCAGTCAATAGTCCTTTCATCACGGTCCATGTCTTACCATTCGCCACAACCAATCCTAAAGTAGTCACTTGGTTATTCCACCATCTTAGTGCACCATTCTGAAATGTAGCAGCAACAAATTTCACCTTTTTATTTTCTGAACATCCAATAATCTCAAAAGTACTCTCTATCTTATCAATCCATCTATGAAATTCTAAGGCACCACTAATACCACAAAACTGCGCAGAACCACACTTCTGAAAACTAACATAAGTACATTCTCTCGAATTGCATAACAGCAGCAACACTATCATCTGGATCAACAGCATCATCATTTGGTTCAGCAGCATCATCATTATTCTTAGCAGCATCATCATTATTCTCAGCAGCATCATCATTATTTTCAGCACAACTAACTCCAACATCTTGATTCCTTGCAGCACGATCAGCTTCAAGTGCTCTAGCAATAACTTGTTCGATCATAGTGTTCACAGTAGCAGTCGTTAGCTTTGGCGACATATTTCAAGAAACTTAGTCACGTAGCGATCTACTAATGACAGAAATATGCTTCCCTTACTCCTTCTTCCATCATCACAAAAGAAAGAAACATGATAAGTATACATATCAAGATAAAAGAAGGAATTCTTATCAGGATGTCTCATGGATACTACATGTACGAACAACACAAACTACAATGGTTCATCAACCAAAACTCAAAAGAGTTAATACAGATACATAATAGATCATGAGGGTGATTCAGATTGCGTTGAGGAATAAACAGGATAGTGGCAGTGTCTGTCACTACAATCATCTACCGAACAAACTTAAAAGATAATAAGTTCCATCACAATGCTACGACACGAGGTTTAAATAAGTCCGATCACAAAAAGAAAATAAGATACAAATACATCCATTACACGATTAGTTCCTTAGACACCGGCTCCTCATTCTCCTTAACATTGCTGTCAGCTTCATCACACTTGTCTATTTCTCCCTTTTTGCACTTCAAAGTCAAATCCATAACATGATGGCAGCTCACTCTCAAAATTCAAATACTCACTCATACACGGTAGATTAATCACCAAGCAAATCTCAGTACAACTTTCAACATTCCTAAACTTCCAAGCTTGACTCAGAATCAATCTCACATGAGACTCCTACTCACTTATCATTTCAAAGCTTACCTACTTATCTTTAAACCTTTCAATTCAAGCATACAAGTGCATCACAATCGAACCAAGGCTAGCAATCTCATCCATCTTCGAAGTCCTAACAAACTCAATTCTTCACATACCAAATACAACCTTTTAAAACAACTTTTCTTTCACATCAACCTCCTATTCACACCAATTTCAACCACATATCTATCATACATCAAATAATCAAACTTCCTCATACCCGATACAAGTCGCAAGAAATCAATTGTAAAATCGTTCATCATCCGGTCTACTGTTCTAGACCCTCGTCAGTATATAAGGTCATTATTTAAAATTATATACATATGCATTACATAAAGAAAATTACGGTAAGAAGTACTCAACGTACTTTCAACAACATCAATACATCATCAATACATCATCAATACATCATTATATATCATCATAGTATTTACTTAATAAATACTTTAAAATCATTTCAATTTTAAGGGATACATCTAATTATAAAACAATACAAAACAAATAATCTTACCGGAGCCTTGTAGAGAAGTTGCGTTGCTTTTGTAAAATATTTTCGACACCAAAGTTATAGTTTAGGACATTTTTTAAATCGACCTAATTCACTATAACTAAAAAGCTCTGATTACCAATCTTTAACAACCCCAAATTACATTGCACAGCGGAAATAAACATTTGGGTGCTAAATACAAACATTATTACACAACACACTTTTAACGACCTCAAAATGAGACATTTCAATTTTAAGAGAAATTAATTTAACCAATTGTCTAAAACTTTCGATCCCAAGTACAAAAAATTTAGAAATATCAGAGTCACATTTAGGTCCCCCAAAGACTTTATCAAATCCACAAACGATTTACCAAAGTGCTTGACCGTACATTATTATTTATTTTTTATGACAAAAGGGAAAGAAATCCGTTTTAGACCAATCACCACAAAAGCAATCCGCAATCCTTCTCCAGCAAGCTCCATCAGCAATCCACTTCAATCACCTGAAATACATGCTTAAAATCATCAACACAAAGGTTGAGCGAGTCTATAGGTTTTCCAAATCATCATTTGAACACAAGAGAAAAATCAATCATAATTATATAATATAATTGTCGTCACAATCTATTGATTAGGCATTCTGGTATATAGTAATAGCTATTGGATTGTATTAAGCTCATGACACTGACCCCTTAACTTAGTCACCCACGCCTAAAGCCAACATGACTAGATGAATTCCAGTGCCCCTACTAGGGTATCAGTTGCAAGTATACCACATTCTTATTCTCGTAAAATTATCCGTCCCAGCGGGTTACTCAGCGTAAAGCCCTGGTCTCGGATAGGGTCGTCAGCCCAATAGTACTACTATTAGTATAAGCGGCTATTCCCAACTCACAACATCATGTCAGAAGATAGTTAACGGCTCATGAATTTAGAGACTTTTGCAACATAGGTACTTATACAATTCAAAACAACAAAGGCAACAAGGCAACATTCGGGTCCAAACAATCAATCATGACTTGTGTTCATTTTACTTTCAAATAGCATGTATCCCCCTCGCGGGTTTTAAAATCATTCGACACAATTACAAAAGCGAGGCTATAGACTCACCTGGAGTAATAGCAGTAGTAAGACGATCTTCGACGATGGTTGATGCCCGATAAACACAAAAACCGCAACCTGTCAAATAAGGCGCGTTCATCAATAATAAACTCGAATAAAATCCATACTTACTAACACCAACTCAAAATAATAAAATCACAACCAACACAAAATTAAAACAATACAATTGACCTATTACTTCATTCTTTATGTTTAATTTAGTAGTCAATCCTTTCAATAAAAATCTGCCGGTACACACCAAATGTACGAGCTCGTTTACCCCACTTAAACACATCAAATATTTATGATACTAATCATAGACCTCACTTACTATATATAGAAAGACCTATTAAAAGCCCATCAAAAGATTTTACTTTTAAAGTTCCCTGCCCGACACATCTTTGAACTACAAAAACCGGACTGTTTTATGTCACCAACTCGTACAACCATTTTGACGATTCTAAACAATCTCGTTTACAAATCCGACATTTGAGTTTGAAAATAGACTCACAACCCTAAGTTTAGAGCCAAGCATCAGTCCTTGACCATTTTTACAACTCATTCTATAGTCCCCGAGATTCGATCCAAATATCGACAACAACTTCGGATTGTGTCAATACTCGTCTCCCGGTACACGAATAATCAAAACATCATAACTTCGCGCTCGTTTGGAGCTAGAAGCTCTATCTTATATCAAACTGAAGCTAAAAGAATTCTCTACAACCTCATCTGATTAGTTTGTTCATTTTCTAAAAATCAAGTTAGATCAAATTTTCAACCCATTTTAATCAATCTTATGCTACTAATATCACCCTAATATCATTTTAAACAACTCTTCTAACTCATAACACCCTTTAATGATCATCCAAAATTTTACCCACTCAAAATTTCCAACATGAAATTCTCAAAAATCAATTATAACAACACTAACAACATACCCACACAATAAAAATAGATCAAATCACCATGAATCATATAAAAAAATAAAAGTTCGTGCATGTGTATAAAATTTATACTAAAAGATGCACAATTTAATTTCCAAATATGGTCTTTTGTTAGATCTCTTTGACTCAAGTTAAAAATCAAAAATCAAAAATAACTTTTTAACAAAATTTTGCCATGATCATCTCTTGATCATCACCAACAACACATGCATAATCATAAATTTGACCTACCAACTCTTGAAAAATCAACCTTCATGCATGTTCAAGATTTTTACACCAAAAGAAAGCCCTTGAAAATCTATGATGTGGTCTTGTGTTGTTTTTGATTAGATCATAATAAAAATGGAAGAAATTTGATGGTAATGGGGTGTTGGGGGTGACAGTAAAGAGAGGGAGGAGAGAGGGGTGGGTTTGATTTTGTTTTCACACATTTTGTGTGTGTTTTTCCTAGTGGAAAAATCTTTTATAGTGGGGTGGAGGGTTAGATTTTGCCAGTTTGTGATAGTTTTGGTCCAAAATGCATATAAATAGTTGTAAGGGTAGAAAATGTAAATTGTCAATTTTGAAAATATTTACGAGGCTTGAGTTTCGTAAAAATACTTTTCAAAAGTTAAAACACACTCAAAATATGATAAGAATATGATCCCGGTTCGACTTAATACGAACTTAATATAAAAACGTCAAAAATATAAACATCGGGACAACAAATAATTAAACATAAAATCTCGGGCATTTGTCGATATCGTGGTCACTAGTAATCCTCGCTATTAGTAAAAAGATAAAAATAAGACCTTCAACGTGGGTTTTAAATAAAACCATCAATCGTCATATCATTCAACTCATCAAAAATTTCAAAATTATTCGTAAAATAATATTATATAATATTAAATAAATGACCTCGGGTTTGGATTGTCACAAAATACCAAATAATATTCACAAAAGTTCAAAATGTAAAAACATGAAAGTAAAGTGCTTGAAATGTAAACTAATTGAAAGTACAAGGCTTGAAATGTAAAGTTCAGAATGTATAAGGACCTAAAATGTAAATGCTAACAAACTTGTAACAACTTTTAACAACTTTAACAAACTTCCTAACCAATTTTAGCAAAGACTGAAAGTTTAAGGGGTGTAAACTTGCAAAACCTAAAAACTTGTAAAGATTAGCAACATATTAACTCTTTGTTGAACTATGAGGACTAAAATGCAATTTATTGGAATTGTTTAACCAAAACGGGCTCACAAGTTCAATAAGTTGATTTAAGCTCGTTACTGGACCAAATAAGCTCTAACTTGTTTCAAAATGCTTAAAATTAAATTTTAGCTAGACTTGTATGAGGAAACATCTTAAAAACAAGTAGAACTCAAATAAGCTCATTCTAATAAGCCAACTTTAAGCTAACTAAATATCCAGACATCCACATCTTGATTTTAATGCTCAAACTTGTTAAACAGCTCAATAGGAGTATGGAATGTCTTTCCTTTTTGAAAATGATTCACTGAATAAGCTAGAAAATGAAATTAAGCTAGAAAGTGCTTATTTGACCAACTTTGACCAAAAATATGAAAAAGCTGAAAAGTTCAAAAACTACTCAAGACATGTTTTAGACAAGATTTGTGAAAGAAAACTAGAACATTTATGAAGTAGAAATGGCTATCCAAGAAAACAGTCAAGCTTCTATTACAGAAACTTGAGTTTGGTCTGTGACTTATTAAAAAGCTGATTCCTACCTTAAAACGAAGAACTGTGTAATTTCCTTTAACAAACTTAAAATATAGATGTTAAACTACAAATGAGAATTAGTTTCAAACAATTTTGTTAAGAAATGAAGAAATGGCATGGATTTGAATTGAGCAAGTTTCCTGAATGAACATATTCATAGACCTTGACATATACTTTTCATGTCAATTGCCTTTTTGTCTATTGTTTTGACCACTAAACTAAACAAATGAGTTACCACTTGCTTACTAAATGTGACTGAACAAATAAGACAGATTTTTAACAAGTTTTGATCACAAAGGCTCACAAACCCAAACACTACTTAACAAGGCTATTATGAACTTTTACAAAGCAAATTTGAGTAAATGAGTGAACCAAACTTTGACTGATATCAGGACTTGTTTAATGAGTAACATGAAAGTAAACTTGACTGATTTTAGACTTATTAACACATTGAATCATAAAATGCACTCAAGGACTAATGACTGATGAAAAACAAAACTAGAATCAAGTAAATGTATATTCAAGCTACAAAAGTACTCACAAGCTATCGATCCAACTCAGTTACACTAAAACAAGTCTAAACACATGATCATAGCAGCATATATTGTTTAAACTAGGAATTGAGCATGCAAACTTCAATTGAGTGGAACCTAAAAACAGAATTCTGAAACCTTTTAGCTAGAAGCCTCCCTTGATGGAGTAGTATGGCGTTGGGCCAACTAAGATCTACAAGAATACCACTGATAGGTGTGAAAACACCCATACTTTTACCACTTAACTATAATAATAACCAAGCTAAAACGTGTATTTTATGTCGTAAATGTCGGAATTATGCGTTGTTTGTGTTTTTGTTGTGATTTAGGACTTAAATGTGAAAAGGGAAGAAAACACGGGCTTTCACGGGATTTTATCAAAGAAAAAGACAAAAGACGAAGTCAAAAGATCAAGAGTGCCAAAAGAACGGAAGTACAAGACCTATTCTGAAGATTTATCGAAGAAAAAGTCTAAAGACGGAAGTTTAATGAAGTCGAAGAACCAAGTCTAGTTAAAGAAGAAAATTATAAGACGAGTTCAATTTATATCGACAAATCCCGAGACGACGTCGAGAAAGACAAAGAATTTAAATCGACTCGAGACAAGAAGAAAGAATGAAGAAAGCATCAACATTTTACTCCTCCTATAAATACTCTCCTAATGTGTCATTAGGAGGTGGTTAGATAATTAGTAGATTTTAGTTTATTTTTTGTAAGGTAATTAGGAGTAGATTAATATACTTTCTCTCTCTAGCTTTTCTTAACGTTTTTCAAGCTTTTTCATTAATCTTGTAATTTGAATCTTTAATTATCTTAATTTCAAGATTTTTCTATTAATCATTCTCATTCTACCTTTCTTAATCTCTTTAATCTTGTTTAATTTTGATAATCATGTAGTTTATTAATCATGTTCTTTGATTGATTGATGTTTGTGTTTGATTGTGCTTATTGATCTTTTAGTGTTTGATTTTTATAGCTAATAGTGTTTTTATGGTTATTGTGTTAATTTTCTTATTTTTTTAATTAAGTGCTTATTAGTTAATTTTTATAAAAAGTTGTCTTTTAATATTTTTATTATTTAGTGTTTTTAAAAGTTTTTAAATTTTAGCTTAATTGCTTTTTCTTAAACTTGATTTGGTTAAACTTTTAGTTATTTGGTTTTAGCTTAATTTTCATTTTGCTTATTTTTATTATAGTTCAGATAATTTTTAAAACCCTAGTTTCCCTAACTAGGTCAGTTTTCTTTCCCCGAACTAGATACTTGCTTTCTCGTTTCCTGAATTACTAGAAAAATAGCTTTTCCCGAATTAGGTTCATCATTAGCATATTCCGAACTACATACCTGAGTGGGGATTCCGAACTACGTGTGGCACGAACATCCCGAACTACATACAAAGCCTGGATTCCGAACTAGATTCAGAAACCATTTTCCGGATTAGGTTACTCCTCGATTCCGAATTAGGTGCTTGGTGTGATTCCGAATTAGGTGCAGGATTCCCATTCCGGATTGCTTGTGGAACATCAGTTTTCGAACTATGTCGAGAACGTGGATTCCGAATTAGGTTAGGTATTATACTTTCCGAAATCGGTTAAGTTTTCACACATTCCGAACTAGACTCAGATTATAGATTCCGAACTAGGTCGAGTTGCAGGATTCCGAACTACTTCAAGGACTGGTATTCCGAACTAGGTTGAGTTGTGGATTCCGAATTGTGACAGGATTTTGGGATTCCGACTTATGTTTTGTTTATTTCTTGTTTTAGTTTTTAAAATTTAATTTTCCTGCCATTTTTCTTAAGTGTCATTTTAAATTTGTTTTACCTTAGAATTATTTTAAGTTTACGTTTTTATTAAATTGTCAAATCTACTTGTACTTTTTAATTTCCGTCAAATATTTTTAAGTCTTAATTTTAGTTTTAATTTTTAAGCTTCCACTTTTACTTAACGACATTTTCATTTTCATTTACAATTTATATTTTACTTTTAGTTTAAAATAGATAACCCTTTTTTTCCACCAAGAACAACTGAGTCGCACTTTTAACCAGTAGTCAATTCGAGACGAGACGATAACTTTTTATATACAAAATCTCTTGTATTAAATGGCGCCGCTGCCGTCTCTTTTTGTGAAGATTAACGGTTTATTGTAAGAGACGCGTTGGATTTTGGGATCCGTTCATTTTTTAACGTTCTTTTTCTTGCTTCAAAAATTTTCAAAAATTCATAAAAATTAAAAATTTCAAAAAAACCAAAAACATTTGAAAAATCATAAAAAGCATTCTCTTTCAAAGATTTTGCACCAAAAATATGTCTTTTCACGTTAACCTTTATTTATCTATTTCTTTGCTTTTCTTTTCTTGTGTAGGTGTATGCGTACTCGCTCACGCAAAAGGAAGTCCATTCAAGCTTCTGTCATCGAGCCTCCTCTTGTTGTTAACACAATGGATAACCGTCCTATGATCGAGCTCTTGCAGTCACATGTTGAAGGCAATGAAGATGTGATTGTGGTTCCGGCTATTGATGCGAATAACTTCGAGCTCAAGACAAGTTTCATACAAATGGTTTCCGCTACACCATTCTTAGGTCGCACTAATGATGATCCACACGATCACATTAACAGGTTCGTACACTTATCCAATACTATTAAATACAATGGGGTTTCACAATAGGCAATTCGTTTGTTTCTCTTCCCTCGAGTGACAAGCCCGTACTTGGCTTGATAAGGAACCACCCCAGAGTATTACGACATGGACGGACATTGAGACCAAATTTATCAATTACTTTTTCCCACCCTCACATACTACCGCTTTGCGGAATGACATTATCAATTTTGAACAAAAGTACGGTGAGACGTTTAGTGAATCTTGGGATCGTTTTAAGGAACTTTTAAGAAAGTGTCCATAACACGGTTTTACAAAGGTACATCAAATTAATACTTTTTATAATGGATTAAGTTTGAATGACCAAGATTCATTAAACTGTGCCTCAGGGGGTAATATTCTGGGTTAAAACTATGAATGAAGCTTGAGCTATCATTGAAAACAAAGCTAAATTCCAAACCAAGAGTGTTAGGGCTACTATGGCTACTACCAGTGAGAGTGAAGTCACTACTCAAATCAAGGAGCTTACTTCTATAGTAAAACATCTTGTTCTAAGAGATAACCCTCCCACTCAACATGCCCATGCTCTTAATATAACTTGTGAAACTTGTGGTAGGCCACACTCTTATGCTAATTGTGATAAAGCTTATGATCAATCTCACGGGGAAGTGTATGCTTACAACAACACCGGGAGAATTCATTTCAAGCCTAATGTCGATGTTAATCACTTGTCTTACAACTCGACAATATACGTGGCTCCACCCAGTTTTCAGCAAAGACCTCACCCACCCACCCATAACAACCAAGGGCCACCTAGAGCAAATGTTCAACAAAATGCAAATATGACGGGCTCAAATGCAAATCAGGAAAACTTTTACATGCAAAATCAAGTCTTCCCAAACCTAGGTTTCAATCCTCAAGGTTTTCCACCTTATAACCAATACCCAAACCAAGGTACCCAACAACAAGGGTTCAATTTACCTCATCCGCCAATGGACTTGGTTTTGCAAAAATTGAATGAACATGAGAAAATAATGCAGGCAATGCAAGAATCTAATAGACAAATGCAAGAGTCCACGGATAGGAAATTCGTTCAAATGTTACAACTCCTTCGACCCCAAGGCGCTCTTCCTGCAACCACCGAAACAAACCCTAGAGCTAATGTGAGTGCTATTACTACACGAAGTGGAGCAACTTTAGTAGGACCTTCTATCCCTCCTCAATTTACTCCATCTACACCTCCTCCACCTCCATTTATCCCTCCTACTTCCACGCCTAGTACTAGTTCTCCATTACCGTCTCCACCTTTTAATGAAGAAGTACCCAAGCAAAACCCTCCACCAACCCCACCTACCACCTCTAAACCTTCTACTTCTCAACCTTCAACATCTCAACCTTTACCTGCTACACCTACACCACCTAAACCCAACATCCCTTATCCTTCTCGGTTAGACAAGTGCAAATTGCTTACTAAGGAGGATTCTCAAGTTACTTCCTATTTGAAGATGATCTCTCAAATGAATTTCAACATTAGCCTTGTTGAAGCATTTGTCTAAATGCCGAAATTTGTCAAAGCATTCAAGGAATTGCTTAGCAAGAAGGAAACGATAGCTGAGTTTGTCAACATACGCTTAAATGAAAACTGTTCTGCTGTCATTCTTAAAGAACTTTTGGAAAAACATGGAGATCCTGGTCGTTTTGTGTTGCCTTGCATTTTTAATAAAGTTGAAGAATTTACTGCCTTAGCCGATCTCGGGGCAAGTTTAAATTTGATGCCATTAAGTGTTTGGAAAAAGCTATCATTACCCGACCTTATACCAACAAAGATGACTCTTGAGCTAGCAAATCGAACTCTCACTTACCCCGTGGGTATTGCCGAAGATGTTTTCATTAAAGTTGGTACCTTCACTTTTCCGGTCGATTTTGTTGTTGTTGATTATGAAATGGACCCTCGTATTCCGTTAATACTTGGACGGCCATTCTTGAGAACCGGAAAAACTTTAATCGATGTTGCCGAAGTTTAACTAATTCTAAGGGTCGGGAATGATGCACAAGTCTTTAAGATGGGGAAAATTACAAGTAAATCAAATGGAAAAGAATCAGTGAAAATGATTAATGTGCTTCAAGAAGAGCTTACTACCACTTTGGAAAATATAAAGCTTGATGATTTTGTTGTATATGATAATCCTCTTTTCGAGTCTTGCTATGATAATCCACTTTTCCAAGACGATGTGGATGATTATGAAGATTCTCTCTCCAATTTGTATCCCCCACCAATTTATGATTCTCCATCGATCTATGATGATTATGATGATGATTCTAGTTCTGATGGGATGATTATGCTGATTTTGTTTCAGAGTATAAAGACATACCAACATATGATGATTTTGATGATGTTGATACTCTCTCGAGTGATTTTTCTCATGATGACCTTACTCCTACTTTTGATGAAGATCCTCCACCAAACACTCTTGATACTTTGGATAATTACTCATTTGAGGAAGATTTTGCCACTTTCCTTAATACATACTTCCCGAATGAGAATGAATATCATCCTTTGGATTTTGATTATGGTCTTGATCCTCCTTCGGATATTAAGAAACCCGTTCCAAAGGAGAAGAAACCGGAAGACACCACCGTCCGTAGTCCTTTTGTTTTGACACCTCTCTATCCACCTTCTGAGGATGAGATTGTGCGATTTATGAGCGGATCTTCTTCAAGGTCTACTGAGCCTGAGTGTTATTTTCCCCTAAAGGAAAAGGTGTTCGATCCCGATATTGCAATTTTTAAGCCATCTCAGTATCCATCTGATAAAATAAAAGGAAAGATTTATGGAACTTATGAAGATATGCTTGCACCTCATCACACTCTCTACAGCCATGCTCAATCTCTGCTTAAAGGAACCTTGCCTAATCTTATTTAGCTTGCCTTGTTTCCCATGCTAATCAAGGTCGAGTCAGGCTCACGGCTCGATTAACAAAAACAAGCGCTTACCGGGAGGCAACCCGAGTATCTATCCTTTTCTTCTGTTTTTTATAATAAGTGTAGGGGGAGACGCTAGTATGTGTATGTTATTTTCTTTCTTATCATGTGCAGGGATTCGAGCTTTCAAAGATCCATTATTGATTACTTTTGACGAACCGTGATCCCGTGTACCCGTCTTCCCGATTCTATCCTAAACTTTTTTGATTCATTATTTTATCATTTATGATTGAAATAGGAATCACTTTAGTCGTCTCTTCCTTAGCAAAATTTAAACAAAGTGCATGATGTCCTAAGTGTAGGGGAGGTTACTTCCACATGCTTAAACATTGAGCAAAATGTTTATATTAAGTGTAGGGGGACTTCTATCGAAGTTAAGTGGGCTTTTCCATGTATTTGTCCTCATTTTAACCAAAAAATTGATTTTTCGACATTTTTCAAAATTTTTGATCTATTTTGGCCTAGTTGTATTTACCTTTGTTATAGTTATTTTCTTTCGTTGCTAGAATAAATTTTAATAAAGTGCTTTTAATTTTCAAACGTTGTGAATCTTTTGACTAAACCCGAGTTTACTTATCTAAGTTTACTCTAGCTAGTATCCTTAACGTGTTTAAGTCAAGTTTTGCTAAGCTTTTATATAGGGAACTTTAAAACGCGAAAGTCTTAACTCTTACGAGTTAAGAACAAGAACTTTTCGCAAGTTCCTATAATTGATCCTAGAAAGTCGTTTATCAAGGGAACTTTAAACTGCGAATTCTAAACTTGAAAGAGTCTAAGAAGTTGCAAGATCCTATAGATGACTTGAAAACCCAAAACTTTGATTTAATTGGCTAAGCATCCATGAGTCTCATTCCTTGAGATTTTAAATTATGGAGAACGAGAGATGATAGAGTCAATTATAAGTTTGGTATTCTTTCATGAATTTATGTGAGTTAATTATGAGCTTTTTCTCCCATCGCTTGTTAATAAATTTAATTGTAATAAGTAAGGTTGTACTATTTTAAAAGTTACTTAGCTTCTAGCCCAAGATCGTTTAAAAGTTGCTCGGTATTAATTAGAGTTCATAGCCAAGGCATAACTTATTGAAGCGGGATGCGAAGATTGGCGAGTCCAAAAAGGCCCTAACAAGGCATGAGGGCTACATTTTGTTGCTAAAGATCCAAAGTGATGTGAAGAATCATTTATCAATAATCAACATGAAGGATCGAGACACACGACTAAAAGCAAATACTCCCGTAAAGATCATGGAGAAATCTATCCAAAAGACCCTAACAAGGTATGAGGATAAATAGATCCAAGTCCTAAAAGGAGGCGGGTCGTTGTATATCAAAATCCCAAGTAAAGATTGGAGAAAATGAAGAAGTCGTGGTCCAAGTATGAAGAATCTCTCAAAACTTCAAGTGAAGAAATTCCTATTATGAAGAGAAGACCATTATTTCATGAACGTCTCTCAAGATTTGAAGTATGAAGTCAATGCCAAATATCGATCCGAGAAAGGTCTCAAATCATGAAGCGAGTTATGCCAAGATATGAACTTTATGAGGTTCCGAGAAGCAGTTTTAAAAGATTTTGTCGTTTCGCTAACTATGGATTAAATCGTCCAACTTTATTTTCAGCCTAAATAACTATCAAAATAAGTCAACAATGCATCCTCGTGATCATTCAAGACAACAATAAAATATAATAGATACACCTAGGAATAAGGGAGTCTAAGTGAATAATTGGGCCACATGAGTTTGTGTTAGTTTGCTAACTTATAATAACAATGATCTCGTTTTTAAGCTTGGTTTGGTGAACGTGAAATTTGAGGGTGATAAACATTCATGACTACCAAAACCCCAATGTAAGTTTTTGATCTCTTTACTTGTTTTCTTCCTTTAAATATTTTGCAATTTTCTATCTCCTTAAGTTTACTTTATGTCTTGTGTTTAATAAAGGCCAAGGTGGATTGATTATGATGGAAAATGCAAAACTTGCTGATATGTGTGAAAACACACATCTTTTCTACCACTTAATTACAATAATAACTGGACCAAAACGTGTATTTTATTTCTTTTATGTCGGAATTATGCGTGGTTTGTGTTTTTGTTGTGATTTAGGGCGAAAAGGTGAAAAGTGGAGAAAACACGGGAATTCACGGGCATTTACGGACTTTTATTGAAGAAAAAGACGAAAGATGAAGTCAAGAGTGCAAAAAGAGCGGAAGTCCAAGACCAATTCTAAAGATTTATCGAAGAAAAAGTCAAAAGACGGAAGTTTACTTAAAGCCGAGGAACTCAAGTCTTATTTATCGAAGAATTAAAAGACGAGTCCAAAAAAATCCCGAGCCAAAAGTCATCAAATTCCAAGATTAACAAAAAGATTAAGAAGGAAGGACTTAAGGGCGCAATTAAGAAGAAATGAAGGAGGGGAGGAAGCTTCCTCTAACCATCTCCCTAATCACCTATATATACCTCCCATTTTCATTCATTATGTTTTGTTGACTAATAGTGACAATTAGTTCTTCCACCTTTATTTACTTGCACCTTTACTTTTCTTGTCAATTTAAATACTTGTCTTGCACCTTTAATATCTTTAATTTCAAGTAAGTGTTTCTTTTAATTCTCGCACCTTTATTTTATCTTGTTAATCTCATCCTACCTTTCTTTAATCTTTGATTTATATGCTTTTGATCTTGTTTATTTGTTTAAAGATTTCATTTTTATGCTTTTGATTGTTTCAAATCATTTATTTTCATAGCTTATTTTGATTATTTTCAAGTTTATATAGTTTTTACAAAAGTTATTTTCGTATAAAAAGTTGTTTTTCTTAAAGCTTATTCTTTTCTTGTTTTAAAAGTCTTTAAATTTCAGTTTAGTAGCTTATTTTCACACGTTTTACCTTAGGATTTAGTCTTGTGCTTATTAGGATTATAGCTTATTGTTCTAGCTTATTTTGTACTTTTTCTGCCGGATTCCGATTGGTACAAATCGGAAAAGGGTTTATACATTCCGACCATAGCTTCTTGGCTTGGTCGGAAAAGGGTTTGATACATTCCGATTGAAGGTATTTGGCTTATTCTGATCGTGTGTGAGGACAGTCATTCCGATCGAGGGTAAGGACAGTTATTCCGATCATAGATCTTCTCCACATTCTGATTGGTTATTCCAGCCCATCATTCCGATATGGAGGTTTGTGTCATTCCGATCAAGGTGAGTTGCAACATTCCAATCAAGGTAAGTTTGGGTGTTCCGATCTGAAAGGGTGACAGCATTCCGATTGGGTATTCTAATCTACGTTCCGATCAGGGGTTGGTTATTCACATTCCGATCAAGGGTAAGTCTATATTCCGATCATCATCCGATCGGAATATATTCCGATCTGAGTATTTTTTATGTTTTGCCTTGGTTAATTTTTAGCTTATGATTTTATACTTTGTCTAATTTCAATTCTAGTCACGCTTTAATTTCTAGTCATTTTAATTAATTTACTTTTCGTCACGTTTTTAAATATCGCACCCTTTACTTTTAATTAGACTTAGATTTATTTTAAACGCCATTTATTTTAACACCACTTTACTTTCAACGACATTTACTTTCAATTCTTTGCACATTTAAATTTAAAACCAACCAAAAATATTTGTTTCACCAAAGAACAATAGAGTCACACATTAAACACAAGTTTTTCAATTCGAAGAGATTGGTACAACGAATCTTTTTAACCTGAGTAAAATTGAAGTATTAAATGGCGCCGCTGCCGGCTCTTTTCGTAAAGATTAACGGTTTTCTGTGAGAGACGCGTTGCTTTTTGGGATCCGTTCACTTGTGAGCGTTATTTTTCTTGCATAAAAAATTCAAAAAACCATAAAAATTGAAAAATTGATAAAAATACATAAAAATTAAAAATTTCAAAAATCCAAAAAGATTTTATCTTTATTGTGTATATATATTGTTTTTGTGTTTGGTTTCTTTTTCTTTTGTCTTTGTAGGTGCATGCGTACTAGATCTTCTAATTATCAAGAGCCCGAGCCTCAAGAAGATTTAGCTATGTCTGGTGTTAACAACAATAATCCACCACACCCTAATAATAACAACAATGTTCTTCCACAGCCCGATCTTCGGACCATGGAGGAACTTTGTCAACCAACAATGTTTGGACGAGGAGGACCGATTGCGCCGATGCAAATCAACGCTCCTGAGTTTTCGTTGAAGCACCACATGATTCAGCAGGTGCAAACAAACCCATTCCGTGGATTGTCTGATGATGATGCCAACAAACACCTCGACGAGTTCATTACAATCACCCAAAGCATGAAGTTGGCTGGTGCCACAATGGATGAACTTCGCCTACAACTCTTTCCACATACTTTATTACATCATGCCGAGAAATGGTTTGATCGTCTCCCGAAGAATTCAATTCACACTTGGGATGACATGACTCAACGCTTTTTGTCGCGCTACTTTCCACCATCCATGGTCACGAGCCTTCGCAATCAAATCAGCGGTTTCATGCAAGACCCTGATGAATCTCTTTTTGATGCTTGGGAGAGATATAATGTCTTGATCGATAGATGTCCAAACCACAACATGCTCCCTGTGACCTTAATTGATACTTTCTACAACGGTTTGACTTTTCGTAATCGGGATACGATTAATGCTGCCGCCGGTGGCACATTCATGAAAAGGGGACCCGAGGAGTGTAGAGAGCTTATAGAGAACATGACTACTCACCACAAAAACTGGGATTCCTCTGCTTCTTCAAGGAACAACCCGAGAGTCAATGTTTCTTCCACCTCAGCAAACCCTGATATGACCGAACTCACCCGTGTGCTGACTGAAATGAGCAGAAGTATGCAACTCTTGGCTTCAAACCAACAACAACAACAAGTTAAAGCTGTTGCTACTCCTTGTGAAACATGCGGTGGTCCTCACTCATACACCGATTGTCCTTCAACTCAAGGAAATCCGAAAAATGTGTATGCAGCTTATGGTAATTATTCACCGGAAAATTACCAAGCTCGACAAGGGGATAGAAATCTGCTGAGTTACCGATCAAACAACTACCTTTCACCCGGTTTTTCTCCTCAAAACCAAAACCCTGCGAACAACTACAATAGAAGCAACCAAATCCCACCAAGAGCTTCTAATCTTTATCAACCACCCACCCAACAAGCCCCACCCATTAACCCCGATGTTGAAGCCATCATGAGAACCCAAGGTGAGCAAATCAAGAACCTGCAGAGCCAAATTATCAATCTTAAAGGAGATATCACAAAGCAAGGAAATGAGATTAGGTCCGAGCTTCGAGATAACATTCAATCCTCCTTCAGCAATCAAACCAATGATTTGAAGAATATGCTTGCTAGTTTCTTGCCCGTCGCTCAACCTTCTTCTTCGAGTTCTCTACCTTCAAACACCGTCACTAATCCGCGAGCCAATGTGAGTGCTATTACTACCCGTAGTGGAGTCACCATTGTAGGACCACCAATCCCACCCTCATCATCTACACCTCCTCCACCACCATGTGTCCCTACTCCTCCTACACCTAGTATTAGTGCAACATTACCGTCTCCGCCTCGACGTGATGAAGTTCCCACGAATGCCCCTTCAACATCTCAACCTTTACCACCTACACCTGCACCTTCACCACCCAAACCCAATATCCCTTATCCCTCTCGTTTAGGCAAGACCAAAATGCTAACCAAGGAGGACTCCGACGTGACACGCTATGTGAAGATGATTTCTCAAATGAACTTCAACATTAGCTTTCTTGAAGCACTTGTCCACATGCCCAAATTTGTTAAAGCATTTAAGGAATTGCTTAACAAGAAGGAGAAGCTGATTGAACTCGCCAACACACGCTTAAATGAAAACTGCTCTGCAGTTCTTTTTAGAGAACTTCCGGAAAAGCTTGGAGATCCCGGTCGTTTTGTGTTGCCTTGCGTGTTCAACAAAAATGAAGAATTTACTGCCCTTGCTGATCTCAGGGCTAGTATTAATCTTATGCCTTTGAGTGTTTGGAAAACACTATCATTGCCCGACCTCACTCCAACAAAGATGACTCTTGAACTTGCTAATCGCACTCTCGCTTACCCCGTTGGTATAGCCGAAGACGTGTTCATAAAAGTTGGCACATTTACTTTCCCGGTCGATTTTGTCGTTGTTGATTATGAAATGGACCCTCGTATTCCTTTAATACTTGGTCGGCCATTATTGAGAACCGGACGAGCTTTAGTAGATGTGGCCGAAGGTGAGTTAATCTTACGAGTCGGGGATGATGCACAAGTTTTTAAAATGGGGAAGCTTACCAGTACAACCTTTGGAGGCAGAGAATCAGTGAATATGATTAATGTGCTTGATGACTTTGTCGTTTACAACAATCCTCTATTCGAGTCTTGCGATGATAATCTACTTTTTGAAGATGATGTGGATGATTCTCTCCCTACTTTGGAACCTTCTCCCATTTATGATTCTCCACCGGTCTTTGATGCTTATGATGATGATTCTAGCTCAGACTCGGATGATTATGATGACCTTACTTCTGAGTATCCCGAGCTGCCCACGTATGATGATTTCAATGAGGCTGATACTCTTTCGAGCGATTCTTCTCACGATGAAGATCCTCCGCCATCACTCGATCCTACTTTGGACGATTACTCATTTGAGGAAGACTTCGCTGAATTTCTCAACACTTACTTCCCTCATGAGAGTGATGCACCTCCTTTGGACTTTGAAGATTATCGTCTTGATCCTACTTTGTATTTGAAGAACATTCTTTCTAAGGAGAAGAAACCGGTCGACACCAATATCCGTTGCACATATGATTTGACACCTCTTTGTCCCCATTATGAGGACGAGGTTGTGCTTCTTTGAGGATCTTCTTCACACTCGACTGAGCCTGAGTGCTATTTTCCCCTAAAGGAAAAGGTGTTCGACCCCGGTATTGATATTCTGCAGCCATCTCAGTATCCACCTGATGAAATAAAAGGAAATATCTTTGGAACTTATGGAAATCTGCTTGTACCACTTCAACCTTGCTTCCACCGTGCTCCATCACTACTTAAGGGAACCTTGCCTACTCTTCTTTGGCTTGCCTTGTTCGCCTTAAGCTTGTGCTATTTGATGGACGAAAACTATGTCTTTGATCCTGGTGGATATGTTTCATGTTTCTTCCGTTGATGATCAAGGTCGAGTCAGGCTAATGACTCGGTTAACAAAAATCAAGAGCTTCTTGGGAGGCAACCCATGCATCTATCTTTTCGCTTTCTTTATCATAAGTGTAGGGGGGAGACCCTTTGGTTTGCTTTCCTCTCCTCACTTCTTAATCAGGGATTCGAGCTTCAACGATACACTCTTGATGATTCTTGACGACCCGTGATTCCGTGTTCCATTATTCCCGGTTCTATCCTAAACTCTTTTCGATTCACTATTTTATATTTTCTCAATATTAAAATAGGAATCTCGTTAGTTGTCTTTTCCTTAGCGAGATTTAAACAACGTGCACAATGTCCTAAGTGTAGGGGAGTTTACTCCCACATGCTTAAACATTGAGGACGATGTTTATCTTAAGTGTAGGGGGGACTTCTATCGAAGTTAAGTGGTCTTTTCCTTGTATTTGTCCTCATTTTAACCGGAAAATCAATTTTTCGACATTTTTCAAAATTTTTGATCTATTTTTACCTATTAGTTTTTACCTTTGTATAGTTATTTTCTTTCTTTACTAGAATAAATATTTAACAAAGTGGTTTTAATTTTCAAACGTTGTGAATCTTTTGACTTAACCCGAGTTACTTATCTAAGTTACTCTAGCTAGTATCCTTAGCATGTTTAAGTCAAGTTTTGCTAGGCTTTTATATAGGGAGCTATAAAACGTGAAAGTCTTAACTCTCACGGGTTAAGAACAAGAACTTTTCGCAAGTTCCTATAATTGATCCTAGAGAGTCGTTTATCAAGGAAATTTTAAAACGCGATTTCTAAACTTGAAAAAGTCTAAGAATTTGCAAGATCTTATAGGCGACTCGAAAACCCAAAACGTTGATTTAATAGGCTAAGTATCCACGAGTCTCATTCCTTAAGATTTTAAACTGTGGAGAACGAGAGATGATAGAGCCAATTATAAGTTCGGTATTCTTTCGTGAATTTATGTGAGTTAATTATAAGCCTATTCTCCCATCGCTTGCTAATAATTTATCTGCTAATAAATAAGGTTGTACGATTTGAAAAGTTACTTAGCTTCTAGCCCAAGATCGTTTAAAAGTTGCTCGGTATGGGTTAGAGTTCATAGCCAAGGCATAACTTATTGAAGCGGGATGCGAAGATTGGCGAGTCCGAAAAGGCCCTAACAAGGCATGAGGGCTATATTTTGTTGCTAAAGATCCAAAGTGATGTGAAGAATCATTTATCGAAAATCAATATGAAGGATCGAGACACACGACGATAAGCAAATACTCCCCAAAAGTCATGGAGAAGTGTATCCGAAAAGACCCTAACAAGGTATGAGGATAAATAGATCCAAGTCATAAAAGGAGGTGGATCGTTGTATATCAAAGTCCAAAATAAAGATTGGAGAAAAATGAAGAAGTCGTGGTCCAAGTATGAATCTCTCAAAACTTCAAGTGAAGAAATTCCATTGTGAAGAGAAGACCATAATTTCATGAACGTCTCTCAAGGTTTGAAGTATGTAGTCGCTGCCAAATATCGGTCCGAGAAAGGTCTCAAATCGCGAAACAAGTTATGCCAAGATATGAACTTTATGAGGTCCCGAGAAGCAGTTTTAAAAGATTTTGTCCTTTAGCTAACTATTGATTAAATCGTTCACTTTATTTTCGGACTAAATAACTATCGAAATAAGTCAAAAATGCATCCTCGTGATCATTCAAGACAAATAATAAAATATAAGAGATACCCATAGGAATAAGGGAGTCGAAGTGAGTAATTGGCCCACATGAGTTCGTGATAGTTTACTAACTTATAATAACAATGATCTCGTTTTTAAGCTTGGTTTGGAGAAAGTGAAAACTTGAGGATGATGATTATTCATGACATTTCCAAAACCCAAGGTATGCTTTTTGATTTCTTTACTTTTAATATTTATAATTTTCTATCTCTTTAATAAAGGCCAACGTGGATTGATTATGATGAAAAATGTAAACGTGCTTTGTAACTAATGCATTGCATGAGGACATTGCAATGGTCAAGTGTAGGGGATTTGATATGTGTGAAAACACACATCTTTTCTACCCCTTAATTACAATAATAACCGGACCAAAACGTGTATTTTATGTCTTTTATGTCGGAATTATGCATGGTTTGTGTTTTTGTTGTGATTTAGGGCGAAAAGGTGAAAAGTGGAGAAAACTCGGAAATTCACGGGCATTTACGGACTTTTATTGAAGAAAAAGACGAAAGACGAAGTCAAGAAGTCAAGAGTGCAAAAAGAGCGGAAGTCCAAGACCAATTCTGAAGATTTATCAAAGAAAAAGTCAAAAGACGGAAGTTTACTTAAAGCCGAGGAACTCAAGTCTTATTTATCGAAGAACTAAAAGACGAGTCCAAAGAAATCCCGAGCCAAAAGTCATCAAATTCCAAGATTAACAAAAATATTAAGAAGGAAGGACTTAAGGGCGCAATTAAGAAGAAAGGAAGGAGGGGAGGAAGCTTCCTCTAACCATCTCCCTAATCACCTATATATACCTCCCATTTTCATTCATTAAGTTTTGTTGACTAATAGTGACAATTAGTTCTTCCACATTTATTTACTTGCACCTTTACTTTTCTTGTCAATTTAAATACTTGTCTTGCACCTTTAATATCTTTAATTTCAAGTAAGTGTTTCTTTTAATTCTCGCACCTTTATTTTATCTTGTTAATCTCATCCTACCTTTCTTTAATCTTTGATTTATATGCTTTTGATCTTGTTTATTTGTTTAAAGATTTCATTTTTATGCTTTTGATTGTTTCAAATCATTTATTTTCATAGCTTATTTTGATTATTTTCAAGTTTATATAGTTTTTACAAAAGTTATTTTCGTATAAAAAGTTGTTTTTCTTAAAGCTTATTCTTTTCTTGTTTTAAAAGTCTTTAAATTTCAGTTTAGTAGCTTATTTTCACACGTTTTACCTTAGGATTTAGTCTTGTGCTTATTAGGATTATAGCTTATTGTTCTAGCTTATTTTGTACTTTTTCTGCCGGATTCCGATTGGTACAAATCGGAAAAGGGTTTATACATTCCGACCATAGCTTCTTGGCTTGGTCGGAAAAGGGTTTGATACATTCCGATTGAAGGTATTTGGCTTATTCTGATCGTGTGTGAGGACAGTCATTCCGATCGAGGGTAAGGATAGTTATTCCGATCATAGATCTTCTCCACATTCCGATTGGTTATTCCAGCCCATCATTCCGATCTGGAGGTTTGTGTCATTCCGATCAAGGTGAGTTGCAACATTCCGATCAAGGTAAGTTTGGGTATTCCGATCTGAAAGGGTGACAACATTCCGATTGGGTATTCTAATCTACGTTCCGATCCGGGGTTGGTTATTCACATTCCGATCAAGGGTAAGTCTATATTCCGATCATCATCCGATCGGAATATATTCCGATCTGAGTATTTTTTATGTTTTGCCTTGTTTAATTTTTAGCTTATGATTTTATACTTTGTCTAATTTCAATTCTAGATTTATTTTAAACGCCATTTATTTTAACACCACTTTACTTTCAACGACATTTACTTTCAAGTCTTTGCACATTTAAATTTAAAACCAACCAAAAATATTTGTTTCACCAAAGAACAATAGAGTCACACATTAAACACAAGTTTTTCAATTCGAAGAGATTGGTACAACGAATCTTTTTAACCTGAGTAAAATCGAAGTATTACTTGCTTTGTAACTAATGCATTGCATGAGGGCATTGCAATGGTCAAGTGCAGGGGATTTGATAGGTGTTAAAACACCCATCCTTTTACCACTTAACTATAATAATAACCAAGCCAAAACGTGTATTTTATGTCGTAAATGTTGGAATTATGCGTGGTTTGTGTTTTTGTTGTAATTTAGGACCAAATTGTGAAAAGGGAAGAAAACACGGGCTTTCACGGGCTTTTATCGAAGAAAAATACAAAAGACAAAGTCAAAAGATCAAGAATGCAAATAGAACGGAAGTCCAAGACCTATTCTGAAGATTTATCAAAGAAAAAGTCTAAAGACAGAAGTTTAATGAAGTCGAAGAACCAAGTCTAATTAAAGAAGAAAATTATAAGACGAGTTCAATTTATATCGACAAATCCTGAGACGACGTCGAGAAAGACAAAGAATTTAAATCGAGTCGAGACAAGAAGAAAGAATGAAGAAAGCATCAACATTTTACTCCTCCTATAAATACCCTCCTAATGTGTCATTAGGAGGTGGTTAGATAATTAGTAGATTTTATTTTAATTTTTGTAAGGTAACTAGGAGTAGATTAATATACTTACTCTCTCTAGCTTTTCTTAACGTTTTCCAAGCTTTTTCATTAATCTTGTAATTTGAACCTTTAATCATCTTAATTTCAAGCTTTTTCGATTAATCATTCTCATTCTACCTTTCTTAATCTCTTTAATCTTGTTTAATTTTGATAATCATGTAGTTTATTAATCATGTTCTTTGATTGATTGATGTTTGTGTTTGATTGTGCTTATTGATCTTTTAGTGTTTGATTTTTATAGCTTATAGTGTTGTTGTGCTTATTGTGTTAATTTTCTTATTTTTTAATTAAGTGCTTATTAGTAAATTTTTATAAAAAGTTGTCTTTTTATATTTTTATTGTTTAGTGTTTTTAAAAGTTTTTAAATTTTAGCTTAATTTCTTTTTCTTAAACTTGATTTGGTTAAACTTTTAGTTAAGTGCTTATTTGGTTTTAGCTTAATTTTCATTTTGCTTATTTTTATTATAGTTCGGATAATTTTTAAAACCCTAGTTTTCCTAACTAGGTCCAGTTTTCTTTTCCCGAACTAGATACTTGCTTTCTCTTTTCCCGAATTACTAGTAAAACAACTTTTCCCGAATTAGGTTCATCATTAGCATATTCCGAACTACATACCTGAGTGGGGATTCCGAACTACGTGTGGCACGAACATTCTAAACTACATACAAAGCCTGGATTCCGAACTAGATTCAGAAACCATATTCCGGATTAGGTTACTCCTCGATTCCGAATTAGGTGCTTGGTGTGATTCCGAATTAGGTGCAGGATTCCCATTCCGCATTGCTTGTGGAACATCGGATTTCAAACTATGTCGAGAACGTGGATTCCGAATTAGGTTAGGTATTATACTTTCCGAATTAGGTTAAGTTTTCACACATTCCGAACTAGACTCAGATTATAGATTCCGAACTAGGTCGAGTTGCAGGATTCCGAACTACTTCAAGGACTGGTATTCCGAACTAGGTGGTTCAACACGTATTCCGAACTAGGTTGAGTTGTCGATTCCGAATTGTGACAGGATTTTGGGATTTCGAATTATGTTTTGTTTATTTCTTGTTTTAGATTTTAAAATTTAATTTTCCCGTCATTTTTCTTAAGTGTCATTTTAAATTTGTTTTACCTTAGAATTATTTAAAGTTTACGTTTTTATTAAATTGTCAAATCTACTTGTACTGTTTAATTTTCCGTCAAATATTTTAAAGTCTTAATTTTAGTTTTAATTTTTAAGCTTCCACTTTTACTTAACGACATTTTCATTTACATTTACAATTTACATTATACTTTTAGTTTAAAATAGATAACCCTTTTTCTTTATTTTCCACCAAGAACAACTGAGTCGCACTTTTAACCAGTAGTCAATTCGAATCGAAATGAGACTATAACTTTTTATATACAAAATATCTTGTATTAACCACCATTAACCAATTAATCACCTCCAAAAGCTAACTCTGAACCAAAATAACAAGAACTGTTTCTGTGACTGCTACAATAGAACTGGAACTTGAACTGCTAGGCTGAATCAACATGAATAGCTTCCAAAATACTCAAAAACACTTCATTGATGAATGATGATCAATGAAATCACAAAGTATAACTGTAATGCAGGACTTGAGTAGGTAAATGAAGAATATAGAATGAGATGAATATTTTTTTTGTTCTTTTATTGATTTTGGATGGAAAAGTAGGTACAACTGTTTAACTAACTCTATAACTAACTCTCAAGTGTGTGTCAAACACTTGAGAGAAGTTAACTAACTGAAGGTAAAAACATAATTGAGAGAGAAAAACTTTAAGTGTGTGTTTTTGCACACTTAACTACACACTGAGAAATGAAACAATAGCTGCTATTTATAGGAGTTGATGATGATGAGTTGGGGTAGTCTGACGTGTCTGAGCCAATGAGGAGGTGCCAGGTGTCACAATCTGATGGATTGTAGATTTCACTCCAAGAACATGAAAGGGGTTTTCTTCTCCTTTGATCTTCAGTTTAATTAAGCTTTGTAGTTGGATTCGTCTCTTCATTTTGAGCATTTTTCATGTATAAAGTTTTTCATTAAATGCATTGTAGCTTGAAATCGATCCTGGACTTGTTCTTCGTTGAAGATGCCATATGTTACAATTTGATTGGAAGTTGACCCTTCACACGATCGTTATCCACTATGGATAAAAGATATATTGCATGTTGATTTCTTATTGGTGGAGAAAAGTAAAGTGCGCTACACTGTGTAGGATCAGAAATTAAATGCATTGGACGAGCTGGCCATTACTTTGGTAATCCATGACTTCATTTTCTTGCAATATGATTGGTTAAGAAGAGTGTGACATGGATCAAACCAAACTTTGTTTTTTTTTGACATATTCAGCCCTTCACTTTAGCAGATTCTTCAAGTAAGCTCTTTTCTTCATTCCAATGGCAATTTTGGTCCTTTGACTTGCATTCTTATTTATTTGACTCCCTTGACTTGGTTGACTTGAAGTTTGAACAAGTTTTACTTTGATCTTGACTTTTCCAAAGTTTGCATTTAAGTCCCTCAACTTTTGAATATTGTCAATATAGGTCCTTCAACTTCAAATGACTTGTCATATTTGATCCGTCTCTTGTGTTTTCATCATAAATGATCTTGATTTCCTCTTGTTTGCTTGAAATTGTATTCTTGTTACCTATTTAAGCACAAACACAAAACATATCACATAATACTGCTTTATAGCACCAAAGTTAGGTATTTTCTATGTGTTTTAGGGTGATTTGTTGATTAATTGATATGAGATTTGCTCATATAAAATCCCCTACACTTGAAAATTGCCATGACCTCATTCAATTCTATATTTTAAAGCATAAATTTACATTTTCCTCATAATTAACCCACCTTGGCCAATATGGAATTTTTTTACACTACTCTACACTATATGATGCATGATTTTGATTTTGTACAATGCAATGCAAAGAAGAACAATTCTATTTATATATTTTTGATTTTTTTCATAAATAGTTTAGATGGAAAAAACTCATAAAGAAATCAATGACTTAAATTAGGGCTTTGGTACCATGGACACTTATCGCCCTCAAGTTTCACTTTCCCCATACCAAACTTAAAAATGGGATCATTGCATTCACAAGTAAAAAGTGCATCAGCTTATTCATGACAATTAAATGTGGAACCAGTTATTATTTGAGCAAATTGCTTGAAGACAAATTTGTCATTATTTGGAGCGTGAAATATAAGAAATGTAAAATCCAAAAATAAGGAAGCACGGTTTTAATCCTAAGTAATCCTCTCATCCATCACTTGAAAAACCGCTCACAATTAATATAAGTCCGTTTCAAGAATAATAAGTCATTCGCCTTATGTGTAAAATCCTCATGTCATGCACTAATAAGTAGCTACACACTTGCTAAGGAATGAAAAATAAAACTCACGCAATAATTTACATCCTCCGCCTTTTTGAGACTTTGGATCTTCAATCCCACAACCCGTCAAGGTAATATTGGATTGGAGCAACTATTAAATCACCGCAACCCGTCAAGGTAATATTGAAATCTAATAGTTCTATAATTAACACTTCACTGCCCCTCTTGGGAGTCTTGTATAATCATTTTTTTTCATAAGCCGCTCTTATTTTTCTTTATTCCTCACAAAGAAAGTTGAAAAGGAATAAAAGGAAAAACACCCGCTAAGTATTAAGCATGACATAAGTCTAGTACACATAAAACGTTCTAACATAGAATCTTAAGATGTACGTACACCAACCATGAATGATTAGTCAAAAATGCATAAGAGACTACAAACCAGTTAAAACCATTCTTGATTATTTATTAACATATATACATGCGAAGAAAATAGAAGTAAAGAAGAAGGGTTTAGCCACAAGTAATTATCATGAAGTTTATCTAGCCCTTTTATACTTGCTACAACTCTATCATTTCCCATTCTCCACAAATTTAAAATCTCAAATAATGAGAGTGGTGGATGCTTAGCCTAATAGACCAATGAAGGATTACATGGTTAAGGATACTAGCTAAAGAATGCTTAAATAAACAAACTAGGGTTGAGTCAAAGTATCCATGGCGGGCCTAATATGTCAAAGAAGTCTAAATTTGTTAAACCATGTTATTATTATATTTTTTCCTTTTTCAATTTTTCATAACAATCAAAAGAAGAAATATATACAATGTAAATGTGTTATGCAAATGAAAAATGACTGATGCAAAAATTATGAATGTCTATTTTTGGTTGCCAAAGTAGATAAAAAATTTGAAAAAATGTTTGAAAAATTAATTTTCCATGTTATCATGAAGGTCAATGACAAAGTATATGTAAGGTCACTTCGATAGAAGACCCCCCTACACTTAAGCTAAACATTGTCCTCAATGTTTAAGAGCATGGAAGTATAAACTTCCCCTACACTTATGACAATGAATAGACTTCGCTTAACCAAAGCTAAGGAAAGATCAAAATATAGTGAATTCATTTTTTAAGCACAATGTGTCTATGAAAAATCACAATAGTAACGAAGTGAACCGGATACAAAGGCCTCTTCCATAAGCTCCAAAGCACTTGATGAGTGAGCAACCCTACAAACAACATGAAGACAAAAGGAAGGTCTCCCATACACTTCTCATCAACTCTCCATCCTTATGTCTAACCTACAACACTCTAAGTCTAAAACCGCTAAACCTAGTTATTCAAGCTTGATTTAAGGAGTCTCTAGCTCGAAATGTCCTCCCCAAAATAGTGCTTAACACGGTGACCATTCACTTTGAAATTGGGACCATCGGGTTGTGATAACTCAATAGTTCCATATGGAAATACTTAAGCAATAGTGAATGGACCGGACCATCTCGACTTAAGCCTGCTCGCGAAGAGTTTCAACCTTGAGTTAAAGAGGAGAACCGGTTCTCCAAATTTGAACTCACGGTTCTTGATCTTAGCATCATGCAATTGCTTAGTCTTTTTCCTTATAAAGCAATGATTTCACATAAGCATTGGCTCTCAATTCATCCATTTCATGAGTTGGTCCTTGATACAAGGCTTTTGCCCGTATAAAAATTAAGTTCGTTGTTCTGGTCTAATCGAATTGATCCTGGTTTAACTATGCGACTCGGTCGTATTTGGTGAAAACAATGAATTGGTCGTTGTAGTATATTAAATGTGCAAGACGTAAAGTAAATGGCGGTTAATTTAATCTAAACTAATTAAAATTTAAATTTGTGCAATATTAAAAACTTTGAAAATTAAAATAACTAAATGACTTAAAACTAAAGCGTGACGAAAATTAAATTTAACGAAGTATTAAAAATGTGACTTAAAAACAAAACAAAGCAAAATATAATCCCAAACCCAAGACCATCGGAATGTTTGATCGGAATGTTGTCACCATGCAATCGGAATCCAGATCGGAATGTGCTATGGAAATCAGATCGCAATGTTTCTATCGGAATATGGCTATCGGAATAATGAGAGATGCAACCTATCGGAATGTCACTTCCATCGGAATATACCCATCAGAATGTGGTCCAGATCGGAATATTGCTCAATAAAATTGGGCAGCACTTCGACTCAAAATACCTCAAGACCCGTCGGAATGTGCGATCGCAATGTGCGATCGCAATCCCAGATCGGAATGAGGGTGATGTTACTCTATATCGCAATCCCGGATCGGAATGCAAAACCCTTGTCCCATGCTGTCACCATCGGAATGTGGATGATGCTATCGCAATGTATAAATTCCCTTCTTTTCGATGGAGAGCAAATTCGCAATAAGCACAAGAGCCCAATAAGCTAATTCTAATAAGCATTAACAAATACTAAAATGAAATGGAAACAAAATGAGACAATAAGCTAAAAAGTTAAAACCTTTCAAAAAAAGGAAGAAACTTAATAAAATGGATTTTACAAAGATAAAACTTTTAAGAAAACTTTGAAAACAATTAAGCCAAATACCAAATAATCACATAAGATTGTCAAACTTATGGCTTATCTCGTATGAAAACTTAAAGGGAAAAGAAAAGACAAAATTTTAATCAAATAAGCAAAGGGATTAAGCAAACCTTTCTTAATCCGAATTTTAAAACAAACCAAAACAAGAGAAAGGTAGAAAGAGAATGATAAAAGGAACTTGATCAAAGGTAGATAAAGATTAAAGCAACAAAATTAACAACACTTACTTGGAATTAAAATGAATTAAAGGTGCAAGACAAGTATTTAAATGACATGTAACTAAAGTGCAAGGTAATTAAAATGGTGGAAGAACTAGTGTCACTCTAGCCAAGAAAATGAAATGAAAACACTAATGATCTATTTATAGGGGAGATTAGGGAAGTGCTTAGGAAGCTTCCTCCCCTCTTTCTTCTTTCCTTAATTGCATGATTAAGTCCTTGTCTTCTTAATCTTTTGACTTTAACGACTTTGTCTCTAGATTTCTTTAAACTCATCTTGTAATTCTTCAAATAAATTAGACTTGAGTTCTTCGGCTTTTAGTAAACTTCCGTCTTTTGACTTTTTCTTCGATAAATCTTCAGAATTGGTCTTGGACTTCCGTTCTTTTTGCACTCTTGATTTCTTGACTTCGTCTTTTGTCTTTTTCTTCGATAAAAGCCCGTGAATGCCCGTGTTTTCCCCCTTTTTCACTTTTTCGTCCTAAATCACAACAAAAACACAAACCACGTATAATTCCGACATTTACGACATAAAATACACGTTTTGGCTCGGTTATTATTGCAGTTAAGTGGTAAAAAGGATGGGTGTTTACACACCTATCAAATCCCCTACACTTGACCATTGCAATGTCCTCATGCAATGCATTAGTTACAAAGCACGTTTACATTTTCCATCATAATCAATCCATGTTGGCCTTTATTAAAGAGATAGACAATTATAAACATTCAAAGTAAAGAAACCAAAAACATACCTTCGGGTTTTGGAAATGTCATGAATGATCATCATCCTCAAGCTTTCACTTTCTCCAAACCAAGATTAAAAACGAGATCATTGTTATTATAAGTTAGCAAACTAACACGAACTCATGTGGGCCAATTATTTATTTAGACTCCCTTATTCCTAGGTGTATCTCTTATATTTTATTATTGTCTTGAATGATCACGAGGATGCATTGTTGACTTATTTCGATAGTTATTTAGGCTGAAAATAAAGTGGGACGATTTAATCAATAGTTAGCTAAAGGAAAAAATCTTTTAAAACTGCTTCTCGGGGCCTCATAAAGTTCATATCTTGGCATAACTCACTTCGCGATTTGAGACCTTTCTCGGACCGATATTTGGCAGCGACTTCATACTTCAAATCTTTGAGAGACGTTCATGAAATAATGGTCTTCTCTTCATAATAGGAATTTCTTCACTTGAAGTTTTGAGAGATTCTTCATATTTGGACCACGACTTCTTCATTTTTCTCCAATCTTTATTTTGGGATTTTGATATACAATGATCCGCCTCCTTTTTGGACTTGGATCTATTTATCCTCATACCTTCTTAGGGCCTTTTTGGATAGACATCTCCATGATCTTTAGGGAGTATTTGCTTTTCGTCGTGTGTCTCGATCCTTCATATTGATCTTTGATAAATGATTCTTCACATCACTTTGGATCTTTAGCAACAAAATGTAGCCCTCATGCCTGGTTAGGGCCTTTTTGGACTCGCCAATCTTCGCATCCCGCTTCAATAAGTTATGCCTTGGCTATGAACTCTAATCCATACCGAGCAACTTTTAAACGATCTTGGGCTAGAAGCTAAGTAACTTTTCAAATCGTACAACCTTATTTATTGCAAATAAATTTATTAGCAAGCGATGGGAGAATAGGCTTATAATTAACTCACATAAATTCACGAAAGAATACCAAACTTATAATTGACTCTATCATCTCTCGTTCTCCACAGTTTAAAATCTCAAGGAATGAGACTCGTGGATGCTTAGCCTATTAAATCAAAGTTTTGGGTTTTCGAGTCGCCTATAGGATCTTGCAAATTCGTAGACTTTTTCAAGTTTAAAAATCGCATTTTAAAGTTACCTTGATAAACGACTCTCTAGGATTGATTATAGGAACTTGCGAAAAGTTCTAGTTCTTAACCCGTGAGAGTTAAGACTTTCGCGTTTTATAGCTCCCTATATAAAAGCCTAGCAAAACTTGACTTAAACACGTTAAGGATACTAGCTAGAGTAATCTTAGATAAGTAAACTCAGGTTGAGTCAAAAGATTCACAACGTTTGAAAATTAAAACCACTTTATTAAAAATTTAATCTAATAAGGAAAGAAAATAACTATACAAAGGGAAAAACTAATAGGCCAAAATAGATCAAAAATTTTGAAAAATGTCGAAAAATTGATTTTCCAGTTAAAATGAGGACAAATACAAGGAAAAGGCCACTTAACTTCGATAGAAGTCCCCCTACACTTAATGTAAACATTCTCCTCAATGTTTAAGCATGTGGGAGTAGACTCCCTTACACTTAGGACATTGTGCACTTTGTTTAAATCTTGCTAAGGAAAGGACAACTAAAGAGATTCCTATTTTAATATTGAGAAAATATAAAATAGTGAATCGAAAAGAGTTTAGGATAGAACCGGGAAAATGGGAACACGGAATCATGGGTCATCAAAAATCATCAAGAGTGGATCATTGAGCGCTCAAATCCGAAGTAGGATCAAGACCATAATCATCAAAATCTAAAGGAGGAGCATCACTCTCATGAGGGAAGTAAATATTGAGAAAAGTAGAGAAGTCTTCCTCAAATGAGTAGTCGTCCAAAGTAGGATTAAGCATGGTTGGCGGATGATCTTCATCATGTGAAGAATCACTCGAAAGAGT
The DNA here is from genome assembly GCA_025667525.1 of Glebionis coronaria. Lineage (NCBI taxonomy): Eukaryota > Viridiplantae > Streptophyta > Magnoliopsida > Asterales > Asteraceae > Glebionis > Glebionis coronaria. Next base: position 452,309,615 of record CM046875.1, on the reverse strand, counting down.
ATCGGCCTCATCAAAATCATCAAAAGTGGGCATGTCGGGATACTCGGAAGTAAAATCATCATAGTCATCCGTATCTGAGCTAGAATCATCATCATAAGCATCAAAGATCGGTGGAGAATCATATACGGGTGAAGGTTCCAAATTGGATAGATAATCATCCACATCATCTTGAAAAAGTGGATTATCAATGCACGAATCGAATAGAGGATGGTTGTAGATGACAAAATCATCGAGCACATTAATCATATTCGCGGATTCTCTTCCAAAGGATTTGCTTGTAAGCTTCCCTATTTCAAAAACTTGTGCATCATCCCCGACTCTTAATATGAGTTCACACTTATCCACATCTATTAAAGCTCTACCGGTTCTCAAAAATGGGCGCCCAAGTATTAACGGAATACGAGGGTCCATTTCATAATCAACCACGACGAAGTCGACCGAAAAAGTGAATGTGCCAACTTTAATGAACACATCATCGGCAATACCAACGGGGTAAGCGAGAGTGCGATTGGCTAGCTCAAGAGTCATTTTGGTGGGTGTAAGGTCGGGCAATGATAACTTTTTCCAAACACTTAAAGGCATCAAATTAATACTTGCCCCGAGATCGGCTAAGGCAGTAAATTTGTCGGTTTGGTTAAAAGTACAAGGGAGCACAAAACGACCGGGATCTCCAAGTTTCTCCGGAAGTTCTTTAAGAAGGACGGCAGAACAATTTTCATTCAATCGAGTATTAACAAACTCGGCCATCTTCTCCTTTTTGCTAAGCAATTCCTTAAACATCTTGACAAATTTAGGCATTTGTGCTAGAGATTCAACAAGGGGAAATGTAACACCCCCAAATTTATACAACTCAATACAGCGGAAGACTCGTTGGTGTTACGGGATAGCACATTACACACATCATAGACAACGCTTAAAAATATCGTCGTTTATTAATAAAGCATTTCCATTCATAAATATCAAATTTACATAGGTACCAAGTCATTATATTTCATACAAGTTTTACAAAACATTTGAATGGAAATTATTGTTTAAGTGCGGGCCATGAATTCTTGTTGTCTTCCCGAGAATTACCTTCAAGTACATGAGATAAAACATGTTAAAAGAAAAGGGTCAGCGTTAACGCCGAGTGAATTCATAGAGTTTAATAAAATCCATCAATATAACATCGGTATAAAATTATTACCGAAAATCATTTTGTACAAATCTTTGTAATAGGCCATAAAATAGCCAAAGTCATTTTATACAAATCCTTATCAAAAATCATAATATAGGCTTTCGCCTTCAAAACCATTATACGAACCAATGTCGTAAAAATATCATACAATACGTTTTATAACGTCGTGTAGAGTTAAATAAAAACCGTTATATGAATATGGTTATGTAAAACCAAAACACAAACATAATATCAATAATATGACCCCGTATTGCTAGTCAGGCAATATATCGTATATGTGCGTATAGCAGTATTTCGTTATTTATCGATTATTACAAGCCGCATGACATTGTTACCTTACTAAACCAAACAACGGGTAGCTAGCCTGAAACTCAATTTTCCCATCTAAGTTAGCGTGTCGTCACAATAATCACGCTCGGGTAAATCTTCTCATACATAAATTCGCTTACCAATCAATGTGGCACGACGGGGATCAACTGTCAAGGCGCGAACTGGGTTGATCGTCCCCAAATAGTACTATTATATGCATAAGCGTCTACCAAATCCCGGTAGTTCACAATTCATGCTAATCGGACTTTTAGTGACATAACCTAACTTTAATAATCAATTTTATTTCATCTATCGGGTCCTTTAATCATTCATCGGGTCATATTATCATTCAGATCCAAATCAATAAACAAACAATCGGGACAAATGGTGTCCTATTTTATCAAAACTAACATGTTATCTCCCTCACGGGTTTATAAAACATTTAATAAAAACATTTAAAAGAGTGCGAGGCTATGAACTCACGCTGATGTGGGAAAGCGGGTTATTGGCAATTCGGATTTACGGTACGTGCTTCAATCACGGAAACCTAGACAAATAATACTCGTCTTAGACTCATTTCCAATGACTTTATAAAAATAAAAATTATGTATACATATGATGATTATATATATATGATGATCAAGTGGGTTTACATATTCTCTTTTACTCATTTTAGTGTTTATGTATCGGTAACTTCTTACTAGTTTACTAGTTTTACCTATTTACGTGTTTTAGATCCAATAGGCCTATTATAAGTTCATTAACTTGTATTAATCCATTTCATACTTGTATTATCAGTACTTATACTTTACATGTTGGGCCCAAATTAGTTAATCCAAATAAGTAAGTTTATAAGTGTTTTACTAACTAGTCGGGTTTATTGTCCATTAAGGCTACTTTGGCCCGTTAATGTCTATATGTTGTAAAGTTCGGGTTTTATCGGTTTTTACTTGTTATATATGTTTATACATCAGTATGTTACTTTTAAAAACTTTACATTAGACAGGTTTGATCGTCTAAGTTTTAATTGGCGAAAAACGTTAATTTTACGGTAATAGCCGAAAAAGTCGTAAAAATCATGTTTATAGCTTTATAACTTATAAAACTTATCAAACTACCATTTTTATAAAATGTCCATTTATTTATCCTTATACATATTTATATAAATGTATTATATAAGTTAGTGGGTTTTAATTCACATTTTATACTATTTTTATTTGAGTGCTTATATAATACTATTATACTTTAATTTCCCAAAATCTGATTTTTACTTTCACTTTCACCATTTTTACCATATCTTGAGTTCTACAAGGAGATAGAAGCTCATTTTTGGACACCATAAACTACATGATATGTTCTACAATTAACTTAGTTTTAGATACTGCTCAATCCAACTCTAAATATCCTTAACAGTCCGTCAAAAACTGACTATTCAGATTGATACTCTAAACTTGTTTTGATCATATCACACTCATTATAATGATTCCATTGCATGACCAACTCTCACATGTGTACAAGACTCATAGCTTACTGTATATTAATCTATTCAAGCCATTTTATCAGTTTATCATATGATTCTTTACTGTTTTATACAGCCATCAATTTAAGCATGATTTTAACCTTTTTACATATAGTTTTTCATCTTTTTATCCATGTTTATCAACACCAAATCCCCACATAATATTTTTATCATCATATAATCATCATATACATATTCAATAGGAAATAAAATACATGATTACATAATCAAAATAACAAGAGGATGGGGAGGACAATCTTTATACCACCATGATGATGTAGGTTATGATCAAGACATGGATTTTGATGGAGAAACTTGTGATAAACCAAGACCATCTTCAAGACCACCATTCTTCAACAACTCCTTGTGGAAAACCAGCCCCAAGACTCTATAGAAACTCCTCCTTGGATGTTAAAACTTGCACCAATCTTCATCTCTTTGAATCGAGATTAACATATGTTAATTATAACAAATGTTTGTGGTTAAAATTGATCAAGTGATGGTGTTGGATGGCGAAGTGGACGGCACAAAGAGAGAAGGGAGGAGAAAGTTGAGTTGTTTGCATGTTAGAAATGGGAGAATGGTTTTAGCTAGTGGTTTTTGAGGTGTAAAAGATTACAAGTTAAGCTTAGGACAAGTGAAGGACAAGTGTAGTAATACTTGTAAGGAGTTTACACCTCCTTTGGTGTGTTGGCTTATGTTGGACACCACACTTAGTGGGGTGGGCAAGTGTAAAACTTGTCTCATCCCACTAATTTACGGGTATTCCTCGATTCTAGTTTCTTTGATTTGCGTGCCCTTGGGTCATTTTACGAAAAACGTTTTTATAAATTATGAATCAACGGCACAAAACAAATCTAATAAAAATTGTCTCATCAAAAACGGAGTTCGAAAATGTAAATACGTAATCCTAAGATTTCCGGTTTAGTCGTAAAGGACGTTAAATTTAAATCGTAAGTCCTAATCTCTTCTCGTAAGTTTGTGAGTTTATGAACCAACACAAATTTAAAACTCCAAAATAATATTCACGGATAAATTTATTTTCTGAAATGTCGGACTTTCACCAAAACGGTGTATGTAAACGTGAGCACGTAACGTAGAATCCTCCGGTTTAGACGTAGTCGATGCTACTTCAAGACGTAAAATCCAAATTTCTTCCCAAAAATAAGTGAGTTCATAATATAACATTTAAAATAATATTTTCAAATAATAATTAAGAATAAAATATCAACCATAAATTGACGGATTGTCACAGCATTTACCCCTAAACAGGATCTTTGTCCTCAAAGATCATCTTACTACTCGCTTCTTATAGAGTTAAATCCATGTGGGTATTTCCTCCACATTCGGTCTTTTCTCACAAGTGTAATTCATTAGAATACGCGAGTTTCATCAAACATAACTACGGGAATAAGATTAGGCTTAATGTTGACTTACTTTCTCTATCCATGATGTTCACGGGTTTTTGATGAATGCAACTTTTCGCCGATCTAAACTTTACTAAGAAACAATCAGATTCTCACTTGATAGACATTTCATCAAGTTCGATATACGAAACATATTTCACGCAGCTCTTGAAGTCCTAGGGTAGATCCAGCTTATATGACTTTCAATCCCAACTTTTACATCAATTCAATGGTCCCATACAACGGGGACTTATATCCCATGATCTTTCAGATCATCAATTCATTTCTCCATGGTTAAAATTTTTGGCATAACTTCGCTACCCATCTGGCACTTCAATATCTACATTTCATAACTTTCTGCCCACTACCGGCGGTCAATAATCAAATCCTAATTTCAACAATCAATTCAGGTCTCGCGGGTCGGGTACTTTGTAAGGTTTGGTTTGTCATCATAGGAAACCTTAACCCTAAAAGACATGTCCAACTCACAATGGGTGTATGTCGGGTGTCTTCATCCCAACTCCTGCTTACAGATGCTCTAATATATATATCCTCACAAGATTAGATCTCGATCCTAATACGATAATTATCAAGGATAATCTCTCCAACGGAAAGCGATTATACGGTTTATTACCAAAGGTCAATCATTTAAACATAAAACAACACTTATAGTATTTTGTATCGTTACTTTACCTCGTCCCTTCGATTGGGGTGGTACACAGTACTCTCATCAAGATTCGTTCCCAATGACTTCTGAGCAAATCTCTAGAAATTCGATGCGAAGCGAGGATCTTGATAGAGATGATTGATACAGGCACACCATGTTTACAAAACTCCTTTAAATACAAAAGAGTCAATTTCTTCATCAAGAATCTATCATTAACAGGAATGATTTTAGCAGATTTAGTCAGTCTGTCGACGATGACCCAAATCGAATCAAATTCAGATGATGAACTTTGCAATAACTAGACGTTTACTAATGTATGAAGCAATTTCCGCCTTCATAATTTGCCATTAGTACAACTTCTTCAGATAAAGATACATTTAATCAGAAATGACAGGAATAGAATACTTATACTTACAAGATTCTAATATAACTAAATCTCAAAATCTCCATATTTAGGCAACCACAAGTGGCCTTTTATACATTTAACTCCATCGGCTTCTAAATTTTTAATGGTTCACATTACCCGTGAAACCTTTCATTATTTATATTATCCGTCTTACAAACATTAGTTATTTTTAAATTGTTCGGCAATTTATTTTGCACTGTCATTACTAAGGAACACATCCTAATTGGTTCTTTATATTTTCTACATAATGTGTCAGTAATTACGTTCACCTTTCTTCATATTTTCTAAGTTTCAGTTTCGTTTCAGCTATCGTTTTTATCAGTTTTTCTCAATTCGACTTTTAAAGCGTCGATAACCATTACAAGTAATTAAATAACAAATATTCAATTTTTATGAAACGTAAACGTAAAAATTTTAAATTTCTTAGTTCGGCCAATTATATGAAAATGTTCGAAAATAAATTTGAATTTAATTAACACGTTTTTTGTTGATTTATCGAAAATAATTAAAATAATTAATAAGATCCGTAAATGTTCGAAAACCTTCGTTTATTCTTTGGTAAAAAAAATTTTAATTGAAAAGCAAAAATTGTCGTTTCAAATTTCAAGTCATGGTTTAAATGTGTTTCCTCAATCCTTCTTAGGTTGTCTTAAGGTATGCAAAAACATTTACCCCTAAACAGGAGTTTAGTTAAATGTTTTGGGTATAAGGGAATAATCCCTTGAAAATATTTTGTTAAAACATATTTTCACTCTCTTTTTGGTAAAAATCCAAAGTCTTAATAGGGCTCTTAATTTTTGAGGAGTCAATATATTTCATTATCTTATTAATCACACGATCAAATAATATAAAAGATTAAGTCTTAAATCACATGTTAATTATTCAAGGTACAAGTTTTAATTGTTCGGCCAATTTAGGGCAATCTATAAATAATTACTAACTCCTTCTTATTCTTATAAACAAATAAATGGTCCTTAATGATCGCGAGCATGAATTTATCAATTTTCGGCCTACACACGTGATTCACCAAATTTATGAATACTACATGTGTATTAGTCAATCCAAACGACATCACGTGAAACTCATAATGTTCATTACAAGTTTTGGATGTAGTGATTGGAATAGATAATCTTTTTCGCGGACGCGAAGTTGATGATAACCATGCCATGGATCAAATCTTTAAAACATACGCTAGAACCTTGTAAATGATCGAACAAATCTTCCATTTCGAGTCATGGATATCGTTTTCGATTGTCAATTTACTCAGTTCACAGTAATCTATGAATATAAGGAATGATAACACCATAGCTCTTCATGATGACGAGCTCGGTAGAATAAAATCTTTCTCCGACAACTCTCTCAGTTGTACGGTAATTCCTTTAATTCAGATGGTGCTGACGTACAGTGCACAAGCCATAAGTGCAGCACCGAGAATATAATCAATACCAAATTCAACTTGCCTTAATGGCGAAAGTCTAGGGAATTTACCAACAAGTACCTTCTAAAGTTTCAGATAACAGAAACATCTTTTAATAAATTCATATTAGGTTCTTTCTAGATAATAATATCTATGACTAATTCACAACCATTCACGGTATAAATTCAAGTCTAAATGCAGGATATGGTCATCCATCAAGAATTATTTAGATCACTTTTGATAATCAACATCTTATCTTTTAGGGGATTTCTACTCGAGTTCCCATCAATTAAGACAATCTCGTCGTGTCATAATCAATCAATCCATTCTACTGGCACTATCAACTTTCTAGTTTTATTGCCGTCGATAGGATGTGAACTTCTCAAAAGACTAATAATAACTCATAATCCTTCACAAGTTCAAGGATATATGGTGACGCAACTACCATTAAAAGAATAAGGTCAACGCATAATCTACGCGAGAGAATTTTAAATCAGATACAAATGAAAACATTTAACGAATATGAATATATCCCATGTTTTCATAATTTGAGTACGCATTCGAAAGCTCCTCGGATCGTTACCCATGTCATTCAAATGAAATCAAATCATAAGAAATGATAAGAACGTCAATACATCCAGTCGGGTATCAACACTCGGTAATCAGATACTTTTCCAAAGAATCTCACCACGGGAGAATTGGACAAGAAGGGAATATCAATTGTCAAATAAGACAAATTCCACAGATGAGTAAATTCAACTCAGAAGAATAGATGCTACAGGCACATATGTAGGTGTCCCTAACATTATGTCCCTATTTTTCATTTTTTGTAGATCTCATAAAATTTAATCTTTCACAATCTTCAAAGAAAATGTAATGTTTATTAACAATTTTATGGTGACTACTAATCAGTCTTGCATGGTCCATTCCAAATTGTATGTAGGCGCGCAACTGTATACAATTTCAAGATTAACGATGCAATACTCAGTTCGTCAAAAATTTTTATCATCATGTTTATAATAAAAACATTTTCATGCTTAATTCTTAAATAAGAATCAAAAATAAATTTACAAAGATTTTCTTTGTTTTGAAAACAATTAAGCTTTCCAAGGTGTTTTATAAACAACTTAATTTCAATAACGATCACTTATAAATCTCACTTTTAATAATCCTTATAGTGATGGAAATTAAATTTTCTCAAAGGATACTGTTTTATCATATAAAAACAATGAGTGATCTGCAAAAGAGTGATGATGAGTGGTTCACCAAGAACTAACTACAATATAATAGGAAATGAGCTTTAGCCAAATAATCTTGAGGTTCATGACCTCGATGGCACTAACGAAGAATAATTTACAACGTAACTCAAATCAAGATGAGTACTTGTTCAATGGTTGCATCACTAATGCGAACATTAGGATGAAGTAATAAAGGATAGATAACATCGATACATGTAGATTTTAGCAATCAATGGTAGTCTTTTCATTAATCACAAACAAGTCAAAATTGTACCGTAACACATTACGTGTCACTATGTCATACAATTCCAAGAACTCATCCTACCAACTGGTGTCTCAGTTAAGTTAGGGATTACTTTTAAAAGATACCACAATGAATACTAATCTACAAGAGTCATGGGGGTTCCACTTGTCCCGGAAGATCCATCTGTCCCTATTCAGAAGAAGATTTCTTCAATTTATTTCCTGGACACTGGGCATCCTCGTTAGTGGACAATGGCCTAGGAACAACCCTTAACACGAACCTACAATCATTTAAAACCTTATAATTCAATCACAGAACTTAACGACTTCCTCTTATCAATCTCATATTCCATACGGGTTAAATTTTACTTTATTCAAGTTTCAACTAACTTAAACTCAATTCGATATCCTACCTCATTTTCCAATACTTTCATCCTTATTCATAAACCTTAATAGGGAAATAAAAGCTCGATATGATCAACACTTAATTTCCAATCCTATATCTCTTACAACAATAGTCATCAAATGAGTCACTAGTATAAAATGACTCGATCATTCAATTAGACTTCTCGAAAAAGTACTAGTGGCATGAGGCTTTTGGGTAATGGTTCCAATGACAGCCTCAAGTGCAACATTCACCCTTTCGATTTCAATTTAAGAATTGGGTGAAAACGAATCAGATGACATCTTTCTAGGTGGTAACGTTTTGTCAAACTCCACTCTATAAGGAAAGATCGTCATGACATCGATATCAGTCTTAATCTCGCCAATTCTTCTTCAATATCACAATCAACTAATATCTACATTTCTACGAATATCAACCATTTGTTGGGATCATAAATATCCACAACTTGGTTTAGATCTAGGATAGCTAGAATTCCTACGAGAATAGCTTCGATTAATTTGCTAGGGGATTTAGGGTTTCTTGTGACAATCTACGTCGTATAAATACATCGTATAAATATCAAAATAATCATCAAACAATCATGTAATAAAATTACATCATATATATATATATATATATATATATATATATATATATATATATATATATATATATATATATATATATATATATATATATATATATATATATATATATATATATATATATATAATCCAAGTTATATATATATATTAAAATAACACTTCTCAGTCTGGCCTTGTCGGTAACTCGGGAATTCTTCGGCACCGTTATAGTCAAAAGATTTTTAGACATTTTGAGAAAAATGTTTATAGTTAAAAGATTTTGAAATGTTTTATTCAAAACCTTGGTTTTAAAAATCTTTCGTTCTCTATAACGAGAGCTCTGGTACCAAACTGTAACACCCCCAAATTTATACAACTCAATACAGCAGAAGACTCATTGGTGTTACGGGATAACACATTACTCACATCATAGACAACGCTTAAAAATCGCGTCGTTTATTAATAAAGCATTTCCATTCATAAATATCAAATTTACATAGGTCCTAAGTCATTATATTTCATACAAGTTTTACAAAACATTTGAATGGAAATTATTGTTTAAGTGCGGGCCATGAATTCTTTTTGTCTTCCCGAGAATTACCTTCAAGTACCTGAGATAAAACATGTTAAAAGAAAAGGGTCAGCGATAACGCCGAGTGAATTCATATAGTTTAATAAAATCCATCAATATAACATCGGTATAAAATTATTACCGAAAATCATTTTGTACAAATCTTTGTAATAGGCCAAAAAATAGCCAAAGTCATTTTATACTAATCCTTATCAAAAATCATAATATAGGGTTTCGCCTTCAAAACCATTATACGAACCAATGTCGTAAAAATATCATACAATACGTTTTATAACGTCGTGTAGAGTTAAATAAAAACCGTTATATGAATATGGTTATATAAAACCAAAACACAAACATAATATCAATAATATGACCCCGTATTGCTAGTCAGGCAATATATCGTAATTGTGCGTATAGCAGTATTTCGTTATTTATGGATTATTACAAGCCGCATGACATTGTTACCTTACTAAACCAAACAACGGGTAGCTAGCCCGAAACTCATTTTGCCCATCTAAGTTAGCGTGTCGTCACAATAATCACGCTCGTGTAAACCTTCTCATACATAAATTCGCTTACCAATCAATGTGGCACGACGAGGATCAACCGTCAAGGCGCGAACTGGGGTGATCGTCCCAAAATAGTACTATTATATGCATAAGCGTCTACCAAATCCCGGTAGTTCACAATTCATGCTAATGAGACTTTTAGTGACATAACCTAACTTTAATAATCCATTTTATTTCATCTATCGGGTCATTTAATCATTCATCGGGTCATACAATCATTTGGGTCCAAATCAATAAACAGACAATCGGGACAAATGGTGTCCTATTTTATCAAAACTAACATGTTATCTCCCTCGCGGGTTTATAAAACATTTAATAAAAACATTTAAAAGAGTGCGAGGCTATGAAATCACGTTGATGTGGGAAAGCGGGTTATTGGCAATTCGGATGTACGGTACGTGCTTCAATCACGGAAACCTAGACAAATAATACTCGTCTTAGACTCATGTCCAATGACTTTATAAAAATAAAAATTATGTATACATATGATGATTATATATATATGATGATCAAGTGGGTTTACATATTCTCTTTTACTCATTTTAGTGTTTATGTATCGGTAACTTGTTACTAGCTTACTAGTTTTACCTATTTACGTGTTTTAGGTCCAATAGGCCTATTATAAGTTCATTAACTTGTATTAATCCATTTCATACTTGTATTATCAGTATTTATACTTTACATGTTGGGCCCAAATGGGTTAATCCCAATAAGTAAGTTTATAAGTGTTTTACTAACTAGTCGGGTTTATTGTCCATTAAGGCTACTTTGGCCCGTTAATGTCTATATGTTGTAAAGTTCGGGCTTTATCGGTTTTTACTTGTTATATATGTTTATACATCAGTATGTGACTTTTAAAAACTTTACATTAGACGGGTTTGATCGTCTAAGTTTTAATTGGCGAAAAACGTTAATTTTACGGTAATAGCCGAAAAAGTCGTTAAAAACCATGTTTATAGTTTTATAACTTATAAAACTTATCAAACTACCATTTTATAAAATGTCCATTTATTTATCCTTATAGATATTTATATAAATGTATTATATAAGTTAGTGGGTTTTAATTCACATTTTATACTATTTTTATTTGAGTGCTTATATAATACTAGAATGATACCCGCGTAATGCGGCGGCGAATACCTAATAACGAATTTTGAGACTAACAAATATTAATCTCTTACTCATTGTAAAGTTATAAAAAAATCGAATTAACCCACTAAAATTGAAAAAGACTAAAAATTAATAAAAATATATCAAAATGGATATCGACTTAAAAAGCACAAAATTTTAAAAAATAGTGAAATTAGATTATAAAAATAATAAATAAACAAAAAGATTTTTCAATTTAAAAGAAAAAATGTTATTTTAAAAGGTTGTTATAAAAGTTTGTTAGTTTGAAAAAGGTTATAGTATATAATGTTGATGAAAATATCAACAACTTGCTTTATTTAGTAGGTAAAAAGTCTGAATTTTCAGCCTTGCTATTTTAGGAAGGTCCCAAATGCTTTATAAAGTAGTATAGACTATTATACTTTAATTTCCCAAAATCTGATTTTTACTTTCACTTTCACTATTTTTACCATATCTTGAGTTCTACAATAAGATAGAAGCTCATTTTTGGACACCATAAACTACATGATATATGCTACAATTAACTTAGTTTTAGCTACTGCTCAATCCAACTCTAAATATCCTTAACAGTCCGTCCAAAACTGACTATTCAGATTGGTACTCTAAACTTGTTTTGATCATATCTCACCCATTATAATGATTCCATTGCATGGGCAACTCTCACATGTGTACAATACTCATAGCTTACTGTATATTAATATATTAAAGCCATTTTATCAGTTTATCATATGATTCTTTACTGTTTTATACAGCCATTAATTTAAGCATGATTTTAACCTTTTTACATATAGTTTTTCATCTTTTTATCCATGTTTATCAACACAAAATCCCCACATAATATTTTTATCATCATATAATCATCATATACATATACAATAGGAAATAAAATACATGATTACATAATCAAAATAACAAGAGGATGGGGAGGACAATCTTTATACCGCCATGATGATGTAGGTTATGATCAAGACATGGATTTTGATGGAGAAACTTGTGATAAACCAAGACCATCTTCAAGACCACCATTCTTAAAGAACTCCTTGTGGAAAATCAGCCCCAAGACTCCATAGAAACTCCTCTTTGGATGTTAAAACTTGCACCAATCTTCATCTCTTTGAATGGAGATTAACATATGTTAATTATAACAAATGTTTGTGGTTAAAATTGATCAAGTGATGGTGTTGGATGGTGAAGTGGACGGCACAAAGAGAGAAGGGAGGAGAAATTTGAGTTGTTTGCATGTTAGAAATGGGAGAATGGTTTTAGCTAGTGGTTTTTGAGGTGTAAAAGCTTACAAGTTAAGCTTAGGACAAATGAAGGACAAGTGTAGCAATACTTGTAAGGAGTTGACACCTCCTTTGGTGTGTTGGCTTATGTTGGACGCCACACTTAGTGGGGTGGGCAAGTGTAAAACTTGTCCCATCCCACTAATTTACGGGTATTACTCGATTCTAGTTTCCTCGATTTGCGTGCCCTTGGGTCGTTTTACGAAAAACATTTTTATAAATTATGAATCAATGCCACAAAACGAATCTAATAAAAATGGTCTCATCAAAAACGGAGTTCGAAAACATAAATACGTAATCCTAAGGTTTCCGGTTTAGTCGTAAAGGACGTTAAATTTAAATCGTAAGTCCTAATCTCTTCTCGTAAATTTGTGAGTTTATGAACCAACACAAATTTAAAAATCCAAAATAATATTCACGGATAAATTTATTTTCTGAAATGTCGGACTGTCACCAAATCGGTGTATGTAAACGTGAGCACGTAACGTAGAATCCTCCGGTTTAGACGTAGTCGATGCTACTTCAAGACGTAAAATCCAAATTTCTTCCCAAAAATAAGTGAGTCCATAATATAACATTTAAAATAATATTTTCAAATAATAATTGAGAATAAAGTATCAACCATAAATTGACGGATTATCACAGGAAAAGTGACGGTCATTTCCGAAACTTTCTTCAAATAGTTTGACACTTGAATGTCATCCTTGGTGTGCATTTTGGCCTTGCCTAAGCGAGATGGATAAGGAATACGGGGGTTGGGTGGTGGAGGTGTAGAAGGTGAAGGTTGAGATGTTGAAGGTGGGGTTGGTGGAGGTTGAGATGTTGAAGGGTTCTTCTTGGGTACATCGTCATGACGAGGCGGAGACGGTAATGGTGTACAAATACTAGGTGTGGGAGGAGTAGGGATAAATGGTGGTGGAGGAGGTGTAGATGATGGGGGCGGAATAGGTGGTTCTACTATGGTAACTCCACTACGGGTAGTAATAGCACTCACATTCGCTTGCGGGTTGGTGACGGTGTTTGAAGGTAGAGAACTCGAAGTAGAAGGTTGAGTGGTGGGCAAGAAGGAGGATTGTATATTATCTCGAAGCTCGGATCTAATGTCATTTCCTTGCTTGGTGATATCCCCTTTCAAATTGATAATTTGGCTCTGTAGATTCTTGATTTGCTCACCTTGGGTTCTCATTAATGATTCAACATCTTGATTAATGGGTGGGGTTTGTTGAGCGGGTGGGTGATAAGGATTAGAAGCTCTAGGTGGGATTTGGTTGCTTCTATTATAGTTGTTGTGGGGGTTTTGGTTTTGAGGAGAAAAACCGGGTGAAAGGTAGTTGTTGGACCGGTAACATAGCAAATTTCGATCCCCTTGAGGTCGGGCTTTGTAATTTTCCGGTGAATAATTACCATAAGCAGCATACACGTTTTCTGGATTTCCTTGAGTAGAAGGACAATCAGTATATGAGTGAGGACCGCCGCATGTCTCACAAGGATTAGCCACCGCTTTAACTTGTTGTTAGTTTGTAGCGAGGAGCAAGATATTTTTGTTCATTTCGGTCATCATGCGGGTGAATTCGGTTATGTCGGGGTTTGCTGAAGTAGAAGAAACATTGACTCTCGGGTTGTTCCTTGAAGAAGCAGAGGAATCCCAATTTTTGTGATGAGTAGTCATGTTCTAAATAAGCTCTCTACACTCCTCGGGTCTCCTTTTCATAAATGTGCCACCGGCGGCTGCATCAATCGTATCACGATCACGAAAAGTCAAACCATTGTAGAAAGTATCAATCAATGTGACTGGAAGCATGTTGTGGTTTGGACAACGATCGATCAAAACATTATATCGTTCCCAAGCATCAAAAAGAGATTCATCGGGTTCTTGCATGAAACCGCTGATTTGATTGCGAAGGCTCGTGACCATGGATGGTGGAAAGTAGCGCGACAAAAAGCGTTGAGTCATGTCATCCCAAGTATGAACTGAATTCTTCGGAAGACGATCAAACTATTTCTCGGCGTGGTGTGATAAAGTATGTGGAAATAGTTGAAGGCGAAGAACATCCATTGTGGCACCGGGCAACTTCATGCTTTGGGTAATAGTAATGAACTTGTCGAGGTGTTTGTTGGCATCATCATCAGGCATTCCTCGAAAAGGGTTTGTTTGCACTTGCTGAGTCATGTGGTGCTTCAACGAAAACTCCGGTGCCGTAATTTGCATCGGCGCCATTTGATACAAGGCTTTTGCCCGTATAAAAATTAAGTTCGTTGTTCTGGTCTAATCGAATTGATCCTGGTTTAACTATGCGACTCAGTCGTCTTTGGTGAAAACAATGAATTGGTCGTTGTAGTATATTAAATGTGCAAGACGTAAAGTAAATGGCGGTTAATTTAATCTAAACTAATTAAAATTTAAATTTGTGCAATATTAAAAACTTTGAAAATTAAAATAATTAAATGACTTAAAACTAAAGCGTGACGAAAATTAAATTTAACGAAGTATTAAAAATGTGACTTAAAAACAAAACAAAGCAAAATATAATCCCAAACCCAAGACCATCGGAATGTTTGATCGGAATGCTGTCACCATGCAATCGGAATCCAGATCGGAATGTGCTATCGAAATCAGATCGCAATGTTTCTATCGGAATATGGCTATCGGAATAATGAGAGATGCAACCTATCGGAATGTCACTTCCATCGGAATATACCCATCAGAATGTGGTCCAGATCGGAATATTGCTCAATAAAATTGGGCAGCACTTCGACTCAAAATACCTCAAGACCCGTCGGAATGTGCGATCGCAATCCCAGATCGGAATGAGGGTGATGTTACTCTATATCGCAATCCCGGGTCGGAATACAAAACCCTTGTCCCATGCTGTCACCATCGGAATGTGGGTGATGCTATCGCAATGTATAATTTCCCTTCTTTTCGATGGAGAGCAAATTCGCAATAAGCACAAGAACCCAATAAGCTAATTCTAATAAGCAGTAACAAATACTGAAATGAAATGGAAACAAAACGAGACAATAAGCTAAAAACTTAAAACCTTTCAAAATTTAAAGGACGAAACTTAATAAAATGGATTTTACAAAGATAAAACTTTTAAGAAAACTTTGAAAACAATTAAGCCAAATACCAAATAAGCACATAAGATTGTCAAACTTATGGCTTATCTCGTATGAAAACTTAAAGGAAAAAGAAAAGACAAACCTTTTAATCAAATAAGCAAAGGGATTAAGCAAACCTTGCTTAATCCGAATTTTTAAACAAACCAAAACAAGAGAAAGGTAGAAAGAGAATGATAAAAGGAACTTGATCAAAGGTAGATAAAGATTAAAGCAACAAAATTAAGAACACTTACTTGGAATTAAAATGAATTAAAGGTGAAAGACAAGTATTTAAATGACATGTAATTAAAGTGCAAGGTAATTAAAATGGTGGAAGAACTAGTGTCACTCTAGCCAACAAAATGAAATGAAAACACTAATGATCTATTTATATGGGAGATTAGGGAGGTGCTTAGGAAGCTTCCTCCCCTCTTTATTCTTTACTTAATTGCATGATTAAGTCCTTGTCTTCTTAATCTTTTGACTTTAACGACTTTGTCTCGGGATTTCTTTAAACTCTTCTTGTAATTCTTCAATAAATTAGACTTGAGTTCTTCGGCTTTTTGTAAACTTCCGTCTTTTGACTTTTTCTTCGATAAATCTTCAGAATTGGTCTTGGACTTCCGTTCTTTTTGCACTCTTGATTTCTTGACTTCGTCTTTTGTCTTTTTCTTCGATAAAAGCCCGTGAATGCCCGTGTTTTCCCCCTTTTTCACTTTTTCGTCCTAAATTACAACAAAAACACAAACCACACATAATTCCGACATTTACGACAAAAAATACACGTTTTGGCTCGGTTATTATTGTAGTTAAGTGGTAAAAAGGATGGGTGTTTACACACCTATCAGTCCTTTCTATGTGAGTCGGCTTGGTTTAAATTAAAGTTAGCCCACTTGAGAGCCCAAGAAGCCTTATGCTCTAACTCGAATTGGAGGTGGCATGCTTTTCCATAGACAAGCCTATATGGAGTACAACCAATTGGTGTCTTAAAAGCCGTCCTAAAAGCCCACAAAGCATCATCAAGCTTATCCGACCAAGAAGCTCGATGCTCTCCCACCGTTCTTCCCAAAATTCTCTTTAAACCACGATTTGTGACCTCGTTTTGACCATTGGTTTGAGGGTGATACGCGGTAGAAAGTCTATGGTTAACACCATACTTCTTCATAACTCTTTTGAATTGATCATTACAAAAGTGAGTACCACGATCACTTATGATGGCCCGAGGTATACCAAGTCTAGCAAATAATTGCTTCAAAAACTTTACTACAACTCGAGCATCATTAGTAGGTAAGGCTTTGGCCTCAACCCACTTTGACACATAATCCACCGCTACGAGTATGTACGTATTTCCCTTAGAAGATGGAAAAGGTCCCATAAAATCTATTCCCCACACATCAAAAATCTCACATTCTTGTATGAAATTTTGTGGCATCTCATCTCGTTGAGTAATTTGTCCTTGTCTTTGACATACATCACAAAATTTCACCATCTCTTGAGCATATTTGTAAATATAAGGCCAATAGTAACCCGAATCAAAGACATTCTTGGCGGTATAGTTGGGCCCAAAATGTCCACCCGTACGTCCCTTATGACAAGCTTCTAAAATCTTAAATGCCTCGGGCCCATCTACACACCGTCTAATGATTTGGTCCGCACACTGCCTAAAGAGGTAAGGGTCATCCCAAAAGTAATACTTCACTTCCTTAAGAAATTTCTTCTTTTGTTGGGAAGTGAGACACTCTATTAGCACATCCCCCACAAGATAGTTTGCAATATCCGCAAACCAAGGGGTGGCATCCTCTTGAGAAGAGATACACATGAGCTCCTCTAATGGAAAAGATTCATTGATTTCCTTATGAGGTAAATCTCCTTGAAAAGGATGCTCAAGTCTACTCAAGTGATCCGCCGCTAAATTTTCGGCTCCTTTCTTTTCACGAATCTCTATCTTGAACTCTTGGAGCAATAAAACTCATCTCAAAAGTCTAGGCTTAGCATCTTGCTTTGTCATGAGATACTTGAGAGCGGAATGACCCGTATACACTATGGTCTTGGATAGCACAAGATACGGTCTAAATTTCTCAATAGCATAGACTATAGCAAGCAACTCTTTTTCCGTGGTGGTATAATGAAGTTGTGCACCCGTCATGGTTTTACTAGCATAGTGTATAGGTTGAAAATTCTTATTCACTCTTTGTCCTAACACGGCCTCCATGGCATAATCACTAGCGTCACACATAAGCTCAAAAGGCAATTCCCAATTTGGAGAAACCAAAACAGGAGCCTTAGTCAACTTTTCCTTAAGTATCTCAAAAGATTCCAAACACTCTTGGTTAAAAATGAAAGGAGCCTCTTTTTCCAAGAGATGGGTCATCGGTCTTGCTATCTTAGAGAAATCTTGTATAAAACGTCTATAGAATCCCGCATGACCCAAAAAACTTCTAACGCCTTTCACCGGGTAGGTGCGGGAAGCTTATTAATCACATATATCTTAGCACGATCCACTTCTAAACCTTTGTTGGATATCTTATGTCCCACGACTATCCCCTCCTTAACCATGAAATGGCACTTCTCCCAATTAAGAACAAGACGTGTTTCTTCACACCTCTTTAGCATACGTTCTAAATGGGAGAGACAAGAAGTGAATGAGTCTCCAAAAACCGAGAAATCATCCATGAAAACTTCCATAGTTTGCTCAATCATGTCATGGAAAATTGCCATCATACACCTTTGAAATGTCCCCGGTGCATTACACAAGCCAAAAGGCATTCTCTTGTAAGCAAATGTACCGTAGGGACAAGTGAATGTGGTCTTTTCTTGATCCTTAGGGTCAATGGGTATTTTAAAATAACCCGAGAATCAATCTAGAAAGCAATAGTACTTATTTCCCGCTAAGCGTTCAAGCATTTGGTCTATAAAAGGCAATGGGAAATGATCTTTCCTAGTACCATCATTTAGCTTCCTATAGTCAATACAAACTCTCCAACCCGTAACAAGTCTAGTAGGAATAAGCTCATTGTTCTCATTAGGCACTACGGTGATTCCATCCTTCTTAGGAACATAATGTACCGGGCTAACCCATGGAGAGTCAGAAATGGGGTAAATCATGCCCGCATCAAGGAGTTTGATAACTTCCTTCTTAATGACCTCATGGATTTTAGGGTTAACCCTTCGTTGGCTTTGAATAGCGGGTTTGGAATCATCCTCCATAAGGATTTTGTGTGTACAAAAATTTGGATCAATTCCCCTTATGTCGGATATTTTCCATGCTATGGCTTGCTTATGTTTCTTAAGGACTTCTATGAGTATTTCTTTCTCATCCTCTTTCAAATCTTTCGCAATGATCACGGGTAATTGGTCTTTACCCTCTAAGAAAGCATACTTTAGGTGGGATGGAAGGTCCTTAAGTTCAAGGGTAGGTGGACTCTCTATGGAAGGTTTCACTATGGATGGATCATCATTGGTTACTTCATGTGGGAAGGGTGAAGGAATGGGATCCTCATTGAGCAACTTTTGGATATTAAGAATGTCTTCTTCCCAATTAATGGGAGAATCATCATTACCAAGGAAGTTGGACTCAAATTCCTCCAAGAGGAAATCACTCTCTCCAAAAGGTGTTAAGGAGGGATCAATTGAGGCAACTGTCTCAAAATGGGGCATATCTTCACTATTACTCTTACAAGCGTCATGGAAATGCTCATCACACACCTCATCAAGTACATCAACTATGTTAATGGTTTCACAAGCTTGAGACTTCTTAGTCACTTTTCCTAACTTAAACACCACTTTCTGATCATCTACTCTCATGATTAGTTCTCCCTCCGCCATGTCTATAAGAGTACGAACCGTCCTCAAAAATGGTCTACCAACAATTAGAGGAACTCTCGAGTCCATGTCATAATCAACCACTACAAAGTCGGCCAGAAAGGTAAACTTATCCACACCTACAAACACATCCTCCGTAATACCTATCGGGTAACCTATGGTACGATTGGCTAACTCAAGGGTCATCCTAGTTGGAGTGAGCTCGGGAAGAGAGAGCTTTTGCCAAACCAATAAAGGCATGAGATTTATGTGTGACAACCCTGGTTTTGAGGTTCGTCACTTAGTTTTATTTTGTGCTAGTTGCGTGTCTTTACGTGTTTATGTGCTTATTGGTGTGTATAGATTGTGGTTTGCATATCGTTTCTGGTACGGGGTACCTTGTGAATGAAACGATGTTTGATGATTTCATGTTCATGAGTTCACATGGTAGTGACTATGAAGTGAGATGGTGTTATTTGGTGGTTCTAGGTATACGTATATGTATTATAGAAAATCGTATTTTTACGATTTACGGTTTAGCATTTAGAGGTCGCGGATGAGGTAATTAGTCATATGAATATTTTTCGGGATGGTTTTAAGTCATTAGGACTTAGTTATAAAGTTTATTTCAAAATTTGAGATTTTTTTAAAAGTGTATATTTTACGTCTTTTACGGTAAAACGCGTAAATTTGACTAGTTTTACGGTTTTGTGGTTTTGGAAGCTTTATGAGCTGAAATAAATTAAGGAAAATTAAAGTTATATTAATAACATAATATTAAATAATAAAAATAAAAAAAACGAATTTAGGGGTGTTTGGGTCGGTTTAGACGCACCAAAGAAGAAAGAAAGAAGGGAAAAGCCCAAAACAGGCCCAATGGACTTGTAATGGGATTAGGGGGCCTTTAGGACTTAACAAAACCCAACTCATCACCATAATAATCAGGTTTTTAACCTCCATAACATCTTATAGCCGAAATTCATCAATGGTGGCCAATTAGGGTTCTTCAAAAGTTAGGTTTTCTTCATTATCTATTAATTCAAAGGTAAAACCTTCTTAATCCTTTTCATATTAAATGTTTTTAATGTTTATATGATTATATGATGGATTATATTAGGGTTTAATTAAAAACATTATATTAATCATATTTTAATGATTAATTAGAGGGATTAGGGTTAATTAATGAGGTTGATTTTGTTAAACCCGTTTTTAAAAAACTGGGCAGAATTTTGAGTCAATTGTTTTGATCATATCTGGAGTTCTAGGAACATTCAAGATGCGATCAAACTAGCCCTGAAAAGGTATTTGAAGTGGCTTTCCAATGCAAGAAACTAGAACTAAATTGGAGGTCGGGAAGTGGGTCAAAAACAGGTTACAACAGTCAGAGGTCAAAACAGTTTTGAATTCAGCCTGTTTTCTTTTTAAGTTTTGGGTTGTTTGGGGTACTTAGGGTTGCATTGGGATCTTCTCACGAACATGAGAGATGGTTTATATATTGTAGTGAGTATCTGCACTTGGGCAAAGATTGTGTTTTAGGGTAAGACCCGCTAATGGTAATGAAGTTTTCATACGTTTAAAATCAGTGAATTCTGGATAGGTAGCAATATATACACATATATCGGGGCCTTAACAGTAGCTTTAAGGTTAGGTCAAGTAGGAGGTTTTAACTAACATGTATAAAAGTGTGAATATTCCTTTTACAGAAACCATGGGTATATTTAAGTGGACGTTTGACTTAAAGTTTTGAGACCTAAAACTGGGACTGTTTTGTGTAAAATTATGAACGAGATAGCTATTAAACTAAACCAAGTTAGGGACTTGGTAAGGAAGGGTAATGGGGTGATTAGAACTTAACAATGAGGTAATTATATGGGAATAGGCTAGATGTCCATCATAGGTTGATGAGCCATCTTGGTGATTGGTTCGGGTATTGATTGTGTGTTTTTGGTTTGTTAGCTCGTTGCTAGTGCGAGGACTTGTGAAGAAGCTATCAGGTGAGTTTCATAGTCCCATGTTTAATATTGATTTTGACTTCCAGATGGGACGGAAGAGACACTGTGTTGAGTTATTTTCTAAATTGATGTTGTGAATGTGTTTGTGATTTGAGATGGACGTGTGTGTACATTATGTGATTAACTGCTATGTGATTTTTGATTGTGTATGATTTGGATCGGGGGACACGTGCCGTCTCAATTATTGTGGTTTACAAGGTAGTGTCCTTGAGGTTTGGCAAGGTAGTGGCCTTGAGGTTTGACAAGGTAGTGGCCTTGTGGTTTGACAAGGTAGTGGCCTTGGGATAGGTACATAGTGTGATCATCTATGGTACCATGTTGTTTGGCAAGGTAGGAGCCTTGGATTTTGGTTTGGAATGATTGATCTTGAATGCTAGTTGTTAATACATAATTGTAGCACATTGTCCATATGTTATTGTGTTGATGGTTGTTATTCACAGCTTGTAATTGATTTAGCGTTGGAGTCTAAACCTATGACTCTCACCAACTTTATGTTGACGTGTTTTAGTGTCTCTTTCAGGTGATAACGTGGTTAAGCGTGAGAACTTATGTGGCTAGGATTTGGAGAGCGTAGGAATGCATATAGAAGGATATCCCCGTTTTCTTCTTAGTTTACCTTTATGTTTTTTTATAAGTGATGCATGTTGGCACCTATATGTTTGATATGTTTGTGTTATTTGTTTGTCTTGGATAAATGGTAGTACTGTTACCTATTTACCTAGACTCCTGCATGTTGAGATATTGTCATGATATTTGTGTCGCCATTTATGACATTTCTTATTTCATTTAGTTATCTCTATAGACATGCCATGTTGTGATGATATCCATACGTCGCGCCCATATTCCGCCATGGTAGGGTGTGACAGAATGGTATCAGAGACGATGGTTATAGAGAATTAGGTTGCCTAGTCGTGTAGCCTAGTCTATAGCTTAAGGGTCCCTGCATATAGGCGTCATAGGAGTATGTGTGCATTTTATTATAATTGATGTGTTTGAATGTTATTTATTGTGATGTTTTGACTAGTATGAAGTGAACCATAGTAAGTTCATACTTAGCCACATGTAATTTTCTTTTTGGGTTGTGACTAGTGCGGGTTGAACCATAATCGTCCACACTAGTCATTGTCGTATTTTGCTTAAATTGTACATTATAGTACATAATTTGGTACATGGTAGTTCTATCTTTTGTTGGGTTATTTTATGTACCTGAGGTATAGTATTTTTCTTTTGATGTTTAAGTCATGTTCCCTAAGAATCGTGTGGTGGTTCGAATTACTAGGAGTACATGGGTAGGAAGGATTTTAAGCCGTTTCCACTCTTATGGGTGACATGACTTATAACTGATTATGTTTTTGTTTTGGATTTAATCTAGGCTGTTTTAGCTAGACTATGGATTTCTGTATTCCAAGAGTTTTATTATGTTATTTTTATAGATGGAGTTTTGGATCTTATTGGTTATGTGGTTATGAGCTTATGTGAGTAGATGGATTTATGTGTTATATTTTGTATTGATTCTTATAAGTGTCTTCATAGGAGGGAGTGCATTGGGGAAAGGGTAATTGTATAAGTATGGTGGCCAACATAGTTATACAAGTACCACAACTTCAATGGGTTCCCAAGTATGGTTGCATGAATGAGGGTTAGTACATGCTTGTATATGATGAGATGTAGAATTTGGGTATACGTATTATATAAGAGTTTATGTAATGGCTACCTACGATATGGCTATTGTTCTTTTTGTGTTATATGTTTTGGGTTATAGTTGTGTTGTGTGATTTTGGGGTCACACGATATGGTTTAGTTTTGGAGGTGGGCTTTATGCCTTGTTGTGGCACGGTGAGATGGTGATTACTCGTATGGAAAAACGAGCGTATAAAGCGATTGATTGACTTACGTGTATGATAACGAGTATGTTTGGGGGATTCAATAGGTATACATATGCGGATGTATATATACTACTATGTGTTAAGTTATGGTATATGGTCGTTCACTAGTTATTATAACTTGAACGTACCTTGTGTTTGTTCGTGTTTTATGGTGTTGGAGTTTGGTGGAGTTTCAAAGACGTTTTGAATCTTTTGAACTGTGTCTTGTAGCGTATTCTTTGAGTTTCGTATTTCACGTGTACGTTTTAAAACGATGTTCTTGGTTTTAAGTCTATTGAAATAACCTGGGATTTCTTTTGAGATAATGAAATCTTTTGTGTTGAGTCTTACATTTCTTTTGGTTGGTATATGGAAAAAGGGGACTTGGAAATCTAGTATAGGGTTAGATAGTTGGTCGTATTCGGTAAAATAAGGGTAAGGTGTTGGGGTCGTGTTTGGAAAAAGATGTAACATAAGATTTCTTTTTAGTCAACACTTATTTATTTCAAATTCTAAAAGACTTTCTTTAAAATAAAGCGAAGTAAAATTTCTTTCTTCTTACATAGTTTATATAATTGGGTTTAACCGATTCACGTCATTTATAATTAGTAATTCAAGGTTAAATTGAGTTTATGAAGATTTCACATAGAATTTTATCTTTCATTAATATAAAACTGTTTCGGTCATAACTTGCTCGTTTTTAGAGCTTTTTGAGTGATTCAAAAGCCAAACATTATGTACTCGGAACGTACTTTTCAAATATTTGGAAAGTATAGTCATGGGAGGTCAGTGGACTGGTCGGAATTGCTGTACAAATGTCGGGTTCAATGTTAAGTTCTGAATAGTAGTTTATTTTTATTTGGGGTGCACGGGATACCTAGTCCTTGGGTTGAGTTTTGAGATCGCCTAGAAGGTTGTTTGTAGATGGTTTGAGTCAAATAGATATGGGGAGGTAAAAAACTAATAATAATAATAATAAATAAGAGTATATTCTTTTGGAAAGGTCGGTCTTTTGCACGGTTTAAATAATATGTTGCGGGAGGTAATATGTTTTGGTTGCCATTGGGTGTTTCTTGGATTATTTTTCGTTGTCATGGGTCATTTTGAATTGATACATGTTCTGGGTTTGAGTTTTCTTTTGAGTCTCGTGGTTTTTGACTTGTTTTAATTGGTGCACGTGAAATGTCCTTAGTTATCCGTTGGTTTGATTCGTTGATCGTATCTGATGGATTCAGGATGTAGTTTTGGTTTCGTATTGTTCGGGAGCATTGAGGTAGTCGTATGGAAGACTTGGTCGCGCCTACACGCTTAAGTAGGTGACCATGAGAGAACGGTCGGAATACCCTTAGTGGGGAGGAAAGAAGTTCGTAGATGAACTAGTGTGGTCATGAGGTCTCTTAGGAGTACCAAGGAGATGAATAGAGATTTGTGGGATATTAGCACAAGTAACGCGCCATAGAGAGTGTTGGAAGGGGAAGTAATACCTCAAAGGTATTTATGATTGTTCGTATGGCATGTAAGTTTTCCGAAAATTTCCTGAAATTTAGTAGGTTTGCCTATTACTGTGAGGTAGAACCATAAATAGAGCTAGTAGGAAAAGTGATAGGAGTTGTAGTTAGTGCCCTTCTAAGGCAAATCGTTGATGGAGTGATTTAAAAACAAGATCTATTAGAGATTGCAAGGAATGCCGGATAAAAGTTGAGTTGCTTAGTAGTAGATTGGATGTGGAAAGAGGTTGAGTGGTCTGATGAGAGGAAGTACCGGTCATTTAAGATGCGTGTAGAATTTTGCAAGTAGAACGAGGTAGGAATTTATTCGTATTGCCGCTAAGAGAGGGTGCAAGGAGGACATAGTTGAAACTGCTAAGGATGTTGTATGAACGCTTTGGGTTTACGGTTATGTATTTGGCTTCACCAAATCACTAGCGGTTTTCATGGTGTCAATGAACCAAGTGTGCATGAACGTGTATAAACGATTTGTCATCGGGAGCGTCGACGACATCTTGAACTACTCAAATCTGAGAAGGAGAGTGAGGCGAATTATGTGTTGGTTTTGGAGTGGAGTTATACGTGAGATTTTCGAGTGTGAGTTTTTAGTATTAAGTTTACCATGATGAGTAGTTAGAGATGATGGCGTATCATGGAACCAACAAGAGATGCTATGTAGAAAAGGAGGAAACCACTAGAGTTAGTGACAAAGTTATGTAGGGAGTTTAACCCATAGTAATGGGTGGTATGTTTTGGTAAAATGGAAGAGTTGATGTAGAGTTTTGTAGGTCCATTTATGATCTTTAGAAAGATCGGACCATTAGCTCATGAGCATAGAATTTCCTGGGGGAAATGAGTTGTATACATGATACATTTCATGTATTGAGATTGGTAAAGGTTATTTGAGAATGTATTTTGCATGTACGGTTATTCGGGACATGTGTTAATGAGAGTTTTTGTTTTATCAAAGAGTCATCTAGGAGATTTATTGACTGTGAGGTCAAGAGTTTGGCAATGAGTTTAATTGTTTTGGGTTTGTATATGTGGTATTTTGAAACTTGAACTAAAGTTCACGTGGAAATGAGAGGAGTTCTTTTAGAACAAGTATCCTCGTGTGATTTGTTGTCTGTGTGTTTGATCCTAAGGAGCAAAACTCAGGACGAGATTTCTATTAGGAGGGAGTGATGTGACAACCCTGGTTTTGAGGTTCGTCACTTAGTTTTATTTTGTGCTAGTTGCGTGTCTTTACGTGTTTATGTGCTTATTGGTGTGTATAGATTGTGGTTTGGATATCGTTTCCGGTACGGGGTACCTTGTGAATGAAAAAATGTGTGATGATTTCATGTTCATGAGTTCACATGGTAGTGACTATGAAGTGAGATGGTGTTATTTGGTGGTTCTAAGTATACGTATATGTATTATAGAAAATCGTATTTTTACGATTTATGGTTTAGCATTTAGAGGTCGCGGATGAGGTAATTAGTCATATGAATATTTTTTGGGATGGTTTTAAGTCATTAGGACTTAGTTATAAAGTTTATTTCAAAATTTGAGATTTTTTTTAAAAGTGTATATTTTACGTCTTTTACGGTAAAACGCGTAAATTTGACTAGTTTTACGGTTTTGTGGTTTTGGAAGCTTTAGGAGCTGAAATAAATTAAGAAAAACTAAAGTAATATTAATAACATAATATTAAATAATAAAAATAAAAAAAACGAATTTAGGGGTGTTTGGGTCGGTTTAGACGCACCAAAGAAGAAAGAAAGAAAGGAAAAGCCCAAAACAGGCTCAATGGACTTGTAATGGGATTAGGGGGCCTTTAGGACTTAACCAAACCCAACTCATCACCATAATAATCAGGTTTTTAACCTCCATAACATCTTATAGCCGAAATTCATCAATGGTGGCCAATTAGAGTTCTTCAAAAATTAGGTTTTCTTCATCTTCTATTAATTCAAAGGTAAAACCTTCTTAACCCTTTTCATATTCAATGTTTTTAATGTTTCTATGATCATATGATGGATTAGATTAGGGTTTAATTAAAAACAGTATATTAATCATATTTTAATGATTAAATAAATTAGGGCTTGTAATTAGAGGGATTAGGGTTAATTAATGAGGTTGATTTTGTTAAACCCGTTTTTATAAAACTGGGCAGAATTTTGAGTCAATTGTTTTGATCATATCTGGAGTTCTAGGAACATTCAAGATGCGATCAAACTAGCCCTGAAAAGGTATTTGAAGTGGCTTTCCAATGCAAGAAACTAGAACTAAATTGGAGGTCGGGAAGTGGGTCAAAAACAGGTTACAACAGTCGGAGGTCAAAACAGTTTTGAATTCAGCATGTTTTCTTTTTAAGTTTTGGGTTGTTTGGGGTACTTAGGATTGCATTGGGATCTTCTCACGAACATGAGAGATGGTTTATATATTGTAGTGAGTATCTGCACTTGGGCTAAGATTTTGGTTTAGGGTAAGACCCGCTAATGGTAATGAACTTTTCATATGTTTAAAATCAGTGAATTCTGGATAGGTAGCAATATATACACATATATCGGGGCTTTAACAGTAGCTTTAAGGTTAGGTCAAGTGGGAGGTTTTAACTAACATGTATAAAAGTGTGAATATTCCTTTTACAGAAACCATGGGTATAGTTAAGGGGACGTTTGACTTAAAGTTTTGAGACCTAAAACTGGGACTGTTTTGTGTAAAATTATGAACGAGATAGCTATTAAACTTAACCAAGTTAGGGACTTGTTAAGGAAGGGTAATGGGGTGATTAGAACTTAACAATGAGGTAATTATATGGGAATAGGCTAGATGTCCATCATAGGTTGATGAGCCATCTTGGTGATTGGTTCGGGTATTGATTGTGTGTTTTTGGTTTGTTAGCTCGTTGCTAGTATGAGGACTTGTGAAGAAGCTATCAGGTGAGTTTCATAGTCCCATGTTTAATATTGATTTTGACTTCCAGATGGGATGGAAGAGACACTGTGTTGAGTTATTTTCTAAATTGATGTTGTGAATGTGTTTGTGATTTGAGATGGACTTGTGTGTACATTATGTGATTAACTGCTATGTTATTTTTGATTGTGTATGATTTGGATCGGGGGACACGTGTTGTCTCAGTTATTGTGGTTTACAAGGTAGTGGCCTTGAGGTTTGACAAGGTAGTGGCCTTGAGGTTTGACAAGGTAGTGGCCTTGTGGTTTGACAAGGTAGTGGCCTTGGGATAGGTACATAGTGTGATCATCTATGGTACCATGTTGTTTGGCAAGGTAGGAGCCTTGGATTTTGGTTTGGAATGATTGATCTTGAATGCTAGTTGTTAATACATAATTGTAGCACATTGTCCATATGTTATTGTGTTGATGGTTTTTATTCACAGCTTCTAATTGATTTAGCGTTGGAGTCTAAACCTATGACTCTCACCAACTTTATGTTGACGTGTTTTAGTGTCTCTTTCAGGTGATAACGTGGTTAAACGTGAGAACTTATGTGGCTAGGATTTGGAGAGCGTAGGAATGAATATAGAAGGATATCCCCGTTTCCTTCTTAGTTTACCTTTATGTTTTTTTTTATAAGTGATGCATGTTGGCACCTATATGTTTGATATGTTTGTCTCGGGTAAATGGTAGTACTGTTACCTATTTACCTAGACTCTTGCATGTTGATATATTGTCATGACATTCGTGTCGCCATTTATGACATTTCTTATTTCATTTAGTTATCTCTATAGACACGCCATGTTGTGATGATATCCATACGTCGCGCCCCATATTCCGCCATGGTGGGGTGTGACATTATGCTTGCCCTTAGATCCGCCAATGCCATGCAATTTTCCACCTCGTGAAAATTACAAGGGATCAAAAAGCGCCCCGGATATCCAAGTTTTGTAGGTAAGGTTTTGAGCAACACGGCGCAACAATTCTCAATAAGGGATGTGTTGTGCAAATCCACCAATTTTTCCTTGTTGGAAAGGATATCTTTGAACATCTTAGCAAATTTTGGCATATAAGCAAGAGCTTCCGCAAAGGAGATGTTTATGTTAAGTTGCTTGAACATCCTCAAAAAATTTGAGACTTGTATATCATCCTTGTTTTTCCATTTCTCCTTTCTCAATCTTGAAGGGTAAGGAAGGATTGGTTTAGGTGTGGTTGGAGTAGGTGTTGTAGTGGAGGATTTCTCTTTGTTAGCTTCTTCATTGGTAGTAGTGGAAGGTAAAGGAGAAGTGGGTATAGGTTGAGAATGTGTTGGTGATGAAGTAGTAGAGCTAGGAGGTGGTGAAGAAGATATAAAAGGCTTATCACATGATGGAATCATAGTAGGCTTAACAATAGAAGGTGTAAGAGGTGAAGGATCATTAGTTGTTTTTCCACTTCTTGTTGTAATAGCATTGACATTGGCCCTCGGGTTTGTTTGTGTGTTAAAAGGTAAAGCCCTTTGTGGTCTTTGATTATGCATAATTTGGTTGTGAAGAAGAGCAAATTTCTTGTTGTTTTCCTCTTGAGCCTCTTTCATTTGTCTTATATAAGAAGTAAGCTTTTGAAGAATCAAATCCATGAAGTTAGGTTGCACATTCCCTTGATAAAAACCTTGGTTTGGATAGGGTGGGGGTGGTGGATTAAATCCTTGATTGGGTGGATGAAAGTTATTTCCTTGATTGTGAAAGTTGTTGGGTGATTTATAGGTGTTCCCTTGGTATTGTGGCCTTGGTCCTTGGTTCCTTTGTAACAAATGAGGAGGATTGGGTTGAGTAAGGGTGGGTGGATTGGGTGGGAAACCCGGTGGTGCAAGGTAGTTTTGAGACTTATAAGAAAGCTTGTTTGGATTCATGTTGTGTTTGAAATGTTCTCGATGTTCTTCTTGGTAAGCATAACACTCCCCTTTATATCCTTGAACTTTGTCACATTGTTGATAGGAATGGGGACCTTCACAAATCTCACATGAAAGAGTAATAGCATGTACATCATTGGTGGAATTATTCAAGGAAAGGCCCTTAATGGTTTGGATTAATTCTTGATTTGACTTAAGATGCATCTCTTGATTCCTATCAATTCTATGGAGTATCTCTTAGTGACTCTTGAGGAATTGGTTATCACAATGTGTTTGAGAACTATCTTGTATAACATGAACCCTTTCATCAAATTGTGTGTTAGTTTGCACCATTTATTTGGTCTCAATAATGTCCCAAGCGTCTTGAATGGATTTAGAAAGAATATATCCACCCGCGGAAGCATTGAATGAATCTTGGTGATGAGGTCATAATCCATTATAGAAAGTGTTGATTTGGTGAACTTCATCGAATCCATGATTTGGGCATTTTCTCAATATTCCTTGAACTCCTCCCAAGCATCACTAAAGGTTTGACTAGGTTTTTGTTGAAAGCCTATAATTAAGTTTCTCAAAGTCGTGGTCTTAGATGGGGGAAAGAACTTGTTCCAAAACTTCTTAGTGAAACCATCCCAAGTAGTAATGCTCTCGGGTGGTTGTGTATCTAACCAATACTTGGCATTGCCCTCTAGTGAAAATTGTATCAGTATCAACTTAATGGCATCATGGGGAACTCCATTGTACTTAATGATGTTGCATAGAGCAAGAAACTTCTTAAGGTGATCATGTGGATTATCATTTTTATTCCCAAAAAATGGTGTATTTGAAACCAAGTTAATCATAGATGTCTTTAGCTCAAAGGTGTTTGCGAGAATATCGGTGATGTTGAGTTTTTACCACCCTTTAGGAAAAGGATGACAAAAGTGGCAAGTATTAAGTGTCGGTTTAGGAAAACCAAGCACTAATGACCAATTAAGTTCGTTCTCAAGGAGGCTAGTGTGTTATGTGTGTAATGATATGGATTAATTTGTGATTATATTTGAGAAGGAAAAATAGAAAAGGGATTAGAAGAGAAAGACGGTTATCAAAACGGATTAAACTAATTCTAAAAAAGGCGTATACGTGAAGTCGTAAAAACCACCAAAATTAAAATTTAAACCTAAAAATTTCTAAAAATTACCAAAATTCCCTAATAATATTATAAGAGTTTACAAAAAATCAAAACTTGCAAAAACCTTTTAGTTAATTAGATAATGACTTTTTAATGCTAATTAAAGCCCTAAAAATCAAAATTAATTATTAAAAAGCCCTAAACAAGATTTTAGAGTTTGTAAACCTCAAAAATACTCTAATTAATCTAAAAACTATTTTTTTAAAAATTTTAAACCCAATTAAAACTATTTATAAACAATTAAAAACTCCTAAAATCAATTAAAACTTAAATTAATTATAAAAAATAATTAAAAGACCTAGAAAATAATTGGAAAGTTGCAAAAATCCTAATTAAGTGTTTAGAACCTAGGAAAATTATAAAAACCTAGAAAATCAGACTTTTAATTTTTTCTAATAAAATAAATATTAAAATAATATTAAAAATCCAAAAATTCTAAAAAATTCTAAAAACTTGCAAACTAGCTTAATTTAACCTAAATAACTCAGAAATGAAAGTGAAATTACCTAAATACCCCTATTGGGCCTAGAAAATGGGCCAAGCCCAAAACAGTCCCTTATTGGGCTTAATTAAGGCCCAATAAGAAAAAGTGTTCAAATTAAGCCCAAAAAGCACAGGTTGACTCAAAATTTGATTTTAAACAACTTTTTCCAAAGGCCCAAAAGCTGAAAATGTGAAATAAGCCAACTTATAATAAGCAGCTTATTCTTAATGGGCTTTTAAGCCCATTAAGCTATAAGCTGATGCCATAAGCTAAAATTTTACACACAAGCTTCTTTTGACCTAACAAAGACTTCTGCAAAAAGAATTTTCAAATAAGCCCACTCAATAAGCCAGAAACAGTTCACAAACTTATTCACAAAACGACAAAATAGTCGTTTTTATGATCTAGACCACCTCAGAAGCTAATTCAAGTTGCAAAATGATTCTTATGACAAAACTAAGATTAATAATAAAAAACCTACTCAATAAGCACTCCCAATAAGCTGGAAATCAAATAAGCACTTATGTTAAAAGTCAAACAAGTTGGTTTTCTAGTAAAAAGTCAAAGTCAAAGTCTCATAAGCTCCAGTTCACTTAAATGGGTCAAATAATGAAGATCTATCACAAAAAATAAGTTGTTGCAAGTCAGAATAAGCTAGAATAGCTTATTGATAAGCTGATTACAAAATTGCACTAGCAGGGGCTAGTTTTGGATGTTGAGTAGTGGAAACTTTTTCCACTGCTTGACTATTTTGACTTTTTGTCTTTAGTGACTTTTTCTTGGATTCAGATTTCACAAAGGCACCCAAATGATCTTTAGATCAAAAGGAGTCAATCACAATCAAAATAACACAATCACTAACACCCAATTGATACAGTTTAATCAATCATTCATCAAACATTGCACAGACATGAACAATAAGTAGTTAAGCACTTATGAGCAGTTTTAGCACAAATCAGCCAGCCAAATTCAACCAAATGTACACACAAGCTATAATAAACTCCAATAAGCAAGTCTAAATAGGTTTCATGCACTGGTTCAAAGAATTAAGCAAGATTCAAGCAATGAAAGTTACTGATGAACACTAACACATGCAGTTTTCTACTTTGCTGATGTATTTGACACACAAGCCAATTTCAACACCTCAAATCTTTCAAACAGGTTATATTAACTTTGTTTAAACCACTTTTATCCTAAGCATGCATACACACTAAGTGTTCCCAAAATCCTAGGTCAAAACAAGCAGAAACAAGGTTTATATAGCAGATTGTTTAATTCAAGTGTTCAAACCCAAAAACATGCAGCAAAACACTCTCAACAAGGTATTTATCAGATAACAAGCATAAACAACAACTTCCCTTAACACAATAACAAGTTACAAGCATAAACCAGTAGACCCAAACACCCCTTTAACTTTTTCAAATCAAAATTTTCAAAAGCACAATGAGATTTCAGGCCAACCAAGCATCAATTAACACTCAAACAAGTATAATAAACAGATTCAAGCAAGTATAAACCACAAAATTCACAAGAACACAAGTTTCATACAAATATCACCAAAAATCACAATTTAAGCAGATTTTGAGATTAAGTATGCAAACCTCATGGATGTACATCCGCACCCACGAATTTTGAGCTTATGTGCTAGCAAGAACAAGCACAAGCTTCCACAATAAGCCTGCTAAGATTGAACAAGGGTTAAGCACAATATCATAAAAATCAGAAACTTTGAAAAACTTGATTAATGCAAACTTGTTACCCCACACTTGATTATCCCCAAGTTATAAGCCTCACCACACTTTAACCAACTCAGTTAGGATGCTATGATCAGCCCTATAGCCCAAGAATTCCAAGATTGGAATAAGACTTAGCAAAATATCAAGAAAATGAGGAAATATGCAAACTTTTGCACACTCCTCTTTTGAAAACAGGTTTTGAACTTCAAGAACTAACAAGCATATAACAAATGAAAGCAGTAAATAAGATTGGCCAATGACTTTTCTTCAAGATTTCAAACTCAATTTCATTAACTTAGAAATAGGATTTACAGAAACTTGAACCAAGGAAAAATCAAAAGCAAACTGAAATGTGAAGGCCTAAGTGGCTTTATATAGAGCCTTACAAGTTCTACTATGCTAAGAAACGTGTAAATCTTAGCTACTGAAGTCCCAAAAATGCCCTTGAGGTCTTTGTCTTCTTTGGAGAATCATGTGACTTGTTTTGGCTGTTTGTTGAAGCTGGCATGTGTGAGTGTATCCAAGGGCTCCCATTAAGCTTAGAAAGTAAGCATCAATCTCACACGTTGGATGGCTGGTGGTTTTTGGCAGTATCCCCCTTTTGTGTAGCAGGGGAATCTCATGTGGGGCAAGGGAGTAATGAGGTGTCCATGTTTAAGGTTGGGATGTGATTAGGGGGTCATTAATCACTAATCTGGAGCAGATGGGGTTTTAATTGTAACACAATTAGGAAAACCCAATTATGTTCTTGAGATAAATAGTGCTATGTTTAATCCAGATTAGGGTAATTAATTTTTAAATAATGTGTTAAGGCACCAATGTTTGTTTAATTAATAAACCAGGGGTGAGTGGGATCTGATGTGGAGGCAGGGAAGAGTATGATTGGTGGAGGTGGTGAGTGGGGTGAGGTGGCACAAGTTGGTTGGTTAAGGTAAGTATTATGTCTGGCCAACATTAGTCCCTTGTTTCCCTTCTTCTTGTCTTTTCAGTTTTAGAAGCTATCAACGCCAAAACTAGCCTTATCAACTTTTGTATTTTTGCATTTTTGGCCCAAAAACTTTTACAAATTGAATTCAGGGGTATTTCTTGCCATATTTGAATTCTTCAAGGGCTAGTTTGGTATTTTCTTCAATGATAATGGTCTAGACTTCCATAGTTGACATTTTGGAGGACTGAAATTGCCAAGTCTTGATGATTGAGGGACCATTTTTGCCAAATGTTGAAAGTTGAGGGTCCTTTGTGTAATTTTGGAATTTTCAAAGGACCAAACTTGTCATTTCTTGTACTTTAAAGGACTTCATGATATATTTGACTTTGTGGATGATATTGGTTGACAATTTAGCTTTGTTGAGGGGCTAAACTTGCCAATTCTTCAAAGTTAAGGGTCCTTTTTGTAATTTTGACAAACTTTAGGGACCAAACTTGTAATTATGAGGATACAAGGGTATAAAGTGTCAATTCTTCATAATTGGAGGACCCTTCTTCATAATTCTTCAAATCTTCAAGGGTTGATCTTGGGAAAGTCTTCATTAGGGCTTGGTTCATTGTGCGGCTTCGTTTCCCGTGTTCGTTTTTGCATGATTCTTGTGATCTTTTGTCATTTTCTCAATATCCATACCTAAAATACACAAGCAACAAACACAAGCATATATTTGGGTATTTTGATGATATTTAATGCATTTTAAGCCCTATTTGGAAGATGAGACTATGTATAAAAGCAGTCTCATCACTCCCCCATACTAAACCATTGCCGTGCCCTCACGCAATGCTAGAATAAAGTATCAAAGCATCTCCGAAATTCATTTTATTTACTTATTGAACGATAAACTAGCTACACTACTACTATTACTACTACTTGTGTTATAGACATAATGTATGATTTTCATCGCAAAATGGGACGTTTAGGTTCATAGAATAAGAACACGTGAATGCTTCGTCAGAAATAATTTCATCGTCCTCGATTTTCACTCCAATCCCATGCTAAGCGTGCAACGAGATCATTGTCATTATAAGTTAGTAATGCTAACACTACTCATATGCCCTAATCACGTACTTATCCTCCCATTATTCCTAAGTTGTATCTCTTATATTTTATGATGTCTTGAATGTTTCACGAGGATACATTGTTTGACTTATGCGATAATAGAGATTTAGGTCAAAAAATAGAGTCCTAACGGTGTAACTAAGACCATCAAATCAATAACACCTCCTAATAGACGACGATGTTAAAAAATTAAGTCAACAAGAAGGATTGATAAACACGGTTTTATAACGGTTTTGAACATGAGACTTATTACCAAGACTTTTATACGCCCCCTAACGGAAGGGCCTTATTATCTTTGGTTTACCTCCATCTTTTATTCAACTTCGCCATGAAGCTTTTATTATGAATTCGGTCTTGCCTTGCCTTTTATTATCCACCTCATCGGTGGTTTTATTAGCCAAAGACGTATATCCTCACGCTAAGGAGAATTTTGGATCTTTAAAGCTTCGAAGATTAAGGCTTGATTCACTTTCAATTTTTGCATAGATTTTAGGCCTTGTGGGGCTTCAAATTGTTTGCTAGATTTAGGTGAGCACTTGAAATCTTATTATTGGGTGAAGCTTTCGATTATTCGGGTGCCAATACTTCAAAACCGTGACGCTGGCGATACCTTAATGTCTTCCCAATTTAATTACACGGAAGCTACTAGAAAAGACTAGAAACCCAACAATCCTAACTAAACCGCTAAGTCAATATTTATTAAGCAAAAAATATTTACAAGCGAAGGGAGAATAAGCAAACAACGAGAACACATGAGTTTTTGAAAGAATACGAGTACTCTACGTTTAGCATAGTAACTTATAATTAACTCTATCATTTCTCGTCCTCATTTAAGAGACTTAGCCTAATGTGTAGTTAAGGAATCAAAGCTAAGTGCTCAACACGCACGGTCGAGTCAAAAATTACTCTTATTCTCGCCATCGGAAAATCTACATTCGTGTCTTCAAACACTTATAAAATATGAGAAAAATTTTAAAATTTGGCCATTTTTAGCCTTATTTTGCAACAAAAACGATAAACAAAACGATGAAATTTGGAAAGCGTGAAGGTTTGGCAAGGCAAGTATCTATTCACCCCCATACTAAAGTTAAACATTGTCCTCAATGTTTCGAGTCTAGGGGTGCAAACACCCCCATACTAGAGACGTAGTCGAATGCCTAATCTAGCATGGAAAGGGTGTAACCAATAAATTAATAGTCGTTTATGAAGTGTGCTAAAAACCTAAGGTTAGAACATCAAAGATATATCATGGATATTGAGAAATGTCTCCAAAGCAAACGATCGAGTGCTCCCATAAAACGAACACGAGAGGCTCCAATCGTGAAGATCATGATCTAAAAACCACATATCACAAACAACCATGGAACAAAGGTTGGAAGGGCACAAATCCCCACACGTAAGCTACATTAGAAAGCGATAATATGTACATAGGATAAGCATGGGACTCCCCCACGAGGCACCTCGTTTTTGATTACCGAGTCATGAGCTCGACTCGATCCCCTCAATACTAATTATCATTGGGGAAGGTGACTTGGTCGAGGTAGTCCAAGGATGGAACTTCCCTGCCAAAGTAGTGCTTCAACCTATGTCCATTCACCTTGAAGTTAGGACCATCATCTTGAGCTAGCTCGATGGTCCCATACGGAAACACTTGAGTCACGGTGAATGGACCGGACCAACGGGATTTCAACTTACCGGAAAAGATTTTTAATCTTGAATTAAAAAGCAAAACTTGATCCCCAATGTTAAAAACCCAGTTTTTAATTTTAGAATCATGCAACTTTTTAGTTTTCTCTTTGTAAATCAATGAATTTTCATAAGCAATGTCTCTCATTTCATCCAATTCATTCAATTGCATTTTCCGGTGTTTTCCCGCGGTCTCCATATCATCATTACAATGCTTTAGGGCCCAATAAGCCTTGTGTTCTAACTCGATCGGCAAATGACAATTCTTTCCATACACAAGCTTATAGGGAGTGCACCCAATGGGTGTCTTATGAGCGGTCCTAAAGGCCCATATAGCATCGTCTAAATTATCCGACCAAGATTGTCGGTTTTCCCCTACGGATCTCTCCAAAATCCTTTTCAAAGCTCGGTTTGAAACCTCGACTTGCCCACTCGTTTGTGGGTGATAAGCCGTAGAAAGCCGATGTGTAACCCCATATTTCCTTAGAACCCTTTCAAATTGGTCATTACAAAAATGGGTTCCACGATCGCTTATGATACCACGAGGGGTTCCAAACCGAGAAAACAATTGCTTCAAAAACTTGACTACCACACGAGCATCATTGGTGGGCAAGGCCTTTGCCTCCAACCACTTAGAAAGGTAGTCAACCGCAACGAGAATGTACTTATTACCACGAGATGATGGGAACGGCCCCATAAAGTCTATGCCCCAAACGTCAAAGATCTCACATACTTGAATGATATTTTGTTGCATTTCATCTTTTTGTAAGGCTTTTCCTTGTCGTTGGCATGCATCACACGACTTCACAAGATCTTGTGCATCTCGGTAAATAGTAGGCCAAAAGAAGCCGGCATCAAACACCTTCTTAGCCGTGAGATTAGCACAGTGGTGACCACCCGTGGGTCCCTCATGGCAAGCTCTAAGGATGTTAGAAGCTTCGGTGCCAAATACACAACGTCGGATGATTTGATCCACACAAGTTCGAAACAAGTAAGGGTCGTTCCAAAAGTAGAACTTGACGTCACGAAAAAATTTTCGTTTTTCTTGAGTCGTCATACCCTTAACGATGAAGTTACCCGCATGGTAATTTGCAAAATCCGCAAACCATGGGGTAGAAGAATCAAGCTTAGAATTCACTACACCAAGTGTCGCGAGCGGAAATGTTTCGGTGATTTCCTTAGGCTCGTAAACACTTTGGTGAGGATCTTCCAAACGAGAGAGATGATCGGCCGCTAGATTCTCGGCTCCTTTTTTGTCAACGATTTTGTGATCAAATTCTTGAAGGAGGAGAATCCAACGAAGTAATCTCGGCTTAGCATCTTGCTTTGCCATGAGATACTTAATATCCGAATGGTCCGTATACACTATGCATTTCGTCAAGACGAGGTAAGGTCGGAACTTCTCAAATTCATACACCACGGCAAGGAACTCCTTTTCCGTTGTAGTGTATTTAAGTTGAGCCTCGGTCATCGTCTTGCTAGCATAGTGAATAGGCAAGAAGTGCTTATCATGACGTTGCCCCAAAACGGCCCCTATAGCGTAATCACTAGCATCACACATAAGCTCAAAGGGGAGGTTCCAATTGGGAGCAACAAGAATGGGAGCTTCGGTAAGTTTCCTCTTAAGGATTTCAAAGGCTCGTACACAATCTTCGTCAAAGACAAAACGTGCCTCTTTTTCAAGAAGATGTGTAATGGGTCGAGAAATCTTCGAAAAATCCTTGATGAATCGACGATAAAAGCCCGCATGCCTAGGAAACTCCTAACTCCCTTAACGGTTTTGGGATGAGGTAGTTTGGCGATGACGTCTACCTTAGCTTGATCTACCTCAATCCCCGCTTTCGAGACCTTGTGCCCTAAGACGATTCCACTCTTAACCATAAAATGACACTTTTCCCAATTGAGCACAAGGTTGGTTTCCTCACAACGTTTTAACATTCTCTCAAGGTTCGACAAACACGAAGTGAAGGAATCACCAAACACGGAAAAGTCATCAATGAAGACTTCCATCGTTTTCTCGATCATATCATGAAAAATAGCCATCATGCATCGTTGAAAAGTTCCCGGTGCATTACAAAGTCCGAATGGCATTCTACGATAGGCAAACGTTCCATATGGACACGTAAACGTAGTTTTTTCTTGATCACGAGGATCGATGGGAATTTGGAAGTAACTGGAAAAGCCATCAAGAAAGCAATAGAAATCGTTTCCCGCAAGACGCTCCAACATTTGGTCCATGAAGGGCAAGGGAAAATGGTCTTTTCGAGTGGCTTCATTCAACTTTCGATAGTCAATGCACACTCTCCATCCGGTCACGAGTCTAGTAGGAATTAACTCGTTGGCATCGTTTGGCACAACGGTCATCCCTCCCTTTTTAGGGACACAATGAATAGGACTCACCCAAGAGCTATCGGAAATAGGGTAAATCATTCCCGCGTCAAGGAGTTTAAGGACCTCCTTTTGGATGACGTCGTGAATTTTGGGGTTCACCCTCCTTTGACTTTGGATTGTTGGCTTGAAATCCTCCTCCTTTAATATTTTGTGGGTACAAAACTTGGAATCGATTCCCTTAATGTCGGATAAATTCCACGCAATCGCCCCTTTGTGGTCCTTAAGAACATCGACAAGTGCGGTTTTTTCATCATTCGAAAGATCCTTCGCAATAATAACCGGCAACTTGTCGTCCTCCTCCAAATAGACATATTCGAGGTGAGGAGGTAAATCTTTCAACTCAAGGATAGGTGGTTCCTCAAGTGAAGATTTGGGCTCGATACTCATAACCTCCTCGGGTGGAGGAAATGGGAAATCATTAAGAAAATCCTTGATAATCGAGAAGTCCTCATCGTTGTCGAGGTCTTCGTCACAAGTACGTGGAACATTGCATTCTTCCAACGTAAAACCACCACCTTCAAAAGGAGTGAAGGTTGGTGTCGAATTATCAAGAATTGGATCCAACATAGTGGGATTGCCACTAGTTTCTTCATCACCAAAACCTAGAACTTCTTGTGAAAATTCCTCGCAAACCAAGTCAATCATATCAACGAGGTTTATGGTTGCAACGGAATAAACATGAGAAATTTGAGAGTTTTGAGTTGCGTTTATAACAAGTTCCTCGTCGTTGAAACGTAAGGTGATCTTTCTAGCATGAACATCAATCAAAGCCATAGACGTATCTAAAAACGAACGACCTAAAATGAGAGGAACTTGAGGATCCGTGGGGATATCAACAACAATGAAGTCTACGGGATAGTAGAACTTCCCCACTTTCACAAAAACGTCTTCCGCCAAACCACATGCGGGAATTGTGGAATGGTCGGCCAACTCGATAGACATTAGTTAAGGAGTAAGATTAGGAAGATTGAGCGACTTGAAGATTGCAAGTGGCATCAATTTAATGCTAGCACCAAGATCGGCCAAGGCGAAGCATTCTTCCATGTCTTGGATTGCACAAGGGATCAAAAATTTACCGGGATCACCGACTTTTTGAGGTATGCGATTAAGATAAACCGACGAACAACTAGACAATTGGTGCAATTTCTCCTTGTTGTTCAACATACTCTTAAAGTTAGCGGCAAATCGAGGCATCATGACCAAGGCATCGGCGAAACTCACATTAAGTTGCAAATCACGAAACATTTTCATAAAAAGCTCAAATTGATAATTGTCGCGCTCTTGACGTTTCTCCTTCCTAAGTCTCGATGGATAGGGCAAAGGTGGTGTGGGTTGAGGCATAGTAGGCATAGCCTTTGGAATCTCGGCTTCCAATGATGGTAATGGGTCAACCGTAGGTGTGGTATGAACGGTACTTCGTGGGATTGGGACATGCTCCTTTTGGACCACCACCTCGGGTTCTTCCTCAATTGCTTCCTCCGTAGGAGCAATTGGTTGAGGAATCGGTTCCTTAAGTGTCTTACCACTACGTGTGGTAATCACTTTCATCTCACCCTTAGGGTTGGATATGGTGTTGCTAGGAAGACCACTTGACGACGGTTTACACATTATTGCCTCAAACATAGACTAGATTTTATCTTCAAAATTAGATTGCCTCAATACGTCTTCGGTTTGCCTTTTCTCGGCCTTAAGCATCTCTTGTTTAATCTCATGTTGCCCTTGTTCCATTTTTTGTTGGTTTTGTTGCAACCTAGTGACATTTCTTTCCATCTTGTTGGTGTGGATTTTAAGTTCATTAGCTAACTCGTTTTTCAACTCTTTCTTCAAGTCATTTTTAAACTCGGATCTTAGGCTAATGATTTCTCTTTGAATATTGTCAAACCTAGCATCATTCCCACTAGCATATTCAAC
The DNA here is from genome assembly GCA_025667525.1 of Glebionis coronaria. NCBI lineage: Eukaryota > Viridiplantae > Streptophyta > Magnoliopsida > Asterales > Asteraceae > Glebionis > Glebionis coronaria. The sequence goes on along the minus strand of CM046875.1, from coordinate 452,268,184 downwards.
AAACTCACTTGGAAGATCTTTCAATGTTTGCAAACTTGTGTTGTTATTTTGAAAATCATTTTTGTTTGAAACTTGATTATTAGCCCCTTGATTCCCATAGTTTCCCTTGTTGTAATTGTTCTTAAAACCAACTTGATTGTTGCGATAGTTGTTGTTAGCATTTTGATTTGAACCAAAACCCGGTGGAGTCATTTGATTAGAGTGGGAAACTTGACCATTTTGGTTGTAATTTCCCGTGGCCGCGAAGGCACTCGAAGTGTTACCACCGTTGGTAATGCACTCGGAGAAATCATGACCTCCACCATAATACATGCAAGAAACCTCAACCGCTTTAGCCGTAGCGGGAGCACTTGGTTCACCAACTTTAAACTCAATCAAAAGTCCTTTCAACTTATCAAAAATCTTGTTTTCCAAGTTTGCCTCAATTTGGCAAGCATCGATGGTATTAGACAAAGAAGGTGAAGCCGAAGACGAAGCCTTACGAACACTAGACGTGCTACGAGGACTATACACCTTAGATCTATTTTCAATTATCACCAAAGCTTCCTCAACCGTTTTACACAAAAAATTACAACCCGCGGCGGCATTCAAATAATCCCTTTCATGATCATTAAGTCCATTGTAAAACGTGTCAATTTGATGCAAATCGGAAAAACCGTGATGAGGACATTCATGTAACATTTCCTTAAACCTATTCCAAGCCGTTGAAAAACTTTCATTAAATTCTTGTGAAAACTTTGAAATCTCGTTTTTCAAGTGCGTAGTCTTAGAGGGCGGAAAAATTTGGTTCACAAACTTTGACACGAGATCCTTCCACGTCAATATAGAATTGGGTGGCTCTTTCTCTAACCAAATTTTTGCGGGCCCCGCTAAGGAATACGGAAAAAGCATCATCTTAATCGAGTCGTTAGAGACATCCTTAAACTTGCAAGTAGCGGTAAGACGATTGAATTGGCGGATATGGTTGTGTGGATTGTCCTTCTCATCACCACGGAATTTGTTGTTTTGAATCATGGACAACAAACCCGTTTTCACCTCAAAATTCTCCGCAAGGATAGCGAGAATCACAATAGCCTCTCCATAACCCTCGGTGGGTGCTTGAAGTAACTCCATCATAGTTCGATTCGCCATGGTTGGTGCTTCTCTTACAATGGGTTCGTCAATAGGAGACTCCTCACTAGAATTGTTGGGAGTGGGAGTTTTGGTCTTTCGTTTACGTGCACGTCTTGCTTGATTTCGAGTTAGCATAAACGTCACGTACAACGAGGGGACGAGCAAAGAAGATTCTTTTTGGTGTTTTGTATTTTTTCAAATTTTTTTTTGTGGTTTTTGATGGTATTAACTTTTTTGGAAATTGGTGAAATGTATTAAGTAGACAAAAATCTACAAATCTCCTCCTTAATCAAATCTCTCGATTAAAGAAGCCTCAAGGAATGAAAACGATCACGTAGAGTGAACGCCTTCGATGACTTTAGAACGATGGTGGAACACCAAATCGTTCAAGAGGGTTTAATCAATAGAAACCAAGAAAATATATATATATATATGTAATAATACTTTGGGCGGGAAAACCCTCGATTAGCTCTCACAATCAAATACTCACAAGCAAGCGGGGAAACGAGGCGGCGCGAAGCACTTAAGAGCCTTTTTCCTTAGGATATATTTTATAATATCCGCCTTATACCCACTTTATAGTTTGTATTTTCAAGATTAAGCTTCACGAAAGTATTTATCTATTTTTGCCTTTTTCTTTGGTTTGAGATTCGAATACAATGATTGGGTAATGACCTCCCAAGTCAAGGTTGTGATTTCTCACGTATTTGGAGTACTTGTGAATTTATTGTTCTACGTATACAATATAGTAATAGTATTCACACAAAAACCGAAAAACGATAATACGTATTAGTAGAGTGCTACTAATACAACTACTAATTATGGTTAGTATAAAAACAACAATGCCAAATCGAAACACAACACGCCTCCCCGGCAGCGGCGCCAAAATGATGTTGAGTTTTTACCACCCTTTAGGAAAAGGATGACAAAAGTGGCAAGTATTAAGTGTCGGTTTAGGAAAATCAAGCACTAATGACCAATTAAGTTCGTTCTCAAGGAGGCTAGTGTGTTATGTGTGTAATGATATGGATTAATTTGTGATTATATTTGAGAAAGAAAAATAGAAAAGGGATTAGAAGAGAAAGACGGTTATCAAAAAGGATTAAACTAATTCTAAAAAGGCGTATACGTGAAGTCGTAAAAACCTCCAAAATTAAAGTTTAAGCCTAAAAACTTCTAAAAATTACCAAAAATCCCTAATAATATTATAAGAGTTTACAAAATATCAAAACTTGCAAAAACCTTTTAGTTAATTAGATAATGACTTTTTAATGCTAATTAAAGCCCTAAAAATCAAAATTAATTATTAAAAAGCCCTAAACAAGATTTTAAAGTTTGTAAACCTAAAAAATACTCTAATTAATCTAAAAACTATTTTTTAAAAATTTTAAACCTAATTAAAACTATTTATAAACAATTAAAAACTCCTAAAATCAATTAAAACTTAAATTAATTATAAAAAATAATTAAAAGACCTAGAAAATAATTGGAAAGTTACAAAAATCCTAATTAAGTGTTTAGAACCTAGGAAAATTATAAAAACCTAGAAAATCAGACTTTTAATTTTTTCTAATAAAATAATATTAAAATAATATTAAAAATCCAAAAATTATAAAAAATTCTAAAAATTTGCAAACTAGCTTAATTTAACCTAAATAACTCAGAAATGAAAGTGAAATTACCTAAATACCCCTATTGGGCCTAGAAAATGGGCCAAACCCAAAACAGTCCCTTATTGGGCTTAATTAAGGCCCAATAAGAAAAAGTGTTCAAATTAAGCCTAAAAAGCACAGGTTGACTCAAAATTTGATTTTAAACAACTTTTTCCAAAGGCCCAAAAGCTGAAAATGTGAAATAAGCCAACTTATAATAAGCAGCTTATTCTTAATGGGCTTTTAAGCCCATTAAGCTATAAGCTGATGCCATAAGCTAAAATTTTACACACAAGCTTCTTTTGACCTAACAAAGACTTCTGCAAAAAGAATTTTCAAATAAGCCCACTCAATAAGCCAGAAAAAGTTCACAAACTTATTCACAATACGACAAAATAGTCGTTTTTATGATCTAGACCACCTCAGAAGCTGATTCAAGTTGCAAAATGATTCTTATGACAAAACTAAGCTTAATAATCAAAAACCTACTCAATAAGCACTCCCGATAAGCTGGAAAATCAAATAAGCACTTATGTTAAAAGTCAAACAAGTTGGTTTTCTAGTAAAAAGTCAAAGTCAAAGTCTCATAAGCTCCAGTTCACTTAAATGGGTCAAATAATGAAGATCTATCACAAAAAATAAGTTGTTGCAAGTCAGAATAAGCTAGAATAGCTTATTGATAAGCTGATGACAAAATTGCACTAGCAGGGGCTAGTTTTGGATGTTGAGCAGTGGAAACTTTTTCCACTGCTTGACTATTTTGACTTTTTGTCTTTAGTGACTTTTTCTTGGATTCAGATTTCACAAAGGCACCCAAATGATCTTTGGATCAAAAGGAGTCAATCACAATCAAAATAACACAATCACTAACACCCAATTGATACAGTTTAATCAATCATTCATCAGACATTGCACAGACATGAACAATAAGTAGTTAAGCACTTATGAGCAGTTTTAGCACAAATCATCCAGCCAAATTCAACCAAATGCACACACAAGCTATAATAAACTTCAATAAGCAAGTCTAAACAGGTTTCATGCACTGGTTCAAAGAATTAAGCAAGATTCAAGCAATGAAAGTTACTGATGAACACTAACACATGCAGTTTTCTACTTTGCTGATGTATTTGACACACCAGCCAATTTCAACACCTCAAATCTTTCAAACAGGTTATATTAACTTTGTTTAAACCACTTTTATCCCTAAGCATGCATACACACTAAGTGTTCCCAAAATCCTAGGTCAAAACAAGCAGAAACAAGGTCTATATAGCAGATTGTTTAATTCAAGTGTTCAAACCCAAAAACTTGCAGCAAAACACTCTCAACAAGGTATTTATCACATAACAAGCATAAACAACAACTTCCCTTAACACAATAACAAGTTACAAGCATAAACCAGTAGACCCAAACACCCCTTTAACTTTTTCAAATCAAAATTTTCAAAAGCACAATGAGATTTCAGGCCAACCAAGCATCAATTAACACTCAAACAAGTATAATAAACAGATTCAAGCAAGTATAAACCACAAAATTCACAAGAACACAAGTTTCATACAAATATCACCAAAAATCACAATTTAAGCAGATTTTGAGCTTAAGTATGCAAACCTCATGGATGTACATCCACACCCACGAATTTTGAGCTTATGTGCTAGCAAGAACAAGCACAAGCTTCCACAATAAGCCTGCTAAGATTGAACAAGGGTTAAGCACAATATCATAAAAATCAGAAACTTTGAAAAACTTGATTAATGCAAACTTGTTACCCCATACTTGATTATCCCCAAGTTATAAGCCTCACCACACCTTAACCAACTCAGTTAGGATGCTATGATCAGCCCTATAGCCCAAGAATTCCAAGATTGGAACAAGACTTAGCAAAATATCAAGAAAATGAGGAAATATGCAAACTTTTGCACACTCCTCTTTTGAAAACAGGTTTTGAACTTCAAGAACTAACAAGCATATAACAAATGAAAGCAGTAAATAAGATTGGCCAATGACTTTTCTTCAAGATTTCAAACTCAATTTCATTAACTTAGAAATAGGATTTACAGAAACTTGAACCAAGGAAAAATCAAAAGCAAACTGAAATGTGAAGGCCTAAGTGGCTTTATATAGAGCCTTACAAGTTCTACTATGCTAAGAAACGTGTAAACCCTAGCTACTGAAGTCCCAAAAATGCCCTTGAGGTCTTTGTCTTCTTTGGAGAATCATGTGACTTGTTTTGGCTGTTTGTTGAAGCTGGCATGTGTGAGTGTATCCAAGGGCTCCCATTAAGCTTAGAAAGTAAGCATCAATCTCACACGTTGGATGGCTGGTGGTTTTTGGCAGTATCCCCCTTTTGTGTAGCAGGGGAATCTCATGTGGGGCAAGGGAGTGATGAGGTGTCCATGTTTAAGGTTGGGATGTGTTTAGGGGGTCATTAATCACTAATCTGGAGCAGATGGGGTTTTAATTGTAACACAATTAGGAAAACCCAATTATGTTCTTGAGATAAATAGTGCTATGTTTAATCCAGATTAGGGTGATTAATTTTTAAATAATGTGTTAAGGCGCCAATGTTTGTTTAATTAATAAACCAGGGGTGAGTGGGATCTGATGTGGAGGCAGGGAAGAGTATGATTGGTGGAGGTGGTGAGTGGGGTGAGGTGGCACAAGTTGGTTGGTTAAGGTAAGTATTATGTCTGGCCAACATTAGTCCCTTGTTTCCCTTCTTCTTGTCTTTTCAGTTTTAGAAGCTATCAACGCCAAAACTAGCCTTATCAACTTTTGTATTTTTGCATTTTTGGCCCAAAAACTTTTACAAATTGAATTCAGGGGTATTTCTTGCCATATTTGAATTCTTCAAGGGCTGGTTTGGTATTTTGTTCAATGATAATGGTCTAGACTTGCATAGTTGACATTTTGGAGGACTGAAATTGCCAAGTCTTGATGATTGAGGGACCATTTTTGCCAAATGTTGAAAGTTGAGGGTCCTTTGTGTAATTTTGGAATTTTCAAAGGACCAAACTTGTCATTTCTTGTACTTTGAAGGACTTCATGATATATTTGACTTTGTGGATCATATTGGTTGACAATTTAGCTTTGTTGAGGGGATAAACTTGCCAATTCTTCAAAGTTAAGGGTCCTTTTTGTAATTTTGACAAACTTTAGGGACCAAACTTGTAATTATGAGGATACAAGGGTATAAAGTGTAAATTATTCATGATTAGAGGACCCTTCTTCATAATTCTTCAAATCTTCAAGGGTTGATCTTGGGAAAGTCTTCATTAGGGCTTGGTTCATTGTGCGGCTTCGTTTCCCGTGTTCGTTTTTGCATGATTCTTGTGATCTTTTGTCATTTTCTCAATAGCCGTACCTAAAATACACAAGCAACAAACACAAGCATATATTTGGGTATTTTGATGATATTTAATGAATTTTAAGCCCTATTTGGAAGATGAGACTATGTATAAAAGCAGTCTCATCACTCCCCCATACTAAACCATTGTCGTGCCCTCACGCAATGCTAGAATAAAGTATCAAAGCATCTCCAAAATTCATTTTATTTACTTATTGAACGATAAACTAGCTACACTACTACTATTACTACTACTTGTGTTATAGACATAATGTATGATTTTCATCGCAAAATGGGACGTTTAGGTTCATAGAATAAGAACACGTGAATGCTTCGTCAGAAATAATTTCATCGTCCTCGATTTTCACTCCAATCCCATGCTAAGCGTGTAACGAGATCATTGTCATTATAAGTTAGTAATGCTAACACTACTCATATGCCCTAATCACGTACTTATCCTCCCATTATTCCTAAGTTGTATCTCTTATATTTTATGATGTCTTGAATGTTTCACGAGGATACATTGTTTGACTTATGCGATAATAGAGATTTAGGTCTAAAAATAGAGTCCTAACAGTGTAACTAAGACCATCAAATCAATAACCCCTCCTAATAGACGACGATGTTAAAAAATTAAGTCAACAAGAAGGATCGATAAACACGGTTTTATAATGGTTTTCAACATGAGACTTATAACCAAGACTTTTATACGCCCCCAAACGGAAGGGCCTTATTATCTTTGGTTTACCTCCATCTTTTATTCAACTTCGCCATGAAGCTTTTATTATGACTTCGGTCTTGCCTTGCCTTTTATTATCCGCCTCATCGGTGGTTTTATTAGCCAAAGACGTATATCCTCACGCTAAGGCGAATTTTGGATCTTTAAAGCTTCGAAGATTAAGGCTTGATTCACTTTCAATTTTTGCATAGATTTTAGGCCTTGTGGGGCTTCAAATTGTTTGCTAGATTTAGGTGAGCACTTGAAATCTTATTATTGGGTGAAGCTTTCGATTATTCGGGTGCCAATACTTCAAAACCGTGACGCTGGCGATACATTAATGTCTTCCCAATTTAATTACACGGAAGCTACTAGAAAAGACTAGAAACCCAACAATCCTAACTAAACCGCTAAGTCAATATTTATTAAGCAAAAAATATTTACAAGCGAAGGGAGAATAAGCAAACAACGAGAACACATGAGTTTTTGAAAGAATACGAGTACTCTACGTTTAGCATAGTAACTTATAATTAACTCTATCATTTCTCGTCCTCATTTAAGAGACTTAGCCTAATGTGTAGTTAAGGAATCAAAGCTAAGTGCTCAACACGCACGGTCGAGTCAAAAATTACTCTTATTCTCGCCATCGGAAAATCTACATTCGCGTCTTCAAACACCTATAAAATATGAGAAAAATTTTAAAATTTGGCCATTTTTAGCCTTATTTTGCAACAAAAACGATAAACAAAACGATGAAATTTGGAAAGCGTGAAGGTTTGGCAAGGCAAGTATCTATTCACCCCCCCATACTAAAGTTAAACATTGTCCTCAATGTTTCGAGTCTAGGGGTGCAAACACCCCCATACTAGAGACGTAGTCGAATGCCTAATCTAGCATGGAAAGGGTGTAACCAATAAATTAATAGCCGTTTATGAAGTGTGCTAAAAACCTAAGGTTAGAACATCAAAGGATATATCATGGATATTGAGAAATGTCTCCAAAGCAAACGATCGAGTGCTCCCATAAAACGAACACGAGAGGCTCCAATCGTGAAGATCATGATCTAAAAACCACATATCACAAACAACCATGGAACAAAGGTTGGAAGGGCACAAATCCCCACACGTAAGCTACATTAGAAAGCGATAATATGTACATAGGATAAGCATGGGACTCCCCCACGAGGCACCTCGTTTTTTATTACCGAGTCATGAGCTCGACTCGATCCCCTCAATACTAATTATCATTGGGGAAGGTGACTTGGTCGAGGTAGTTCAAGGATGGAACTTCCCCGCCAAAGTAGTGCTTCAACCTATGTCCATTCACCTTGAAGTTAGGACCATCATCTTGAGCTAGCTCGATGGTCCCATACGGAAACACTTGAGTCACGGTGAATGGACCGGACCAACGGGATTTCAACTTACCGGAAAAGATTTTTAATCTTGAATTAAAAAGCAAAACTTGATCCCCAATGTTAAAAACCCGGTTTTTAATTTTAGAATCATGCAACTTTTTAGTTTTCTCTTTGTAAATCAATGAATTTTCATAATCAATGTCTCTCAATTCATCCAATTCACCCAATTGCATTTTCCGGTGTTTTCCCGCGGTCTCCATATCATCATTACAATGCTTTAGGGCTCAATAAGCCTTGTGTTCTAACTCGATCGGCAAATGACAATTCTTTCCATACAAAACCTTATAGGGAGTGCACCCAATGGGTGTCTTATGAGCGGTCCTAAAGTCCCATAAAGCATCGTCTAACTTATCCGACCAAGATTGTCGGTTTTCCCCTACGGATCTCTCCAAAATCCTTTTCAAAGCTCGGTTTGAAACCTCGACTTGCCCACTCGTTTGTGTGTGATAAGCCGTAGAAAGCCGATGTGTAACCCCATATTTCCTTAGAACCCTTTCAAATTGGTCATTACAAAAATGGGTTCCACGATCGCTTTTGATAGCACGAGTGGTTCCAAACCGAGAAAACAATTGCTTCAAAAACTTGACTACCACACGAGCATCATTGGTGGGCAAGGCCTTTGCCTCCACCCACTTAGAAAGGTAGTCAACCGCAACGAGAATGTACTTATTACCACGAGATGATGGGAACGGCCCTTATCTCAACAAAGTTGGAGTACCTCTCAAAAGTCTCCAAGTGAAGAAACTCTATGAACGATGAGAAGACCCTTATCTCAAGCACGTCTCTCAAGATATGAAGTATGAAGTACATGCCAAATATCGGCCCGAGAAAGGTCTCAAATCGTGAACCGAGTTATGCCAAGATATGAACTTTTTGATATCCCGAGAAGCAGTTTTAAGAGATTTTGTCCTTTAGCTAACTATTGATCAAATCGTCCTACTTTGCTTTCAGCCTAAATAAACTATCGAAATAAGTCCAAAAATGCATCTTCATGATCATTCTAAGACAAAAATAAAATATAAGAGGTACACCTAGGAATAAGGGAGTTTAAGCATATAATTAAGCCATGTGTGTAAGTGTTTGAATTGCTAACTTATAATAACAATGATCTCGTTTTAAAGCTTAGTTTGGGGAACGTGAAACTTGAGGGTGATAAATCTTCGCAGCACCAAAGCCCTAATGTAAGTCATTGATTTCTTTGCAAGTTATTTCCATGTAGCTATTTTCAAGTGAAAAGGGTTTTCATTGAAGGTCTACGTGATTAATGGCCTATTCTATATCATGGATTTGGTGGATTAGGTTGGTTGATTTAGATGATAATCATAAGGAAATGAAGGAAAGAGATGAAGGATTAGAGAGAGAAAGGAGAGAAAAGGGGAAATGTAGAGAGAGAAAGAAAAGATGGAAATATGATTAAGTGAAAATGGTAATCAACAACCCCTTCTAACATGCTAGGAGGGGATATATATAGCCCACCCTACATGTGGGCTATATGGACTATACAATAATTAAATAGATCACGAGCCCATTACATAATTATCGTTGGAGCGACCGATCCTTCATAAATACGTAAAAACGTATTTCTAACAATCTCCCCCTAAGGGAGGTCGCTCCAAGAAACAAAGTTCTAAGTAGTCTATAACTCGTGATCTATGCTAACTAAGATGTGACCGAGACTTTATTGGGAAAAACGTATTTCCAACAATCTCCCCCTAAGGGAGGTCACATCTTTTTACAAAATCTTAAACCTAGCATCTATGCTTGAGTCTTCGATCTTGTTCTTGTGAATATGCTTGATGTGATCTTTGACTTTAGTCTTGAGCATGTTTCCTTGCCTTGACCTTGTGCATTCTTCACTTGTGATATTTGCCTCTTTGTGACTTCATGTTCCACATACTTATACTTTTAAATTCTTGAAAGCTTCAGAGTTTGATACAGCGGAAGACTTGACCTTCAGGCTTTCTTGAATTTGTTGAAGTACTAATTGTATGTAGTATAAGCATGTGGTGACGACTTCTTCTGGATTGTACACCGCAATGCCACCTTCTTGTTACGCTGCATAAGACAGTTAGCAACAAAACAATATACACGGATGAAATGGCCTTGAACATTTCATACTAATTCGGTAGCAATTTACCTCCGGTCGGTGAAGACCGTTGGACGATATTAAATATCGTACTTGTGGCAGGTAGTTTCAATAAAGAACCTCCTTGACAAGATTTCGCGGGTAAACCCGTTCTCTTTACTCGACCGTCCAAAGCTGACTGCGAACGTAAAGAGTGGATCATTTGGATAATATTATCCGCATGATTTGAAGCCGTCAATTCATGTTCCTGGAACAAGTGAAGTTCAATTAAGAACCGCACCATCGTTGCTTTCCAGTTGTCACTAGCTTGATTCATATAGAATCTTGCAAGTTACCTACCAAGTGTTGTTTGATGTTAACACTAGAAGGATTTCCACTCGTCACTGTGATCAATAAAGAGTCACTCTGAGTGTTCTGGCAAGATCATATGATAATGCGAAGAGGCCTGGAACGAGTTTAAGTTCAATTAAGAATTAAACCACTGTTGCTTTCCAGTTATCACAAGTTTGATTCATAAAGAATCGCACAAGTCACCTACCATGGGCTTTTTGATATTCGCTCAAGAAGGATTTCCATCTTCATTGTAAATACTTTCGTATTACTCGGATGTTCAGGCAAGATCATGAAGATTTTGCGTAGGACTCTTAAGATCGTTCTTACTTTTCACAGTGTGTGAAGAAGCAAGGAATAATGAAAGTGTGTCCTAATGAGATATTTGATGATCTCAAATGGCTCTAGACTCGATCGTGCATTTTGGATTTTTAGTGATCGGAGGCTGGAGAGGAGTGCCACCTTTTCAATACCAATTTATTCGGAGTGAATAAATCAATAGATAATGTGTTGATCTCCGTGTGATTAAAACAAATACCTTTTGAGAGATATTTGAGTTAGCTGGGAAGGGTTGTGCATTGCATCACTGGGTCCATGACGTCTTTCTTCAATATCGAGAATCATTAACAAAAATGATCTCAATAGCATATGTATTGACCCGGTTTCTGCCTAAAGTTGTAAGGAGGGCTTCTTTCTTTACACCTTTTATCTTTACAATTCTTTTTCATTCTTCAACCCCTTCAATGCTTACCAATACGTCATAACTAGCACCTTGTTGTGATTGTTCCAGTGCTAACTTAAGTACTTGGTCGGCATTCAGCTACGTTCACAAACTATCTCCATCTTTCCTAAGGACTACTATTTCTAGCTATGGAATGTCCTTGGGAAGATTCCTCCGGTTCTAGAGAAATCATTGGACTTTAACCTATCCTACCATCCTTATGTCACCACAATCTTCACCGTCGTGAATAGAGATGTTTTGGGTAAGTGTATGTCACCATGAAATCCACTTTGCAGTGCAAATCCATTTTGCTCCCCCTTAACACATGCTACGATATCCGAAAACATTTTGCACATGTCGGGATGAGCTATCACGTTAAGTCAAACCATTTATGATTGATCATATCCCATATTAAATCACAATTTATCCCCCATATTAAAAATATTAACCCAATCGATGTTTTTAATATCAATTGATTTAATAGCATTTTAAGAAAATTTGGGAAGAAAAATGCACATCCAATTATCTTCGTGATTTTAACAAGCTCCCCCTCAAATTAATGAGGGTGTGCTGAAACGTAAATTAAATACCTTTAAACACAAGTGTAAGGTATTTATTACGTGCAAAGATCATATATGATAATGAATTCACAAGATTAGCAATTTACGAGGTTGGACCGGAATGATGGAGAACATCATATGAGAGATTCACATGGTTCTTGTTCACGAATGTTGGTCTCCTCGTCACGTTCCCGAGAAAATGAATTCCCGTTGTTGAGTCAAAGCTATCCGGTGAAATGCTTGACTTGATTATGAAAAGCGGGTTGCTATCTGAAATAATAGCAAACCATTTTGAGCATGTTTTAAAAGTTTGAACTTCTGCTCGAACTTTATTTACAACCCCGTGTCATTATTGAATGACATTTCTAGGTTCGTAAATATTATCGATTCCAGAAGACATGCTCGTTTTATCAAAACGTTTTTGAACACACAATTTTGAAAGATTTAGAAAAACCTTTTGAGAAATTCTCGAAAAATTGTGTTCAAAGTTTTGAAAAACAATTACTTGAGCTTAAGATGTTGAATATCTTAAAAGCAAGCTCAAGTCCGAGAAGTTGTGAACTTCCCGTTGTTAAGGATAAGTTACCATCGGCGATAAACTTTACTTTTATCTGAAGGACGAGTCCTAAGCTGACATTTACTTAGAAGTCGTGTTCATGAGCTTGAAAACTTTGACTGTTTTAACGAAAAGCTCATGACCGAGAAAGGTTAATTTCTCGTTACGAGGAAAAGTTCTCTTATTTAAAAGATACACTTTCCTTTCTGAGCTTAAAACTTCGAATGTTTTAATACAAGCTCATGACCGAGAAAGGTGAATTTCTCGTTAAGAGGATAAGTTATCATAAAAGATAATCTTTCCTTTATTTTAAATTCGAGTTACAGTCTGACATTTAACTGTAAGTCATTGTGCATGAGCTTAAAAACTTCGAATGTTTTTATTATTAGCTCATGCCCGAGAAAAATTAATTTCTCGTTGTTAGGATAAGTTTACCATCGGCGATAAACTTTCCTTTCTTTGAAGAGCGAGTTATAGTCTGTGATGTGACTATAAGTCCTTGTGCATGAGCTTAAAAACGTGGAATGTTTTTAACATAAGCTCATGCCCGAGAAAAATGAATTTCTCGTTTTTAGGATAAGTCATCATCGGGATGAACTTTCCTGTCTTTGGAGATCGAGTTACAGTCTGTTATGTGACTGTAAGTCCTTGTGCATGAGCTTAAAAACGTGGAATGTTTTTAACATAAGCTCATGCCCGAGAAAAATGAATTTCTCGTTTTTAGGATAAGTCATCATCGGGATGAACTTTCCTGTCTTTGGAGATCGAGTTACAGTCTGTTATGTGACTGTAAGTCCTTGTGCATGAGCTTAAAAACGTGGAATGTTTTTAACATAAGCTCATGCCCGAGAAAAATGAATTTCTCGTTTTTAGGATAAGTCATCATCGGGATGAACTTTCCTGTCTTTGGAGATCGAGTTACAGTCTGTTATGTGACTGTAAGTCCTTGTGCATGAGCTTAAAAACGTGGAATGTTTTTAACATAAGCTCATGCCCGAGAAAAATGAATTTCTCGTTTTTAGGATAAGTCATCATCGGGATGAACTTTCCTGTCTTTGGAGATCGAGTTACAGTCTGTTATGTGACTATAAGTCCTTATGCATGAGCTTAAAAACTTGGAATGTTTTTGATATAAGCTCATGCCCGAGAAAAATGAATTTCTCGTTGTTAGGATAAGTTTACCATCGGCGATAAACTTTCCTTTCTTTGAAGAGCGAGTTATAGTCTGTGATGTGACTATAAGTCCTTGTGCATGAGCTTAAAAACACCTTGAATGTTTTTTAATTTTAGCTCATGCCCGAGAAAACTTAATTTCTCGTTGTTAGGATAAGTTTATCATCGGCGATAAAATTTCCTTTCTTTGACGCACGGGTTACCATCTGATATTTAATGATAAACCATTGTGCATGAGCTTAAAAACTTGGAATGTTTTTGATATAAGCTCATGCCCGAGAAAAACTGAATTTCTAGTTTTTAGGATAAGTCATCATCGGGATGAACTTTCCTGTCTTTGAAGATCGAGTTACAGTCTGTTATGTGACTGTAAGTCCTGTGTAAGCTTTAACCATGAATCCCCTGAGATACTAGTTTCTCTGATATCTGCTTCTTCAGCAACCAAACTCTGAGAGTGTCCTTAGTTGAACGGTATACAACGATTGGACCGCTTCGTTCTTTCGGAACATCAACTTTGGTACCTGCATTCTCATTAGGAGTTTGTATACTTTTGCATGGGTTAGAGATATCTATTTTTGAAGCACGTGGGGGTTCACAGTTGGCTTTACTTGTTTCAGAGGCGACCTGAGTAGATGATTCACTAGTCTTGGCTGGCAAACGTTTCCTTTTATAGAAAACCTTAAGTTTAGGCGTAAGTGAAGTATCATCTTTATCAGTTTCCTCCCTAGTAGACTTAGTAGAATCGGAGACTATCCTAGTTAAAGGGCACTCGTTTCCTACAAGAGTGAAAGTTCTACCAGTGGGGTGCCACATTTTGCCAACGGGTTTGATTTTAGCAACCCACTGGGATTTAAGTCTAGCACGGGAGTTCACCTCATTAAGTAATTTCTTGATACAGGAGTCATGATTTGCCGTAAAGACACATTTTCTACATGTTTTACAAGTAGCATATTTAATGTCCGAGTAATTCCTAGATGATTGATCGATGCTCCTAGGAGACGTCATGCTACGGTTAGCAGTGTTGGGTAATCTAGAAGGCATCTGACTAGGTTGAACATTGCTATCTCTTACATGTGTCTTTTGCTTAGCTTCCCTTTGACCAAAATCCTGGCGCACATCAGTTGAATTAGTTCTAGACGTGTTCATTGACCTATTCTTAGAGAAACTAGAGGCAATCATGTGATTAGGTCTTGCTAAAACTGATTTAGTTACATTAGGCCTAGTTGGTGGAGTGACTGTTCTAGAAATATGTCCCAAATCAACTTGGGAGGCAAACCGTGGTCTCGAGGATTGTAGTCGCTCGGATCTAAATGCAGTAGGTTGTCTGACAATCGGTTGTCTGACTAACTGATTTGTAGGCGGTTTCCCCAAAATTGATGGTTTTTCAAGCTTAGTGTCCACACTAGATCCTCTATTTTTCCTTAACTCGTTTTTCAACGCAGCTATAGCAAAGACCTTTTCCTGTACTTGAGCCTTTAATGTTTCATTTTCTTTGAGCAAGTTATCTTGGGATGCCAATTTAGATTCAAGCAGTTGAATTTGTTTCAAAAGATTATCCTTTTCAGCTTTAGAATCTAGAATAGTTTGATCCAATTTTCTTTCAAGAACAACGTTTGACTTTTCAAGTTTTTCAAAGTATGTTTCAAATTTGTCCGTTTTCTTAGAAAATTCAAGTTTGGCATCCTCAAGATCTTTTGATTGCCGAGCTACGATTGTTTCGAGCTCTTTAATCTTGGAATCAGAAGCAGTCAATGAATCAGTTATAGGATAATTATCATGATGTTTAGCATTCTGAACAATCTCTCCCCCATTATGACTTACATCGGATGAATCAGAAGTGATATTGCTATCATTCGTTTCCATCCCATGTTTGTCATAATTAGGTTCAGAATCCTCAATATGCGGCATATCATCAGCATATACATCATAAACAACATTACATTGTACCATGTGTGCAGGCACTGCGTCATAAATGGGTAAGGTGTCATCAAGAGAAATCTCGTGAACATTCCCTGACGTGCCACTGGCATCATGTTGTCCTCCTGATTCTGTGCTCGTGCCATCGTTAGGCTCCAGGTTGTCAACCATATGACCATTATCCTCTTGCATCTGCGTCATTGATTCTTGCACTCCATTAACATACACTTGCTGAAGTTGTGATCTTTGATATATCGAAGACGAGACCGATGTCATGAGTTTCAATATTGTATCACGGAAAACACGAAGCTCGGTATGTGTATCTCGAAGAAATGATTGGCAAATCACAGAACTTTCAGGCTTAATGATATTGAATTGGAGGAAAGGCGTGAGTTGTGTCACAAGATCCTTATAGGCAAGTGCCGATGCAGAGTGATTAAAGTTTCTATGGTTGAGTTGCTCGGCGAGTTGGGTCAAAGTGGTAAAAATTGATTCGAAGAATATATGACGACCTTGACCAAAGATTGTCATAAATTCGCTCCCTCCTTGAAGCCGTGAAAGATTAACTAGATGATACTGGAGCATTTGAAATGAATTTATACCACTTTCTCGAGCTTTGTCTTGCATTCGATGCAAGTCTCCCTCTTTAAGTGTCGAATTTAACGAATCCATTGAAAATTCGATGACAGATTCTTGGATCTTTGACTGGAAAAATATCTTTCACCATGGCTCTTGATACCAATTGAAGGTCTACGTGATTAATGGCCTATTCTATATCATGGATTTGGTGGATTAGGTTGGTTGATTTAGATGATAATCATAAGGAAATAAAGGAAAGAGATGAAGGATTAGAGAGAGAAAGGAGAGAAAAGGGGAAATGTAGAGAGAGAAAGAAAAGATGGAAATATGATTAAGTGAAAATGGTAATCAACAACCCCTCCTAACATGCTAGGAGGGGATATATATAGCCCACCCTACATGTGGGCTATATGGACTATACAATAATTAAATAGATCACGAGCCCATTACATAATTATCGTTGGAGCGACCGATCCTTCATAAATACGTAAAAACGTATTTCTAACATTCTATCCTTTTGTTTCCTTTAAAGTTTAATTTCTTTTAGTACCTTAATTTTTGTTTAGTAGTATTTGAATAAGGCCAAGGTTGATTAATTATGAGAAAAGTGTAAAATTGCTTTATCACTAAGCATTGCATGAGGGCATGGCAATGGTTAAGTGTAGGGGATTTGATAGGTGTGTAAACACCCATCCTTTTACCACTTAATTCTGGCTAAAACGAGACCAAAACACGTATTTAATATCATTTGTTTGGAGTTATGCGTGGTTTTTGTGTTTATTGTGTTTTCAGAGCCAACCGGATGAATATTAAAGAAAACATGGGATTGCACGGGTTTTACCGAAGAAAAAGACTCAAGATAAAGTCTATTGTCCAAGCGATGCAAAAGATTTGAAGTCACTAGGCCTATTCGAAGATTTATCGAAGAAAAGGACCAAAGATGGAAGATTTTCATAAGTCGAAGAAACTCAAGTCTATTAAACGAAGAAATTAAAAGACGAGTTGAATTTAATCGACGACAAATCCCGAATCAGAATAAAAAACGTCAACTTTTCTGAAAAGACCAAAAGACAAGAAGAACGGGAGAAAGCCCACTCACCAACCAAGGAGAACACCTATATATAGTCCACCCCTCACACATTTAGCCAGTTAGTTTTTTTAGTTTTCTTCTCTCCCACTTTTCTCTTTTTTTCTGTTTCGTATCATCACCATCACCACTAGGGTGTTTGGTGATTTTGATCTTTAATTTTCAATCTTGTAATTTCATTCTTGTTTAGTGATTGTTAAAACATTAATCATTCAATACAAGTTCTTGTTTAATCTTTCCATTTCATCTTGTTCATCATCATCTTTCTCTTCAAGTTCTTAAGTTCTTATTTTATTGATTTGATCTTTAAAAGTTGTTGGGTTTTGTGTTTTTGTTGATGGGATTTGTTGCTTATGGTTATTAGATGATTTGTGGTTAATTTGGTAAAACCTTTTTGAGTATTTAGTTTGATTTTTGATTAAATTCGTCTTCCTTGTTCTTCGGGGTAAAGTTACTGTTTCTGAGTGTTCCCAGGTTCCGGATGAACAAATCTTCCGGATGAACACAAAAGTTCCGAGTGAACCAAAAAGTTCCGGATGAGCATCATCTTCCGAATGAACTAAAAAGTTCCGGATGAAAGTGTTTTCTAAAAAAGTTCCGAGTCAGTTTATAGTTCCGAATGAGTTTCCTTTTAGAAAGTTCCGAACGAACAGAAAGTTCCGGATGAATCCAATCTTCCGAATGAACTGAAGTTCCGGATGAGTTTAAGTTCCGAATGAGTTTCTTTTCCAAAAACTTCCGAATGAGTACAAGTTCCGGATGAGCCAATTTTCTGAAAAAAGTTCCGCATGAAAGTTCCGACCCAACTTCCGAACTAACTTCCGAATCAAAGTTCCGAGTGAAGGATTTCTAAAAGTTCCGAAGGAAGACTTCCGGGTGAAAAGTTCCGGATCAATAGTTCCGAATCAAGGTTAAAACTTCAGAATCAAATTTCTTTGTGTACTTTTAAGTGTTACTGTTCCTTACTGTTTCATCAGTTCAAACCTTTAATTTTAATTTTAATTTTAATCTTAATTTTAATTCAAGTTTAATTAATTGCTATTCATACAATTGCTTTTAGATTTAAGTTTACATTTTTGTGCATTTAAACTTTTTAGTAGATTAGAAAACTAAACCAAGCCCTTTTATTTAGTAACCAAGAACAATCATTCCACTTAAGGCCGAGATCAATTCGAGAGGACTGAGAGACATAAAATCTGAACCCTAGCAAAAACATTAGTATCAAATGGCGCCGCTGCCGGCTCTTCTCGTTAAGATTAAAAGTTTTTTGTGAGAACTTGGATTTTGGGATCCGTTCCCCGTGAACGTTACTTTTTCATAAAAATTTTCAAAAAATCCAAAAAAAATATAAAATTTTCAAAAATACAAAAAAATTAAAAAAACATAAAAACCAAAAATATTTTTGCTTTGTTTTTCTTTGTTCGTTCTTTTGCAGGTGTATGCGCACTCGATCCACGTCTTATCAAGAGCCCGAGCCTCTCGATCAATTAGACATGGCCGGTGTACAAAACAACAACAACATACCACCTCCAAACAACAATAATAACAAAAACAACCCACCTTTCAACAACATGCATAATAATAACAACAATGAGCCTCTACCGGATAAGCGCCCGATGATTGAACTGCTGCAAGCTCATGTAGACGACAACACTGATCCAATTGTCATACCTCCAATTGCCGCCAACAACTTTGAGCTAAAATCAGGCTTTATCCAGATGGTCTCCGCTCAACCATTCTTGGGACGTACCATTGATGATCCACACGACCACATCAAGAGATTCTTGCAACTCACTAACACGGTCAAGTTCAATGGTGTTCCACAAGAGGTTATCAGGTTACAACTTTTTCCCTTTTCTTTAAAGGGACAAGCCCGACATTGGCTTGCTAAAGAACCGCCACAGAGTATTCTCTCGTGGACGGATTTGGAGACCAAGTTTATCAATTACTTTTTCCCACCCTCTCGTACTACCGCTTTGCGGAATGAAATCATACATTTTGAACAAAAGTACGATGAGTCGTTCAGTGAATCTTGGGATCATTTTAAAGATCTTTTAAGAAAATGCCCACAACATGGTTTTACCAAAGTACATCAAATCAATACTTTTTACAATGGTTTAAGCATGAGTGACCAAGATTCACTAAACAGTGCCTCGGGGGGGTAATCTATTGGCTAAGACTTCTAATGCTACTTGGGATATCATTGAGAATAAATCTCGTGTGCAAACCAAGAGTGTTCGGACCAATGTCGCTAGTGCTAGCACGAATGACAGCGACAAGCGACTTGACAAAATCACTACGCTTCTTGAATCGCTTGTCACCCACACCGTCAACAACAACAACAGCAACAACGCTAAAAACGCTCAAGTCAATGCTGTTAGTCAACCTTGTGAGATATACGGTGGTCCTCACTCTTACACCACTTGTACCGCCACCCAAGACTACCCTGCTGAGAATGTGAATGCAGCATACGACACCTATCCTCAACCTGCTTATCAAGCCCGTCCTCAAGGTGACCGTAACTTGCTGAGCTACAGTTCCAACAATTATCTTTCACCACCTGGTTTTCCTCCTACCAACCCAAACCAACAACAAAACCTCAATCGCCCTCCTCAACAACAACAACAGCATCGACAACCATACATACCTCCTCACAAGCAGCAACAACCACCTCAACGAAACAACCAAGTATACCAACAACCTGCTTATCAACCACCCGCATACAATGCTCCTCCCAACCAACCCACCGCTCTTCACCAAGAAGTGGAAACTTATATGAGGACTAACGATGTGATTGTGGGAAATCTTCAGAGAGAAGTGCTCAACCTGAAAGCAGACTTGGTCAAACAAGGGAATGATTTGAGAGCCGACATGAGAAACACGTTGGATAGCCAAACTAATGACTTGAAGAACATGATGGCTAGTTTCTTCCAAAGTAATCAACCCTCTTCTTCGGGTACTCTTCCGAGTAACACCGTTGCAAATCCAAGAGGGGAGATGAAAGCAATCACCACTCGAAGTGGCAAAGGTACCAAGGAACCCGAGCTTCCTATACCTCCACCGGTGGTTGTGACTAAGGAGAACGAGTCACCTGCTCCTATTCCTCCTCCTTCTCCTTCCCCAATTTATCCACCTCTTCCTTCTACCCCTCCTCCACCCAAGGATGTGAGTGATCATATTCTCCCAAAGCCTTCCTCTTCTTCCAATATACCTTATCCATCAAGGTTGAGGAAAGAGAAGCTCAAAAGCAAGGACGATATTCAGGTTTTGAACTTTCTTAAAATGTTCAAACAATTGAATTTTAACATCTCCTTCGCTGAGGCTCTCGCTCACATGCCTAAGTACGCGAAAATGTTTAAAGATCTTCTGAGCGACAAGGAAAAGCTCCTCGATATTGCCAACACCCAACTTAATGAGAATTGCTCTGCAGTGCTCTTAAGGAAATTGCCAACCAAGCTTGGTGATCCGGGTCGTTTCTTAATCCCTTGCAATTTCCCGGGAGTAGAGAATTGCATGGCCCTAGCCAATCTAGGTGCCAGTATTAATCTAATGCCTCTAAGCGTTTGGAAGCAATTATCTCTCTCTGAGCTAGTCCCCACCAAAATGACTTTGGAATTAGATAACCGTACGGTTGCTTATCCAGTGGGGATAGCCGAAGACATCTTTGTAGGAGTCGACAAATTCACTTTTCATGCCGATTTCGTCGTCGTCGACTACGAGATGGACCCTCGTGTGCCACTAATTGTTGGTCGTCCATTCTTGAGGACCGGTCGCACTCTTATCGATGTTGAAGCCGGTGAGCTTATCATGCGAGTGGGTGACGATAAAATCGTCTTCAACATGGGAAAGTTGTCTAAACAACCTTATTCCAACGAGAGTGTTAATTGTATTGACGTTCTGGATGAGGCTTGTGAAGAACACTTCAAAGATGCTTGTAAAAGAATTCCTACCTCTCTTCCCAATGTTGAAACCGTTGCCTCTATCGATTCATCATTGTCTCTATTTGGAGATAGTGATTTGTTTTGGAACAATCTTGAAGACACCACGGGAGATGTGAATTTAGCTACTAATGATTCTCCCACCGATGGGGATGAAGACATGCATTTCTTTGACAATCTTCTCAACGAAAACAATCCTTCGCCTCCATCTCCCACGGTTATTGCTATCGATACTCCGACTTCGAATACGCCTCCCGTCGAAAATCCTCCGGATTTAGACCTTAAGGAGTTGCCGCCCCATCTCGAGTATGTGTTCCTTGAAGAAGAGAAGAAGTAGCCAGTCATCATTGCTAAGGACCTAAAGGAAGAAGAAAAAGCCCGACTTATCACCGTGTTGAAAGATCACAAGAAGGCTATTGCTTGGAAGATTTCTGATATTCGTGGAATTGATCCTCACTTCTGCACACACAAAATTCTTATGGAGGACGACTTTAAGCCCACTATTCAAAGCCAACGAAGGGTGAATCCAAAAATCCATGAAGTCATCAAAACAGAGGTTATCAAACTTCTTGATGCGGGTATGATTTACCCTATTTCGGATTCACCATGGGTCAGTCCAATCCATTGTGTGCCTAAGAAAGGCAGAATAACCGTTGTTCCCAATGAACACAACGAGTTAATTTCCACTCGTCTCGTTACTGGGTGGAGAGTTTGTATAGACTACCGCAAACTCAATGATGCCACGAGAAAGGATCATTTCCCTCTACCTTTTATGGACCAAATGCTTGAACGTTTAGCGGGTAATGAATATTACTGCTTTCTTGATGGTTTCTCGGGTTATTTTCAAATACCCATCGATCCCCAAGATCAAGAGAAGACAACATTCACTTGTCCCTATGGCACATTTGCTTACAAAAGAATGCCTTTTGGCTTATGCAATACCCTCGGGACTTTCCAAAGGTGCATGTTAGCTATCTTCCATGACATGGTTGAACAAACCATGGAAGTCTTCATGGATGATTTCTCGGTCTTCGGGGATTCCTTCTCTTCTTGCCTTGCCAATTTGGAACGTATGCTTAAGCGGTGCGAAGACACTCTCCTTGTTCTGAATTGGGAAAAATGCCATTTTATGGTAAAAGAAGGCATCGTGCTGGGACATAAGATTTCTAAAGCCGGTCTTGAAGTAGACCGTGCTAAAGTCGATGTTATCGCCAAGTTGCCTCCACCTTCAACCGTGAAGGGTGTGAGAAGTTTTCTGGGTCATGCGGGCTTCTACCGTCGATTCATCAAAGATTTTTCTCAAATCGCTCGCCTGATGACCCACCTCTTGGAAAAAGATACTCCTTTTATCTTTTCCAAAGAGTGTCTTGAAGCCTTCAACTCGCTTAAGGATAAGCTAACTAAAGCACCCGTCTTGGTTACCCCTAATTGGGAGCTTCCCTTTGAGTTGATGTGCGATGCTAGTGATTTTGCTATTGGAGCGGTTCTGGGACAAAGAGTGAATAAACACTTCCAACCAATCCATTACGCTAGCAAGACAATGACGGGGGCACAATTGCATTATACGACAACCGAAAAAGAGCTTTTAGCTGTTGTCTATGCCTTTGAAAAATTCCGCCCCTATCTTGTCCTTTCCACCACAATTGTGTATACCGATCATTCCGCGTTGAAGTACTTGTTGACAAAGCAAGATTCCAAACCAAGACTTCTTCGCTGGGTTTTGCTGCTCCAAGAATTTAAAATCGAAATTCGCGATAAAAAAGGAGCAGAAAACCTAGCCGCGGATCATCTCAGCAGACTTGAGGATCCTTACCAAGGGGATCATCCAAACAAAGAAATCAATGATTCTTTTCCCTTAGAGACCTTAATGTCTATAAAATCGAATTCTGATGAAACCCCCTGGTTTGCGGACTTTGCAAACTACTTGGCGGGTGGAATTCTCAAGGAAGGGTTGACGTCTCAACAAAAGAAAAAGTTCTTCACCGACATTAAGACTTACTTTTGGGACGACCCTTACCTATTCAAACAATGTGCCGACCTGATTATCCGCCGATGTGTTGACCGACCGGCAGCTTCAGAAATCCTTGATGCTTGCCACAAAGGACCCACCGGTGGTCACTTTGGTCCCAACTACACCGCCAAAAAAGTGTTTGACTCCGGATTTTATTGGCCCACCATATATCGTGACGCTCACAATATGGTTAAACGATGTGATGTTTGCCAAAAACAAGGCACGATCACACATAAAGACGAGATGCCTCAGAATTTCATTCAAGAGTGTGAAATCTTTGATGTTTGGGGTATCGACTTTATGGGGCCATTCCCTTCTTCTAAAGGAAACAAATACATCCTCGTAGCCGTTGACTACGTTTCAAAGTGGGTTGAAGCCAAAGCTTTACCCACTAATGACGCAAGGGTGGTTTGTAACTTTTTGAAAGCTCTATTCGCTAGATTCGGTGTGCCTCGCGCCATTATTAGTGATTGTGGGACTCATTTTTGCAATGACCAATTTGCTAGAGTCATGGCTAAGTATGGTGTAAATCATCGTCTTTCCACAGCCTACCACCCACAAACTAATGGCCAGGCTGAAATATCCAACCGAGGATTAAAGCGAATTCTGGAAAGAACCGTGGGAGAGCATCGTGCCTCATGGGCTGATAAACTTGATGATGCTTTGTGGGCTTTCCGTACTGCTTAAAAGACCTCGATCGGCTATACGCCTTATCGTCTTGTGTACGGGAAAGCGTGCCACCTCCCCATTGAGTTGGAGCACAAGGCTTATTGGGCCTTGAAGTAGGCTAATTTTGATATTAACAAAGCCGGTGACCTACGCAAGATCCAACTCAATGAGCTGAATGAACTTCGGAATGAGGCTTATGAAAATTCTTTGATCTATAAGGAAAGAACTAAGCTCATTCACGACTCCAAGATCAAAAACCGAGAGTTCCATGTTGGAGACAAAGTCTTACTTTGTAACTCTCGGTTGAAAATCTTTTCGGGCAAGCTCAAATCTTGTTGGTCTGGCCCATTCACCATCGCCCAAATTTTTCCATATGGTACTCTCGAGCTCGCTCAACCTAATGGACCTAATTTTAAGGTGAATGGCCAACGAGTGAAGTTGTACTTTGGTGAGGACACCTCTCAGGAGGTGGTTCCATCCCTCACCATGTTCCCCATGAACTAATTTTGGGTCGAGTCAGGCTCGTGACTCAGTTATCAAAAACAAGCGCTCCTCGGGAGGCAGCCCGAGTATCTATCCTTTTATGTTTTCACCTCCTAAGTGTAGGGGGACTTCTATACGTGTTTGTCTTTGTGTGGTGATGTGATTACAAGGATGAATGCACTCTTGGAATCTACGAAGAACCGTGCTCCCGTGTTATCCGAAATCCGGTTCTATCTCTCAACTATCGTGATTCAATTTTCTTCATACTCACATTTGAAATTGATCACTTTAGTCGTCTCTTCCTTAACTCGAGTTAACCAATGTGCACAATGTCATAAGTGTAGGGGAAACGTTTCCCACATGCTTAAACATTGAGGACAATGTTTATCTTAAGTGTAGGGGGAACTTCTATCGAAGATTTAAGTGGACTTTTTCATGAAAATGCCTTCATTTAACCAGAAAATCCTATTTTTCAACATTTTTCAAATTTTTTATTAACTTTGGCCATTTAGTCGCTTTTTTTTTTAATTTTTATCGTTGCTTTCATATGTATATATCCCGCAATAAAGTCAAAAATTTTAATAAAGTGGTGTAGCTAGTTTAGAAGTCTTTGACATATTAGGCCCGTTGCGTTTATTTTGACTCAACCCGAATAGACTTATCCAAGTTTATTCTAGCTAGTATCCTTAACCATGTAGACCTTAATTGGTTTATTAGGCTAAGTGTCCACGAGTCTCATTACTTGAGATTTTAAATTGTGGAGGACGAGAAATGATAGAGTCAATTATAAGTCGGTATTCTTGCACAAGCTCACTTGGTGTAATTATTTGCCTATTCTCCCATCACTTGCTAATAATTTATCTGCAATAAGTAAGGTCGTACGATTTGAAAAGTTACTTAGCTTCTAGCCCAATATCGTTTAAAAGTTGCTCGGTAATGATAAGAGTTCATAGCCAAGGCATAACTTATGAAGCGGGGCGTGAAGATTGGCGAGTCCGAAAAGGCCCTAACAAGGCATGAGGATTCCATTTTATTGCTAAAGATCTAAAGTGATGTGAAAAGCATTATTCCCAAAGTCAATATGAAGGTTCAAGACTCACGACGAAAAGCAAACAACTCCCATAAAGATCATGGAGAAGTCTCTCCGAAAAGACCCTAACAAGGTATGAGGATAAATAGATCCAAGTCCGAAAAGGAGGCGGATCGTTGTATCTCAAAATCCCAAATAGAGATTGAAGAAATAATCATGAAGTCGTGGTCAACAAAGTTGGAGTACCTCTCAAAAGTCTCCAAGTGAAGAAACTCTATGAACGATGAGAAGACCCTTATCTCAAGCACGTCTCTCAAGATATGAAGTACATGCCAAATATCGGCCCGAGAAAGGTCTCAAATCGTGAACCGAGTTATGCCAAGATATGAACTTTTTGATATCCCGAGAAGCAGTTTTAAGAGATTTTGTCCTTTAGCTAACTATTGATCAAATCGTCCTACTTTGCTTTCAGCCTAAATAAACTATCGAAATAAGTCCAAAAATGAATCTTCATGATCATTCTAAGACAAAAATAAAATATAAAAGATACACCTAGGAATAAGGGAGTTTAAGCATATAATTAAGCCATGTGTGTAAGTGTTTGAATTGCTAACTTATAATAACAATGATCTCATTTTAAAGCTTAGTTTGGGGAACGTGAAACTTGAGGGTGATAAATCTTCGCAGCACCAAAGCCCTAATGTAAGTCATTGATTTCTTTGCAAGTTATTTCCATGTAGCTATTTTCAAGTGAAAAGGGTTTTCTATCCTTTTGTTTCCTTTAAAGTTTAATTTCTTTTAGTACCTTAATTTTTGTTTAGTAGTATTTGAATAAGGCCAAGGTTGATTAATTATGAGAAAAGTGTAAAATTGCTTTATCACTAAGCATTGCATGAGGGCATGGCAATGGTTAAGTGTAGGGGATTTGATAGGTGTGTAAACACCCATCCTTTTACCACTTAATTCTGGCTAAAACGAGACCAAAACACGTATTTAATATCATTTGTTTGGAATTATGCGTGGTTTTTGTGTTTATTGTGTTTTCAGAGCCAACCGGATGAATATTAAAGAAAACATGGGATTGCACGGGTTTTACCGAAGAAAAAGACTCAAGATAAAGTCTATTGTCCAAGCGATGCAAAAGATTTGAAGTCACTGGGCCTATTCGAAGATTTATCGAAGAAAAGGACCAAAGATGGAAGATTTTCATAAGTCGAAGAAACTCAAGTCTATTAAACGAAGAAATTAAAAGACGAGTTGAATTTAATCGACGACAAATCCCGAATCAGAATCAAAAACGTCAACTTTTCTGAAAAGACCAAAAGACAAGAAGAACGGGAGAAAGCCCACTCACCAACCAAGGAGAACACCTATATATAGTCCACCCCTCACACATTTAGCCAGTTAGTTTTTTTAGTTTTCTTCTCTCCCACTTTTCTCTTTTTTTCTGTTTCGTATCATCACCATCACCACTAGGGTGTTTGGTGATTTTGATCTTTAATTTTCAATCTTGTAATTTCATTCTTGTTTAGTGATTGTTAAAACATTAATCATTCAATACAAGTTCTTGTTTAATCTTTCCATTTCATCTTGTTCATCATCATCTTTCTCTTCAAGTTCTTAAGTTCTTATTTTATTGATTTGATCTTTAAAAGTTGTTGGGTTTTGTGTTTTTGTTGATGGGATTTGTTGCTTATGGTTATTAGATGATTTGTGGTTAATTTGGTAAAACCTTTTTGAGTATTTAGTTTGATTTTTGATTAAATTCGTCTTCCTTGTTCTTCGGGGTAAAGTTACTGTTTCTGAGTGTTCCCAGGTTCCGGATGAACAAATCTTCCGGATGAACACAAAAGTTCCGAGTGAACCAAAAAGTTCCGGATGAGCATCATCTTCCGAATGAACTAAAAAGTTCCGGATGAAAGTGTTTTCTAAAAAAGTTCCGAGTCAGTTTATAGTTCCGAATGAGTTTCCTTTTAGAAAGTTCCGAACGAACAGAAAGTTCCGGATGAATCCAATCTTCCGAATGAACTGAAGTTCCGGATGAGTTTAAGTTCCGAATGAGTTTCTTTTCCAAAAACTTCCGAATGAGTACAAGTTCCGGATGAGCCAATTTTCCGAAAAAGTTCCGCATGAAAGTTCCGACCCAACTTCTGAACTAACTTCCGAATCAAAGTTCCGAGTGAAGGATTTCTAAAAGTTCCGAATGAAGACTTCCGGGTGAAAAGTTCCGGATCAATAGTTCCGAATCAAGGTTAAAACTTCCGAATCAAATTTCTTTGTGTACTTTTAAGTGTTACTGTTCCTTACTGTTTTATTAGTTCAAACCTTTAATTTCCATTTTAATTTTAATCTTAATTTTAATTCAAGTTTAATTAATTGCTATTAATACAATTGCTTTTAGATTTAAGTTTACATTTTTGTGCATTTAAACTTTTTAGTAGATTAGAAAACTAAACCAAGCCCTTTTATTTAGTAACCAAGAACAATCATTCCACTTAAGGCCGAGATCAATTCGAGAGGACTGAGAGACATAAAATCTGAACCCTAGCAAAAACATTAGTATCAGCTATCAATCCAACTCAGTTACACTAAAACAAGTCTAAACACATGATCATAGCAGCATATATTGTTTACACTAGGAATTGAGCATGCAAACTTCAATTGAGTGGAACCTAAAAACAGAATTCTGAAACCTTTTAGCTAGAAGCTTCCCTTGATGGAGTAGTATGGCGTTGAGCCAACTAAGATCTACAAGAACACCACCATTAACCAATTAATCACCTCCAAAAGCTAACTCTGAACCAAAGCAACAAGAACTGCTTCTATGACTGCTACAATGAAACTTGAACTTGAACTGCTAGGCTGAATCAACATGAATAGCTTCAAAAATACTCAAAAACACTTCATTGATCAATGATGATCAATGAAATCACAAAGTATAACAGTAATGCAGGACTTGAGTAGGTAAATGAAGAATAGAGAATGAGACGAATACTTTTTTTTGTTCTTTTATTGATTTTGGAGGGAAAAGTAGGTACAACTGTTTAACTAACTCTATAACTAACTCTCAAGTGTGTGTCAAACACTTGAGAGAAGTTAACTAACTGAAGGTAAAAATAGAATTGAGAGAGAAAAACTTTAAGTGTGTGTTTTTGCACACTTAACTACACACTGAGAAATGAAACACTAGCTGCTATTTATAGGAGTTGATGATGATGAGTTGGGGTAGTCTGATGTGTCTCAGCCAATGAGGAGGTGCCAGGTGTCACAATCTGATGGATTGCAGATTTCACTCCAAGAACACAAAAGGGGTTTTTTTTCTCCTTTGATCTTCAATTTAATTAAGCTTTGTAGTTGGATTCGTCTCTTTATTTCGAGCATTTTTCATGTATAATGTTTTTCATGAAATGCATTGTAGCTTGAAATCGATCTTGGACTTGTTCTTCGTTGAAGATGCCACGTTTTATAATTTGATTGGAAGTTGGCCCTTCACACGGATCGTTATACACTATGGATAAAAGATATATTGCATGTTGATTTCTTATTGGTGGAGAAAAGTAAAGTGCGTTGCACTGTGTAGGATCAGATATTAAATGCATTGGGTGAGCTGGCCATTACTTTGGCAATCCATGACTTTATTTTCTTGCAATATGATTGGTTAAGAAGAGTATAACACAGATCAAACCAAACTATGTTTAATTTTGACATATTCAGCCCTTCACTTTAGCAGATTCTTCAAATAAGCTCTTTTCTTCATTCCAATGGCAATTTTGGTCCTTTGACTTGCATTCTTGTTTATTTGACTCCCTTGACTTGGTTGACTTGATGTTTGACCAAGTTTGACTTTGATCTTGACTTTTCCAAAGTTTGCATTTAAGTCCCTCAACTTTTGAATATTGTCAAGATAGGTCCTTCATCTTCAAATGACTTGTCATCTTTGATCCTTCTCTTGTCTTTTCATCATAAATGAGCTTGATTTCCTCTTGTTTGCTTGAAATTGTATCCTTGTTACCTATTTAAGCACAAACCCAAAACATACCACATAATACTGCTTTATAGCACACAAGTTCTATGTGTTTTAGGGTGATTTGTTGATTAGTTGATATGAGATTTTGCTCATATCAAGTTACTTAGTAGGTAGTGACTATAGTTTATACATTGTGTTTCTTTTCTTTCTACTAACTTTTGTATGTAGCTTGTCACCTTAGTTCTATTTCTTGGTGCCCCAAGCTAGGGGGAGTAAGCACCAAGGGGGAGCTAGTAGCAAAGTCGATTCTTCTCTTCTTCAAAGACTTGTGCTAACATTTTTGCTTTGACAAAGGGGTGAGAAATGATAGTCATAAACTCATTAATAATTTGAAAAATTTTGTATTTCACATAAACGAGTTTATATATTGTCGTAATCAAAAAGGGGGAGATTGTTAATGCAAGCAATGCCTAAAAACATTATTAGTGTTAACTAATCTTTATTAGTTTTGATCACGACAAACTATAAAGACATTTATCGTCAAAGACAATTAAAAGACGAATTATTCAACAAACACTATCATCAAGGTAATAATAATTTAAGTCTTACACAAACATATCTTAATCATGTTTAGGATCATAGAAAATGATTAACCTCAAAACTCACATTTTGACAAATGTGACAAAAGATTTTAATAAACTTTATTTTTAAGAAAATGTTTTATTAAAATGGAAAATGAAAATTTGAATAATGCATATTCCAAATGCCATAGGAATTTCCTATGAAGGTAAATATTACCTCAAATAACATTCCCGACTAAAGGATAAAAAGGAGCAGAGTCTACGACCCGCGATTCCTCAAATAGGCGTGCGGTTCTCTATTAATAAGGAACCGCATGACAAATAACAAACCGCGAACATATAGTTGTTTGTTTTTGTCTCCTATAAATAGTGGATCTAATCTCCATTTTCCAATAACCTTTTTGGACATTCTTTCTGTCTCCTTTATCTTTTCTATATCATATTAGTAAATGATCACTTAATGTGTTAAATATGTTTACTTATGATTATCCTCTTGATCCTCTTCTTTACTTGTCCAAAGAGAAGATCACTCACATATTTGTGATGTGATTAAAGATTAGGCCTTGATGAAGATCACCTTACCTTAGATCTAGTCATGTTCATTATTTTATATTTGAGTCTTGTGTAGATCCAATGTATTTATGTATACTTGGATTAGTGTTGTGTTGATCCAATGTATTAGTGAATACTTGGATTAGTCTTGTGTAAATCCATTATATATGTGTATACTTGGATTTGTATTATGTGGATCCAAGTTACATGTGTATACTTGGATATGTCTTATTGTAGTAAGTCTTGTGTGTTAGTTCTCACTAAACTATAAAGTGATGTGTGTATGTGTCTTGTGAGTTCTCACTAAACTTCAAAGTGAAGAGTTGTGAAGATTGGTTCTAGCTTTGGATTAGAACATGGCATCTAGCGTGTCAGAAAAGAAGATGGACGACGAAGATTGGTTCTAGCTTTCGATTAGAACTCGACATCTAGCCTTGTGTTAGAAAATGATGAAGTAGGCGACGTGTGTAGATTGGTCCTAGCTAAGGTTAGGTTTCGACATTTAGCTTAGTGTCGGAAAATAATGTAAGCGACGTTGTAAGGTTTTCTCCACCAAGAAGGTGTTGGGAATAAAATATAGCCAGTCTACTTGAGCGCTGACAAGATTAAAACAAGCGTTGATAAGAAGAAACCAAACGCTGACAGATCAAGCGTTGACAAGAAGAAGTCAAGCGTTGATACATTGAAGACAAGCACTGATGGAAAGATTTAGTCTACGCGTATATTGTTTCTAGTTTGTTTCTAGTAAGGATAAGTTCAATAATGTATTTTCTATAATTATCTTTACCTAGAATAGTTAATACGTAGACTCTTGTACAAGGCTTCTTATGTCTATAAAAGAAGACCTTTAGGTTATTGTTCAATATAAGTTTTCATACGTTAAACTCTTTCATTGTAAGCAAGTTTGTTATCATTAATCAAAGTGAAAGTTTGTTTACATCTTTGTGTTCTTGTTTAAGTGTTAATTTCGCATAACACTTAGATTACTTTATACATATACAAAGGTTTCTCTACGTGTATTACTTGATCTAATCTCGTATACATAAAGCTAAATTGATCTAAGTTTAGGATCAACAAGTGGTACCAGAGCTTGTTGAGAAACTTTGATTTGAAGAACGAGATCCAATATCGTGAGGTGAACCAGTCTAAGGAAGAAGGTGAAGATGAATCTGATGAAGTTTTCAGTTAAGGCCACGTCTACTTCAAGTTCCACAAGTTCCAATTCTTCTTCATGTTCTGATAATGAGGTATGTAATGACTCTTCTTGTAAGTTAAATACTGAAAGACTAATAAAGAAGTTTTAAGATTGTTATCAGATGTGAGTACTGAGAGATGCAAATTGTCTAACTATCAAATTGCTCTCACTCAAACTGAAAAGACAGTTTCTTAGTATAAGAAAATGGAGTTTGATCTAAAAGATCAAATCAATATTTTAAAACATGATTTAAACTCTAGTATGGATATTAGAAACATCATGGAGAGAGTCAATGCTGAATTACAGGCTAAGTTAGATGAGGCTATCAAAAATAAGGATAATGTAGACCTTAAAATCCAGAGATTTGATAAATCCTCACAAACCCTAGAAAAATGTGTTAGTGAACAAAGGGATTCTAGGGATTTGTCTGGGATTGGGTTGAAAGCATATGTTGTCGTTCCACCACCTGCTGGGAACTTCTATGGTGTCCATAGAAAGGATCTCTCTTAGACTGGTATTCCAGAACTCCAAGAAGAGGAATTTTTTCCTCCACCTAGAGTCCTTTCTCCAGTTGAGGAATATCAACAAAAGGTTATTGACCTAGAAGAGTGGAAGAAGGCCAACCCTACTTTGTTTGTTAAGGGTGGGATGCTTAGTGAGAGTCCATATGTGCCTACATCTATTGAGAGTCCAGTAGTATCTACACCTATCACTGTGACCAATCCCATCACTAGAAAAGCTGTTAATCTTTGCTCCCCAATTAAGAAACAATCTAGTGTTAAATACGCTGAAATGTACAGGAAACCTAGGTCATTCAGAAGCCAAGCAAGTGTTAATGGACAGGGTTTTATCAGTCTAAGCCTAAGTTTGTGTCCAAAAAGGCTTGTTACTCATGTGGGAGCTTCTCACATTTGGCCTATAATTATGTGAGTGGATACAATTCATTCGCTGACAATAGGTCATCCAATGTCAACCATAGACCTTTTGTCCACACTAGACCACAAGCTACTAGACCAACTCCTTTCTTCTCTAAGGCAGCTAATACCCATGGACAAAGGCCCTTTCAAAAGACCAACACTTGGTCAAATAGGAAGTATGTTCCTATAGCAAACCCTAATCTAAGCGCTGTCAAGAACAAATTCAGCGCTGACAGGAACAAATTCAACGCTGACAGGCATAAATGCAGCACGGACAGCTCCAAGTTTGGTATGAGACCATATTTTAGACCATATAAACAAAGATACTTGGTTAATAAGGGTCAAGGGTCTAAAGCATCATCCCACTTAACATGGAAACCTAAACAAAAGAAAAACTCCAATTTTAATGGTATTTCAATGAGTTGCAATAGACTTAAATATCTTGAGAAGGTCATTACTAGACTCATTGGAACAAAATGGTTGATTAGGTCCCAAAGGGATGAACATGGATTTGTGGGTAAAGAATAAGACCACTCTAGTTGAACAACTAGACAAATCCAAGTCTGAAAAGGCTTGGATCTCCAAAGAAAACTAATTTGTTTTCTTTCTGAGCAGCCTATCCAAAAACAGGTTAATGATCAAGGATATTGGGATAGTGGATGCTCAAGGAACATGCATTGTTGGTCTTTCCACTAATATTATTTTTATCCACTGACATGTTATCTCTACCTATTATTGTTGGAAAGGGTAGCCTCTGTTAGTGTGTTTTTGTGGTTTTTGTCTAACTATGCAGGAAAATGGAGCTACATTTGGATGGATACAGAATTGCAAACTTTTATTTATGATGGTTGGAGTGTTTACATTCCTATCTTGAGATAAAATTTTTCTTTTTCACATATAATGATTTGTATGCTTCTGCTAAGGGGAGGTTTTAGGAACCTTTAGGACTTTTGGGTATTCTTAAAATACTCTTATCGCAATTCTAGATTGTGTCCATAGGTGACTATGAGTTAGTTTACTAAATCATGAGGCACTATAGCATGCAAAGTTGATATACTATGCATGCTGCCAAGACTTTTGACCTAGAATTGGGTGTGGTCGTATGGGTGACTTGGGGTAGATATATTTTTGGACTTACTTGGGGAGTTGCAAAGGTTTTATACGAGTTAACTTTCTCTTTGGGGCATTTGTGAACAAAGGACTCTAGAGTTCATGTGTGTCTATCATGCTTTTGCATGAGTGTATACATGAACAGTGTTTGTCATTCTTGCTTATTAGAGACTAGTTAATTTCCTTAGGATTATTACCTTTTTTGTGTTTTAACTAAGTTTTTATGCATTCTCAAGTACATTTTATGCTATGCCATCTTAGCTGATGTCATTTTTAAACTTCTTTATAGACCCAAAACGTTTCTTCACCCTTACATTTTTCAAATTTTTGGATATCTGGAAGCCTAATGATCATTGAGATGTTTTTTCTAGTGATTGACATCTAGTAGCAGCAGAGATCACTTTCACAAGGGTGTATAGTGTTATGGAGATGGCTGAGACTATTGGCACTAGCTTTAATGCAGGTCAAGTCAGTCTTATCATCAGTAAGTCCATCCCCATGTCCTATGAATCAATATTGAGGATTCATTTCCCGAATATGGATGAGGATAGTATGAAACCTTTGACATTAATGGAATTGACGAAAATTTGTATTAGCTTGCAAAAGCAAGATATAGAACTGGTACAAATTGTCAAGGATCACTGTTTTGAACTGATAGACTTGTTGTTTTGGAAGCTGATATAAAGCTATGAAGGATATTTGTGGTACCGTCCTTTGATACTAATCTTGGAGAGGAGTCTTAAAAAGGGGAGGAGTAATTGAATTTGAGTGACAAAAGTTATAAAGAAGCTTACTCTTATAAGATGTATTCCAGAAGATGATTAAGATCAAGTTTGAGTGTTGACATTTTGAGGTTTATTCATACTCAAATTGAAGGATAGAGCATGTTTGTTAGAATCCTCTCTTTATGTTTTATTTTATTCAGAAACTTGATTACTAGAGTAGATATCAAGTTTAGGGGAGGATTGTTGGGAATAAAATTGACCAAGTCCCTAGACGCTTACAAGAGGAACTTGGACACTGACAAGAGTAAACGAGGCGTTGACAGATGAGACGTTGATAAGAATTATCAAGGCGCTGACAAGAAGAATCTTAACACAAAGACAAGGACTAAATCTGCCAATGATGAATTCCTCAAGTTGGTGGACAAAATATGAAGATAAGAATTCAGAATATGTTCTTAAGTGTTTAAAAAGATTTAGTCAATATGTTATTTTATATGTTTATCTTGTGTCTTTTCCTAATATAGTTTATCTTAGCTTTTTGTACAAGGCTCCTTAAACCTATAAAAGGAGGCCTTAGGGTTAAACATAAGACACATCTCACATACACCTATTCCACATATCTCATAACACTTTCATTGTAATCTTTCATTGTTATTATTAATCAAAGTGAAAGTTTGGTATTCATATATTCTGTTTGTTCTTCGTTCTGAGTATTAGTTTCCGCATAATACTTAGATTGTCGAATACACAAAGTTTCTCTACATGTTATACTTGATTTAATCTCGATAACACAAAGCTAAATAGATCTAAGTTTAGGATCAACAGAAGGGAGCTTGTGGATATAGTGGAAATCTTGAGTAAGGTGTACTCGAGGAGTGGAGTAGGAACGAGGATAGAACTTTGTTGCCAAACCACTATAAATCTTGGTGTCATACTTTAGGATGCTTCATTCCTTACTCTTTACTTATGCTTTCATTCTTATCTTGCATTTCATTGTCACTAGATATTGTTAATGCACTAGAATTGAACCTAACAACTATGAAACTAGTTTTCAAGTAAAAGGTAATTTTGGGACAAACCTAATTGAAAGAATTTTAATTAGGACCATAACCGAGAGAAACTATTCAACCCCCACCCCCCCCCCCCCTTCTAGTTTCTACAGGTTCCTATGATGGTAGAATTTCTAGGTGAAGGAACATGTTTCAAAACGTCATTAGAAACGAATCGATTCAATTCTTATTGCATGGCAATGGACCAAATCTCGTCCATAAAAGTTTCTTTAACATTCTTAGGTTCAATCAAAGAGACAAGAAAAGAAGTTACTTTGATTTTGGGATTGGGATCTAAGGTTCCTTTGATTGAGGTATCCTAAGACGTTATCTAGGATATGATCCTTGGATTCCTTAATTTTTACTACGTTTTCAACACTAAGGTCTTCATCTTCTAGTTTTCTAAACTCTTTGGCTTTAACTATGTCTAACTCATCTAAGTCATTATCTACCAAAGGTGGTGTCTTAGAGGAAGGAGGAGTTTCATTGAATGTCATGTTGAGTTATTCTTCAATTATGCCTGAGGTTCTATTTAGGACTATATAGGGTTTACTAGTTTGAGAATACCCTAAAAAGATACATTCGTACGACTTTAGATCAAACTTAGTAAGGTAATCTTTTGTGTTGAGAATGAAGCACTTGCTTCCAAAAACCTTAAAGTATTATAATGAGGGTTTCTTCCCTTTAACAATCTCATAAGGGATTTTTCCTAAGAAAGGTCGAATAAGAATTCGGTTGAGAATATAGGTCAATGTGTCCATGATATTGCACCAAAACTTTTGGGGCAGTGATTGTTCGTTTAACATGATCTTACTTATCTCTTGGAGAAGCCTATTTTTCCTTTTAACTACCCCAATTGATTGTGGAGTCTAGGGAGCCGAAGTGATATGGGTGAGACCACTAGCTTCAAAATAGACACTAAATTGCCCTTAATTATCAAATTTCCTAACATGACCCGTCCTAATAGATACATTCAGACATCCTAATTGATTTTGGATGTTGGGTCAAAAAGTTGATGTGGCAGAAACTCAAAACGAAGAAAACATGAAGATATTGTCTAAGCGTTGTCAAGAGCAATCCAAGCGTTGACAAGAACAAACTAAGCGTTGATGGCTCAAGCATTGTCATGTGCAATCCAAGCATTGTCACATGCAATCTAAGCATTGATAGAAACGTAGACAAGAAGCCTATAGAAGCTTCTATTTAGATAAACATGCAGAATATATTCTGTATAAGTTTATTTAAATAGAAGATTTACATGTTTATTTGATTTTATCTCTTGTAAACCCTAATCCTTACACTTTAAAAGGAACCAAGGGTCTTAGGTTTTATATATAAGTGCTTTCACAATGTAAACCTAAAGTGTGTGTCAACTAGACATGGGATTCAATGTATACACGTCTAGTGATTGTTTGTTATTAATATAATGAACAATCCTTTTGTTTTTAATTCATGTTCTTTGTGTCCAAACCCCTTGTTAATGTGTTATGTTCTAATTCCGCTTTGATTATTTAATCATATGAACATGATGCATTCCTAGTTGCTTCAAAGATCCGGAATCCAAGGTTTCCACAATTGGTATCAGAGCCTCGTGGCTCGTGATGCTAGGACCAACAAGGTGTTCGTGTATGGTGAAAAGAAGAAAAATCCGTCTAGGGTTTTTCTAGACGTTTTTGTGTGCGCAACAGTATTCAGAAGGTCATAACTTTTGACTGAACCGTTGGATCGTCACGAAATTTCTTGTGTGTGTTCTATACACATATATCTAGACATCCACCGGAGGGATTGTCGAGTTTTATCTCTAGGAAAATATTAAGCGTCAAAGTCAGCAGTGAGTGAATGCAGTTTTCTGTAAACATCCATGTTTAAAACACGTTTTCTCCTTCGTTAACCGTTGGATCTTTGTGATTTTTGAACTGTAGATTCTTGGCACTTGTTTCTAGAATCTTACAGAAGGGATTTTTGATCTGAGCTCTAATGAAGAAGTTATTCAAGGTCGAAGTTCACTGTTTAAAGGTATTAATGTTTTTGCTTTTTCACATGAAATCATGAACTAGGGTTTCTCAAACCCTAGATCGACATAAAAAGCAGAAGGATTATGAGGGTTGTGGCTGTTATGATTCCAGGTAATACTTGATCTAAGGTTTATATATAAACCCTAATTAGGGTTTCGGTGCTCAAATTCTAAACCCTAGATCGAGTTTATAAACAGAAAAGAAGGAAGCAGATTCGTGTATGTTTGATGATCGCTATTGTTCAAGAGTATATTGTTCGTATATACTTTTGATGTGGTCCATGATGTTGCTATCTGCTGTTATTCATACAAAAGGAGGTACGTCTGGAAAAGCAAAGATATCATGATCAATGTGTTCACATGGCAAAATAAGGAAGTGATATCATGAGGATTTTTGTTCACGTGATATAGTTTTGGAAAAAGAGTTCCATTGGTCAATGCAAATATCTAATACTTGATATCTAATGGGCTGCCAAAGAAAGCTTTTGTTTAAAGTGAGGTTATATTTTGAGCAAGCCATATTATTCACAAACTGTATTTATCATGGCCAAAGAAAAAGAATATGATTTTACGTGAGATTGAAAGTCAAGAAAGGAAACAAAATATGTATGGTGGCTGATCTTTAGGAATATAAAGTTTGATATGCTTTTGAAAAGGTTGCTGATTTTTAGGAGAGTTTATCTTCAAATGGGAGTTATTTCAGCAAAAGCCACGAGAAAGTTTCTTTTGAGCAGATATATGACGTGAGTAATTATATTGTTTCATATTTTGTGGAGATGGAAAAACGTGGTATTTAAACAAAAAAGGGGAAGTGATTTTACTTGCAATCTTTGGTAATCACGTATCCACAGATCTTGATAGTGGATAAATGAAGACGCTGACAGGTTTTTGTGTAGACGCTGACAGTAATAAAGCAAGCGTTGATAGCAAGCGCTTTTACGTGTTGTACGATATATGTGAATCCAAACGTTGATAGGTATTGTCCGATATCGGACAATACATCTGACAAAGATGTTGGATAAAGGAGGATATTGGATAACACAAGGATTGCTGCTGTTGAGAAAATTGGTACGTTTTGAGCACACAAAAAGGACGAGTTTACACACGAAGGTACATGGAATCTCCGTTTTATTTAGAATATCATGTTGATATTTATGGCTCGGATATTTTTAAAGGGATTAATGATCTTAATGCGAGTTAGCAACTATTCGTGGGAATTTGATGGATATTTAAACTATGTAATCGGGATAGCCTTGCGAAAGAGTTATCCAATCAAGGACTTTTACATATGGTATGAAGATGTTATTTCATTAAATTCGTCATGAAGAGGTGTTGGCTTAAGGGGAAAAATTCTTATGGTAAGTTTGATGATTGAAGAAGATTTTTGAGTTTGTGTTTTATCATATCTGTAAATCATGGAGGGTTACCATTGGTTTAAAAATAAGTTGTTCGTGCTTTGCATGGTTGGTGATGAAGACTTGTCAAAATCTAGCAGTTGTAGATGTTATCACTTGAAGGAGTTACATTATCGTACTCAGTGTCTCACATAGGATGAGGATTTTGACAATGGGATCGAGGTCTACTTATATTTTCTCTATC
The DNA here is from genome assembly GCA_025667525.1 of Glebionis coronaria. NCBI lineage: Eukaryota > Viridiplantae > Streptophyta > Magnoliopsida > Asterales > Asteraceae > Glebionis > Glebionis coronaria. Next base: position 452,229,092 of record CM046875.1, on the reverse strand, counting down.
TGGTATAAGTTCTTCATCACATTGATAGTACAAGACATGGAACACAAGGTTGGGTTATTCTACTTCTACATCAAGATAACTTTATTTATTTTTCTTCAAGATCATTACATAGAGCTGCATTTGGAGAATCTTCAAGATTGTATACATTGTTTACTTCCCTGTTGATGTGACAAAAAGGGTAAGATATACATGCTACACTTGAGGTGAAGCAATTTGAAGATCATGTACAACTTACAAGAGATACACATAGAGTTTTGCCGACATCAACTAGGGGAAGATTGTTGGGTCAAAAAGTTGATGTGGCAGAAACTCAAAAATGAAGAAAACATGAAGATATTGTCTAAGCGTTGTCAAGAGCAATCCAAGCGTTGACAAGAACAAACTAAGCGTTGATGGCTCAAGCATTGTCATGTGCAATCCAAGCATTGTCACATGCAATCTAAGCATTGATAGAAACGTAGACAAGAAGCCTATAGAAGCTTCTATTTAGATAAACATGCAAAATATATTCTGTATAAGTTTATTTAAATAGAAGATTTACATGTTTATTTGATTCTATCTCTTGTAAACCCTAATCCTTATACTTTAAAAGGAACCAAGGGTCTTAGGTTTTATATATAAGTTCATTCACAATGTAAACCTAAAGTGTGTGTCAACTAGACGTGGGATTCAATGTATACACGTCTAGTGATTGTTTGTTATTAATATAATGAACAATCCTTTTGTTTTTAATTCATGTTCTTTGTGTCCAAACACCTTGTTAATGTGTTATGTTCTAATTCCGCTTTGATTATTTAATCATATGAACATGATGCATTCCTAGTTGCTTCAAAGATCCGGAATCCAAGGTTTCCACATTGGACCCGCTGACTAAAAATCTCGAAATGCTCGAAAGCATCATTTTTATTGGCAAAAAATCTAGTCCAAGTGTATCTAGAATAGTCGTCAACTATCACTAGGGTATAAAGGTTACCTCCATAACTCCGTATGGCGGAAGGTCCAAAGAGATCCATATGTAGAGCACTAGGCACCAAGAGGTGGACAGTAAATTTTTGGCTTTGTGACTAGCGTGAACTTGCTTCCCTACTTTGCAAGCATCATAAAAGTGACTATCAAACTTAATCTTAAAGGGATGTCTAACTAACTCCTTAGAAGCCAAGGATTAAATTAAATGCATATTTTCGTAACCTAATCTCCTATGCCAAAGAGTAAAACTTTCATCTAAAGTCTCAAGACATATGTTGTTGTTAGCCCTATATTTTTATAGTCGAACAACAATGTAATACGTCATCTTAGTCGTTAAAGGTCTTGTATGTAATAGGTTATTCGGGATAACCGGGCTTAGACTTTAAGCTAATATTGTATAATTTAGGGGCTCTAAGGCAAAGACAAGCCAAGCCCGGTCCAAGGAAACAAGCCCATGAGCCCACCAAGCTCATGGGTATATAAACCCTCTTCCATGTATGGAAGAGGGTGTTAGTTCATTTACTTTCTCTCTCTAAAAGTATTTATTCCACCATTCTCTCTCTTTTCTCTCTCTAACTTTCTTCTCTTTCTCTCTCTAAATCTTGTATTATGGATTAATTGGGATTAACATTTGGTATCAAGAGCCTATAGTAGATATGTGATTGAAGTTTTGTGGTTTGTTTTTATTGATTTCATGTCTTTTTGATCCACATACCCACGTCCCAATTTTTTTTTTGTTTTTATGGTTTTGGAATCTCCTACATAGTTGTAGTAGGGATTAGGTTACTTTGGATCGTCCAAAAACACAAAATTTTCGGGCGTTTGGCTCGATTTTGGAAAAAAATCACGTTTTTTACCAATATTGCAGAATCTTATCCATTATTGCAGAATCTTCATCTTCGCAATAATTAGGGTTTACAAAACTGGTTATTACGGAAATTTTGGTGGTATTGCGAGATCTTTGTCATTCGAGGATATTGCGAGATCTTTCGTACAAGATATTGCGAGATCTTTCGTACAGGATATTGCGAGATCTTACCTTTCTTGGATATTGCGAGATCTTTAAAATGGTTATTGCGAGATCTTTAGAACAGGATATTGCGAGATCCTTCTTACAGGATTATTGCGAGATCTTACCTAATAGGTTAGTGCGAGATCTTTAGATTGGTTGTTGCAAGATCTTTCTTACAAGTTATTGCGAGATCTTTGCAAATTGACATTCCGAGATCTTTCACTTCATTATATCATTGCAAAATTTTGTTCGAGTACTTTTTAGACTTAGCAACTATCTAAACCAGTCCCGGATCATGGTTTACCAAAAAAAAGTTAAAATTTTTAGGTCAAGTAAAATAAAGAAAATTCTATACTAGTTTTTGGATATTTCTAACTCGATTTCAAAAGTTGGTGATACAAAATTTTCCGGTCTACCGTTTTGTCGGACTGAGGAGTTTATTGTCGGACTGAATATTCTCGTATCGCTACGAAATTTCAACCACACCTCATCACAACATATCTACTAAGATCTGTAATCCATTCACAAGCATTTATCATGTCAAACAACAACAACAATGCGAACGTGAATCAAGTTCGTTTAGAACAAGGTGGCAACGGTAATCCACATGTGCTGACACCCGGTTGCTACGTTCAATGGAGCTCTCGTTTCCTTAGATTTCTCGACACTAAACAGAACCGAACTGTTCTTCACCATTGCCTTGAAAATGCACTTCCTGTCTTTGAATTCAGACCAACTACCACACAGAATGCAGATGGTACTACATCAACTACCAGAGTCATGGAGAACTTCGACACGTGTCCTCTGGAGAAAAGGAAACTTCTCCAAGCCGAGGTTGATGCTGTGAACTACATACTCACTGGGATTGATAACGATATCTATTCCATGATTGATGCATGTCCTAATGTTATGGAAATGTGGAATGAAATTCATCGATTGAAGCAAGGTGAGTCGATCAATGTTCAAGATCTCGAGACTAATCCACTTTGGGAGTTCGGAAAATTCACATCTGAAGCTGGTGAATCCATTGATTCATATAACTCGAGATTCTACAAAATGATGAATGAGCTTGTCAGAAATCACTGCACCATCTCCAATCATCATGTAAAACCCCTAATTTATCAGTTTTAGGATGACATCACTGTACACGTCACCTCATGATTTTAATACATATCATCACCTTTGCATTTGATATTTTTATCTTACATTTACATCATACTTTATATAAGTACCATTTCACATATTTGATCAAGAGAACTCTTCATATTATTTCATATAAATAAGAACATACAAGCATTTCACTGATCACTTTGGCAACTTTTAATCCATATAGAACTCATGAGCATTACATTATACTATTTTAGATTTCATATATCTAAAACCATGATCACAGTTAATTAAGTTTACCAAGTACCTAAAGTTACTACAATATATATGTGTATATATACTCTCAATACCCAAAATAATTCTACAAGTTAATAAAAGCCACGTTTTTACATTTCAACTTTACACTTATTAATTTTATACATTTTAATAAGTGTCATACATTTCGTTTTAACAAAACTATACATTTTGTAATTACTACTTATGCTTTCACTATAAACCCTAAACCTTAACTTGATCACCTTATATTTAAACCTAGACTTACCATAACTTACCTAGATCATTAGTAACCTTATAAGTTCACCAAAATCAAACATCAAGTTACCCTAAACACAAATCCTAGCCGAATATATATGTACACTACATCTAGTCTTCTAGAAACTTTGTATACAACACATGTCATTTATCTAGACTTTGTACAACCTTAACTAATTAAGACTTACATTATTGACTTACAACTTTTCCCCTCATGACCCATATGCGACGGCTAAGACCAAAACCAAAAGGAAAATGTACATCTTTGTGTATTTAAGGATTATGTACTAGGTATCATAACAAATCCTAGGAGTACATAGAAAATCTATCCTAAGATCTCTTATCCTCTCTCTTGGCGTGTATAAAACCGAACCACAATCACCTCAGACACTCTCACTTGATTATATACTTAACACACAAAACACTTCATCACCCCAAATATCTTTCTCACTCATGACATGAATTAAACACAAGCATTCAAGACACTCAAACATTCATTCAATACTCCAAAATATTGGTCTCGAGCACATTAAGTGCTAGCTATCACTCCTACTACCTCACTATTGATCAACATGGCAAACAAGAAGCCCTAGGTCTCGTTTAGAACTCCATCCGCATAGATCTTTGTAGTTCCAAGGATTCCTAACTAGTTTCATTGTTTGTTACCACCCACACCATCAAGTAAGTGATAAAATCTTCATTTTCATTTCCATTCCTTTACAAACTTATAAACATATGAGCATGAACACATATACTAGTTCACCTATGAAAACCTTAATGGAACCATCATGCATACGTGAAAAACTTGATAAACTCGAACCCTAGAAGAACTATATCCCACGACATGAATTATTTGAGTAGGAAACATGCTTATTTTAGACCTAAGTATGCTAATGTAAATCCTTGTTTAGATCTAGGATAGTACCTAGAAAACCAGAAATCTTAGTTTTGCCTAGATCCTAAATGAACTAGTTAACATGGGTAAATCATAACCTCATAAGTACTAGTAAGATAAGCCTTAAAAATAAGCTTATAAGCCACGAATCCATAAGCCCATAACCTACGGATTGTTTATAAGCCGAGTGTAATAATAAGCCCACTAGGCCCATTGATTTTTTCAGCTAATTTGGATTAGATTAAATACTTACATAATTTCCTTGAACTTAATTAAGCCCAACTAGTAAGCCCATACGATCCTAAACCGAATCGGACCTTTAATGGGCCTACCAAACCCATTAAACGTTTAAAACGATATTTAGGGACTATTTGTGCCAAAAATGTAACTTGGTGAAAGTATAAGCCTATTTTGTATAGTCATGAAACTATTTAAATCATTTTCGTGAGTTTTGTACAGTACAAGGGCTATTTTGTAAATTGCCGAAAGTTAAAGGGGTGTTTTGACACTAACCAAAACATTAAATAAACCACAAGGATTATTGTTGTCATTTCTTGAAACTTAAACGAGCCCTAGAAACCTAATTGGTGACTTTTTATAATTTCTAAGACTACGCGGACCATATTTGCCAATTACCATAACTTAAACGAGCCTTAAGGACTCGTTTTGTCATTATTCAAAATCTAGTAAACCCTAAGGACTACTTGTGACATTAGCTGAATCTTAAACAAGTCCTAGGGACTTGTTTAGCCACTATCCAAAACTTAATAAACCCTAGGGGTGTTTGATGTATTTTACCTAAAGTTTAATAAGTCCTAGGGGGGGGGGGGGGGGGGTTTGAAATTATATATAACGAAAAGGACTAAACTTGCAATTAGACTTAACCGACTAACCCTAGGGGTACTTCCTGCCATAAGCCAAATGTGTTATAAGCCCTAGGGGCTGTTTGGAAACTTTTATTTCTTTACAAGGACCTAAATGTAATTTAACTAAAGTTTTATTAATATTTATTTAATTAATAAACTAAAAGGGTTATACAGTGAATAGTGTAAACTAGGGGACTAATATTGAACATTTAAAACTACGAGGACTTTTATGAAACATTATATTATTATAAGTCATAATTAAATAAGAAAACATTTTATTTAATTCATTTTACCTTTGACAACTAAAATAAGGTAAACCAACTTTATTTAATAAAAAGGTGTACTCGTTTCGGTAACTTATTATAAGTTAAATACTTATTATGGTAAACAAATTAATAAAATTTGTGATCCTTTATTTTCATCAGCTGTATTTGTATGTACATTTTATTGTGCATTTACTAAGACCCACTTAAATTACTTAGGTAATTATACTGCTTCGTGATCATATTGTGGCCAGTTATTCAGTGATTGAGGTGAGTTCATGGCCCCATACTTTACTGCTTTTATATTAAACTGGGGGAGAATACATGTCATATTTTAATATGCAAACATTTACAGACAACAACTGTATTCCGGGCTATTGTGTTCACCCATTACTCGTGGACTATAATAGTTAATTATGGAAACACGAAATGTTATAGATAGATCTATTTAGGATTGATTTTCCCCGTCTGCGTGGGTAGTGCTCACTATGCCTAGGCCAGGCCAACAGACTTGTAACATTGTCGGATACTTGGGCTATATGCCAGATGACCCCATAGGCACTGGATTACTACTGTATAGCTTTTATTACAAGCAATAGGAACTACTATAGCGAGAGGCTTATTGCTCTGATATCTTCGTGGTGTTTTGCATATCAATACTTTTAAATTAAACTTGTGAATTCAGCAACCTCGTGTTGACCCCCACATTTTTCTTTACATGTTTTCTCAGGTAATTAAGTAGGTTTATGTGCACTTGGACCTCCAACATCATATAGGAGGTATCATATTTACCATCGGGGCAGGGTTACTATTTAGGACAATAATAAATGTTGACTTTCAAACAATTTATTTAATTTGCACATTTGATTCATGTAATATGTTTAAATAATACTTTATGATCATGCTCTGTATACTATTTTTTTAACGATCCACCAAGTAACACCCCAAGTACTATTCCGCTGCATTCTGACCAATTTGGGGTTGTTACAGAATGGTATCAGAGCGATAGTTATAGAGAACTAGATCAAAAAATAAAAAAATTTAAAAAACTAAAAATTTTAAAACTGGACTATAACCTAATATAAAATCAGTTAAAGGAAAATTGATTTTTGAGGACCCTAATAGTTAGGAATATAACATATAGAGCATACCTATTATGTGAACTAACTGTGCACTGATATATAGCCGTTGGCTATATGATCACATTAGTATTAATGTGCCTTTTAGAACTTATAATAACGCATATAAAATTTTGAAAACTTTTTGAATTGTGTAAGCTTATACTTACTCAACTATGAAATTCTATTATTTTCATATTATCATGACATCGCCAGTCTCATCACCGACTCACTTACCCGATCTTGACACTCTCCTGACTACTACTGCCATACCAGCGTCACCGATTTTCGTGCTTCAGGGGCTACCATCAGACTCATAGTCTGAGGATCATCAGGCTGATAAAGTCATTGATACAAGAGATTTTGTATGTAAAAAGTTATCATCACAGTGTCTTCGAATTGATCCTGGTTAAGTGTTCGACTCAGTCGTTCTTTGGTGAAACAAATAGTTGTGTCGTTGTAGTAATTAAAAGTGCAAGACGTAAATAAAAATGACGTTAATTAAAATCTAACTCTAATTTAAAATAAAAGACGAGAAATTAAAAGCGTGACGAAAAGTAAATGTCAATTAAAAGTAAATGACGCAAACTTAAATCTATCTAAGGCAAACTTAAAACGCAACTAAAACTTAAAATAAGGCAAGGCTAAAATAAATCTAAGGCAAGTAAACTTAAAGTGCAACTAAGTAAAAAGGCAGGAAAAGTAAAGCTTGAAAATTATAAACAGAAAATTAAAAACTGAAATTAAAAAGAACCTGAAAACAGCTCATCCGGAATAAACCTTCGTTCGGAATAATCACTCATCCGGAATGTCACCTTCGTTCGAAATGATTCTTCTTCACTCGGAAATTTACCAAACCCTTGATCCGGAATAAATCCTTTATCCGGAATATGTCACTTATCCGGAATAAAGTCTTGATTCGGAATACTTAAGCTTGATCCGGAATGTTGCTGATCCGGAATAAACCAGTTGATCCGGAATAAACCAGTTGATCCGGAATAAAGTTCTTGATCCGGAATGAAAAAAGAATATGGTTGATTCGGAATAAGGACCTTGATCCGGAATAATCAAGTATTCCGAATGAAGCTTGATCCGGAATAACAAGTATTCCGAATGAAGAGCCTTGATCCGGAATAATCAAGTATTCCGAATGAAAGGCATTGATCCGGAATATAAAATATTCCGGATGAACAATCTTGATTCGGAACAATTTTAACACCCTTTTGGTTCGGAAAGAATTTGTTGATCCGGAATGTACCTGGGAAACAGAAACAGAAGCGAAGAACACGGGATACAAAAAGAAACACGAATCTAAACAAAATCAATCAAATCAAACCAAAAGATTAAATCAAACTAATAACAAAAAATCAACTAATGATAATCTATCAAACCAAAACAATCAAACTAACAATACTAACCACAATAAACAAAACCCACTTTAATCAATAAAACTCAAAAACATAAACAAGAACATAAACATAAAGATCAAAGATTAAAGAAAGGTAGATAGGAGATGAACAATAAAAATAAAGATTGACAAGAATTAAAAGGAAACTTACTTGAAATTAAATGTATTTAAGGTGCAAGACAAGTATTTAAATTGACATGAAAATTAAATGTGCACAAAATTAAAGGTGGAAGAACTAGTGTCACTCTAGCCAACAAGAGAAATGTAAATCCTATCTAATCTATTTATAGGGGCGGATTAGGGAGGTGCTTAGGAAGCTTCCTCCCCTCTTTCTTCTTTCCTTAATTGCGTCATTAAGTCCTTTCTCTTCTTAATTCTTTGTTAATCTTCTTAATTCGTTGACTTTAACGACTTTGTCTCGGGATTTCTTTGAACTCGTCTTGTAATTCTTCAATAAATTAGACTTGAGTTCTTCGTCTTTAAGTAAACTTCCGTCTTTTGACTTTTTCTTCGATAAATCTTTAGAATTGGTCTTGGACTTCCGTTCTTTTTGCACTCTTGACTTCTTGACTTCGTCTTTCGTCTTTTTCTTCGATAAAAGCCCGTGAATGCCCGTGTTTTCTCACTTTTCACCTTTTCGTCCTAAATCACAACAAAAACACAAACCACGCATAATTCCGACATAAATGACATAAAATACACGTTTTGGCTCGATTATTATTGTAATTAAGTGGTAAAAAGGATGGGTGTTTACACACCTATCAAATCCCCTACACTTGACCATTGCAATGTCCTCATGCAATGCATTAGTTACAAAGCACGTTTACACTTTTCATCATAGTCAATCCACATTGGCCTTTATTAAAGAGATAGAAAATTATAAACATTCAAAGTAAAGAAATCAAAAACATACCTTCGGGTTTTGGAAATGTCATGAATAATCATCACTACTACAAAAAGTCTCATAGAAAGTGGTCAAAATAGCTCATAAAAAGTGGTTTTGGAACCACTTTTCAAAGGGGGGTATCTCCATGATCGAAACATATGAAAACCGGTTCCACAACCAGTGTCTAATATGAACATCAAAACCGGTTTGCTAGTAAGAACCGGTGTATAAAACGGGTGTCTACAGGCCTCTACTATCGAGTAAAAAGACATGTTTTTATATAAGAACCGGTCTTGTTGATATTTTCTTTATCAAAAAAAAATATTTATTTTTTGCAAAAAATATAAATATTCAAAATTTCAAAATATAAAACTAAATTAATGTACAGAAGTCTTAATACATGTCAATATAACAACCCAACACAGGGTTTTATATCAAAACTTATTTCTACTCATACATACTTAGAATCTAGCATACAATTCATTCTCTAATTACAAGAGCATACATTGCGCACGAGCTTTTTCTCTTTAGTGTAGTTTTCAATTAGATCATCCAAGCCAACATCCAAAGCGTCCTCTAATTTAAAAAGAATATCCATCCTGGAACTCTCCCAATCCCCTATCGGTATCACTGAGTTGTCCTATTAAATAAATTATATAGAAATATAAATTTCAAAATTTAAGAGAAGTAATTTCATTCTAACTGATATAAACAAATAGTTGGATGGTTATGCAAGAAGTAGAATGATTTAAGTTATATACAAAACCTCATAGCATTATCCATCTCCGTATAAATCATATGGTGTCAAGCTTGAAGTAAACAAGAAATAATCTTCGTCATTCCAAAGTGATGTATTTTTTGCTTGTTTAAAATCAAATACAATTATCAGCATTTAAAAATGCAATACTTGTATCAATAAATTGTCTCAGTTGCACTTATTCTGTAACATATCAAAATTGTACTTTAGAAACAACAAACTACACAAGTAATTCCAGGGCAAAAATTTCAAACTATTCATTAGCTGACATTACCAGCATAGCCTGAACATCTAGAAGATGGGGCACAAAAAATAACGTAAGGGAACTTCTGGTCCTGTTTAACTCCCTTCAAGTTGGAATGATCCTCATTACGGAAAGCTCATCATGATGATCAGTAGTAACCGTCTCCCTATTGATTTGGCATCCGGGGTGTTCCTGCCAGTAGAATAGCTGCATCCTTGAGTAAACAGCTATTGCAGATAGTTAAAAAGAAGTGTAACATACGCTAGTTTCAAATCACCTTAAAACCACAACGTTAAAATGAAAAAAAAACAAAAATATAGACATTTAAAGTCAATAAGAAGGATAATACAAGATTTAGCAGGTGTTGATCTCACCTCACGCCATTTTTTAGCAACTAGTCTGCTAAGAACACCTATTCGAATAATCAGCAAATCACTTGCTCCAACATGGTCAGAAGATGAACTGTCTAGTTCTTCACTTGCAACATACCAAGTGTCCAGTTCTTGGGTTATTTTAAATGCTCTGACTTTTAGCATTGATAAACAAACCAAGTTGGAAATAAGTGTGCTGATCAAAATGCAACATGTATAATCAGATTAATAATGTCAAGAACTTAAACTACGTATAATAGCAATAAGTGTCTTTTGGATGAATGAATATCTGCTAACCTCATGCGTTTCAAGTAAATTTGTTAAGCTAAATGTGGCGTGAGCTAAATAGTTGGTAAAGTATTTACCTTTGAACTTGTGAACCAAGTCAGCACCATCTACAACACGAATTCTTGAATCAGCAGATGTAATGAACAATTCTGAGGCATAGAGGAAACTGTAGACGGATATTGATTATAATATTAAACCAAAAGGCATCATAACAATTTAAGGCAAACAGTAGCTAATAAATATTGACCTTAAAACTAATGATCATTTTATGGCATGACTTCTTTTTATTCTGCAGATTCATCATACTTTTTTGCTGTAATTTATTTTCTGAAAAATATAGAAAAGCGAATATTTAGTAGAAAGAAACGTACAAATAGGAAAATAAGAGGGATCTGACTTGATGAAAATAATGAGAAGGGGGAAAATAGATTTATAGGGTTAATTTAATTTTTTGGGGAAAATTTTTGTTTGTTTAATTTCGGGTGAACATATTGGAGGTTTATTTAATTTTTGGGTAAAAAATTTGGAGGTTTAATTATTTTTTGGGGAAAATTTTGGGAGGGTTTTCAATTTGTGGGGAAAATTTTTGGAGGTATTTTAAAATTTTAACATAAATATGTAGAGACAGTATAAACCAATGTTTTTGATAGTATAAAAAGATTGGTTGAAACCCTCAAAACCAGTTTTTATGCGTTTTTTTATTATCAATACTGTTTTTTTTTATAAAAACCAATCTCAATTTGTTTCATTCTTACTATTTTTTATTATAGGAATTGGGTTTTATATAACCAGTCTTGATTTGGGGGTGTTTATAGCCTTTTGTGTAGTAGTGCATCATCCTCAAGTTTTCACTTTCTCCAAACCAAGCTTAAAAACGAGATCATTGTTATTATAAGTTAGCAAACTAACACAAACTCATGTGGGCCAATTACTCACTTATACTCCCTTATTCCTAGGTGTATCTCTTATATTTTATTATTGTCTTGAATGATCACGAGGATGCATTGTTGACTTATTTCGATAGTTATTTAGGCCGAAAATAAAGTGTACGATTTAATCAATAGTTAGCTAAAGGACAAAATCTTTTAAAACTGCTTCTCGGGACCTCATAAAGTTCATATCTTGGCATAACTCGCTTCGCGATTTGAGACCTTTCTCGGACCGATATTTGGCAGCGACTTCATACTTCGAATCTTGAGAGACGTTCATGAAATAATGGTCTTCTCTTCATAATAGGAATTTCTTCACTTGAGTTTTGGGAGATTCTTCATATTTGGACCACGACTTCTTCATTTTTCTCCAATCTTTATTTTGGACTTTGATATACAACGATCCGCCTCCTTTTTGGACTTGGATCTACTTATCCTCATACCTTGTTAGGGCCTTTTCGGATAGACTTCTCCATGACTTTTGGGGAGTATTTGCTTTTCGTCGTGTGTCTTGATCCTTCATATTGATTTTCGATAAATGATTCTTCACATCACTTGGGATCTTTAGCAACAAAATGTAGCCCTCATGTCTTGTTAGGACCTTTTCGGACTCGCCAATCTTCGCATCCCGCTTCAATAAGTTATGCCTTGGCTATGAACTCTAATCCATACCGAGCAACTTTTAAATGATCTTGGGCTAGAAGCTAAGTAACTTTTCAAATCGTACAACTTTATTTTTTGCAGATAAATTTATTAGCAGGCGATGGGAGAATAGGCTCATAATTAACTCACATAAATTCACGAAAGAATACCAAATTTATAATTGACTCTATCATCTCTCGTTCTCCACAGTTTAAAATCTCAAGGAATGAGACTCGTGGATGCTTAGCCTATTAAATCAAAGTTTTGGGTTTTCGAGTCGTCTATAGGATCTTGCAAATTCTTAGACTTTTTCAAGTTTAGAAATCGCATTTTAAAGTTCCCTTGATAAACAACTCTCTAGGATCAGTTATAGGAACTTGCGAAAAGTTCTTGTTCTTAACCCGTGAGAGTTAAGACTTTCACGTTTTATAGCTCCCTATATAAAAGCCTAGCAAAACTTGACTTAAACACGTTAAGGATACTAGCTAGAGTAAACTTAGATAAGTAAACTCGGGTTGAGTCAAAAGATTCACAACGTTTGAAAATTAAAACCACTTTATTATAATGTATTCTAGTAAAGATAGAAAATAACTATACAAAAGGAAAAACTAATAGGCCAAAATAGATAAAAAAATTTGAAAAATGTCGGAAAATTGATTTTCCGGTTAAAATGAGGACAAATACAAGGAAAAGAACACTTAACTTCGATAGAAGTCCCCCTACACTTAATATAAACATTGTCCTCAATGTTTAACCATGTGAGAGTAAACTCCCCTACACTTAGGACATTGTGCACTTTGTTTAAATCTCGCTAAGGAAAAGACAACTAACGAGATTCCTATTTTAATATTGGAAAATATAAAATAGTGAATCGAAAAGAGTTTAGGATAGAACCGGGAAAATGGGAACACGGAATCACGGGTCGTCAAAAATCATCAAGAGTGGATCATTGAGTGCTCGAATCCCGGAATATGAGAGGAAATAGCAAACACCAACGGGTCTCCCCTACACTTAGGATAAAGAAAGCTAAAAGATAGATACATGGGTTGCCTCCCAAGAAGCGCTTGATTTTTGTTCACCGAGTCGTGAGTCTGACTCGGCCTTGATTATCATAGGAAGAAGCATGAAACATATCCACCGGGATCAAAGACATAGTTTTCTTCCATCAAATAGCACAAGCTTAAGGCGAACAAGGCAAGCCAAAGAAGAGTAGGCAAGGTTCCCTTAAGCAAAGACGGAGCACGGTGGGAGCAAGGGTGAAGAGCAAGCATGTCTTCAATAGGTCCAAAGATTTTTCCTTTTATTTCATCAAATGGATACTGAGATGGTTGAAGAATATCGATACTGGGGTCGAACACCTTTTCCTTTAAGGGAAAATAGCACTCAGGCTCAGCAGAATGTGAAGATGATCCGCGAAGAAAAGGCACAACCTCGTCCTCAGAAGGTGGACAAAGAGGTGTTAAATCATACGTGCTGCGGATGTTGGTGTCGTCCGGTTGCTTCTCCTTTGAAAGAATTTCCTTCAAATCTAAAGTAGGATCAAGACGATAATCATCAAAGTCTAAAGGAGGAGCATCACTCTCATGAGGGAAGTATGTATTAAGAAAAGTAGAGAAGTCTTCCTTAAATGAGTAGTCATCCAAAGTAGGATTAAGCATGGATGGCGGAGGATCTTCATCATGAGAAGAATCACTCGAAAGAGTATCGGCCTCATCAAAATCATCGAAAGTGGGCATGTCGGGATACTCGGAAGCAAAGTCATCATAATCATCTGTATCTGAGCTAGAATCATCATCATAAGCATCAAAGATCGGTGGAGAATCATATATGGGTGAAGGTTCCAAATTTGAGAGAGAATCATCCACATCATCTTGAAAAAGTGGATTATCAATGCAAGAGTCGAATAGAGGATTGTTGTAGACGACAAAAACATCAAGCACATTAATCATATTCACTGATTCTCGACCTTCAAAGGATTTGCTTGTAAGCTTCCCCATTTCAAAAACTTGGGCATCATCCTCGACTCTTAAGATTAACTCACTTTCGAAAACATCAACTAGAGCTCGTCCGGTTCTTAAGAATGGCCGACCAAGTATTAAAGGAATACCAGGGTCCATTTCATAATCAACGACAACAAAGTCGACCGGAAAAGTGAAGGTGCCAACTTTAATGAACACATCTTCGGCAATACCAACGGGGTAAGCGAGAGTGCGATTTGCAAGCTCAAGAGTCATCTTTGTTGGAGTAAGGTCGGGTAATGATAGTGCTTTCCAAACACTTAAAGGCATCAGATTTATACTGGCCCCGAGATCAGCTAGGGCAGTAAATTCTTCGGTTTTGTTAAAAATGCAAGGCAACACAAAAGGACCGGGATCTCCAAGTTTTTCCAGAAGTTCTTTAAGAATAACTGCAGAACAGTTTTCATTTAAGCGTGTGTTGGCGAGCTCAATCAGCTTCTCCTTCTTGTTAAGCAATTCCTTGAATGCTTTGACAAATTTCGGCATGTGGATAAGTGCTTCAACAAGGCTAATGTTGAAATTCATTTGAGAGATCATCTTCAAATAATTCGACACTTGAATATCATCCTTGGTGTGGAGTTTGGCCTTGTTGAGTCGAGAAGGGTAAGGAATGCTGGGTTTGGGTGGTGGAGGTGTAGCAGGTAAAGGTTGAGATGTTGAAGGTTTCTTCTTGGGTACATAGTCATGACGAGGCGGAGACGGTAATGGTGTACTAATACTAGGTGTCGGAGTATGAGGGATAAATGGTGGTGGAGGAGGTGTAGATGATGGGGGTGGGATAGGTGGTCCTACTAAGGTAACTTCACTACGGGTAGTAATAGCACTCACATTCGCTCGCGGATTGGTGACGGTGTTTGAAGGTAGCGAACTCGAAGTAGAAGGTTGAGTTGTGGTGTAACAATCTCAATTTTCCTATCGGTACAACGGAAGGGTCTTTTTGAGTGTTACGGGATAGCACAATAACTCCAATCATATACAACACATAAAAATGGTTGTACAAGGTTCAACATACATTCATTCGATAAAAGTTTTAAAGTGTACAACAGGTCCCAAATTATACAGGTCATTAAGTTTACAAAACATAGATCGAATGAACATTTTTAATATTTTATGGGCCATCAGAGTCGATCTCCATCCGGATTACCTTCAAGCACCTGAGATAAAAACATGCAAAAATCATATCAGCGAATGCCGAGTGAATTCATAGAGTTTAATAAAACCGTTATATAAAACAATCGTTGAAATCAGAACACAAGTATAATATCGGAAGTAAGTCATCGTATTGCTAGTCAGGCAATATATAAATCAAGTATATATCTTAAACCGTCCATGAGACCGTAGCCTCAATATTACCATTATGGGTAATATTATCATCGTTATTAGCATCGTTATCGTATTGTATATAGGATTATTATTAGCCGCATGACATTGTTACCTTACTATAAAAACAACGGGCCGCGAACCCGACAAACAATTTGCCCATCTAAGTTAGCGTGTCGTCATAAAAATCACGCTATGTAATCTTCTCACACATAAATTCGCTTACCAATCAATGTGGTACGACGGGGATCAACCGTCAAGGCTGTTGGGAATAAATTAAGGCCAGATCACTTGAGCACTGACAAGAACAAAACAAGCGTTGACAAGAACAAAACAAGAGCTGACAGCTCAAGCGTTGACAAGATAAAGTCAAGCGTTGACACAATAAAGACAAGCACTGATAGGAAGATATACTCTACGCGTTTATTGTATTCTAGAATAGTTCTAGTAAAGATAGGAACAACAATGTATTTTCTATATTTATCTTTACCTAGAATAGCTGATACGTAGATTATTGTACAAGGCTTCTTATGTCTATAAAAGAAGACCTTTAGGTTAATGTTTGATATAAGTTTTCATTCGTAAACTACTTTCATTGTAAGCAAGTTTGATATTGATAATCAAAGTGAAAGTTTGTTTATATCATTGTGTGTTCTTGTTTAAGTGTTAAATTCCGCATAACACTTAGATTCATAAGCATATACAAAGGTTTCTCTACGTTTATTACTTGATCTAATCTCGTATACACAAAGCTAATCGATCTAAGTTTGGGATCAACAAGTGGTATCAGAGCTTGTTGAGGAACTTTTGATCTTAAAGAACACAAGAACCCTAAAAATCACCAAAACCCTAATTTTCTCAGAAACCCTAACAACATCATGTCTGAAGCAATAACCTCCTCCTCCTCAACTTTACAAAACATCAAGATTCCCATGCTTGATGCAACCAACTTTGATTTGTGGAAATTCAACTTTGAACAATATCTGGGAATCTACGACTACACACTCTGGGAGGTTATTGAATATGGAAACACATTCGATAAAGCCCAAAAGATTCTTAATGCCATTGCTCAAAGAACAGCTGTTGCTGGATGTTCTGAAGAGGATAAGAGAGAAAAACCTGGAGATGGTAGAGCTGTGGCTGCTGATGACATAGCAAAGAGAAGGTTTGACATGAAAGCCCTAAATATTCTGAAAGTCTCTTTGGGACAAGAAAACCAGCATCAATATAGAGGCTATGACTCTGCTAGAGATCTTTGGGCAGCTCTTGAAGTTGCATATGGTGGCAATGCAGACACTAAGGAAGAAAAGAAAAAGCAACTTCTGCATGATTATGCTGTCTTCAAAGCTCAACCCAATGAGAAACTGAGTAGTGTGAGAAGCAGATTGCTTGACATTACAAGCAAGTTGTCCTTCATAGGGACACAAGTTGGTGATGTTGACATCAATGCTACCTTTCTTAAAAGTCTTGGTGAGGCATGAAAGATTGAGGCAAGATCTATTCTTGCCAACAATACTTACAAGAGCTCCTCGTTTGATGACATCTACAACAAACTAAGGCTGTTGGAAGATGAAACTCTTTTAGAACATGGAAGCAAATCTACCAACAGCAACATGGCCTTTTTCTCTCATAGTGAAGGTCAATTCAATCAGAAGGACTCTTAAATGCATCCAGTTACTGGATCATCATATGTTAGCGCTGGAACAAGTCCTGTCAACGTGTCCTATTCAGACGCTGACACATTCAAGAGTGACTCCCCAAGAGTTAAACCTGCTGGTTTAGATTTGGATACTGTTTGTGCTTACATTGCTTCTTTGCCCAATGGTTCAGTGATTACATATGAGGACCTTGAGCAGATAAGTGATGAGCACTTAGAAGAGATGGACATCAAGTGGAACATGGCTCTTGCTAGTATAAGAGCAAACAGGTGGAACAGAAGGTTTAAAAAGAAGATGACCTTCAATGCTAAAGACACAGCTGGATTTGATAAATCCAAAGTTGAATGCTACAACTGTCATCGTATGGGGCACTTCATGAGGGAATGCAGATCTCTTAGAAGATCTGATGCTGGTAAACCCTCAAGTCAGGTTGTTAAAGCTCAGGATTCCAAAGCCATGGTTGCATTTCAAGAATTTGATGGTATGGGATGGGATTGGAGCTATCTGGCTAAGAATGTTGAAGAGGATAAAGCTTTGGTTGCTGATATTGAAGAAGAAGTGCATGTTGAATATGCTCTCATGGCACACTCCTCTTCTTCATCTGATAATGAGGTATATGATGACGCTTTTTGTAGCAAAGGTTGTAGGTTAAATACTGAAAGACTTAACAAAGAGGTCTTAAGATTATTAGATGATATGAGTACTGAAAGATGTAAATTGTCTAATTACCAACTAGCTCTTACTGAAACTGAGAAAACCGTTTCTGAATACAAGAAAATGGAATTTGACTTAAAAGATAAAATCAATATCTTAAAACATGAGTTAGAGGCTAGTATGGATATTAGAAACATCATGGAAAGGGTTAATGCTGAATTACAGGCTAAGTTAGATGAGGCCATTAAGAATAAAGATAATGTTGGCCTTAAAATTCAAAGATTTGATAGAGCCACCCAAACCCTAGGAGACTGTGTAGCTAAACAAAGGGATCCTAAGGACATGACTGGGATTGGGATGAATAATTACTCTTTGGTTCCACCACCAGCTGGTGACTTCTATGGTGTCCAACAAAAGGACCTATCTTGGACTGGTTTGCCAGAGCTCCAAGAGGAGGAATTCATTCCTCCACCAAGAGTTGTCACTCCATTTGAAGAGTATCAACAAAAATTGACTGACCTGAATGAGTGGAAGAAGGCTAACCCTACTTTATTTGTCAAGGGTGGCTTGCTATGTGAAAGTCCAAATGAGTCAACACCCATTAAGATTACTAACCCAATCACTGGTAAAGCTGTTGACCTAGGCTCAAACACTGTTAGAAGACCTACCATTAAATATGCAGAGATGTATAGGAATACTAGGTCTCCCAAGAGCCAAGTTAGCAATCATGGAACAGGCTTCTTCTCTTCTAGACCTAAGGTTGTGTCTAGAAAAGCTTGTTACACATGTGGTAGCTTTTCACACTTGGCATACAAGTGTGTCAACGCTCCCAAAGCCAGCGCTGACAGGAACAATTTCAGCGCTTACAGGAACAAAGTCAACGTTGTTAGGAAGTCAAACGTTGTCAGACCCAAACCTTGTGTACAGCAAAGTCCACAAGTGATTAGACCTGCCCCATTCTTTACTAGAGGGTCTAACACTCATGGACAAAGACCATTTCAAAAGACAAACACCTGGTCAAATAGGCAATGGGTTTCTGTAGCAAACCCTAGGTTCAACGCTGACAAGGGTAATTTCAGCGTTGACAGGACAAATTCTAACGCTGACAGAAACGTGACCAGACCTAAATATTTGCAACCACAAGGTAAGGGGTCTAAAGCTTCTTCAAGCTTAACATGGAGACCCAAGAAAGATCAAAACCCTAATGATAATGGGATTTCAATGACTTGCAATAGATTTAATTACATTTCAAAGGTCATTACAAAACCTATTGGGGTTAACTGGGTATTTCATCCTAAGAAGGATGAGAATGGGGTTGTTGTGAGAACTAAGTCTGTTCTTATTGAACAACCAGATGAATCCAAGTCTTTTAAGACTTGGGTTCCCAAAGAAAACTAATTTGTTTTCTTTATGTGCAGGGCATTCAAAGACAGGTCAATGATTATGGATATTGGGATAGTGGATGCTCAAGGCACATGACAGGAAAGGAAGACTATCTGACGAACTTCACTCCTATTAAAGATGGTGATAAGGTTTACTTTGGAGGCGGATATGGTACTATCACAGGCAAAGGAACCCTTCTCACCAAGAATCTGCCTTTTGAGAACGTCTTCCTGGTAAAAGAACTTGATTACAACCTGTTTAGTGTATCACAAGTTTGTGATAACAAAAATAAAGTTCTTTTTACTGATACTGAGTGTTTGGTGTTAAGCAAGGATTTTAAGATCCCTGATGAGAAATATATTGAGTATAGAACACCTAGGCATAAGGACATATATAATTTAAATTTAAATGGGATTAAAATGAATAATAATATGTCTTGTTTTTATGCTAAAGCCTCAGTAGATGAGAGTAATTTATGGCACAGAAGATAGGGCACATAAATTTTAAAAATATTAATAGGCTTGTGAGACTTGGTTTAGTTGATGGTTTGCCTGAAAAGGCCTTCCACAATGACCACTCTTGTGTTGCATGTCTTAAAGGCAAGCAGCACAAGGTCTCGTTCAAGTCCAAACAGGTGCATACTAGTTCTAGACCTCTTCATATGCTTCACATGGACCTCTTTGGTCCAACAAATATAGAAAGTTTGAATGGTAAGTCATATTGCTTTGTTATCACAGATGACTTTTCTAGGTTTACTTGGACATTCTTTCTAGTTATGAAGAGTGACACAGCTGATATTCTAATTGATTTTATCACTCAGATTGAGAAGAGGTCTGGCAATGAGGTTAAAATGCTTAGGAGTGATAATGGTGGAGAATTTAGGAATAAGAAGCTAGATGATTTCTGTGCCAGGAAAGGAATTACTAGGCAATTTAGCATTGCTAGAACCCCACAACAAAATGGGGTTGCTGAGAGGAAAAATAGAACCCTAATTGAAGCAGCCAGAACAATGTTGGCTGATGCTCACTTTCCTATAGCCTTTTGGGCTGAGGCTGTTAATACAGCTTACTATGTTCAAAATAGAGCATTGGTTAACAAAATTCAGAACAAAACACCTTATGAGTTACTTTGGGGTAGAAAACCTAATATTGGTTTTCTCAGACCTTTTGGTTGCCATGTAGTAGTTCTAGACACTAGTGATGCCTTAGGGAAATTTAGTGCAAAAGGTGATGAGGGTTACATCATGGGGTATTCAGTGCAGAGCAAGGGATATAGGGTTTATCTTAAAGAGTACAAACGTATACTTGAAAGAGTACATGTTAGGTTTTTAGAAAATAAGCCTAGTGATCCTGAAAGTGGTCCTAATTGGTTGTTTGATTTGGAACCCTTATCTAGAACTTTAAATTATATGCCTGTCACTAATCCAGACATTGTGAAGGTAACTTCAAATGTTGTGGAGGAACAAGTTGTTGATGTTTCAGGTACACAGGTTCATAAGAGGGTTGGATCACAAGCAGAAAAGGCATCTCCTAT